>PVJL010000018.1:215324-884922 GCA_004026885.1 Lyroderma lyra
TAAGTTCACCACCTAATGTGACTTCTCTTTCCATCACCTTATATTTAGCTTCCCCCCCTCCTCTCCCACCCCCTCCCCTTTCTCCCCTCCCTAACCCACTCTTTAAAACCTAGAATATAGAGAATGAATACATAAACAAAAGAAGGAAGAAAAAACCTATATGGCCTGTTTACACTGGCTCAATTCTAAGAAAATCAAGAAACCGCTTAAAGGAAGACGGTAAAAAGAGCACGGACAGGGTGAAGGGGCTCTGCCCCCACCTGCTTAGTGTGACCTTGAACAGACTGCAGAATCCCACTGAAGGGGGTCTTCATCCCTCAAATGAAGGCCTTGGATGTGAACAGTGTTTTGCATCATGTGCTTCCTAGAACTTGGCCAAGGCTTTGAGGGAGAGGGCAAGGATGGAGAACATGGAGCAGGAGCACAAAACAATAGTTTCTGGGGTCCACCCCCAGTTCGCTTTAACCAGAGCAGTTTCTTGATGATTTGTTACCTACTCTGTTACAACAAAAGTTTGAACACATCGACATAAAAATTTAATTCAGGGTTCTCTAAGGTCTCTTCCAACTTGACAATGCAAGTTTTCCCCTGAACATGGCTCCAATCACCGAGGCTCCCAGCATAGCCCCATCTTTCCACTTCCACTAAATGGACAGTGGGATGTCATCAGAGGCACTAGAATGCCACAGCTTCATTGTTCAGGATGCCAAGAGCAGGGAGTCCATGAGCCCACAGAGGGCTCACGTGAACAGTAGGTAGCCTGATACTGAGAGCAGAAATGGGGAAGCCTTGGACAAGGTGGGGTTCAAGTCCCGGAATCTCCTTAGGAGTTCCTGAGCTGAGCTTCTTCCTGACCCAAGATTTTTTCCCTTGTCCTACCCTGAAAGTTCTCAGAGAAGAATTGAAGAGATACCATCTGATTATTCTCAGTACATTTGATTTGTTCCTGCTCAGCTAACTATCCTATTTCATAGTCCCTGTAGAGTAGAGATGGAGTTTATCAGATTACATGCCATGGCCTATGGAAGTAGGGATTCATTGGTCAGAAACAAGGATTTGCAGCTTTAATTTTAATCAAATCACAATAATAGATTTTCTGTAGTCTAATTAAACTCCTTTTTTTCTTTTATTAAATTCATGTAGTTCCAGATCATTTTAACTTCAATATGTCTCTGTATATAATATGAATATGTCCTTGTATGAATATTCTTCAACTTATCAATTCTCCAGTGAATGAAAATTAAGGCTGTTTCCAGTTTCTAAGAATTTCACATTCTTAACCACATGTGAAAAAATTTCTCTAGAGTAGTAGAAAATTACAGGCGTTAAAATTAAGTTCATTTTAAATTTTATTTGATGTTACGTGTTCTAATCTACACGCCGACTTTACACTTGCACTAGCAGAGAATGAATATTTTCTGGTTCCAAATCCTCACCTACAACTAGAATTTGCAGACTTCTCAATTTTTGCAAACCTGATGGATGTGAAAATTTATTTCACTGTGGTTTTATCTTTTCCCTGATCACTGAGGAAGGTGAACAAGTTTTCAATAGTTTATTGGCCATTCACAGTTCATCTCTGAATTTCCTCTTATCTTTGCCTATTTATATGTTGATTCCTCTCTTTCTTATTGTTTTTTGGGCGTTCTTTAACTATTCCAGATATTAATCCTCTGTCAATTACATGTATTTCAAATATCTTCTCTCATATTATGACTTGTCATTTATTTAAGTTGTAGAAAACTTTTAATGGAGTCAAAGTTATCAGTATTTTCTTTTATGATATGTGGTTTTCATGCCTTGTTTTTTAAGAAATCTTGCCCTCCCTCAAAGTTATAAAGATATTTCTGTATTTTTTTGGAAAAGTTTTAAAAGTTTTATAATTTATGCACATCCAACCTATTTGAAATAAAATTTTTATACATAGAATGAGGCAAGGATATAAATTTCTCTTTTTCCATAGAAATAATCAATTATGTCAGTATTATCCATTTTTTTTTTAATTTGCGGGGGCGGGGGTTATGTGGGTAGTTCCCCGGCTGGGAATCGAACTCAGGCCGCAGCGTTGACAGCACCAGCGCCGAAGCCCCAACCCACTACACCACCAGGGAATTCCCAGTATTATCAATTTTTTTAATCTATCATTTTCCTAGTAATTTACAATGCTATTGTTATGATATATTAAGTATTTATTCAAACAAGGATCAAATCTCTATTAGGTTGCACTAGTCTATATATTCCCATGGCACTACCCTTCTATTTTGATTATTTTAGTTTTTAATAAATCTTGATATCCAGTAGGATAAGTCCTCCTGCTTTGGTCAGTGTTGAAACTTGTTTTGGCGATTCTTGGCCACTTTTTTTCCATATAAATTTTAGAATAAAATTGTCAAATTAAAAACTATTGGAATTTTGAAGCTTATATTAATTTATAGAATATTAACATCGTTAAAATACTAAATCTTGCCATCCATAGACATGATATTGTATATATATATGTACAATGTGTATATATATACACAAATGTGTATATATATACACATTGTACATATATATACAAAGTGTGTGTATATATATACATACACACAAATGTATATATATATACACATTTGTCTTCTTTAGTATCTTTCAACAAAGTTTTATAACTTGTTCTTAAAATGGCTTGAATATTTATTAATTTATTCCCCAAAACTTCAGAATTTTTGTTACTCTTTTAAAAGATATTGTTACTTAAATTATGTTTTCTAACTTTGAGGGTTTTCCACCTTTGTGGCCAGTGGATAGAAATCTTTGTAGTGAATGCTGCTATGTACCACTCAGATCTCCCTTTAAGACCAAAGAGCTTCTTTGTCCAGCAATGGGACATTCTAATGGCAAACAGCCCCCAGCTGTTGGTCATCTTTGGGAAGTGCCTTACCTAAGGTCATATCCCTTTCCTAGGGAATCCCATGTGCAAAGATTGATAGACAGGACATAAAGACATCCTCTTCGCACTGGCTTGGGACAACTCTGAAGGGTTATCCCAGTTGTAGAGCTCTCCTACCAAGGTCTTCATTAAGACTACATCCCAGCCCATCTCCTCTTCCTGCCCTGTGCACAGGTATGAACCTCAAAAGCACGCTTCCTGCACATTCATCTCCATCTCAGCACCTGCTTCCTGAAGAAACTAACCTAAAACAGTGCATGAAAGCAGATGCTAAGATGAGATTTTGGAGTTGGACTGTCCTCTGCAAGACTGGCGATATAGACCCATCACTGGCAAAAGGTAAAACTGAATCGCACCCAAGACTTAACCACAGCAGAGCTCCAGGGAAGATGAAGATCTCAGTTCTTACAGGTCAGCTACATAAACTCGGAGCCCTGGCTGGGCAAGAATGGACCCTCTCTCAGCACCTGAAACTCTCTCATCTCCATGTTCCCTGAGCTTGCAGGACTGGCCCACGCCTCCCTGCTAAGGCCTAGTTCTTTCCCAATGTACTTGCATATGTTGAAGAGGCCTCTCCTACAGGACACCATGCATTCCCCTTTGGGAGCCACCTCCCCTCCTGACAAGTCGGACAATTACTAAGGTTAACCCAGCCAGGATGTGCTGAGCCTGATACAGGAAGAAAGAAAATGTGCCAAAAACAAGCTGCAGGACCTAGAAAGCACATCCTGGCGAGAGTCAGGAGGGTATGTACTGGGCTGGATTCTGAGGATGCTGGTTCATGGGAAGCAGAATATAAAGTTGAAGAAGGGAGAGCTAATTAACTGAGGGACACTGTGGCAGGACACACATCCTATTGGGGACCTTGAGATTGTGCAAACACCCTGCTAGGACAGTTCCCACAGGCATGAAAAAATGATGCCCCAGGGGTATGCAAACTATAGTCCACTGGCCAGATCCTTATTTTTGTACAGCCTGAAAGCTAGGAATGTTTTTTCCCCACTTTTAAATAACTATAAAAAATAAGCAAAGAAAACATGCAAATAAGGCTGTTTGTGGGCCACAAAGCCTAAAATATTTACTCTCTGGGCCTTTATTAAAAGTAATAATAATAATAAAAAGGTTGACTCCAGCCCACAACAAATGAAGATACAAATGCCTGAATTGCCAAGGCAGAAAGTCAGATAATTAAAAGACTCAGATAAGTAGGCATGCAAAAGTGGACTTACCATGTACTGCAAAATCCACAGGACGACAATGCTCCCTCCCTAGGAGTGCCTAAAACAATAAAGAACACGCTGGCAAGAGGGGCACTGGCCTCCCTAAGTTCAGTGGAGGCTCCCTTCTGCAGGCCAGGGATTAGAGGAGCAGAGCCACTACAGAACTGCACTCACTAAGAGCAACGGGGATACGAGGACCCTGAAATAATAGAGGCCAGATGGCACTTAACTGCTAGAAGTCAAGGAGATGCAATTATCATAATGAGCAGCAGGTTCAGAGCGGCAGGGGTATTAATGCTGATTATTAGGAGAAAGTAGGGTTGCTGTTCTACGATGTAGGCAGGGAAGAATATATTTGGCATTTAGTGATGCACCTGAGTGCCTCCTGGTACTAACTTGCCCAATTTTGATGGTAGTTGGACAGTTGCAACCCTGGCCTAAGAAGGGCACCAGTAACCAGGGTATCAGACCTTTCAGTAAGAAGGATCTGGGTCACCCACCTGGTAGGCCACTGAGACTAGCAGAGGTACAAGTAAGAAGGGAATGGCAAGGTGGTACTTAGGATGCGTAGTAAAGCAGGAACCAGTAAGTATCATTTATGGCCCCAAGAATAGCTACAATAATGGGATATAGTCCATTCCACTCATCGTCCTCTTACAAGTCTCCCACAAGGAAAGGACCCCACTGGAATCCTGAAAGAATGGCTCCCAGAACTAGATGAAGAAGTAGATCCCAGTGCCTCCCAGACCCCACTCAGGACCGAGAACTTAGCCCCTCGGATGCAGGAAGTAATGCCAGCAGTTAGACTTCATTCGCCAGTCCTCTTAAAGAAGTGTCTTGGCAGAAAAGAGCTGCCAAGCCCAAAGCCATGCCGCACCTAGTAACTGGTCAAGTTGGGGATATAACTGCCTGACCTTCTCACCCCACCTTGGGACAATTCTAAAGGGACATGCCAGCTTCAGATCTTCCCATGGGATCATCTGGAACATTTTTAAAACTTTATTGCAACTCAGTTTCTCCCTTTGCACAGTCTTGCTTCATGCGCTTCCCCTCCACAGGTGTTAATATGAAGAGCACAACCTAAAAAACTCTCTACACGCTCATCTCCAGCTCAGAGTCAGCCTCCCTGGGACACGAATTACAATCTTTTATCCAAAAACTTTATTACTAGAATTATTTGACAGCTCCTCTGGTATATATAAATACATTGTCTAAAAAACAAAACAGTTTTTCTTCTTTTCCAATCCTTATACTTATTTCTTTTCTCTCATCTCACATACTGACCAGAACCTCTGACACATTGATAAATAGATGCTGTGGTAAGAGGCATTTTTGTCTTATTTTTCTTTTAAGGTAATACCATAGAGTATAAGGTTTGCTCCAATGTTTTGGTAGATATCCTTTATCAAATATTCCCCTCTTTTCCATTTTACTAAGAATTTTTTGTCATGAAACTATTTTGAATTTTTCACATGCTTTTTCTGATTCAATTTCAATGATTATATGTTTCTTCCTTAATCAGTTAATGTAGTAAATCACATTTTAAAAGCAGTTCTATTGTTAAGCCATCTTGACATTAGTTAGTGAGCCCTATTTGGTTCACTCACAAATACAAATGCACATGTATAAAACAGTGATCCAGTTGGATTCTGACTTGCAAATATTTACTTTTAAATTTTTGGTCCTGTGTTTATTAGTAATTATTGGTCTGCAGATTTCCTTTTTCCTATCAATGTTTTCTGTTTTTAGAATCAAATTTATCTGATCTTCTATCAAAGTTATACTAGTTTCATGGAATGAGTTGGAGAGCATTCACCATTTTTATTATCTGGAATATCTGTGTAAGATTGAATGTTTGATAAACTCACCTTAGAAGTTCAGAGTTTGAAATGTGTGTGCGTATACACAGGCACATGCATATGAGTAGAGTTTTACAAAAGACTGAATTTTAATTATTACAATTATCTCTTCTTTTTTTTTTTTTTTTTTTTGCTTTTTGGTATGTGGGTAGCTCCCTGACAGGGAATCGAACCCAGGCTGCAGCGCCGACAGCGCCAATGCCAAAGCCTTAAGCCACTACACCATCAGGGAACTCCTTTATCTCTTTCTTCTTGAGTCAGTTTTGGCAAATTTATATTTTTCTATGAAATAGACTATTTCATCGAAGTTTTTATGTTTATTGGTATTTGGTTAGGTATACTCTTTTTATTTTTTAATACCTACTATATCTTACTAATGTTTCCTTATCTGTTTATAAAAAGACTTATTTGTGCTCTACATCTTTCCTAATCAGTTTATGAACTGATTGAGAAATCAAATAAAGGAGTATCTTTATACTGATAAAAGCTATGTTGGCAATAGTAGCTTAATATAGGAGGCAGAATTTGACTGAATGACTAATCAGAATTCCTTTAAAGGGCTGCCTGGGTCAGATGCATGACCAGGAGAGACAGAGGAAAAGTTATTCTGACTCCAGACAGGTTTGCTCTGGAAAAAAAAGGGCAGGGCTGAGATAAGTAAGCTCAGTTTATCCCTCTCAAATTTACCAATTCAGTAAATCATCCTACCTTCCTAGCAACAGAATGCCCAAAGAAGCATAGGAAAGTCAGTTCTTGGCCTTGGTCTAAACTTCCTAGTTTTTAGCTTTTGATTTTATTAGATTATGTCCTCAGACTCATAATTTCTTCCCTTTAATTCTTTTGAGTTTCTCTGTCCTTTTAATAGATTTTTAGTTCATTAAGTCCTGATTTTTTTTCACTTCTAATGAAAGCAGATAAGGCTGTAAATTATACCCTAATTAGCATATTAGTTCCTACACACTACTTTTATCTATGACCTTTTCATTATTGTTTAAATATTTGTTTCCATTGTTATTCACTATTTGACCCATGACTTATTTAGAAATAGTTATGTTTAATTCCCAAAAATACTGTTTTGTAAAAAGAATTTTTACTTATTATTTTCTCATTTAATTCTACTGCAACCAGAAAACTTGGTTTGTATATGTTTTTGGTATTTACTATATTCACTAAGATTTTCTTTGTAATGATGCATGGTTAGTTTTTTTAAATGGTCCATGAGTCCTTGAAAGGAATTTGACTTTTCCTGGCATACTGTTTATTACCTTTATTTAAGAGTCATCTTACTTCTAATAGCTAAACACTATTTTCTATGGTATCAATTTAGATATATAAGCTATCTTTTAGCAAAAATTTATCTGGTGCATTTATTGCCATCCTTTTTCTTTTAACTTTGGAGGTCTTTAAGTTTTAGATATGTCTTTGGTTTTTATTTTGTTTTTATTTTCAATCCAATATGATAATCTTGGTCTTTTCATAAAATAATTTAGTCCATTTACATTTATTGTAATTACTGACATATTTGAATTTATTATTACCATCTTATTTTGTTTCCCATTTACCCAAAGGTATATGAGGGCTGTCTGGAAAAAAGTCCATCCATAAATGCCTCTATTTTTCATATTGTATGGCTGGATACTTTCTGGACAGCCCTCATATTTATCTCCTATTTTGTCTCCTACTGGTTCAAATTAATTTTCTATATTCCTTGCCCATTCTCTCCTGGTTTGAAAGTTACATATTTAATTTCTATTTTTTATTGATTATTTGGAAAGTTTTAATATGCATACTTAACTTTTAAAAGTTTAAATTTAATCAATATCTCTATCTTCCTCTAAAACAATACAGGAAATTAGAACATTTTAAATCCAATTGGAGGCTTCCTGTCTTGTGTATTACTTTTGTACAGCTTTTAATTTTGCCTTGTCTTTTTACTTCTAAATCGTATCATTGCTGACACTGTTATTTTATACTACACTTGATCTTAGCCAAAAGGCCAAGAAGTGATGACACTGTTATTTTATAGAGTCACTACTAATTTAGATTTATCCCATACTTACTAATTTATGTGTCCATTATTTCTCCTTGCATCTCACTTCTAATATCTGGGTTTAATATGTCAATGAAAAATTCTATGTTCAACCAAATTGTCATTCAAGAATGAGGGTGTAATGGTAAGTTTTTATCTGGGTACTTTGAAAATGTGATTATTCTTTTTGCTATTGAGAACTTTATTTCTCTTTTATTGTTTCTAAGATTTCCTCTTTGTCTTTCAGTTGAGATTTCATTTGAATAAGTCTACTGTATTTCTTTTTACTTAATCTGCTTAGGATCTGTTGTGCTTCCCAAATATGAGGACTTAGGTCTACCTTTAACTCTGGAAAATTCTTAATCATTATCTCTTCAAACATTGCCTTTTCCCTACTCTCTTTATTCTTTTCTTCAGGAACTATGATTAATATATAAAAAAACTTTTAATTCTATTCTATACGTATTTTGACCTGTCTCATATATTTCTCATTACTTTATCTCTCAATGCTAGTTTCTAGATAATTTTATTAGATCTACTTTTCAATTTACTAATTCTCACTTCAATTGCTTTCTATTACATTCCCTTCAAGAAATTCTAAGAAATTCTTTTCAAATGCCTTTCTTTTTAAAAAATTATTTTATAATAGGATAACTATTTTCTTATATTTTAAATTCCCTGTTATATCTCTTTAATAATTTAAAACATTATAGCTTCTACCCAATGACTCTACTGTCTTAAATTATTAAAAACTATCTAATTCTTACTGCCTTTTTATGTTCTAATACATATTCATGGTAGATTTTCTTGTATATTTTGCAACTATGTATCATGAGCTCATGCTAAGCAGGTATATTTAGCTGTGGGAATCCTGGGAGACTCAGATTAAGGGTTCATCTACACCAATTGAGTGTGCTTCTGCCAGGAATCCCAGTTATTATCTCTGTTTATAAAAATTCTTCAACTTTGGAGTTTCCCAAATAATGTAAACAGAATAAAATCAAATGTCAAACAAGCACAGGTCCATAGAATATATTTTTTCTTGTCTTTTAAGCAGTATTTTGCTAATAATCCTTAAGACACTGTAGAAAACAAGTAGATTATAAGAACTGTGGTCCATTTTTACCTACGGTGGAATAAAATGTTCTTCTTAACCCTTTCTCAATAATCATATGCATCCAAAATGATTCACTAAATAGTGTTTTGTTCCTCTGTCTCTAGTAATCCTGAGAAATTGGCTAAAGCAGAGTTCCCAAAAAGGCCCATAATCCACTTTAGAAGCAGCAACTTTATCAGCTGCAAAGTGAGCATCTACTGGCATATTAATGAGGAAAGTGAACAGGAAAAGAAGCATGACAGTGAAACAGAAGGAAGAAGAAAATGAATATTTGTTAGCTACTGACATCAATCCCCAAAAACACTCTCTGTGGCAGATACTCCCTTTCAGTTTGCAGATGAGGCCCAAGGTCACCCACGGCTAACCTTTGTCTCCCTGCCCCCTTCTTCAGAAGGCAAGTCCAGGAGCCAGGCAAGAGGAACCCAGGGTAAATCAGAAATACAGCCTAGAGTGAAGGAAAGCTCCAGGCAGATAAAAGACCAGTTTCTAAGTGAATCGTGGAGGCTGCTCTTTTTGTAAACTCTGTTTTAGCCAACTATTTCCCTCTGGAAACACTGCCCCATTTCCAGTTTTCATTTCTTATCCTCTCCTGACCACCCTTCCCATCCCCCAATTTCCAAACAGCAAGCATGCTGATTCTCTAGCCTGCAGCTAAAGCCACAAATGGGGAGGGAGGAACAATTGGAGGAAGCGTTTCCCAAACCTCTCAATGTCAAAATATCTGTAGCATTCCCCCTTGGAGATGGCCCTGCTTCCTTGGAGGCCAGCTGCACCTGTGACATAAGGTTGCAAGGTAATACGATTCTAAAATTCAGGCCTTCTGATGCTCCAGGACATTTTTAAAAATCACACAGTCATCAGAAATCTTCAGTCCCAGCTGTGTGGAGAGTGACTGTCCATCTCTCACTTAACTTTGGTTGCATTACCTCATTCTATACATCATTCATGACAAGTACGGAGCCACAGGGCTCCCTTGGCTAAGTCCTCTTGTCCTTGACCCAGCCCTAATTTTTTTAGCCATTTACTTCGTAAATGTGGTAAGTCCTTATAGCTGAAAGAGGTTGCACAGACGTTTTGATACAGTGGGTTCTTTCGTCCTTGTCACAAAAAGCAAGAGAAGGCAAGGCAAACAGGTACCCAGACCTATTACTAGTTTCTTGTCCTTCCATGGCATTCACAACGCCATGACTCTGGCAACTAGGATGAAAAGAGGAGAGAGAGGAGAGTTTTAACAATTGTCTTTGGATGAGCTATTTATGCCTTTCAACCTGGCAATTTTCCTTGAACTCAAAGGGAACAGACTGAGACGTGACTCTTCTACCCCACTTAAGTGAATACATTTGTGCTTCTTCAGCTCTTTGTGCAGGGAAAGAGCTAGGACCCTCCTTGTGCTTCAAGGACACAGCCAGATCTCCTGGCTGTCAAGACAGACACTCAAAAGAAGGTAGCCTCAGGCCTGAAAGTGAGGCAGCACCCAGCCACGGCCCCAGGAAATGGATCTGAGGAGGATTTTGTCTTATTTGTAGACACACCTCCACCTCCACCACCACCACCAGCGCCACAGCCCCACACGCCCATCTTCATTATCCGGGCTTCCCAATTCTCCTAGGAGAAGACAATATAAGAAGCAAAGGATTCGTTCTGAACCTGCTTAAGAAGACGCAATGTTTGGGGCTGGAGTCCACAGGTATTTGGAACTGCACCAGGAATGCCAGTCTGCTCCAGGACTCAGCCACAATTAGATAAAGGAGCCTTTCAACCAAGGCTTAGGCCCACTCCAATCTTCCGCACCCTCTAACCCTACCATAAAAACATTGCTGGAACTGAGGGGCTGCAAGATGCTGAATCATCAGAGCAAGATTAGATCATTTCCATGTACTGTGCACAGACATAAAAGCAAATGTAAACATTTTAAAATGGATTTCAACATCAAGGATTAAAGCAAAAGGGGTTTTATGTTTAACTAGGAGTTAAGCATAAATTCTATTTCCCCAGAGTTCCATTAATAAAGATTTGCTTCTAAAGTGTTCAGAGGCACTATGCAGACTTTGCTTGAGACTTGGGCGACAGTAGGATAAATAAGCAAGACACAAAAGCACTAAAATTAACTGGAATTTCTCCCAAAATATGCAATGCACTTTGAAAACGAAAGAAAGAGACCAGCAAAAAGATACATATTGCTCTGTTTTAAAAGAATAATGTTTATATTTGCTTAAGGAAAAGGGAGCCAGAAAGGAAGTTCACTCAACAAGATTATCTCTTGAGTCCCCTTCTCATAGAGGCCAACTAATTGGGTAATTGGAGTCTCTTTCCATCTACCCATGGGTCCTGTTGAGCTCCTTCATTCTTGTATTATGTAGACCCTGGAACCAACTGCCAGAAGAATGTATCAAAGAAAGTTTCAAAGTAAGTTTCAGGTTAATTTCCCTCAAGATTTCTCTGGCTTTTCTTCTGTTGGTGCCTCCCTGTCCCCTCTACTTAATTGTGTCTATCTTCCTCCAGCCTAACCCCAACTTGATCTTTCTGACCAAGGTCTGCCCCAGGACTGGCAGAGCAGACAGAAAAGGTCTTTAAGAATATAGAGTTTACTATTAATAGCAGTGACACAGGCCCCTGAAAGCCAAGGCAGTCAAGTAAGGAAATCTGTCAGCCTGGATTAGCTTTCCAACACCTGGGAGGTAGGGCTTATTTATAAATAAAAATAGACAGCAAAAAATGTCTGGCCCCTCATAGGCCTCTGCTGTCTGAAGAGGCTTGCATGGATCCAAATCCAAAGGCTTTTCCCAGCTGTCCTCCAAACCTAGAGCAAACTCTTGTTTTTGAAATGGGAATCCACAAAAAGGCCTGTTTCAGACTGAATCAAAAACCCCTGCTTGTACAGAGTACCATCTTCCATGGATTTCTAAACACTTAACCAGATCCCCAAACCGGGACTGGGAAGCATACATGTCAAACCGTCTTCTAGGATTCACGTAGCAAGTTACTGACAGGTCTTTACCAGAATGGAGTCCCTGCCCTCCGCTTCACTCTCTGGGCCTGCGGGCACTCACCATACCATGACGGACCATGCTTCTGCTGTGTGAGACGTAAGCCCTCTACTTCTCAGCCTTGGGAGAATTCCTTTTCTCATCACAGAATGGACTGTAAGAAATAAATCAAAATCTTTTGAAAGGAACCTATATTGTAAAGGAGCATTTCGAGGTTAATATTTTAAGCCTCTGGAATCTAGAAGCTGCATGCAGACACTGTTGCCAAGTTTAGAGGTCAGGTGACTACTGGTATAATTCACTTTGACCAAGCAATAAAATTATAAAATATTTGCACAGGACTCTGTTCTTGGGGCTTTATAGATTAGGTCACCTTGTACTGCAATGGTCTCTGACCCAGAGAAGTTTACACAATACCATTGTACTGAAAATCTACTTTCAAATATCTCAAGTAATAGGGTGTACACACACACACACACAAAGATTTCCTTGGGAAATGGTAGTCCTGTTGGGTAAACTAATGTAATTGGCCAGAGTGTTTTCTTGTGCTATCCAGTCTTTGTATTCCTATCTCTTACCTTCTAATTATACCACCTCCTAGTATAAATAATTCTTGCCTTCTAGAGTGTTAGGAGTTATAATAGTACTATTACCATCCCCAATGAACTACCCATATTTAGCTCCTTTAATCTTTCTTTTCATAGTTCCCTCAGTCTTCTTCACCTCCACATCCCTCCTTGTCCTTCTCCAAATTCCCCAAGGTTCTATGCCCTAAATTGAGCATACAAAATCAACGTGATATTCCAGATGCTTGCTTATTGAGGAGCTGAGAGATCAGCTGTCACCTCTGGTCTCTGTTACCCCATGACTCAGGGTTCGTGTTCCAAAATAGGGCTGGCCTTTCGTGCTACCTTCTCTCACTGCAGTCTGGCTGCTCAGTGGCTGTCCACTATCACCCCGGCTCCCACTTTAGCATCACTGCTTTCCAGGTTTCTTCTCCCCATGAAGGGTACACATTTCAGATGATTTTCCTCCAAACTTCAATGGACCACTGGTCAGCACTCTTCTTTATTTTCATCCTTGTTTGGAACAAGCCCCAAAATTTCCATTAACATTTCTATTCAAGGAGTGCTATAAGGCTTTCCACTTTGGTAGATGAAAGCAAGAAGGAAAATTATTTATAATTTTAAGCTCTTGACTTCATGATGATATTCTGGAGAATGTAACAACATTCTAGGTAGGATCTGCCTCAGAAAGTCTTTGTGAAGGATGACAGTGCACTACATCTGGAACTACAGCAAGGACATTTTCCCCTAGCACATCCCTTGCCCTGGGGTCACGCGGAGTTGCTGTAGGCTTCTCCGTGGTGCTCTGTTGCCTGGAAACCCTGCTTTCTTCTCTCCGCCTCCCCCAGGATCAGTCCTCCTCTCCTTTCAGGGGAACTCAGCTCTGGCAGGTGGCAGGAAGGGTGTCCATGGGGGCTGAAAGGCCCCACCCTCCTCCAGGAAGGTGCAGGGGCCCACACTCTGCTCTGGGGAAGTCCCAGAGGCACTCATTTCAGGAACTCCCAGGCCCACCGCACTAATCCCTACAGCTTCAGCGGGAAAGAACATTCCTATTTTAAGAGTCCCTGGGTAACGGTGTGCTCACCCAGGTCTGAGTCACTGCTCCTCTTTACGGTTTGTGAAAGAAATCTATTTCCCAGCTGTTAGCTTTGCAGGCTTTATTTTCCTCAGCCTCAATGATCAACTGGTTGACCACAAAATGTTAAAGGAGCTAGTGAGGCAATGGTAACTAAGGAAGTTAGTGTCTGGAATTATAACAGAGGCAAAGCTAAGTGTTATATGAGATCTAAAAATAGATCTAACCATGTCCTACTTCCTCTAATTTACATATATAGGTAGCTACAAGAGAAAACCACCCACAGTTCAAAAGAATGAATAAAGAACACTGATTAACCACAGCCCACCTTGGCCCAAAGAAGTATTCCTCCTGCCTTTGGCTTTCACACAATGAGGATATTTCCTTGGAAAGTAATTCATCACGATAGAACTATTAGAGGTGTCCACATCAACCATTGCAACAGTAATTAGAAGAGAATATCATATTACATCCACTGTATTTGGTACCCTTTCTGTAAACCACTGCAGTTGAACGTTGAGTTCTTCTACAGAGCTTGCCTGCAAAAAAATGTATTTCTTCTTCTTCAACAAGTTACTGTCTAAATAACTCAAATGTTTTAATATGAACATAATAATAAAAGCTTATATTGATTGCACATTTATACAATAACTCACTATTACCTCACTTCATCCTTATAGCAACTATATGAAGTACCTCTTCTTACACGTGAGAAAACAGGGACTTAGAGATATTAAGTAACTTCACCAAAACACCACCACTTGGAAGTGTTACAGTGTAGGTTCGAATTTGTATCTTCCTAGTTACTCACTTTAAGAACTTAATCATATTCCTATAATGTAGTTTAGAAGCCAGATTTTGAATGGGAAGGGTACCAATCTTTATTTAAATGGCAAAGTCTCATTCCCCTAGCTAGTAGTCAAGCTGATTTTTTTTAAAAAATTAAAAAAATGACTTCAGTTAAAATCCACTTGGAACGCTTTTCTCAGACTTCTGTATTTAATAGCACATTTGGGTATGGCTCAGAAGGACAAGTCACTGGTCTAGGGAGTCCCAAACTCCCAAACTCTTTTTTAATTTTCTTCCTTTGAGAAAAATAGTGGCCAGATCTTAACAGAATAATCCTGGTCCCCAGTTATAAGCTCCCAATTCTTTAGGACTACCTTGGTATCTCTATTAGTTTATTAGGACAGCCATAACAAAGTACCACCGACTGGGTGCTTAAACAACAGAAAATTACTTTCTCACTGTTCTGGAGGCCAGAAGTCTGAGATCAAGGTGTCACAGGGTTGATTTTTTTCTCAGACATCTCTCATTGGCTGTTAATGACCATCTTCTCCCTGTGTCTTCACATGATCTTCTCTCTGTGCATGTCTGTGTCCTAATTTCCTCTTCTCATAAGGGTGGGGACCCACCTTAATGGCCTCATTTTACCTTAATTACCTCCTTAAAAAAACCTGTCACCAAATACAGTCACATCCTGAGGTACCAAAGGTAAGAACTTTGACATGGAATTTCGAGGAGAAACACAATTCTCCCCATAATCTGTATCCCAGTAACTTCCTTTTACAAAGTTGTCTACGTTGTGCAATGCAAATGCCTTTGACCAAACAACCAGGAGTTTAAAACACTGCTTTCTCAAAATGCTTTTGTGTTACCTTCCTGTAATTTTATAGATAAGTTTTTATGTGACTAAACCACAGTTCTTATTCAAACAGTGTTATCAGAGGTATCAACTATATTATAGTTTTCATTTTAGAAGACATCATGAATCTCACTTGTAAAAAAAAAATTATAGAAAATGTTTGTGCCCATTATGAGTTACCAATTAGTGAAAACAAATTCTAGATTTTTAAAAAATTATTGACACCAATATAGCTTCTTAAATTATCACTGTTTTATACATCTGGTACTTTAAAGAGCATCACCTCTAGTCAAAATGTAGCCTAGCTTAACTTACCCAGAGCCCTCAACATATGTCACAATTCCTGATCATTCCATGTGAAGAATCAAAATGACACAACAAGAGGCAATTCAGAGATATATAGTTACATCAATATAAAATCTATTAATATGGGGGGGTCTACTGGTTTCACATATTGTGTTATGTGCATTATATGCATTAAATCATTAATCCCCTTGAAATCCCTGCAAGAGAGATATTATTGTCTCTGCTACCAGCAACCAAACAGAATATTAGAGAGATTAAGTAAATGCCCAACATCATAGACCTCTGAGGGTCAAGACTTAGATGTCAAGTCTTAGATATGAACCTAGTCCCATCTGACTCCGGAAACTTTTTTTTCCCCACCACATGTTTCTTCTTTGACTTAAGACACATAATATTGTTGTTCTTATTTTCAGTGTCTCAGAATTTCTTCCAGGCCAACAAAATATTCAATCTAGTTTCATCCACTGTTAGTTTTGGTAAATAACAGCATCTTTGTTTCCATGTTTTAGCTGCAAAATAAATCATAGGGTATTCATCATCAGAGATAAAATTCTTTATCTGTATTTGGGTGGTGATGAATATTCATTCAGGTTATGTAAAACAACAATGGACACATTTATTGAGTAAATCTAGTTAGTAATCATATGCTGCCTTGTGACATCTCCAGGACTGCAGTCTTGAGTTCCTTCAGAATATTTATATCATTGTTGAATTTGGTCTGTTTTATACCCTGACTTCCCATTCAAGATTGTAAATGTGTTGAAGGCAGGAACTCTTTCTTAGTGTGTGTTGCTGTGTTAAGCACAGTGCCTTGCACAGAGCAGGTGCTCACTAACATCTAATGATCAGCTTTAAAGTCTTTACAAAATGACAGAAGCCCATTGGAGGACCTGGTGATTGACATCACAATTGTGCAACAGGGTGTCTAAGAAATCCTTAAAACTGGCCACATTGAGACAGCTTGCTTGCTCTATGAGGTCATGTGTGCAGTCTCCAGAGCTTTGATTTATAAATCTTAAATGCCTGAGGGATGCCTGATGATGGTAGTGAGGGTGTTTTTTGTTAATTGTTCAATTCTGTTGATTTATGTAAAGGAGGAGGTATAAGAAATCTCAACAGGTCCTATCTGGGGCTTCCCAAGGCAGTCCTAAATAGAGCAGGATTCTGCTTGGGGCCCTAGTCAATGGCCCCAGAGAAGTACAAAGTCAGTCAAAGGCGACCAGTATACATAGAAGTGACTTCCTCCTTCCTTCTGTTACTAAATTGTCTTTTTTCTTAGCAGTACTTCATTGTCTTAGCCAAAAAAGTAGATTATTGAAGTTATACCAACAGACAAAAAGCAGGGTAATTATAGTCTAAGAACTATATAACTAGCCAACAACATACTTATTTACCTAGAAGTAAAAGTTAACAATAACTCAAAGGAACATATAAGCATGCTTAGTAATTAAGACTGAGCCTCTTGGCAAATATAACGGAGATCCTGAAGCCAGAGATAAGGAGGTCTTTCTCAAAGGAAAGTACTGTCTTCAAAAGGCAGGACTACCAATGAGCACACGATTAGATAGGTACTGGCAGATCTGGTCCCCAGGAAAAAGACAGTGTTCAGGGAGCCTGCTATGATGAACAGAACCTTTCTTTAGTTTGCCATCTCCTTTCAGGTCAGGACATCTGTCTACAAGTCTGTCCTAGGCCTTTATATTTGTCCCAGGGTGACTCTGGGCACCTTTTCTCTGAGCTTTCACATCTCAGAGAACTAAGAGAACTATAAATTTGTTCAGCCTATGGAGAATAGTTAACAGATGAGATGAGCTTATGGATTTTAAGGAGGCAGAGATACTTTGATGTGGAGTTAAAGGCAATTTAGAAAGCAAACAAGCTCTAGGTATTACAGTGGTTCCCTGTGAGATGTTCAATAGCTAGCGTGAGCCATCTTCAGACTAATAGGAAACTCTCACCCCTGTGCCTAGGAACCTTTAGCGCATCCCACCCTCGGGCAGGTTATAAATGCACTTAGAAGCAGAAGTAGAGATAGAGAGCAATGAAAAGGGCAAGGTCTTACTGATAAAACTCCTTTAAATCTGAGTTATCTTTCCTCAGCAGATACAGGTTTGCAGAAAACACTGATTTTGATTAAGAAAGAAGGCCATGGATTTGGAAAAGCAAAATAAGCATAAATAAGAACAAGCAGGTAAAATCTGAGGTGCAAAGTATGGCAGAAGATAGAACCTGAATTATCTGAGCCCTCACCAGTGATGCTCGCAAGTGCATTGTCCTAGTGTAGATTTAGAACGCTGCCAAGTGCAGAGCATTCCTCCAGAACAGCAATTCTAGAAAATGAAAGGGGACACTAGGGCTCCTGAAAAAGTGAGTCACACCAAAGCCATCACTACACAGCAGACCCACCCATTTCATCAAGGCAGAAGTGACTCGGTATTAGCCACAGCTTCCATGATCTCAGTAGCAAAGATATTGGGAATCTGCTGTTCCTTTAAGAGAGAAGATTGAAACTCATTGTGCCACCCCCAGATCACAAATTATTTCACCCAGGACAGTTTGGTCTGATTGGATGAATGGCAATGGAGGGAAAACATCTCTCTCCCCATGACAGTTTCCTTACTCCTGTTGTTAGGAGAATGTTTGTGTGATGGGAATTGAGCTGTGTCCTGATGGCCACAACCTAGATATCCTGAAGATCTGGAGAACGGTTGGGACACTTTGATTACAAGAGAGCAGCCTGGCCAAAAGGCAATTATGAGTTTACATAAACTACAAGTTCATGGGTACACCTGGTTTGATGCAAAGGTGGATTCAGGACTCAAATACTATGATCCAAGCATGGCTTTTCCCCTTCAATTAGTACTGATTTCTTCAGTCTCGAGTCTCCTGTGAAGACTTTCCAGCCTCTCAGGAAGGAACCCAGCCCAGCACACAGGAGCAAGCATCCTGTTCCCAATAAAAGTCTCAGAGCATCTGACTGGGTCTCATGTTCACCTCCGAACCTGGACTGTGGCCTAGAACGTATGGAAATCCGTGGATGGGATCAGGTACAACAGAGCCATGTGGATCGAGTTAGAAAAAGAGGAAGTCAAACTCTGGCTATCCTAAGAAGAAAGAGTGGATACTGAAATATAAAAACAAACAAACAAAAAGGCCCATTAAAATTAGTGAGTGGGTCTTGAACCAATGTTTGCAGAAACCTTTCATCTTAGCTTGGATTTCCTCCAGAAAACAGAGCCTGGGATAAAGGCTTGCATGCGGGTCATTAATTTACAGAGATGAATCCAGGAAGCAGGTGGGAGCTGGAAAGAGTGAAACAAGAAAGGAGGAAAAATTAATGCAAAGTACACTGCAGAGGTGTGTACAAGGAGGGATCCAGGAAGGGAATATTTATTGACCAGCCACCACTTTCCATTGGTGAAGGACTGCCGTAGGTGTTAATTCTCAGTTCCAGTTTGTTGCATGCGTGAGGAGAGCCTAATGGATTCCTGCAAATATCCCACCCTGCCAAGCCAGAAAAATCCTGGAAGCCCACAGAGGGAGATAGGTTGTGCAGTTGGTTTCCATGGCAATGACTGGAGTAAAAGGTAGGGCAAGAGGATGCAAGGTAGGCACGAGAGTTGATGAATGTACCTTTCTTTTGGAAATTTGTTTTGTTTTGTTTATTACTGCAGGTTAATTTTTCACCAAGAATAAACTGTGAAGAGAAAATATCACAGGGCTGAATATGAAATTATATGAGGGACAGCAGGAAAATACTTGGGCTTAAATCCTTCCTCCACCATCAGCAGTGTCATTTAGAGCAAGTCAATTAAACTCTTTGACTATCACCAGTGAAACACCGATGTCAATAATGCCTACCTTACGTGATCTGCAGCAGTATTATTAGTATATAAAGTCATAGTGTCTCCTTATTAAAAGTGTCATTTTCATTTACACTATTCTTGTTAACAAAGGAGGCTCTATAAATTTTAAATTGTTCAAACAAAATAGACTTTTATAAGGGACCCTGTAACCACATCTGCTCCCTTCAGTTTATGAAGCTTGCAGTTCATGGTGTTTAAAACAACATACACCTTATTACAGGATTGAATGGTGTACCACAACGACAGAAAAGAAAAGTTGCAAAATATTACTGAAATTGATACACGACAAACCATCAAGAGTTCCCCCAAAATTCTCTTTTTTGAAAATATATCACAGTCATCTTTTAAAACCCACTTAATAAACTAAAACAAGGGAGGGGTTATTTTTGTGTGTGTCTGCAATGTTTTATTTCTTATATTTAAATTGTTTTGAAGAAGGGAGGGGTCATTTTATAACCAGCCATGTGGTAATGCAGTCTCCAGGAATTTAGAAAAATATATGTGCCATACATTTGTTACCATTGACAGCAGCCCATATGCCTGAGCATTTGCTTTCCACAGTTTGCGAGATACATGGTTGGGGAAAAATACTGAATTCAAATATGATCCCGGATCCCTGATGGGATGCTGTAGCCAGGACATGTAGCCATGCAGTTTACCCCTTGGTCCTGAGACAACATTGTGCCACCCCCCAGACCTCCCTCTCAGTCCCCTGCAGTTGGGGTCCCTGTGTTTCTTGGCAGAAGCCTTCTCTTAGGCACTGAGTATCAGGCAGGCAATCTCATTACTCTCTTACTTTGGAAAATCCTAGCTTCTTAGAGACTAAAGGCAGGAAGCCACCTATTTTCTCTCTCTCTTAAATGTTCTCCTCAACCTGGCTTTAATCCTAAAGTGATTTACATATTTTCAGCAGAAAGCCAATCCACCCCTGGGAAAGAGTGGACAGAGACGGTCCTTACCAAACACTCCAGCCTCCTGTGAGATAAACCCTTAAACGCCCAAGTCTCCTTTAGTTCCCAAACTACCTCAACCTCTACATCAGATTACATCATTCAATACAGTTAGAGCCAATTGCCCAAAAGCAACTTGATTGCACATTTGTCTCTGCAGGTGTTTTGAAAAATGTCTATGGAAAAAAGGCCCCCTTTGAGCTATCTGCATCCATCCCAGAAAGTGAATTTAATGGATGTGACACAGTCTATATTTTGAGCCAGGCCACACAAATGTACTCTCTAAATAGGATAAAAATCTATCTTGTTGTTCTCCCATTGTGTACTAATAGTCAATGAGACAAACTTCCATATACATGAGAAAGACACCAACAGGTAGATCATTCCTGTAAGAATTCCAATGCTAGGAAGGTTAGGCAAAAACATAATTAAGACAAGGCTTTAAGATAAGGAGCAAATGCTAATGCATGTGGGGAGGACAAAGGGATCTTCAGACAAGTCACATACACGAGGACCGGTTAGGATTTGGGTGGAGTGGAAAGGAGCACATGTCTTTCCAGCTCCTACCGCTTATGGCCACAGGGGTATGCTGGCCCAATGTTGCCAGGTTTTTCTCTATCATTTCAAGCATGGTTAATCTAAACCTTGCAGGTCAAATTCTTGAGAGAGAGAATATCATTGATCAACCCAGCCTATAGACTGATTCTTCTGAGATCAGGTGCCTACTCCTATTCTAATTAGTTGTGGCTCAGGGAACTGAGAAGGGCCAGGTCATATGATCTACTGTCTACACTGGAGAAACTTTGAAGGGGCAAGCAATTTGTGAGAAGGGAACTGTGGGAGACACTGGTACAGCAAAGCCTACCTTCACAGACCTAAAGGACAGACTATAGTCTCGAGACAGCCACATATGATTTATACTGGAGAAGAGGGTCTTCCCCATAATTCCTCTACTTGCAGACAGGTGCACTAGTCACCACGCTGATCCCCCGCTGCTTGTTTGAGCCAAGGAGGGGAGAGAGTATAAATAATGAGGCTTTACCCTTGCTTCTCTATACTGTTATTAAGGATGGACAGACTTGGAGAAGAGGAAGTTGCTTCAGAAGTATGAATGAAGATGGCTCCAAAATACACCGTGCATCCAAAATGCTATTGCCATATTCAGAATACGATTGCATGAGGATTAATGGATTTCCTCAAACTGGCAGCATGTGTGCAAGTGTGTCCTACTGCAAAGAGGTCCCCAAGGGAGCAATGAAGCTCTCAGCCATGAACACCTAACCTACTACAGCTCTTTGTAGACTCTTAGCTTGCAAGGCTGAGGGCAAGGTGGACACATTTTGATCAGGAGAAAGACAGAGAAGCCTTTGGTGGTGTGCTTCCCAGAGACAGTATAATCAGGATCTTGCTGTGCAGGTCAGGACACTGCAGCCCCATGGGGTTGAGTCTAGTGTCTTTAAATAGAACATGGGCTTTACTTCCAGTCCAGGGCTCTTCAAATGCTTGTAGAAAGCTCTGAGTTGGAGGTGGAAGAACCAGAAAGAATATGACCACTTAACTATAAAGGCTACATCTTTCTGAGTTAGACTTCCAAAATAAAGACATTCTTCACCTGTCAAAAGTAGGGACTCAGTGCCTTGAAATACAATGATCCAAGGTCAAATGCTCCTTGACTTGACAGGCTTGTTTATATTAATAATTCCAGTACTAGCTCAGACATACTTTAATTAAAAATCATGCAAATGACCTTAGCCGTGCTGTGAGACCTATTAAAATCCTGGCTGAGGAGCCACTCTCTAGCCAAATTCCTATTTTCAGATGCCTGCCCTGTGTTAAAGGATTTTCTTTAGCCTAAAATTTTTTAGGTTTATATTCTCTGACCACTAATGACTCTTTGGCAATATCTGAAAAATGGTAAGCCAAAAGTACATCACTAAAACCTGAACAGATAACACCATTCTACCCCTGTTCCAACCTGCTGTAGTGGAGGGACAGGGTGCCCAAGCCCTGTGATTGTCCTCTTATAGGAACTTGGGGAGGAGGGACATTCTAATGGTTCAAAGAATCACCTGGTCCAGGCTTCTCATTTTATACACAAAGGAGTAAGATAACAAATGACAGTTGAGGGCCACCACCCAGTGGTAGGAGAGGTGGGATATACCAGTAGTCACTCTAAGTGATCGCTGCACAGAAAAATGAGCTGCTTGGTCAACTTAAAAAGAAATATAATTTTGAAATGACAAATATCATCCTCTACTACTTTCCAGATTGTGCTTTTGAAAACTCCAGTGAGAGAGAAAGACTGAGATTCAACGAGGGCACAAAAGGATGAGAACTACTACATACTATATTCCCTTTTTTTTGGAGAGTCACATCACACACACACACACACACACACACACACACACACACACGAGGGAATCTAAGAAAGAAGCCCAGCAGTAAAGAAATATTTAACTCAAAACGCTTTTTCCAAGTCACATCTATTAACATCCTACAGACCCTATGTTCTTGAAAATATACATAGAGACACGCTGATTTAGTAAGAAGAGAAATGAATTTCAAAATAATTGGGCTGGAAAGTAAAAAAATTGAAACAGTCTGGCTCATGTCAAGCAAGAGCTCAAAAATGGCACCATGTCATCCTAATTTGCTTCCCCTGAGTCTTTTACACTGGAAACTTAAAAATAAATGGAGGGTAAGGTTGTCTTTGAGCAGCAAGGATAAAGGAATAAATCTTCGTCTTTAATTTACCATTAAGGCTGACGTAAAGAGTAGAAACACAGACGCTGCCTTTGCCACTCTTCTCCATGTGTACTTAAATCCCTACCAGAAATGTAAAGCTTAGAATAGTATTCACGCATATTTATAACTTCTGTACAATAAACTAACATGATTTTCTTTTCCTTCAAAGCTGGTAAAGTTACATGCCTACCTCAGAAACTGTGAAGAAATCAAACTTGGCCTTTAAATAAACTAATTTGAAAGGTTTAAAAAAATATTAGAGACTTTAAAAAAAGGAATAGGGGACTTGAATATCCCAAAGTGTGAAAATGCCACATTTTTATACTCAAATGAATCAAAATAGATGAACAGAAGCTTCCAAACTTTCTAAAAATATGCACCTTCAGGCAATAAAAAAAATCAATCTAAAGGGTCATTTATTTCAAGAACCTTAAAGCCTGATTTAGCACTCCAGTGAGCCCCCACAGCTGCCTGGATCTGGGAGAGCAGGGCTGAAGAAAGGTCATTCACACTCCTCCCTAACTCCTTAATGATATGTTTAGCCAGGCCAATTTTAGACCTGTCGGAAGCTTTTGATTCAGTTAACCATAAGGTGTTGGTGACAAGACTGTGGTCAATGGCAGGCGTGGGCTGAGCTTCTTTTGAAGTCAGTTGGTGAGTTCATTCCTGGAAGGAGGGTGTCAATTGGTAATCTTAGGGAACTGCCAATGATCCACATATATTTCCTGGGAGGTCTCTTCTCCCTCCCTATTTACCCAACATGGGAAAGAGACCTTGAGAACCAACAGCAAAGACGTCATCTTGATGATCCGCATCTCATTATCATCTTTTCTACTGATCCATTCAAACTGCCTTATCCTTTGGCTTGGCTCAAAGTTATTTTGGTTTAGGCAGGAAATAGCTGGCTTCAAGTCAACCTGGAGACTGAGGTTGTGATCTTCATTCAGAGGAAATGCTTTAAGGATATCAGAGGTGGATTTGTATCAGCTATTCAGGGATGGAGGCTGACTAACTGGCCTTTTAACAGGTGCTTGAGCGTGGTCAAGAAAAGTCTTTTTTCTTGGATTCAGAGATGCATGTGCCCACACCAACTTCCAGAAATGGCAGTATTACATTTAACTACCCCTCTGGTTCATGTAAGTTTTACCGCAGTAATATCCACCCTTTTCTCTACTTTGCTAGATTTTACAGGGGAATTTCATTACCTTGTTATTTATTAAAGGGAATGTTTTTAGCCCTTTGAGATTCTGCATGAGTCAACTCAAATCCTTTCCACCCTCTCAAGGTTCACCATGAATGGATTTTATCTGATGTAATGTGTGCTTCTGCTCTATATGTGCTCCCTAAAGCTATCTATAACAAAGAAAATATCAATGTTCTTCTCAAGAACCCAACAGGCTGAGTGAGGAAGAAAATGTCTAGTAGATCTCTTACTAGATTTCAAACAATTTGGATGCTGTATGGAAACTCAGGGGTAATCCATTGCCATCCTTTCATTTTATGGAATGGGAAAGCAAGACTTAAATTTCCTCAGTGGACATAATAATTTGGCAGAACCAGAAAATTTCCATGGAGCAAGAAATCTAGTATTATCTTTCTAAATTTTATCAATCGCTCATCGTCCTCACCATGGGTTAAAAAGTGTAGAGAACAGGAAGAAGACAAGGGGATAGAAAAGGACAAGTAAAGGGTGAAAAAAATTAGATAAGGAAAAGAGTCAATTAGTGAGTAGCTTCCTGTCATCTCCTTGTCATCACCCTTTTCTTCCCAACTGTTTGTACGGTCTCTTTGGCCTCCTCAGATAAACCAGATACCAGCAAGTCTCACTGGAAATGCTTGGTCACCCATATCCAAGGGACAAAAAGAGGCACAGACAAGTATGCCTAAGTGAGCCCCATTTTCCAGCTTTGGAACAATAGATGCCTGAATGGCTAATATTGCAACTGTGGATTTTAAATGCTAATTTCATTCATTTGACAGCCATCTACCAAATATCTGCCATGTGCTAAGAGCACTGCTACACAGTTAAAGGACATGAATGTGAAGGAGACATAGTCTTACATCTAGAAATTTACAGTTTAATAAGAAAGAGAGGAAAAATATTCCTCCTGGTTGTAAAATTCTAAGGGTGTAATATTTCACACTAACAATCATAACACAAGGAGGAATAAGATAGGTATCCACAGAGAGGTTCAAGCTGAATATTATGGCAGTCCAGAGAAGAAGTATGTCACATCTAGGAACCAAGAAATCTTCATCAAAGAAGTGGCATCTTGAGCTGGAGGTTGAAGAATAAAAAAGACTTAAATGGTAAGTGGACCTGAGGAATAGACTTCCTGAAAAAAAAAGGAAATATCACAAAGGTACAATGTTTGGAAAATAGCAAGTGGATGTTTGGAAAAAGCGTCGGATAGATAAATGAAGGGAGATACGTTAGCTGGAAGAGTGTGTTGGAAGCCCAATTGCAGAGTATCTAAAAGGATGAGCTAGAAAGCTTCATCTAAATTCTCTAGGTAATGGACACCACTGAAAATATTTCAGAGTGCTGGGCTTTGGGCAGATTAATTGGGCCACAATGAATTAGAGTGAAAGACACTAGATAGAGGAAGAGATCAGCTTTTTATGAGAATCTAAATGAGAAGTAAAGAGCACCTGCAGAGACTCACTCGGCATGGAGGAGGCAGAAAGAATAAGAATATTTGGTATAGAGGCCGAAGGAGCATTTCCTAGTGCCTTTGTGATGAAAACAAAATTCTACCATGTCAAGTGGACACTTGACAGTATGAGATTTTGAACCTACCACAGAGATGACCTCATTGTGACCCACTGTTTTTTGATAGAGTGATTTTGCTTATAGGCTGAGAATATTTGTGATTGTGTGTGTGTGTGTGTGTGTGTGTGTGTGTATTGTCCCTTCTATGTCATTTTATGGTTCAGAAAGAAATAAACAACCACTATCACATCTCAGACTAAAGAGCATAGGAGGTCTCATCTCTTTTCTGGTGTAAACATATAGAAATAACTAGAGTGGTGGGCCCACAGCTGCTGACTATAAAGGAGCGGGTGGGATCTATTACAAACTGTCCAAATCATGTCATCCCTATGTGTCCTGATTCATTTTCATATTAGAGCTTCTTTTTAAAAATCAGCATTACTGAATGGGTAAGAACTTGCCTGTGGAGGGTCCTCTATTAATAAATAATACAATCTGCACATAACATTTCTCTACCACTGATTCCCTGAGCAGCCTCAATCACCTAGTCCAATGCTAAAAGATTTGGGAACAAATAATAGTAGCCCTTTCATCTTTTTTTTTAATTCATTTTTATTGTTAGACTTATTGGGGTGACATCTGTTAGCAAGGATTACATAGGTTTCAGGCATACAATTCTACAGTGCATTGTCAGCTTGATGTGTAATAAGTTCACCACCTAATATGACTTCTCTTTCCATCACCTTATATTTAGCTTCCCCTCCTCCTCTCCCACCCCCTCCCCTTTCTCCCCTCCCTAACCCACTCGTCCCCAAATAAACATTAAACTATTGATTGTGTCCATAGGTTATTTGTTTGTTCATTTCTTTTTTTCTTTGCTTTAAGTTTTATATTCCACATATGAGTGAAATTATGCAGTTCTTTGTTTTTTCTGTCTGGCTTATTTCATCTTACTTAGCTGCTAATGCAGACACATTGCTGACCATCTTTTTCAGGCCGTCCCCTCGAATAAACTAGAAGGAACCTAACTTCATGTCATTCTCAGTGAGCTCTCTGATTTGGATTTTATTCCTCTGTGCATTCATTCCTCTGCCTGTCCCCACCCAACCTTAGCAAATATTTAGTGAGCCCTTGGTATATATGCCCAGCACTGGGTGATGCACATACAAAGTTAAAAAGCAACAATCCTTTGCTTCGTGCAAATAGTAATATAAGGAATTCATCTTCCCTGTGGAATGTTTCACCTTGCAGACAGGAACCTTCTCTACCTAAACCTGGTGTCATGTAGTCATTGGTGCTCCAGAGTGGTTAGAGTAGAGTCATCGGATGAGAGGGTGCCAGTGCCAGCTGGGCCATGTGAACCTAGCAAGTTATTCAAACCTTCTAAGCCTCAGTTTTCTCCTCTGTAAAATGGATGTAATAATACTAGTACCCACCTCATAGGGTGGGTTCTGGTAAGAATTAAATAACACAATTAATGCAAGAAGATTAGGCCAGTACCTGTTTTACATTTTAAAATATTGGATAAATTTTCTCATTAATAATATTACTATCTGACCTATGATCAGTCTGCAAATGACCACCAGTGGCTGTGATGGTGACTACTGGTGAGAGGACACTTAAAAGACTTGCTAGCACTTCACATAAAGGCCTACAAAGTA
Source organism: Lyroderma lyra (assembly GCA_004026885.1). Taxonomy (NCBI): domain Eukaryota; kingdom Metazoa; phylum Chordata; class Mammalia; order Chiroptera; family Megadermatidae; genus Lyroderma; species Lyroderma lyra. The sequence goes on from PVJL010000018.1 coordinate 242,990, forward strand.
ATGTCCATTTCAGTTTGCATGTCACAGGAGCGATTCTTCCTTTGCCTATATGCCATGTTTTCTGTTTTATTTCTCTCATTTTCTTATACCAGAAAAATGTCCTCCGTTCCTGATGTTCATTCCCTATTTAAAGACACAGCATTCCATTTGTGAAGCCAGCAGCTCTCTGCCAATGCTGTCACCACTCAGGTCTGTGGTGCTGAAGGCCCAACTGCAGCCAAAAGAGACATAAAACCACTGCCTTTCCATCTAGAGGGAGCTGCTGGAACCCAGGGCTGTTTACAGGATCAAGTCCCCCATGAAGAGTAAGTAACTGAAACCGTAGAAGGTAAATAAAATAGAAATTGCTCCTCATGCAAACACCCGGAGCAATTAAAAATAAAATGAGGAAAAGAATGAACTAAAATTGAAAACTGTGATGGGGGTGGGAGGGAATGCCTTTCAAATCAAAGATCGTGCTTTTCTTTCCTTCCCCTTTGAGATTCTAGAGTATTAGTTAGGTGAATTTATGAGTGTTTTCAACATTTTTATGAAACACAACAAGAAGCCGAACCCTGCTTGCCCAGCCTGGCTACACCCCAGGAAGTCGGAATGGATCATTAATTAAGGAAAGGCTGCAAGACTGGTTATCTGGGAGCTTCAGGTGCCTCATACACATATTTCTCAAAGCTGAAGCAGGTTGCACCTGGTAAAGGTTTCAAGGTGAATCTGATGTGCTTCAGTGTTCCTGACCCTCGACTTCCTCCTAGGCATTTGTAGACTAGTTCCCCCCACATTCCAGCGAAGGCAAATCTTCAAAAACCATACCCACTTCTCAGCTTCTCCAACACTAGCAGCAGAAACAAATTTAGCATTAAACATTACATCACCACCTTGCTGCAGATTATGGACCCAGACAACTACCTCCCACATGAGCCAAGGTGATCTGGGCAGCCTGGGGCACCATTCTGTCCAAATTGGAAGAGGGCAGCGTTTCTTGCTGAGCAGATGGCTCTTGAGCCCAGCAGATCTAGGAATTTTTTTTTTTTTTTTTTTTTTTTTTTTGCCTTTAAACATGCAGATCGGAACATCAGACCTAGAAGCTTTCCATGCTACACAATTTATGCTAGCTCATTACCTCCTGCTACACTCCGAGGCTTTGTAACGGAAATTGGCTCTGATTTCTGAGATGGGCATTACATCATCGTCTTCTTTTAGCACATTATGTCATCCCTGCTGAGACGCATTATCTCGAGTTGGCTCAGCAGTAGCGATTTTTGTGGGCCACTGCAGTGTTCCCAAAGAACTGCTGGGAACCACAGATTGAAATCTGAAACATTTATCTTCTGAAAAGCTGAAAAGGGGGAAAGATGTTCACAATAGACCCCATTTATTTTCCTTAACCCTCTCCTCTCTTGGCACCTTTTAGATTACACTGCAGCAAATGCCAGTGAAAAATGTGTGGAGCCTGTGCAGGGATGATCATCTGGAGATAAGCACTGCTAAGAGGGCCTGAAATATTGCTCTCCATTGATGGCTGATATACCTGACACTTGCCACGATTCTATCTCAAGGGATGTTACAAAATCCTTAAGAGGAATCAATCACCTTGGATGCTCACATTGATAACACAGAGCACCTTGCCTTCTTCCTGGGTTATTTGAGAAAAGAATTTCTTCTCACCATCTGTTTATAAATATATATGAATGAAAACTACATACACACACATATACGTGCTTATCCTCCCAACCATGCTGTGGCCACAAAGGCAGACGTCTAGAAGCTTTGTATTAGAAATCATTTTTATGCAGGGAACTGAGCTGATATTATCTCTTCTCACTTCAACCATGAAATTAGAAGCCTATTTTGTATCTCTCCATCCTAGGCAGGATTAGAAACTGTCACACAGAGGGAATAAACAGGTGCTTTCAGGATAAAGCAAAAATATTCCCAAACCCCAGAGAATCCCTGTCCTTCTCTCATCACAAAAGCATAATTGTGTGTGTGTGTGTGTGTGGGGGGGGGGGGTGTCTCTAAATACCAAAAGGAAATGGGATGCACTCAACCATGGATAAATTACAATCCCCCCCATCCCCCATCCCATACGCCAAGTGATGAAATTCACTGGGTGGAGAGTAAGTGCTGGGAGAGGGGTTAGAAGAAACGTTATGATATTCCCTTCCCCTGCCTACTCATGCTGCATATTTTACCCACTGATTTTCTTCTAAATACTGAATACTTTTATGCTCTTAGTTGCTTTTTGTGGTTCTCACATGGTAGCCACATCCAAACAAACAACTTCATAATTAAATTGGTGACAAGTAAAGCTATCATTTGGCCCAGCCCAAGGGCCGTGCTCCTACTTCCACCCTCAATGAATTTTAGTGTTCTTCTCCAGTGTCCTCCCCTCCCCCCCGCAACACCCTCAGTGGATCATAAAACAAGATGGCAGCCTTCATCCTTTACTTAGCCCAGGGAAAGGCCATGTGAGCAGACTGAGCATTCGAACAGGGTTTGGGACACCTGGCCCCTCCCTCATGGTGCAGGAACTTCCTAGATGACCTTCAGTGACTAACTGATATCCCCATCTTTAGCACCTTTTCTTTCATATTTCATTTTCACTGCCATTTGCCTCTTATCTACTAGTGGGGGCAGTGTAAGGATTGATGGCATGATCCCGCAAAGGGTACCGAGGCTTTCAGATGGATGGTGCTTCATAAAATTGTTTAACAGCTAAGGACAGTGATAAGAATCCTCTTACCCTTCTCCTTCCTTCCCTGTGTCCCTTTATCTCCACCCTCTGCCCCCAGCTCTAGGAATTTTATGATCTGAAGGCCAAAATGCTTTAAATCTTAATAACTACATGTGCCACTTGGGATACTGGAAGGAAACTATATATACTCTTTACTTGACTTGTTCCAAGCTTTTACTGCAGCCAAAGTAACTGCTGCACCATTTCACTGAAAAAGCAAGTAGCCTTTAACACATTAAGCTGATTTTCATGTAAGTTGTAAAATATTAAATGACCAGAACTTCTATCCAACAATGCAATTACCTGGCCCAACCACCCTCTTTCCCTTTGCAGGAGGTAAGAAGGTGGATTCAGAAGCCCTGAAGGATGTGTGCCTGCCTCTAGATGTTGGCTGGCTGAGCACCAGCTTCTGAAAACAAATTGGGCAAGGGGCCCGAGCATTACTTCTCCTTGTTTGTCCAGAGCCCTGTATCTAGTAGGTGTGCCCAATCCTGCAACAAAAGGCTTTCAGGATGCCCAGAAAACCTGAGTCCACTCCTCAACCAGGCCAACTGTGCCCTTGACCCTCTAACAAGACGGCCGCTGGCCCTGAGCATCTATAGGAAGAGTACTCTCATATAGAGAAGAGGAAACCAATTTCAAAATCTGTAGATAGTTTCTAAGAGTAAGTACATATTGGGGTGGGAAGGGGAATCAGATTCCTCACGGAGAAGTCAACTATTCTCTAATGGATGTCCCAAATAAAGGTGGAGATCATGTACTGAGCTCACTGGCTCCTGAAGTTATAATAAAACCCAAGCTTGGAGTCAGGAGGGAATTCTGGGCCTGGCCTCAGCCTCCTTTGCCAGTTGCCTTGGCACCAGTCACTATGCTTCTGGAGTTGGCCGAAGGGAAACAGTATGGCCCTCTCAGGTTCTCCTGCACAGGGGGCATGTGGAGAACTCCCCATCGCCTCCCTCTGCCTGCCAGAATTGCTATTAAGATCACCTAATACATAGAAAAATTTGCATTTTTTTATCAATGAAGGTCTCGATCCTTCACCTACCAGCAATGCCAGGATACTAGCTGCTCTCTGGGTGCCCCCTCCCCCATAATCCCACTGCCAGTCCCCTGGGGGCCTGTGACATTTCCTAGGCTGCAGAGCCTTCCATGCTTCTCATAGTGCACTTCCAGGAGACTTGTTTTCTCAGGAAAAACCAAGAAAACTTTAAGCATATCATGAAGATACAGACCACAAAAAATCAAGCGTTAGAATTTCGACCCATAAAGATTATAGAGGAATCTACTTTGTCCAGCTTTGCAGGGCAGGAGCAATCATACAGATTACCTTATAATACAAGTCTACTTCTGGCCAGGATCCTACTTAAGGTCCAAGAAGTTTATACCCGCTTCCCCTCTATTCCTAGCTCAGACTAAGTACCCTGCTTTTCCCTTAAGAAGGCTTTTCCTCAGATACCAGCTTTCTACTCCATATTTCCTTCATGATCTGAAAGGTGTCTCTTGTCTACCCCTTATCAAAAGTACCAGATTCTCATTAATGCTAAACAACAGGACCAGGTAGGCCCCATGCATTCATTCAGCAAATATCTATGGAGCAGCAGCAACTATGAGCCAAATATTGTAAAAAGTGTTGTGGGGATGAAGCAGACATGGACGCAACCTTTCAGGCACAAGGGAGACAAGCCTTATCGATAAATATGTGACACAGACTGCTAGCTTTTCACCCAAATTCCTCCACTTATTCCTGGGTTCACAGCTAGATATTCTTCCCAACTTCCTTTACTGTTAAGTGTGGCCACATGCCTGTATCCTAGTCAATATAAGACAAATGGAATGATGTGCACCACTTCCACCGACGTGCCTGTGATATCCAGCATGCTCTTTCCTCCTTCTGGCTGGCTGGGATGGTGACCTCACCAAACCCCGGAAGTCCTGTGTTGAAGATGGAGAGCCTCAGACAGCCTGAGTCACTGAGTGCCCACTTGGAGGAAAGCCACCCTCATGGTCATGTTCAGGACTGGTACAAGAATGGGAAATAAATGTCTGCTGTGTGCATCCATCACATGATTGGGTCTATTTATAATAGCATCCAGGTTACTCTAATTAACATAAATGTTGAAATGAGTTACTGAAATGGAAAGGTATTCACAGTGTGTAAGAGTAGAATAAATTTAAAACTGGATTATAGTGTGATATCACCTTTTAAAAGAATATGTATATAAATGTACATACACAAAGTTCTATTCTAGAAGTACATACAGCAAGGTATAAGTGTTTATCTCTGGATAGTGGTAGTATAGGTATAGCTTATCTACATTTACTGATATTAAATGATATGACTTTATAATTTAAAAAAAAAAAACTATGTTTAACATTAAAAAGGAAAGTGTGTCTTGAAATGTACAAAGGCATAGTATCTCAAAGTGGTAAAGATTTCCTGAGGGAAATTAGAAAAGTCTTCTCAAACTAAGCATCTATTAATGACCCCTCCAACACTGAAAATCTATAAATTAGCTACAGCCTGAGAAATAGAACAGTTCAATTATGCAACACAGCTTGTTCCCAGCCTCTACATAGTGAGGCCTTGTCAATGAAGATCAATTCACCAGAAAGGTTGGAAGAGAGAAATCTTTTACCTTTACAAAGTGCCAAGAAACTAGTTCCACTGGTTGTATAGGAATGGTAAGAAGGGGACGTATCGAAAGGTTTGTGCTATATGCATTTTTATATATTTTTTAAATTCTAAGTTCTATGCCCTTTTGTGAATATTACATCAGGGATTCTCTGAATTGGTCAATAGCAGACACAAATGCTGAGCAAAGAAACCAAGTCATAATTTCCAGTAGAATCCCACACCACCCTAGATCCAATTGGTCATTGCAGCAAATATGGGAAGAGACTAAACAGACAGTGGAGGGAAAGCATGGTCAGTGAAGGGTCACCCCTGTCCTCCTCCGCACAGTCTTCAATAGTGCCTAGAGGGAGATTTTGGTGTTCAGTAAGGCTCTTATCAGGAACCTTGTAAAACATGGTGTGTCAAAGCCCCAAACACGGTTCTGCCATGAAGACTTGGAAGAGTGAAGGTGACCCAAGAGAAGAGGGCCAAGCCACCAACTACCTAGACTGGGGAAGAGTAATGCAGGTTGAGGCCCCTGAGAAACAGCCCCAGAGACGGAGTTGTGTCACAGTTGGCTCCCTGGGAAAGGCTCTTGGGGACACCCCCCAGAGGGGAAAGGAGATAGAATTAGGTAAAAGGAAGCGTTAAGCTGTGGCATGGTCACCACAAAGTCTCAACAGATCCAATAGAGCACTCTGGACCTAAAGTGGCCCTTCAGAGCTGTCCCAAGCTGGAGGGTAAGCCTTAATATGCTCTCACAGTCTTGGGCAAGCAGCTGTCTGCAGTCAATTTTCTGGATCTCAGTTGGGAGACATCAGCAGGCAATACTCTCAACAGCTGGGGACAAGTGCCCAGGACTGGGGGACACACTATCACATCCACTTCAGAGCAGTTGGGTAATGCCAGCTCTTCTCTTATCAGTCTATACTCAGTTGTCAAAAGAACACATCAAAATCTACTCCTGTCATTCCTCTTTGAAATTTCGCAGCAGCTTCCCATCACCCGTTGGAGCAAATAGGTCCTCCTAAGCAAGCCCATGGGGCTCTTCTCAGGCCTACAGGCCAAACCTCATGTACCATCTTACCCACAGAACCTAGGCTCCAGTTCCAGAAATTACCATCCTCTTTCATGGCTCTGAGACTTCATATATGCTATTCCTTCTGCTGGAATGCCTTCTCTACTCTTATCATCCTAGAAAATTTCTAGTTACCTCTCAACCCTCAGGGCAATCCCCGGGAAGCTTCCCTGGCTCCCTTGGCACACTCAGACTGACTTTCTCTCATGTTCCCACCACATTGTGTGCATCTTACACTGCCACCCACCAGGCCCTGTGAGATACCAGTTCTAAATGTCTGTATTCCTACTAGACCGGAGGCTTCTTGAAAACAGAGCCAAGTCTACCATCTTTGTATCCTGATACATAGGAAGTATTGGATTAAATGTTTGTTGAATGAATGAATAATTTAATGTGGAAAAAATGGTGCTGGCAGTGTTCGCTTTGTCAAGGAACAGCAAATGAATTCTGATAAGTTGATGGGATGGGAAACAGGAACTAGGACATAGGGAGAGGCAAGCTGTTAGTAACCAGCCATGTGCCAGAAACATTTGGCTTTTGCATCATCTTTGGTTCTTGATATCTACTGTCCAGCTTCAGCTTAACAGAATAGCAAGTATATGTGGGGCTCTTATGTTAACAGCAAAATTACTTTTAGAGTACAACAACAGAAACTCTCCCATGGATGACTTTAAGGAAGGAGTATCTCGCTGAATGGCAAAGGGAGACAGGGGATCTGAGGAAGCACCTGCTCTGTACATGTTCTCTTGGAGAATCTCTGCCAGGGCCAAGAGTAGCTGCTACACAAGTAACACACTATTTCACTTTTCTGCACAGTGCTGATCAATGGATGTGTTCATGAGAGCATGGGTAATGGAGCTGTATGAGCCACAAGTGTTTAGGCCAAAAGGTAATGGAGAGAAGGAAAAGGAGCTCTTTCTGGAGCTCCCGTGTGAGGGTAAAATGGAAATGCAGGCTCTCGTCTTTCTTTGTCTCTCATCTCATACCCATCCTCACTCCATATTCCCATCCTCAGGAGAAAAAGAACCAGCCTAAACTATCATGAAAAGTGATCACATCTCAGCCACAGGTTGATTTTTCATCACCCCCAATACAAAATAATACACTGAGTAATGAAGCAAAATGATCTAAGGTCCTTGCAAATAGGTATCAAGCCAAGTTTGACTTCAGTCAAAATGAATTTTAGGTTTATCTTTCTTTATTTTCAAATCTTACTGCCTCATTACAGAACCAGGGACCTATCACTTTGGAGAGAAAAAATATTCTATTTCCTCAGGAAATGCCAAGGGGCCACAAATTTTAATCTGCTCCAGCTGGAGTGGAGGCTGGGGGCTTATTTAAGCTCATAAATTATGCCTTCTCACGTTTCCTCCTGCTGATGAACCAAAGATCCTCCTCAACCAAGGTGTAGGTAGCTGTTCCCAGTATCCAAAGGAAGATTTCCCATCCAAGCAACTGCTCCACCCACCTGAAAGCCTGCTTAGGATTCCATCTGAATGTAGGAGTTGATCTCTAAATATAACCCTGAAAGCAGCCTCTGTCCTCATCCCTGCATTTGCAGCTTCTCTCATTCCAAAATAATAAAATGGGATAGGTGGGTCTTTGGAATTTTTCCCTGGGATGGAAGCTTAGGGTAATGAGACATAAGACAGCAACCCCCACCAATCTTCTCCTTAGGGTGGGAGGAGGGGTGTACAACAGCAGTCCACCCAGGAGTTGCTGCCAAGCCCCAAACCCCTACTTCCCTGCTGGATCCCTCTCAAAGCAGATAGTCCCTGAGGTGAGTCCACTGTCCCAAAGCATTTTCTGATAACCTCAGAAAAATCCTTAGAAGTGTGACTTCTCCCCCTCCTCGACCCAGGGCTCCTACTATAAAATATAGAACCTCAACATATCCTGTTTCTGTGGTCATTCTTTCTCACCAGATGGTATTCCACCAACCAAGTCATATCCGACCATTGTCAATCTCTCTCACTAAACCTGAGATCTTTGACAGCGGTGCCTCCGTGCCCACTATGGTGTGAGGCACAGAGCAAGTGCCCAGTAAATGCTGGACGGAGAAAGGGAAGGAAGGGAGGGAGGGAGTAGGGGAGGCATGGAGGGATGGAAGGAGGGATGGATTGATAATTGCTTCAGTGTTGCACTTGGTAGATGGGACAGATGATGGGAAGTACATCTTGAGGAGCTTAACTATAGCTGTGCCCTGCAACTCAGAGCCTAATCCTGGAACCCACACAGAGCTCTGGGGGCTCCAAGTCAGAGCATAATGGTGCCATGGTCCTGCCAACTGAGTAACCTGCCCTAAACTGAAGCCAGCTAGGGTGGACATGGGCCCCTCCACAGAAGGCCCGGGGAGAATTGCATTGGGATCACCATGGAACATTGACTTTCACTAACACAACTCAAAGCTGGCTTCTCCTTTCTCTATGTGCTGACCCCTCTGTGAGGAGAGAACAGGGAAGGCACAGTCCTTTCTCTGCCCCTTCCTGGTGAGGGGTGCTGGGCTGAGGTCTATAACTGCAACCCCCACTGCCACACTGACCCTTCACTCTAGACGTGACTCAAGATGGCCTGGAGTTGATGCAGGTTGTTCATCTGTGCCAGAAGTGATGTTTCCATGTGTGTAGTCAGGCTGTTATTCTTCTCAACCAGGTCTAAAAGGCCACAGGCCTTTGAATGGAAGCTAGCTGGTTCTGCAGAAATGCCATTTCACTGGCTGAGGCAGAGCCTTGTTGTCAAGTAGAGACAACTGAGGTTCTCAGGCATTGGGAACCTGGGCAGGTCTCCTCTGACCAGGCAGGAAGATCCACCAGCACCAGGGTCACTGAGGGGCAGAAGATGCAATTAAACAAAGGAAAAGTTAGGTTTTCTCATGGCCAGAGCTCTGTTTCCATGAAGACCCAGTCTCTGAGAAGACAAGGGCCATCCCCTTCCTTTGCCCCACAGTGACCCAATGGGCCTGCCCATCTAAGGGAGAGCACCCCCCTTCTGCAGTGGTCTTCCCTTCTGCCTTCTGCTTGGTGAGACAGGTGGTTAAGGACAGGTCAGAAATGACGAAAATGCTTATGATGAAGGCTGACCCTGAGGTTCCCCGGCAACACCAGCCACTTGTTTGGCTGCACTTACTAATTTTAATAAAACCCAAAGCTAGAGGATTTGGTCCCTTCGTGCTTTAGTCTTTTGATTGACAATGAAATATAGAAGTGCATTTTTATCATATTATAGAAAACCCTAACTAGACTTACTGTGATTATTTCACAATATGTACAAATAGCAAATCACGTTGTACACCAGAAACTAATACATGTGGAGTATGTATTAGTTTCCTATTAGCATAGGAAAACTATGCTAATTATACCATAGATGGAAACTGTTTCCACAACAACTAAGGTAAAAATGAGTTTTTTGAGGAAATCCTAGGTGCCTGCCATAAGGTACTTTGTTTTACTTAATTTCACTTGATCTTTCCAACAACCCCATAAGGTAAGTATTGCTATCTTTTTTTATGAGGAAACCAAAGTTCAGAGAAGTTGATGGACATGTCTATAGCAACCAAGTGGTGAATCCCTATCTTTTCTGCTCCACCCATAGTTTTCAGCTCTGGTGAATAAGTCGAATCACCTGGGGAACTTTCAAAGCCTATGGGTGCCCAAGTCCCATTCCCAGAGAGTCTGACTTAATTGGTTAATAGTAGGTCCCAGGTTTTTTTGGTAAGAGGATCAGCGGACTACACCATGTTAAATGGGAGGGCACATGAATCCTGAAAAAATGCCTTATAGTTTTCATCTCATCTTTACCCCGACACTAGGAAGTCACCTGCCATGTGACTGCAGCTTAGCCATGTAAGTGATTCCAGTAAGTCTCAGCGACAGTGAAAAATCAAGCTGACAGCCGAATATATTTGTAGCTCATAAACACTTTAAGCCTCTCTACAAAGCTATATTACCAAGTTTCCTAGGTAACTGGGACTATTTTTCATTAAACCGGGGAATACTGAGCAAGGTACATGACAACACTTGCATTGCGATTCTCATACCCTATAACTGGTAACGAATTTGTTGTGGTTGGAGGAAGCTTACCCCTCTGTGATTCAGCATGCTTCCTTAGTCACAAAAGCAGGAGGAAAGGAGAACATGAAGCTGTCCTACAGGGAAAATTGGGGGTCACGAATAAATTATTCCATGTTTATGAAGTGTTCCATTGGGCTCCTTGAGTAATAGCAGGGTGTCAGGACCTAGTGTTACTAGTTTTCACAGAGGTCCCAAGATTCATTGCTCCTCCCAACCTTGCTCCCCAGCTCACGAGTTATGCTCTAAGTTACTTCCCTCCTGCCCAGTAGGTAGAAAAGCTAGGGGTTGAGCTCTCCCTGTGGAGAGCAGGGAGGTGTGTATCCTATCAGCAACTTTTCTCCTTAGGACAGATTCCTTTGAGTTGGAACTCATCTGCTGTGAATTCCTTGGCATTTGTTTAATACAGGCCAAGGAACAGATCAGCAAAGGGTGCTACAGTCAGGTATAAGCTGTTCTTGATGGGCAGACTCCTTTTAGGGAACACAAATAATTTTCAAATAATTAGGCAAATGACAAGTTAATGAGTGGGAAGTGTCTCTACTTTATAACAGAAACCCTGGCCCCTTGCTATCTCCTATTTCAGCATAAACCAGTTACTTTTCATAAGCAAAGTCAATCCTTTCTTGGAATGCCACTTCCTGAACAAAGAACATAATAATCAGCTTCTCACAACCAAGTGAATCCGACTTTATTACAGTCTTCTGCTGTTCTGTTGGGGAAGACATTGTTGAATGTATTTGACTTTGACAATATAAAATTTTAAGTTCAAGTTCAGATGATTTATGTAGTTGCCCTTGCTTCAACTATAGAACCTAAGAATGTCAAAGTGAAAGGACAGCTTAGAGATCCAGTCCACATCCTTCAAGAGGAAATTAAAATCCATAAAAACAAACTGACCAGCCTGACGTCAGCCAGAGTGCCCAGAGTTCTGCCCTTGAACCTCCTCTTTTCTTTATCCCACATTCTCTCTCTAGAAAACTCATCCAGTCCTGTGACTTTAACCGCCATTGCATATTAATAACACTCTGCCCAGCTCTCCCCATAGAACTGTTCATTTTTACTCTAAGCCTCTCCCTACCTTCTCCCTCCACCCCACACCTTCTCCATCTCAATAGGCTGCACCACTAGTCCAGAGTTGCTCAGGTCCAAAACCTTCCCATCGTTCTTTAATTCTTCATTTTTCACATACCCCATATCTAAATGGAGGTACTAGTTCCATTTCCAAAACTTAACCACTAATTCAACTCCTTTTCGTCGTCCCCACTCCTATGACAACTCCTGCCTATTTTATTTCAATAGCTCTGAACTGGTTTTTCTCCTTTCACTCTTTCCCTTTCCAGTAGATCTCACTCTGGTAATCAGAATAATCTTGCTAACTCAAAACTGCATCATCTCATACCCCTGCTTAAAACACTCTGCATTGGTAAAATTAATAAATACTCATTGACTGACTGAAGCCAGGAAATAGTAAGAGAACCAGAAGTAGAATCGATGCTTTTCAGTTCACATTCTGGTGGTATTACAATCCTGCCCTTTGGTTTACTAGAAATAGAAAGCCACTCAAGCTAATTCAAATATACGGAGTGATAAGGTACAATGTCTCTGAAATCCAAGAACAGGAGTCATAGTAGGGCTGGAGCTCCACAGAGACTGAAGTTGAAAGAGGGTTCTGGATACAAAATGGCCCTTAAGAACTCCTTCTATGAAGTTCTCCTTCTGGTTCACCATTATACTATTAGCACACACTCTGTATATCTGCTTCTTCCTCTCCTGTTCCAAGTGGCATTTATTCATTCCCTCAGCAAATATGTATTGAGAGCCAATATGCACTAAGCCATGCTAATTCAGTTTATTATTTATGCTTATTTCATCTCTACATGACTTTGGTGTACCATGTCACCATCAGCCTTACCCATGATTTTTTTTTTTTTTTTGCTTCAATTCCTTCTATTAGCTAGACAATTCTTCCTAGGTTTTAGCTGATATTCCCAAGACAAAATCTAAATGGACCAGTTCATCTTTTAGAGCTGGATCAAACAGTATAGATCATCAAACAGCTAATGAACTGGCAGCCTCTGGGTCAGGTGCCCAACTCTGTTCCAACCAGCTATGTTGTGTTGTTCAGCAAGGGGTGTAGTCGTGGCAGCTTCTGTGGAGAAGAAAGATGCCTGGGCATGCATGATCATATCTCTAGTCTAGAGAGGGTACATCCAGGCAGTAGGAAGAGATACATTAGCACATTGCAGTTTGAATACTACCACATTATATTTGCCTAAGTCAATGGGACATTTGATGTCATTGAAGGTATCAAGCAGAAAAGTGAGATGATCAGAGTTTGCTTTGATAAAATTAATGTTTCAGAAATACATGGGATAGATTGTAAAAGGAAAAAACTGATATGAGAAGAAAAATTAGTAGCCAGCTGTGATACACTGAAGCAGTGAATCTTGAGATCAAAATTAGTCCATGAGTAGTGCAAAGGGAGGGCAGTACAGCTGGGAGACACACTAAGTGGCAGGAATTGGAATGGGCATCAATTCCACCAGCTTTGAATGTCTGCTGTATATAAGGTCCCCTATTGAGGTCCCTACTATGTGTGAAGCACTGTGTTAAAGGTATCCCATTTAAGCCTTGAAAAAATCCTATAGTTAAATGTGTATAATTTTGTACACATTAGGAGGGGTATCTGGAAAAAATCTAGCCATTGTCAATATAACGAGAATGGTTAATGCCTCTTTTTCATAGTACATCACTGGATACTTCCTGGAGAGCCCTCATATATAAATGAGGAAAGTTCGGGCCAGAGAACTAAATAACTTTTTTCAAGATCACATAACTAGAAAGTGGTCAACAAAAGGAACCTTGTGGGAAAAAATGGAATAATCCTTGGGGCAATTGGAAGAGGCCAACAGTGTCCCACAAAACAGCCTGAGACTGGAGAGTGGGGCTGGGACAAGAAGGGAGCACTACACAGGAGATGTCAGGAAGGTCCTCACTTCTAACTGGGAAGAGAGTGGGGATCACAGTGTGACTTGGAGGCTGGAGCCAGGCTTTCTTCTTCGCCTTGAAGCTGGCCCCATTTTGAGCAAATGCCTTCCCCATTCTTTGAGCGCCAATATCTTACCCTATAAAATAGGAGTAATAATAGCTACGGCATCGAAGGTCTGGGTAGGAATTAGTGATGATGTATCAAAAATGGCCAACACAAACCAGGGTCTCAATACAAGGTATCCTTGCTGGGATTAACAATTCTGTTATTATTGCTGATAGATCAGCCAGGGGCAATACATAAACACCAGAAGAGATTAACTAGTCAGAATTTTGTTGTTGAAGGGGTTTCAGTCTCCATGTTTCAGCTTTAATACTGCTATCATGATGTGGACTACTAGGCACTGGGCCACTCATTTCTTAGAAGCTTGGATATAGGGCTAGCTGGTAAAACAAGTTAAACTTTTGATGTTCAATAATCTCATCATTTGAGTTAAACAGTCTGGACAGGATGGGGGAGGGGCATGTAACTATCTCGTGCACACTGCACACCCTAGAGCTATGTGCCTACAGCAGAAAGTGCTGCCAGCAAAGCAAAGCATACTCCAGAGGGGAATACACTTGGCAGAAAGTAACTCTCACCACAGGCAGGTGGTGAAAACTCTGTTCAGTTAGTAAGACCATCTCAAAGCCCAAAATCTAGGCCTTTTTTTTTTTTTATTGTTACATTTATTGGGGTGACATTGGTCAGCAAAAATTACATAAGTTCCAGGTGTACAGTTCTACAATACATCATCTATGTGTTATATTATGTGTTCATCACCCAGAGTCAGTTCTCTTTCCATCACCATTTATTTGAGACCCTCAGATAACCACTAAACTATCAATTGTGTCCATGAGTTTTTGTTTCTTTGTTGCTTTCAGCTTTGTGTTCCATATATGAGTGAAATCATATGGTCCAAACTTTAAATATTAATTTGACTTCAGTCAGAAGGAGTTAGGTTTTACCCATTAGCTGAAAACTACTTCAGCTCCTACTTGTTATTTTTAAGCAATAATGTTTTTTTAAAGAGCCCACAAGGAAGAGGAATGGCATGAGCAAACCCCAGTGGTCTTTGTCTCTTCCGAGTGTGAGAGCAGAGAAGCAGTCAGCCATAAGTCCATCTGTGCCTTCCCCTGGCCACCAAGCCTAAAGCCCACTTAGGGATGGGACCAGCCCCAGTTCAAACTCTCTCCACAATGCACAATGGAAATTCCCATTAGCCAAACCACTGGGCAGAGTTTCAAAAAACAGTAATCTATTGCTGATCCTTTTCTGGGGACATACAAAATACGAGGACTGTCCAGAAAAAACCCAGCCATAAATTCCTCTATGTTTCATATTACATGGCTGGCTACTTCCCAGACAGCCCTCATATACCTCAGGACACCTAATACCTATTTTCTATTGCTGTCTGATGCCATCCTACTCTACAAGCTCAACACCAGGGTTGAGTGACCCAATTCTGGAACCTTTCTTCTTCACTTCCAGAGTAAAACCCATCTGAATGAGCATGATTACCTTTCAAAGTAGATGTTAGTGTCATTCTAATCAAGGCTTGGAAAGAGGATTGAGGAAAGAGTCTTCTCAGAAAAGGAGTCTGAAGGAAGAAGTTGACAGAATTCCAACTAACAGGTGTTTTAAAAAAACAAAAATGTCTAACAGTATGAACCCACTCATTAGCCACCAAGAAAATACATTGTATGTTTTAGGCACGGTAGTAACATTGCATAACTCGGGGGAAGAGGGGTGCCATTCACTTTCTAGTCTATGTGAACAGTGTCCCCCTGGAACTGTGCAGCATACAACCTGTGAAACCAAACTTCGTCCTAGTTGTTCAAGGTATCTATCAGAAAAGTGCCCACAATAATCTCCACACAGATGTGGCAGCTTTAGTCTATGGAAATGTTAAATTGTTGTGGATTCTCCTGGAGAAAATTCTTAACGCACACAGTGAAACCCAAACTCCCCACAGAATCATATCTTAAATTATAACCGGGGTAGGGTGGGGGTAACCTTGGAGACCGTCTAGACCATTCCCTCCATTTGCAGATGAGGCAACTGAAGCCCAGAGACATAATGTGGCTTGCCTAAGGTCAACAAGCCTATGCTAAAAAGGTGAAAGCGACTTCCTCTGCTTCCCACAGATGGCCAAAATGGGCCACTTCACTGTGAATGGTATTCAGTCCACCCAGACTGCAAATTGAGCCTCACTTACCTTTATTATTTAACATTTATCGAACACCTTCTAAATACTAAGCCTTGAGAATACAGGAGTCCCTCCAAAGGTCATAGCCCAGGAGGCAACAGTAAGGCAGAGCTCTACGTCAGTCACACACAACCTTTGGTTCAGGAAATGAGGAGTTGGCTAGAAATATTTCCAGGCACAAAGGTACCATACTCTTTCTTGAGCCATGAACAGTTATGGTCTATTGAACAAATCCTTATTTAGGGAATTTTTTAAAAAATGTATTATGTCCCTGTTGGAGCTGACTTCTTAGAAGCTGCTTTGGTTTATTGGTTAAATATTTATTTATTAATATATTTAAAAGCCATATTATTTATACAATAGATTTGGAACCATTCTGGACTATTGGGTAATTATTACCCACTTAAAAACAGGCTATCCAAACAAAGAAAACCAATGGCCATTTACGGGGAGAATGGGAAACTTACAGGTTACTGAGGTTGGCCTTTAATTTAAATTTTATTTTTAACACTGTCATCCTACTCTGTCTAATGGGAGTTTTATGTGTGTTTGAATGTGTGTGGTGAGAGTCAGGTGGGAGGAGAGAGAAGCCTTTTTACCAAAACCCAATGCAATTAAACTGCTTTATGGACAAGCTCTCTGCCAAATTTCTTATTGAAATCAAAGACACCTTTGAGTTAGTCACACAAGAGCCCAGCAGAAAGCACCTGCAATCACGTCTGTTTCTCATTTTGTACTCATGTAACTCAGATGCCCTGTGGATTAAGTGAAACCTGCTCCTGAGTTAAAATCGTGTATACCACGTGTCAGCTCAGTTTGAATTTGGAAACAGGAGCTCAGAAGGTGCCACTCAAACACGTGGCTCTGGTTTTCTCCGAGTGTAACACGAACAGGGGAGTCATATTCTAAGGGCCCCCATCTCCAGATCACTGCAAGTAAGAGTCAGAGTAGGGCCATGTTCCCATTTAATAGTGCTCCCCCACCCCCACCCATAGCAGTTCCCATTTAAGCTTTCACAGCAAAAAATGAGAAATGCTGTAATGTACACATGAACAGTTCATGACCTTTGCATGAATTTACAACCATGTCCTGATACAGAAAAGGGAAGCCAACCAGAACGCTTGATCCAACATCCCCAAATAGTGAGCTATAGGTCATTTCCCTGTGTAGATATTGTTTGTGGCCTCCGTAAATGTACAGAGGGTTCCATTGGTCTGAAGAAATTTGCATTAGGGTAAAAAGAGTACTCAGCTCTTATGTGACAACCCCAAACCAAATTCTTTTCAGTTTTAACCCAAATAGGCCTCTTTTAAGTATTATTATTTAATAACACTAATAAGAAATTCTAGATCTTGTCTCTTCGATCACTTTGTAGAATATTAGCTCTGCTTCTTCATTTGTCTCATTGACTCAACAAATATTTAGTGAGTACCTACTATGCTCTCAAGCAAATTTAGTCCATAATACAGCAAGGACTTTGCTTTCATAGAGTTTCCTTTCTAGCTGGGGAAGAGAGGAATTGGCTTTGAAGTAGTTTTGTGAAGGCGTGTTCCAGTTAAAGTCAAATCTCCATGTGGCATTCCAGATTTACACAGGATAAATTGGGATGTGATAATTTGTTTCAAAAAAAGATTCAATATTTTACTAAAAAAAAAAATCACAGAAGGATTCCCTTTAAATCTAAAACTCCCATAACCCCTCTCCTCCAAGTTGTTTTCTCTATTCTGAATTTTCGAGGGCTCCATTAATTGTTAGAGTGCCCCTGCACTGCTCTGGAGTCTATCCCCAACTCGACACCACAGGCAGATATCTACTTCCCCTGCTGAAAAGAAGGGCCCAACAAAAGCACCACTTATTCCAGCATAAAAACACAACCACTCTGAAAATACCGCTTAGCAGAGACCACAGGCAGGCCCAGAGAGAAAAAGCCACCAGTATCGGTGGCTTCCTTAAAGCCTCTCTGCACCATTTCTCTAAGAACAAGGTCAAGGGCAAAAATCATATGAAGTCAAGTTTCTCTAGATTTTCAGTTTCTCTAGATTTTACTTTTTGACACCAATGAGGGTAAAAAAGAGAAAAAAAAAACAACCCAAATAATACAGTTTAAATAGTGAATTTGGTGAGGCGAGGATGTCATTTTTCTCTCCTAACACTTTCAACTACTTAGATACTTAATTATCTGCCACCAGAATCTCTCCTTGTAAGCACCAGCAATTTGGCCCATTAGCAATTAGTGGGAACAATTCCTCCACTGAGATTTTGTGTGAGAAAACAGAGTTGCCTGCCACATACACAGACAAACACACAGACTTGGAAGATATTAGAAAGAGCATTCCTAGTATTACAACTGTCCTTCTGTCATTTTCCCCACATGGGGGTTTTATTGATCTCCTCAGGACCACTATACTGCCAGGAAGCTTCCTGGTACAGCTAAATAGTGGTCAGCTAACATTTAAAAAAAATTTTTTTGAAGCACCAACCCTACCCTACCCTGTTCAGAAAAATTAGCACCGCAACATGAATTTCAGCTCCATGGATGGGACGCTTCCCCATTTAAATAGGGGAAGTAAAAATGAGGCCAAACTTAGGTGTTTCTACAAGCCTTTCATCTGCCCCAAAAGGATTCATACTGCAAGCTTTTATGGTAATTAGATAAGCTGAGCAAACACAGGTACAGAATGGTATTCAGAAGTCAAACAAGCCATTCTTCGATAGAAGAGCTTTGCTGCAGAATAAAGAATCAGTGCAGAGGGTGTTGCTTCAATTAGCTCTGGAGGAAAAGTATTCTTAAGGAAAAGAGGAATATATGTACAAATAAAAGAGACCAAGGTGGGAAGAAATTGAGTGTTTTTTCTGTCCCAATGTTAGATCAGTTCAAACAGACAACAGCCAAAACCAAATCTCCATATACATGTCACAACTCTTGCTCTTCAAGGTCTCTCTTGGCCATTTGTGTCTGAGTTTCCATTGTGCCTGAGGCACTCTGTGTTGCTTTTCCAGGTAAAGACTTTCTGATTCTTCCAGGAGAATCTGTGGTAACAGCCATCTGACACACTGGAGAACTGCTCTTGACTTTCAGAGGAGAGTCAGATTCCTTTTGCTGCTCTTTAGACATAGCACTCAGAGGTCATCTTTGGCTGTGACTTGTACTAAATAGCAAACCATGCAACTAACTACTCTGGCAGAATGTGAGACAGAGCTTCAATGTTTCGGTCAAGTTTACCTTGACTTTATAACAAGCCACCAGTCCTGATGTGAAGCACTGAGTAGTGGTGTGACTTGGGGCCCACATTTATCTCATCTTCTCAGTATAGGATACCTGTCTATGGCTGCCTATTTGTTCATGCTGCCATCTTCCTCAACTGATTTATTTAAATGAAAAGAACTGAAGAATATTTTCATGGAAAAATGTTGTCTTGGCATACTCAGGTTACTGACAACTCCCAATACAAAAGTCAAGCCTTGAATTCTTGGTATTCTAACTATAGACCACATGGAAACATTAAAATCTTTGAAAATTCACTCATGAAGGTCATAGGAGACTTACAGTCCACACATCAAAATGCAATCCATGCTTAGGAATTAGTCATACAGCAAGAAGTTAAACCAATGGATTTTATAATGATACCATGGCTATTTTGAGCTGCCCACCAAGTGGTGGGTATGATACTCAGTGCTATGATGCAAAATCCTGTATTCTAAGTAACCACTTACGTCTTAGGGTATAAGATCTCAGGATGTACACATGAAAAGGGAAATGATAGACATCTGACTTCAACTTGATATTGTAATTGCTAACGAGATCTCTGAAATGAATTGTAGAGAAGAGAACAGACAGACCAACTCCATTCAGGGTTAAGAATCATTAGGGATTCATTGGGGCTTAGAGCAGAATACACAAATGTGTGCTTCAGAAATGTAATTTATTAATGCAATTTCTTCTGTATGGGCTTGTGGAAGTAGAGAAGTTAGATAATTTTCCTGAGATTTCCTAAAGTCATTTTTAAGACCTTTGGCTTACTGTCCCTATTCATCGTTCTACATTGTTTTTGTGTTATTTTTCATTGCCTAGACCAAGACATCAGCATCAGTTAACTCACTCTGAATTTCAAAGATTCCTGAAGAATTAGGGGAGGATTTGTCCTATAGTAAAGGTGTGACATGGCTTTTACTTTATGAACTGTCCCAATAACTAATAGTATAGCACAGATCCTATAGAACACTGCTGCAAACATCTTTGAAGGGTTCAGGATATACTACTTAGAGATTCTTAAGAGTGAAATTCTACCACCTAATTGATTTTAATTACCAGAAATTTTTGAAAGTCTATCAACTCCACTATCCACATTTATACTAATCCAAGTCTGAGGTATTTCCTATCTCTAAAATTCCACAATTCTATAATTCTAGTCATCACTTTCCCCCTCCTTCTAGCCTTCTAAAATGGTCCTATCTTTGGGAAGCTTCATATACCACTCCCATTTCTAATTAATTCCTTCTCTTTAGTCTTCTGCATCTCCTTCAGAAATAAGGAGCAACACATTCTTATTCATGGCAACTCTATTTTCACAGTGGACATTATTTTCAAGGATTGTGAACTCATTGTCATTAGTATATCTGAGAACCTCAGTAAAGAACCAGTGCTTCAAACACAGGTCAATTGGAAGGGGGCTCCTGGCCAAACCTGAAGACAAAGCTAAGGAAAATTATCTGCCCTCTCTTCAAGTGTCCTGATGTCATGTGGAGATTATTAGTGTCAACTTCACAATTTCATTGGTGTTAATGTCAATTACTGTAGACCTACTTCACATGTTTGCTAGTGTTGCTTAAAGATGTTGGCAGATTATAAAGACAGCACTAATTCTTGCTAGAAAATTTTGTTCCATTTGTTCTAGAATGCTGAGTATGATGTAATTTTTCATGAACAATTTTGCTGAAACTCCACACATAGTAGTAAAGGCCCAAACTGTCTTAGATTCAATTTAGTCAAATCATAATCAGATTTAATACTCTAGGCAGACCAAACAGATGGACTGACTGTTGTTCACAAACATCTTTCCTTATCATACTTCATTAACACCAGAATAGTTTTCATTTCATTGTCTCAGTCATGCAAAACATTTGGAGAACTTCATTTATGCATGGAATCATACTCAGTAATCCAAGTCTCAAAGGTAATGTGTGTTAGCTAATATTTGTAGGTTTCTGTGGAAAAAAAAAAAAAAAGACCACTTTCATAAACTGATGGCAGCCTGAGAAGCACAATGCTTAGTTAAGTGGCATGGGGTTGCCAACCCTAGCTAGGTTCTGGGTCAGCCTCTCACCAGTGATCTGCACAATCTTGCTAAGGAAGATCCCATATATCATTACTTTATACATCACTTCATTTATATGGTCAATGACGACGAAAGTGTCAACTGTTGTTTCTTTCACAACTCAGGTGATTTATGTTACATAACTGTCATTACTTTGTAGCACATCCTGTGGTAGGCATTGAGATAAGACAGGTAAGCTCAGCTCACACTTTCAAAAAGCTCACAGCTCCTTGTAATCACTAACTATAAAGTAGTGAATGGGAAAAAGGGAAAGGAGAGAGAAGGATGACAGTTAGTGCCTAGCGTAGGCTAAAAATATAATTAGCCAGCCTTGAGGTTTCCACTGCTCCATAATGCAAGCGCAGCCCACCGGATTCTGTCAATCTCCAGCTACACCCTTATTTAGCCAGAAGGAAGATCTAGTTGAATAGAGAAAAAATGCAATATCACTCATTGATTTGTAAATATGGAAATTACAGTCTCGGCAATGAAAAGAATACACTCTTACACACAGATGATAAAGAAATATTTTCCCCAAAATATATCCAATTTAGTAGGCTGAAATTCATAGAGGGAAAAGAGCTTTCATACACAGTTTTATAATTTCCTGCCCACCACTTCTCTCAAAGTTCTCGGATGCTTAAATATGCTCATCCTCCAATTGTACCAATGTCTACATGTCACTATGATAGCACCATAGTAATAATGCATTCAAAAACCACAAAACTCAGCTTGGTAGGCACCTATGACGTGAATACTATGTGCCAAGCTCCTTCCCTAAATTTAATAGTTTTAATTTCAAATGGCATTCTAAATTAGAAGGATTTTATTGGTTTACATAAAGTTTCAGGGATTTTCCCCCTTTACTGGTAAAGTACATAAAAATGTTTTTTTAAGTCTCTAGTTTTTACATTAAATAAAAAATAATATTAAATAAAAGAGAAATAGACATAGCATAACTATTAACATTTAATCACTTTAAAACCAAAAATCTTAAAGTTAATGGAAATTAATTTAATAAACTCTCAAATGAAAATTATATGTTGCCAAAAAACACTACTTAGGATTTTTCCATCTCCTAGACATAAGTTAAATATATCCTGATTAAGCACCTACTACGTGTAAGATACATAATTACTGGAAGGAGAAATAAATCATGTCTACTCTTAGAGACACAAAACTGAACTTTCAAGCAAAATACTATTCATGCTTTGAATAAATGGACCCGAATATCACCGTAAGTATGAAACAACAAAAAACGGTTTAGCTATTTTCCAAAGGAGAAGAAACTTGTATCACATACTAGATCAAAGTTAATATATAAGTTCCAGGAAATACATTGCCTACATGATATGTGAGCCTGTATATGGAAAACTACATTCAAACTGGAATTTCTTCTTTAAGTACACTGATCACCATCTAATAAAAGGTCTTGGAGGGAATATGCTGAAACTTTCATTTTCCTAAAGAGATATCTTTCATGCCAGAACAAATCAACAAGAAAAACAATAGCAGAATAAGTGATTGAGCTCATTAAAGTTACTGCAAAAGAAGAATTCCATCATTGAAGAGCAAAAATCAACATCAAGTTTAAACCACAAAACTACAGTGAAATGGTGTATCATTTTGCTCTTCAATCTTCAGAGAATGATGTCCATTCAAAGATCATCTCAAATGAATAATGTCAGAAATACAAAGAAATAGAGAAAAGAAAAAGAGGTTTCTGCAATTCTCATTTCCAAAATAATAGCACATAACCTATTTAACATAATAAATACTTCATGAAGACTTTTTCTAGTGATGATTTTAATAAAACTGGAATTTTTCCAATTTAGACTGACTAACCATTGCTTAAGTATATTTGATGTTTGTTCAATATTATTAGGCTGCATTAGACTCTGTAAGTAAATATCTAATATTTTAGTAGGTTGAAAATCAACTATGTAATATGCTTCAAACTACATTTGAAAAATATGTCAAATGAAAAATATCTCCATGAAAAATGTTTCTGATTGTTAAATAGAATATTAAACACAAAAGAAAAATTCAACAAATTTACCTTATGTTTCTGTTTCTAAGTTATTAATTCTTAACTAGGATTATATGTACTGTCCTCATGCTTAGACTCTTAAGATAATTCAAATTCCATCATCCAACTCCTTTAAGATTGCCCCAGTTCTTTTGTTAGTGCAACAATTTTTCATATCAACTATGACTTGAAATAAATGAGCGATTATAATCTTGGACTTAACTTTGTTATAAAAAGAGAATTATAATGATTCTTGTAACTAATGTTGCTCTGTTTTAACACAAAGGTATCTGAAAAAGCTTTTGACTATTTAGACCCCTAAGTTAGGCCTATAAATGGTGAATGTTTGGCTTGAACACCATAGTCAGATCCAAGCTGACATATATTTTCACAGTCTACAACAAAAGCCTCTGTTCACCCACCTAAGGAGAACTAGTACACAGCAACCAAGTTAAAAAATAACTGATCAGCAGGGAAGTTTTAGAGTTAGAAAAGTCATGCTAGCTTTCAGAGGTCTAGTTCTGCTAGTATGCGGCTATAACCAAAGGTTCAAAAGCAATTTCAAATGACGAAATAAGCTCTTAACAGACTGCATCTGCCACAGATAACAACTATAAACTCTGGACAAAATTCAAAACAAACCCAAAAACCAAGTACCTTGAAGACACTGGAGAGCAACTAAGAACAGGAAGATTCTGGAAAGAAGCTAACACTTGAAGAAAATAACACTGGGTTATTGCTCTGTCTTCATGGCTTCTAGCATGAGGGCATGATCTCAGAAGTAAACAACCAGGAATGGGGATCCCTAAATTCTGTGTATAAACTCTTCCCAGATCTCTGGCCACTGAAGCATATATGTGTGGGCAGACTCCAAGCATCTCAGCCAGAGAAAAAACAACTTAGCTGAGGTTGGAGTTGCCATCCAAGAGACAGAAGTTGCTGTTTTAGTAATTAATTGCCTCCTGTGAGAAAAGATATCAACTCTATTCGAGGATATATACAATATCCAGAGTTTATACAACATATCATTTAGAATCTTCTTGATAGAATCCAAAAGTACTTCACATATGGGAAGTGTAACCCATTCTGAAAATAATCCTGAGATGCCAACCATGAGATGGCCCAGCTGATGGAATTATCAGACAAGGACTTTAAAGTGTCTCTTGTAACTATGCTCAGTGACATAAAGAAAAAATGTGCTTTTTTAATAAATGAAAAAATAGGAAATGTCAACGGGTAACCAGAAACTATAAAAATAACCAGATGGAAATTATAAAACTGTAAAACAAAGTATCTGGGAAAAAATTCACTGGACAGACTTGACAAGAAAATGGAAATGACAAAGAGATACAGTGAGTAAACTTAGAGACTTGCCAAAGTTATGGCATCTTACGGAGTTGTTTGTAAAGTGCTGCCAAAATGTAAGCGCACATTGGCAAGTTCATGAACTTAATTGTCAGATATTGGGCATGATGACAGTGCTGATGGCCATTCCAGAAAAAGAGTTCCAAAAATTACTTTGAAGGGTGGACTAGGCACTGGTGTCGGTGCATAGCTTCTCAAGGGGAGTACTTTCAGGGTGACCATAGTGATATGCAGCAATGAGGTATGCAGCATTCTTTTTCTAGGATGAGCTAGCGAAATTAATTGTCCAACCTTATAGGGTATAAACCCAGAATCCTTGATACAGTGAAAATATCCTTCAAGAATAAAGATAAAATGAAGATATTTGCAGACAAAGGAGAGAGAGAGAATTTATTACAGTAGCCCTGCACTGTAAGAATTTCTAAAGAAAGTTCTTCAGGATGGTGGAAACATGGATCTTCAGGAAGAAATGAAGAAATAAGAAATGGTTTGAAATTTTTCATTATACAGTGATGAACAAAAAATAATTAAAATGTCTAAGTCACTAAAATTTTGTGAATCTAAAAGAAGAAATAATAATGCTATAAGGAATATATGTAAACACACTTAGTGAAATGGTAATTATTAAAAATATATGGTGTACTTATAAACATGCCCAGACTCAGGAGAAAGTCTTAAGATTTTTGATTTGAGCTTGGCATTTATGCACCAAGCATTCATTGGATGCTTATTATTTGCAATAAAGAAAATTGCCATGTGCTTTGGATTTTTCTGCTTAGAAGAAAAAGAAAAAACTAAGTGGTTTTAATTTCCAAACCAATTTGATAAAAATTATTGACAAGCCAGGATTTTAGGGAATTTCGACATAAAATGTAAAATAGCCAAAAACTGTTAAAAAATCAATCTACATCTCTATTCTAGAAGTCACTTCCAACGAGCCCAGTTGTAGAGAGTGAATCCATATGTTTGTATATGACCTGCCTTAAGTGTTTATATAATTTGTCCTTGCACTTCAGTGCAAACAAGGTTAAGTCACCAAATTACATTTCTATCACCCTGATTCCCTTTAAACTACTCAAAGTATACACATCTTAGTGTAGGCTACAAGACACAGAGGGTAAGGACAAGGAAACCAGTGTTGCATTTCTGATGCCTAGAAACTTGCATTGACTGCAGACCCATGAAAGACAATGGTTACCCAGCTACCTATCTTGGTAACATTACAAGCAAACAAAATAGGAGATGTACATATTAAATTAAATGTTTCAAAAATATATTTCACCTTTATACTTTAAAAAACCTAATAGCTGACTGATCCTCATCTAAAAGGAATAGATACAAGCAGTTCACTTAGCTTGCTAGTAACTAGAAGCAAATTTGTGGTGGTAATTGCCCAATGATTGGGATTAAAAAGATGGATTGCAAGGGGAACCTGTTTTATAAACACTGCAGTTAACACCATCTAAGTATTTAAGGGTGATCTAAGTCATAAACAAAAGATTAAAATAATGTGCATGTTCAATCCCCAACAACAGCCAGATGGCTGGCTAAAACATCAGATATTTCTTCTTTGCCTTTGCAGAGAATCACTGCTTTGTGCAGAGAGTGATACAGTTGACATTTCTGTGAGCATGGGCATCTGATGGTGGATGACAAGAACCATAAAGCAGCCTAACTGGGATGCCCTGAGGACTTTCAGCTGAAAGTCATGCCAGGTGTCCCCAGGGGCTAGGAGGCACAAGGAACAGCAGTCATAAATTGAATAAAGAGCAAATTTCACAAGCACAATGCTGACCACATCGCTGTAGACTCACACGGCCCAGGGAAGAAAGGAGGGGGTAGGGAGCCTGTTGGACTAAAAAGGTTTCTTTTCTCTCTACCTCAGGAACTCCAAGTGTCCAAGAGTTCCCATTCTGTGGCCAGGCTGTGACTAGAGCCACACACGTCAAGCCTTTTTGTTCCTGCTTCACTGTTAGAAAACAAAGGGGCCCTTATTTGTCTCTAATATAAGCAGCCATATCCACAGCATTTGACATATTCCAAAACCAAAAGGCAGTCATCTAAACTAAGCCCCAGGCACAGAGGAAAATCTCTGTGCTTAAGACAGAGCCCTTTAGACACAACTACCACCAAAAAAGCCTTTCCAGTGCTCCCCTCACTTTTTCTTTCTGCTTATTTTGTGTTCTCTCTCTCTCTCTCTCTCTCTCTCTCTCTCTCTCACTGCACTCTCCATTACTAAGATTTCTTCAACTGACAAATAGCTAAGCAGACCAAAACAAAAAAGCCAGGAACCAGCACATGGTGCCAGGACAACAGGCAGCCTCTCTCCTGCTGGCCACCTCCTCCCCAAGACAAATAAAGAACACACTGTGCCACTGGCCACCTGGGTTACTCAGACCTCTGCTCCACTCCTTGTACTGATGCCTTTCTGTGGACTTGGGAAGAATGCTCTCCTTATTCTGCAAATACTGTCAAGAGATCATCTTAGACAACAGTGGGCAAAACGTATCAGTGGCCCGAAGAACTACAACATCATGGACATTCTTGATTTAGTCAGTAAGTCTGGTGCTTTCCAGTGTTGAATAAATTTTGACTTTGTAAATCAATTCTATCTTAAAGGCTTAGAAGACCTCACAACTTAGAGCAACACTACGTTTATTACTTTCTGAAACCCATTCTCTAAAGGAGTTCTTACCTCGAGTCCATGATTCCCCAGGCATCTAGGGATAGAATTTACAGAGTACATGAACGTGTGTGAAGAAAACATGCACCTTTATTTTCAATAATCACTCAAACTTTGTACTTTCTTCAATTATGACTGTATGTACCAGTTATGGCTATAGGCACAGTATTAGCAGTACCAATAATTGTGTCACCAACTGAGATTTTAGATATTTTCATATCATTTTATAGTTGTCGCAGATATCACAAAATATCACTTAAGCTCATCAACTTGGAAATTATAGTCATTGTTAGATTGCTGCTAGACCTTGTCATCTATCATATTACATAAAGAATATGTATATTACTATATCATAAATGTATTTATTTTATGGATGAGTTTATTTCAATATAATTGCTTTCCTTTACAATCCTATTATTTTAATTTATGCATCTAAAATATTATTCTAAGAAGGTAACAGGCTTCACGAGACTGTTAAACAGATCCATGGCACAAAATAGGTTAAGAACCCCTGCTATAAACTAAATGGACTGCTCATCCTTTCCCCAAACCCTTTGTGCATTTTATTCCGCCTCTTAAGTCTACGCTGTGTACAGTTCCCCAGACCACACTTAGGTCTTTACATATGCTATTCTCTTCTGCCTGGAAAGGTTTTCAGTTATCCCCACATCTACTTCAAACTCCTCCTCAGTCTTCTGGACCCAAACCAAAGGCTTCTGTGGAGTCTGGACAGACGACCTCCAGGAAGAACTATCAGTCCCCTTGTCATGCATTATAGAATCTCCATTTTGGTGCCTCGCTTACTCACTGACAGTTTTTGTTTACAGATCTTGTTCCTTCATTAGATTGCATATTCCCTGCTGGCAGGGACCATGACGTATATCTCTAGGTATCTGAGTGTCGTGGGATGTGCCTGCTGTGATGCAAGTGCTGGAAAAAACATTGATTAAGTAGATCCTCCCACGGCCTAACCCAGACGTGAGCCCTCCTGTAAAGCTGCCTCATCAGAATGTGTTGTCCCTCCCTTCGTGATGACACTTGCCACACTCTGAAGAGTCATCACTCCCACCCCACTGTGCCACCACATTTGCAAGGCCCAGGGTAAGAGAAACAGACTTAAATAAAACAGGCTGGCCTTATTTTACCTGCTTTGACATATTACCTTCATGGTGACTGGGAAGGCCAAGTAGTAGAAACTGAAAATTCTTGGACTCCCCCAAGTTCTAGTTCAGGACCAGGCCAGTGGGAAGAGTCAGCCCCTGGCCTGTGACCCACTCCCTGTCTTTTTTATATCACAATCCATCTTATACCCAGCTTGCAAACACCCCAACCTGCATGTCCAAACTCTGTCCACATCCTTGACAGAGCTACCGTTCGAACCCTCCTCTTGCCCAGGGATGTTCACACTGGCAGCTTTTAGAACCTGTGCAGATCCAGGGAGGGAGGAGACCTGCACAGGTTCTAAAAGCTGAGTCAAGCATGTAGGCAGGGAAGTCTAAGGCCCTGGGCACCCACAGTGTCTGGAGCAGGGTGGTGGGATACCAGCTGGGTACCTCTCCTTAGCCCCACAGGCTCCTCACTGCCCAGAGAGGGGTAATGTGGGGCTTTTCAAAGGCAAGGCCCAGGGCAGAAGACCTGACACCTGGGTCTAAGGGACAGGAGAACAGTAACTGTACCAGTGCCTGTCCACTATGGACTGTAGGCTCCCTGAGGCTCAGCAGTTTTCTATTCTACTTCTTAGAAAAGGAGAGAGAATGTGCTCTCATCAGGCTTCTAACCCCACAAAGTAGTATCACCTTCACCCAGGAGAGCTTGCTTCTAAGAGATGCTGAATAAACAGTAGTTTAGTGAATGAATTAACAAAGACTCCTTTTATACTTTGAACAATTAACAAGTCCAGCATGTGGGACACTTATGGTTAACTCTTAGATTGCTTCTCAACCTTACAGGCCCTCATGCCTTATCTCCCCTAAAAAGATGTTAAGTTCTTAACAGGTTTTCTATCTTCCATAAAAATCCCACTGTCCTCAGGGCAATATACACTGGTGTATTGTAGACCTGTCAACTTGAAACTTATATAATGTTATTAACCAATGTTACCCCAATAAATTTATTTTTAAAAAATCCCAGTGTGCTAAACATAATCTGAGTTCAATAAATATTTGTTGGATGTTTTTACAAGTCAAACTCATTAACATATTGAGGTTTTTATTTTTTTCAGTCATCTCAGTAATTGTGAGTCATAACCCAAATGGTAACAGTGACTATCGTAACAGAAAACTTCTGAGAGGGACTTTAACCAGTTGCTAGTAATCATTTTCTTTTAATTTAAAAAAAAAAAAACAAAACAAAACAACTGCAGCTGAAACTATTTTACTAGTAAAACACAATAGCTATTGTTAATAGTGTTTGAGCAACAGAAAACTAACGATGGAAACCTATACTAATGAATCAGAGGAAAGAGTGAATGAAAAGAGTGACAGGTTTAAAAAACAGTATTTGAGAAATGGAATTTGTTTGGAGTCTCTGGGGAAAAACATCTGGCTGAAGAAAGAATGATAATCCCCAGAGCCAGGACATCTCACCACTCCAGGAGAGATTTAACAACATCATCAAAATTAAAGCAGCCTTTGATTTAACAAAAGTGTCTCCTGCAATCATTTTAAGGAAGTAGCGAGATCCACGCAAGCTTCTCAAACGTGACACCCTACACACACACACACACACACACACACACACACAGACACACACACACACACACGTTCTTGGGAGCATTCATTCCACTGATACTGCCTTGCAAGCTTCCTTGAACTTCAATAAATCAGAGCAATCTGACCTGAACAAGTCCTGTCCCAGGAGAATCAGGGATAATCTAGGCAGAAGGGTATACAAATCCCTTCAGTCAATTCAAGGATGTTCATTAATGGAGTTCTTTTTTTCTTTTTATAACAGCTTTGTTGAGATGTAATTCACATACAAACTAGCTCACCCATTTAAAGTGTACAATTCAACAGGTTTAATACATTCAACTACCACCACTATCTAGTTTTAGAACATTTTTGTCCCTGTGAAAAGAAGCTCTGTACCCTTTGCCATCACTTCTTAATCCCCCTCTCCCCTCAGCCTCGGGTACCACTACTCTACCCTCTGTCTCTATGGATTTGCCTATTCTGGACACTGCAGATAAATAGAATCACACAACATGTGGTCTTTCGTAACTGGTTTCTTTCACTCAGCATGATGTTTTCAAGGTTTCATTATGTTGTAGCGTGTATCAGTCCTTCATTCTTTTTTATGGCTCAATAGTATTCCATTGTATAGATATACCAAGTGGAAACTATGCTTTGAAAACAAAAATCCCATGTCTGTTGGTGCTTTTACCTAAACACTCCTCAGAAGATCTGCAGTTTCTAGATACATAGATACATAATAAAATAAGTTCTGTCATTCTGTGAACTTACACAAGTTACCTCTCTAATCTTCAATTTCCTCACCTGTAAGGTGCAAATTATATCAGTACCTATAATTATAATCAATAATAGAATTATTAAGATGATTACAATCTATTAAAGTCTAATGTACTGATTTACGAAAAAAGAACTCATTAAA
Source organism: Lyroderma lyra (assembly GCA_004026885.1). Lineage (NCBI taxonomy): Eukaryota > Metazoa > Chordata > Mammalia > Chiroptera > Megadermatidae > Lyroderma > Lyroderma lyra. Next base: position 273,721 of record PVJL010000018.1, read on the forward strand.
TACTAGGTTTCATGAGGGCAAAAAATCTTTGACATCTTTGTTTTAAACTTGATTGGATTCTTAGTTACAAAAGTGATACATGGCTATTATAACCAATAAAAAATATAGAGATGAGTTCTTAAGTTCATAATCTTCCTCTCAGCTCTCTATGCATCTTTAGACTGTGTCAAAGTAAAGAGAAGTATGCATCTTTTCATACAATTCTCTGTGCTCATACAAACTCATAAAATAAATATGCACATATAGAGAAGTTTGTCCCTTTTTCTTGTATTCTAATATACACTAGATACATTACTTTAAAATTTACCTTTAAAAAGAAAAACTATAAACCATCTGGTCATCTTTCCAGGGCAATACATGTATATCTAAGTTTTAATTCTAATAACCATACCATATTCCACAGTTTAAGTGCAGCCCAATATATCCAACATTTCCTCTATTGATGTACATTCAGATTATTTTCAGTGTGCCATGATAAAATATGCTATAATGAAGCTGCTATTAATGAAATAATAAACAGTAAATCATAACCATGGTTTTGTTATTATCATTATAGCCATACCTTTGCAATTGCCTAGGCTCATTCCCTACCTATTCCATACCAAGCAACAAAACTTTCACGGATCAAGGCTAGAAAAATCAGATTATTTGTAGTAAGATTTTGAACAGAAGAAATTTGAGGGGAAAATAAATTAATTCAATGGACAGCTGCAGGGACCTAGGCCCTCAGGGAAGAAAGTTATCACAGGGCACCCTGGACATGAGAGAAAGGACAACAGAGGAGAAAATGAGGGAAAAGATGGTCAGACCAGGAGAGTCAGGGACAGCAAGCTTCCTAACATAGCTCTTCCCCAAGCCGGGCCCCCTGGGCAGCAGGTGAATTTTTGAACATCTAGCCAACCTAGTCATGTTCCTTAATGTTAGAGACAGTATCCACTTTTAGGTCAACTACTGCTTTCTGGAAGCAATTTTTTAATTTTTAATTGATATTTAAACTTTTGCAATTAAGCCTAACTAATCCATTCTAAAATACATACTCGTACATACATACATACAAATGTATTCAAAACTAGGCAATGAAAATATATAATAAAAGTATGTGATGCACTGAATGAATTTTAATATCATCTTAGAACTTGACTGCCTGTATTGCTTTTCTCTGTTCCATGGGAGAACCTGCCATATGAGCATATGTGCTTCTGAAAGCCTCTTAATGAACTCTGATGTCTGGGGTCTAGTCAGTAAAGCACTAAGATAAGACCTGAAATGACTGAATTATAAGGTATTTCATCCATGGCTTTCTCATGGAATGGACTCTGGGATTCCTTACAGAAGGTTCCAGTGTCCCACGAATGTATTTGCTATAAATCTCACATGTGGCACTCCCTGTCCAAATCCAAACCAATTTAGAGATGACAGGGAAAATAATCTCGCTTTTGTAATTTTTGTTGTTGTTAATTTCTGGAAAGATATGCTATGTGGAAAGAGTTTTGATCCAGAGGAAAACTTCTGGATTTTACTGTCTCACTAAAACATAAACCATTTAGTGCCATTTTTTTTAAACCTAAGATTAAGTTTTCTTTTGTCTGTTTGCACATGTCAACCAAAAACAAGAAAAAAAGTGTTTACACAAAAAAAGAAAATTTATACTCCAAAAGCCACGATCTTCCTTTTGCTGGAGTGTTATTTCACGGAAGATTTTTATTCAGGTAATTTATCAAATTTTTGTAATAACATGAAAGAGAACAGGGATTGCCTATCAACACTGAAAATTCTCACAATATTTGTAGGGGACTCACTGAAGATAAGCAAATGCTGACAACTAGAAATTGCACAGAAACCCAGTCAGGTAAACACATACATTAGTGGAGATTTAATATTCTGTTACAGAATATAAAAAATTAATAACCCTTTTAATTGACGAATTCTTTATTTTCTTTTACCAAGGTATAGATGGCCCCTAAAATAACCTCTACATGTACTAAATCCTGGCAGCACACAGCTATTTCCTCTGTGGTCGTCAGGGTCCTGCCACCCTCATCTTCTACAAGGCAGCACATTGAAACCTTTCAAGGGCCCTTTTAGAACCAGGCCACCCTGTTTTTCTTCACAGAAGATACAAAAGGCCTATTTGTCAGGCATAATAAGGGACCAATCAGGGTCTGCTGACAGCCCCAGAGAAGGCCCACCTGCTCAATTCCTAACCCAAGGATTATGAGTAGTTTCTGTCGGTCATAATCTTTCCAACAATTCTGCAATGAACACATTTCACACCTTGTCCTCCATAATCAATTTCGGCAGCAAGTAGAGAACCATTTGACAGCAAGAGAGTTGGCTGTGTGACACAAATTCACAACATTTCATAATGGGATATAACAGAGCCCCTGTCATTAGCTCAATAACACTGCATCCTTTACACCATTTGGGAGATAAAGGCGGTATGTTCTTTATATTGATCTAGCTCTGTGGCTTCCTAGGACTTAAAACCATCAGTAAAGAAAGCAGATGTTCTCTCTAAGCCTTCTCCTCCCGCTTCCTCGGTCACTGCCGGCCAGCCCTGCAAAGGCAGGCTCCCTCCCTGACTTCAGCGTTCCCCTTACACCCACAGCTACATGCCTCTATCTCCCTGCTGTTTCCATCACAAAGTAAGCTCTCCCAGAATGACCCTGAGCTGGGTTATTTTCCCTAAATAAATGTTCTTAGCACTTTTTGCAGAAAGTCATGAACTCCTTGACAGCATGGGCTAGATCTAATTATTTTTCAATCTCTAGGGCCTGGCACTAGTATGTAGTGAATTTTCAGTAAGTACATATCATTAATAAGAAAGGTAGAGCAGCAAATACTTCTCGAAAACTTATTTCGCACCAAGAACTCTACTGAGCATCTTCTTTGTATCATCTCATTTAATCTGCACACCTGCACTGCAAAAGAGGAAGTATAATTATCCCCAATCCAAAGATGAAGAAACTGAATTTCTGACAATTTGCTTAAGACCACACACATAATAAGGAGGAGAAAAGAGGCTGAAATCCAGGTTTTTCTGACTCCAGAGCCCAAGTTCTTTTGCCTTTCTGATAAATAAATTTAATCGTGCAATCAATTATATTCATGTTAACCCTTAGGTGATGTCAACCGGAATCCTACAGACAGAATGAGATAAACCATCTACCCTTAGGAAACTTTTTGGCTCTTGTGATTTCTCTCTATCACTGATAATTTTTGGTACCAGAGAACTACATTGCCAGCAGATAATACTGTTTGTGAGATCAGCTCTTATCTATTTTGGTGCCATGTAGAAGTATACCAAGTAGTACACTTGCAGTTTTGCACTTGGTTCTTTTTTATGGTGAGCTCCAGTTTAACCAGTGCTTGAACAGAGGACTAACTGAGTAAGATCCAGCCAAGGAACACAAAACTGCAACTCAGTTTTATTAATAATTCATTCAACAATCAAGATGACTTTCGCATGCCATGTATTCTGCTCCCATTTACCTCTCTCGCATAATCACCATCAATTTTGTTCCCAGGGTTCTTTGTGCTGACGAGGAGATGAACAATTTCCAGGCACTAACTTCAACCTGCACACGGTCCCACCGTTACTTTCCCACACATACTCTCTTAGGTTCCCAGGTGTTACGTAAAGCTCAGTTACTAAGCTTTCTGGGCCATGAGCTGCCTGTCTTCCTGGAACTATGTAAGCAAGAGGAGAAGACTGTAAACCATTAGCTTGCTTCTAACATTGGGAGACATGAAGTTTAACTGAGGTTTATGGCAATTAGGTTTGTCTTTATTCCAAATCCTTCCAGCTCTGGCCCCCATTAAGTTTCTTTGAGTATACTCTCTTCTTTTCCCATTTCCCAATACACTAAAATTTCCTTTCTGGGACTGAACCATAAATTACAAGGTATAATCTAAAGGAAAACATTTATTTTGGAGTCTCATTAACAACTCAGAGGAGAGTGATAGTGTTTATACCCAGCACGATGGAGTGGACTCCTGCAGACGTAAAAAAGGCCAAGCCCCCTTCCTAATCCTTACACACACACACACACACAGCCAATATTCAAAATTGAAAGTCACAGATAGGCAACGGTAGCAAACACTCCACTAAAGATAGTCTCTTACTCTTCTGAGAGCCAGCAAGAAAGCAGGGGCTCAGGCAGCTCAGCAGTCTATTTCGTCAAGTTTAGGAAGATGGCAGATTAGGTGGACACTGCATCTACAGCCTTCCCAGATCACATCAACATTGCAAACATATAGGGGAACAGTCAACCTTGGGAAACATCAGAGAACTGACTGAGCAGAGCCCTGACAGCTGCGGACATAGAGATGGAAGCCCAATCAAGACCATGAACACAGGCCCCCTAGAGACTTACTCTGTGAACACAGAGGCACTCTAGGTGGGTCAGTGATCAGCCTCACCTTATTAATGGGAGAAGACTTTCTTGCAGACTTTAGCAGCAGTAGCTGTCTGCAGCAGACCAGGGACTTTCAGTGTTACTCTGCTACTCCCTTCAGACAGTTAATGAACAGTATGCTGTGAGCAGCATTCCACTCAACTACAACTGAAGAACACACACAATACACTCAAGGGACAATCCTAGATTACACACAAGGAGATCAGAAAGATTGCACCATTGGACCACACAGGACATATACTATATAAAGCCACCAAGCAAAAACTAAGAGACATAAGACATATACTTACTACACAGAGAAGCAGCAAGAATGAGGAAAGAGAGAAACACATCCCAAATAAAGGAACTTACTGAAAATTTCAACAAATAGATAGCAACCATAAAGAAGGACATAGAAATCATTAAAAAACAACCAATTAGTAATAAAGAATACAATAACTAAAATGAAGACTGCACTGGAAGGAATAAACAGATTAGATGAAGCAGAAAACTGAATCAGCGATCTGGAAGAAAAGGTAGCAGAAAATACCAAATGGAAGAGCAAAGAAAAAAAAATTAAAAATGAGGATAGCCTGAGAGACCTCTGTGATAACATCAAGTGTAACAACATTCAGATCATAGGAGTATCAGAAGGATAAGAGAGGAAGCAAAGAACTGAGAACCTATTTGAAGAAATAATGGCTGAAAACTTCCCTAACCTAGCAAAAGAAATAGACACACAAGCTCAGGAAGCACAGAGAGTCCCAATCAAGATGAACCCAAACAGGCCCACACCAAGACACATCATAATTAAAATGGCACCAAGTTTGAAGCTGCTTTTAGTTAGTGATTTACTGGCAACCATACATAATTGTTCACCCTACATGCCAGTTTTTAAGATATTGCCTCCAAAACCCAGCACTTTCTACTCTGCTCCACGATACTGGGGCTGGAGCTCTGCAAATCACGTTTCTCCTTTATCAGATAGCTCTATAATTAGCTCAGCCAACGGGGAAAATCAAAAGGAAACCGTAAGGTAGAAGTCAGGAGAAGCAACATTCTCCTTCCTGATAGCTTTTATTTCCTGTTAGCCTCACCCCGATGATGGCCCTTTATCCTGGAAGTGACAGTTAGTTCCAGTCTGCTTCTTTCTACTCTATTCAGGACCAGCCTTATCACCTCCAGTCCCAGGACATCTCCCCTGAGTTGCTGAGGTATCTGGAGCTGGGTGGTACCCCCATTCTCAGAGGTCTGAGTCCCAACTCTGTGAGATCCTCCTCTGAGCCCCAGGTTCTGACCAACCCCACTTCTTTCCTCTGTTCCCCAGCCTTGCAGGTAGTAGCTGCTTCATGCAATTCTTACTTCTTTGTTACCTCAGTGCTCCCATTTTGCTTTTTCTGAAACACATTTAACCAATTCCCTATGTCCAGTCTTCTTTGTTGAAAGCCCTACACTGCTTTCTATTTTTTCTGACTGGCCCCAGGGGTACTCCCTGCATTAAGCATACCCTATTCCCAGCCTGATCCCTGAGCAAAATCTTAATCACTTTGCTTCTCAAAACTTCTCATCTAACTGCCATATTTCCTGGTTCCCCCGCACTGTAATAGCTGGAGGGTAAATAAGGTTAGTGGATGGGGTGGAGGAGAGGGTGAAGCATCAGGGATGCTGTACTCCAAGAAGTAAAACAGTGCCCAAGCATAAACTCTTAGTTGGTCTCCTTATGAAACGGGGTGTGAGAGGTCAAATGAGAGCAAACCTCCCTGTTAGACTGCTCTAAAGTGGAAACTTCTTGCTAGAGAAGACTTCTTGCTAAAGTCATAAAGGAGACTTCTTGCTAAAATACTTGGAGAAGAGGCTTGGAAAATAATGAGTTACAGTCAAATTTTAATAATTCCAGGAATTCAGAATGGCATAACAAACAAGCAGATTACAGGCATTACCACTGAGTATTAAAAGGGTACCAGGAAGAAATTACTGCTCAATAGTACCCCTTACCCTCTCATTCTTTTTCACAGTCAATGAAATTCCACTTCTTGGCTCACATCTATCCTTCTCCCAGGTCCTCTTCTAAAACTGCGGTGCAGTGAGAGCGAGTTTCAGTCTTCACCATTTCACAAAGGATGGGCCTATCACATTTTACTCAAGATTGTTAACTGAGATAAGAGCTTTGAGAAAATACAAATATTTCATGAAAAGAAACAGGGAAGGGTAATTTTGGAGAGCTTGGTAGAGCAAAAACACACATTTCATCAGACATACTTGAGTGCAAAATCTTGGATCTTCCTCTATCTCTAGCTCAAGCCTCGGTTTTCTCATCGGCAAAATGGGAGAGGTAATAACCTTGCAAGACCTTTATAAGGATGAGAGCTAACATTTGGAACATCCTTGGCACCATGTCCTGGCAGAGAGTCACTTGGCCATGAAAGTTTTGATTCAAGCTGGCTTGAGGGGTGTCATATTAGTTGTGTCCAACTCTAACAAGCTCCCATCTTTCCTTCCATTGTTCAAAGCTGACCTAAAGCCCCTGCCTCAGCTTTTCATTTCCTCTCAAGGCCTCCACTACTCATCCTGCTCCTTGGAGTTCTTCTCCCCTTTCTCCAAAACTGGCTGTAAAGGGAAGCATTCTCCCCAACTTTCTTGTACATCCCCCCCTCCCCCCACTCCCTGCAAATAATCGTATGGGATGTGTTTTCCTTTTAGAGGTTTACTACTAAGCACTACAGGACAAAAGAAATAGGAAGAAACAAAATTAGCAAGATGGAGAAGGCTGAAAGGTCAGAGTCTCTACTGTGCTGGTTTATAAGTTTCTGACTCATCTGGAAAGGTAACCTTGGGCTTCTGTCCTATCATATTTGTGGGTGAAGGTCAGGACTGCTGATACCTTCCTTGCCAGAGTCTCTCCTCTCATGTTAGGAAGAGCAACCACATCTCCGTGACTTCCAGAATGCCAACAGTGCCTAGGTGGCAAAAAGTCCATTCCTAGGCCTCTGCTTTGCCCAGAACAGCACTCTTTAGGCCATTAGCTCCCTGCAGTGCCACTTGTGTGGCTCTCGGAGCCTGAAGGAGAGGAATTTGGATTTGGGGGGAAGAGAGTAAGAGTGCAGCAAAGGAGGAAGAGACCCTCAAAAGCTCTACCTGGCCACAGTAAGGTAAGTCCCTTGTCAATGATCCCACCCCAAGTAAGGGGGAGAGCTGGGATTTGAACACTGGCCTGTCTGCTTCCAAAGTTCACATTCATTCCCATTATATTATGCTTTTATAAAACAAATTTTCCCCTAAAGAAGATCCTTCCTAATCCTTTGAGGGACTTTGGCAGGATCTCCTAGAACGTTTCTCATTTGGTTAAGAAAAGGGTGAGTGCTCCCAAAAATTCCCAGCTTTTTTCTTCCCACTCTAGCCAGAGTAGTCTTTCAATAGATATGCCTAAATTGTAACTGTAGTGCTTGGATCTCAACAAGGACTTAAGATACGTAAGAACCCATGTACTTTAGAACAGAAATCAAAACTGGCATGGGGAGCTGCAGGCAGAGGGCAAGCAAAGGCCAGATAATGACCCCGTGTCCTCTCAGTCCTTACCTGATGGCTGGCGGGCTCGGAGCTCCGGGCTGGTCCCCTTCTCCTCGGAGTGGAGGGGATGCTGGGAATCTGTGTGTTCCCTTAAAAAGAGAAGCACTACTGGGAAGTTGGAAGTAAGGAGGCTGAATTTTTTTTTTTTTTTTTTTTTTTACAATATTGTTTTGTTTTTGTCCTTTCTCCACACACTTGCTTTTGTTTGTTTGTGGTCTTTGGGGTCTTGTTTTGAATGGACAGTGATGTTAATAGGATTTAATTCCCTTCAAAACTGGGTCATCTCTGAGCAAGTGATTAAAAGAGCTTGCTTAAACTCCTCGCAATCCATAACCTTGAGAAAGAAAAACATTCTTCCATATTATTTGGTGTGTTGTCTTTCCTTTTCCTTAATCCATGTCAGAATGACACCGGGGAGAAGTTTCAGAGGATAGGCCCCAGTGACCCTGGCCACCAGGCCCTTGCGTGCCAGCTCTACTTTAGCCTGCCTTTGTTTTTCCCTTCTGCTGGCACACAGGCCACACAGGCCACAAGCTGCAGCTGGGAAGGAAACTTGCCAGCTACTTGCTTGGAAATAAGTGGCCCTGCTGGGACCATTTTGGTGCCTCAGCCAAGTGAAAAACAATGCTCCCCTCCTGGCCTCCTCTCGCCTAATGTCCCTCTTTCCCAGCTGGCCGCTTGGGCAGGTCACCTCTCAGCTGACTATTCACCCAACTCTACTTCAAACAGAAAATGCTCATTCCTGTTGGACTAATAAATTTCATCTGCTTTTCCGTGCCCCAAGGCAGAAGAAATTTGGGGGGAAATTGCCCACCAGCAATAATCTAAAGAAAAAAATACTTTTTTAACATTGTGAATTTTTCTCAAAACTTTCCTCAGTCTATTGAATATTACTAACACTTCTCTACTTGATTCCAGAACTACCTACCGTATTTTCCACACTATAAGGCGCACCTAAGAGCCTTAAATTTTCTCAAATATCAGCCGTGCGCCTGATAATCCGGTGCGCCTTACCTGTGCACTGAGTTCCAAAATCTGTAAAAATGTTGTTGTGCGACTTCGGGAAGCGCTCCGCTTGATTGACTGTCGGACCATTTCCCGCCGACACAGGGACGTAATACGTACACTACATACGCTGGCAGCGATAAACCAATCAGAGAACATTACGTAATACGTACAGTACGTCCTCGCTCACCTCTGCCACGCCTCCGGTAGATATACTACCGGTATGCTGCAAAACAACATTTGTTTGTCTAAGGACCCCCGAAAATGGCACCCGTGAAGAGACATGGATTTGGGGGAGAAGATTGATTAAGAAATAATGTGAGTGTATTGTTAAATAGAATAAAGTTCAACTAAACTCACTGTTTTGCTTCCGTTACCTTTTTTCATAGACCGTATGTTTTAGCATGCGCCTTATAATACGGTGCGCCTTATGTGTGGGTTAAGTACAGAAATAGACCCCATAATTGAGACTGCGCCTTATAATCCGGTGTGCCTTATGGTGCAGAAAATACGGCAATTGAGCAACTACTACAAAATAGAAACCATGCAAGCACTGACAGGGCACTGATAAATAAGACACAGACCCTGCTCGACTCATAAATGGAAAAAAAACCCACAGGTTTAAACAGGCTTCACCATGTGTAGCTTGCCTGGCATCAGTAACAGACTCACCAGGTATTTTCCACTAAAATCCTAAAACATTCCTACCTAAGATGTTGATCTCATCTTAGAAGCTATATGCAGTCACCCCTGGTCTTGGCAGTAGATTTTCCCGCATGTACAGAGTCTGAGCACAGCTGATAATAGCATCCATTAAGACACACGTGGAGAAGTGTTTTCTTCCTCCTAACGGGCAAGTGTGGAAGAGTTTCCATTATCCATTACACTCACTGACAGTTTTTCTGATCCAAAACAGCTGTGGCCCTGAAGAGACTGGGGACTATGTTTTGATTCTGCTTGGTGCCAATTAAGAGCTCGCCTTTGTGATGCCAATGTTGGCGCCTTCTTCTGTGTCCCTCATTGGCACCTTCTCACATGCCCTTTTTCTGTTTGTTTATGTACATCCTCCTGACAACAGAAGGGGCCTGAAGGCAAAAACCAAATCCAAATGGCCTGAGGAAGCAAATCCTAGCACAGAGGCTCCCCAGCCCCTGGGCCTCACTAAAAAGTGAGTCTCCCAAGTGGCTTCAGAGCCTCTGTCCTCTGTTTCCTTTAAGCACAGGTAACTAATGGGATTCTTTAGGGGGAGGAGCGGGGCCTCAACAACTGGCAAGGCACTCAACAGAACACAGCAAAGTCATGGCCCTAACCACTGAGGAACTTACCCATGTATAGCCAAAAACCAGTCCATGAATTTATTCAAACTCTAAGAGAGAGAAAGAGGGAACTGTGGTTTGAGGAGATAAATGATAATTTAGCATCTCCCACTTAATGAGGTCAATACACAGCAATGCACACAAATTATGTTGGACATGACATAGTAGAATAAAAGGAGGGGACTAACATTTGTATAGAACTTTACAACATGCCCTCATTTGCGTTATTCTACTTAATTCTCCTAACCACCACGCTTAGTGGGCCTTTTTATCATGCCCCTTGTTGCAGATGAGAAAACTGAGAGTCAGGAATAGTATGTAACTGGCCTGATGATCCATGACAAACAAGCGACAGCATTTACCTTTACTCTCACAGCCTTCCATGGCACCAGGCTGCCCTGGAGAGCACGGGCCTTGCACAGAAGCCCGAGGAGGGTCTCCTGTGCCCTGTGAGGCATGTGGAAGACTATTGGAATGGGGGGATGGCCAGTGAAAAGTTAAGTGTAATGACAGAGAAAGCACTTACTTGACCCAGATGGAATAGGGCAAGATAAAGGATGTAGAAAAAAGAAGAGTAAAGCGTGATTAAATAAATAAATAAATAAATGACATCTAGTAATATTCAGGACTCGGTTGCACTTGTGACTCAGTCGCTCACCATCATGCCTCGCTGTCCTGTCCCTCCCCACCACTTCTTCCTCCTTCCCTTTCCCAGAAAGCTACCCTCTGACTTCTCCAGTACCACATACTCACGAACAGGACCTATAGTAAGTGTAGCCAGATGTTAAATGCAACTCTTCCTCTCTTCCTGGTGTCTCAGACTTTTGCAAGAGTCTCCCAAAGAAACAAAACTGTATTTCTAAGAGGTCCCTAAATCCACCTCTAGGCAATATAAGTTCAAGGTGCAGAATCAGGGGAGAGGACTTCTTCAGAGGGAGTTACCAGGGCAGCATGCATTTCCCACCGCTTCCAGCCCCTATTGAAGAAGCCTGAAGGGGACCATTCTGAGAGCTTGGCCTGCATCCCGGGAGTTTGAAGGGACAGACACGGCCTCTGACTTATACTTACCCCTGCTAGAATCTATCTCAAGCACATATTAGGTTGTCCAATAAACATTTCCTGAGTGATTGAATAGATGAAAGAATGAATGAGTGAATTAATTAATTAATACCTGAGAAGTGTGAAAGAGGCTGGGACTTAAACTAAAGAGAAGAAATGGGCCCATTAGCTACATAACAGTTACCGCCTACAAATCTGCACACCCTTGCACAAATGTTTATAAAATGAATGAATACACTGAGGAAACCAAGGCTATGTTGTTTAAACATACTTTTGTCATAGTAGACATTTTGGCAGAAAAGCCTACAGAGGCCCAGGAGTTCTCCATATCTTCCTTAAATAGCTCTGGCCTCAAGTTAATCCCTGAGAAGACCAGAGAAAACACAAGAAACATTCTAGATGAAAAAAAAAACCTCTGAAGTTAAGAGCGGTTATCTCTGGTTGGTAAGAGATTCTGGTTCCTAAGTCTTCATTCATCCACCTCTGCCCTCCTGTCATTTTTTCCTGTACTCCTTTAACCTTAGTCCACCTTTGCTAGGTAGCAACACTTAACAGTAGAAGGGAAAGGAGACAGAGTCTCACTCCCCTCTCCTATCAGCACACTGAGAACTTTCTGCACAATCTCAGCCCAGACACCTATGTAATGTGGCCCCACTGCTATTCCAGCAACAAGCATCATTTAACAACAAGGCTTTGTTTACTCATGGTGAAAATCCTCCACTTTAATTAAGTAGTGAAACTGCATTTATAATCTAGCCTAATACCCTAGAACAAGTTCTTGAATTACCACCCCTGTATTTGTGCTCCACTAGTCCCCATAATAAACAGGGTGCTTCCACAGACATGCACTTAACACAGCTACAGCAATAGGAGAGAAGTGTGGCTGCCCATACAAACATGCACACTTGAAAGACTGAATCCAAACAAGAACCTTCTCGGTGTGCATTCACACTTGGACTTTGAGTGTCTTTCACCAGAATGGATTCGCTAGTCCTTGCGATGCTCCCATGAAGGAGGAAGATCAATCCAGACTCCAACAGTGACCCAAACCAAATCCCACCATACTTCTAATATCCAAGGGATCAAAGGAAAGCAGCCAGGGTAAACAGCACAGGCCCTGTGATTTTCAAGATCTATTTATCCAGTCCTACTTGGAGTAGGGAGGGATTCCAAGACAAGGAAATTCCAGAAGTCCCCATATGAGGAGCCAAGGCTTTGATATAACTTTCTGTCGTTCCTTGTTTCCCCATGCAAATCTCTCATTACCCCCATCCAAATAGCTTTCAAAACCACAGCTTCCTCTGTTTCTTGCAATAAGAAAATCAGTGCACTTGTACCAGGATAAGCAGTGTATTAAGTACCTGCCCTCACCCCCACATCACTGGGAGGGAAGGAGGCCTGAGCCTGTCAATAGCTCAGTTCAGCTTGTTCCTGAATGGAGAGAGGAGGATCAAAGGACCAGAAATACTTATTTATGGGGAAAAGTAAAAGAATTAAATATGTAGAACTTGGCTAAATGACGGTTGATGGGGGAAATGAATACCTGTGAGTCTTTGAAAGGTGTAACCAAACACCACAAAGAGGGACTTTTTTAATTAAGATGTTCAAGTGGCAATAACTGGGAGAGACTGAAGGAAAGCAAAGAAAAATCTCAAGTACGCTAGACTCTCAGTTAACCGGCACCCACGCAGAAAAACGTAGTATTTTTTCTTTGATTTTTTTTTTCCTGGCTGGTTGTTTCAGAGTGCCAGTTGCTTGAGTTACAGGTAATGGAGAACCTACTGTATTAAAATGCTACCTCCAGCAACAGCTATTATACAGAGGGAATTGGTGTTACTACAATGCCTACACTGAAACTTCTATTCTCTAAAATTCATCTGTTTCCATTTTCAATCCATTTCTCAGATGGGCTTGTTTAGATTAGAAAGCATGATGGAATATTGCCTCTTGTGTCTATATTTCCTGTGTATTTTTTGCATGCACTCTCTTGCCTCTTGCGCCTTGGCTTTCTTTGTACTTCTTGCATGTACTCCCTATGATATAATTTGGAAATGGCACTAGAGGCCAGCAGGTGTGCATAATTTGTTGGGAAAAACAAGTAAGCTTAATAATGGTGATTTTAGGAATAAAATGCCAAACGAAGAATCCCTCCCTATTGGTGACTTTAACACCAGAACAAATATGAGTTTCTGAAACAGGCCTAAGTAAGTGTGTCTCCATCTTCTCCAAGGTCTCTGGAGGGGAGATGGGTGAAGGCAGCTGAATACAGCCAGAAAATATATCTTAAATGTTTTCTCCTGAGCTACACTATACGGCAAGTCCTTCTGGAGTTTCTAGATGGAAAAAAACATGTGCAATGAGAACAGTTTTTCTGAGAGAGTCTTTCAACACATTTATTCCCAGATGGGATCAATGCAAAGGGAAAATTATGTTTTTAAGGAGCAAAAAAACTTCAACAAAGGTCTAGTTTGAGTTGATGCTAGAGATTGAGTCTTCTCCATCACCTGGGTAGTTTATAAGGGGATGGCTCTCAGTTTCAGTGACAGGCTCTCATTTGGTTCATGTTCTACAGCAGAAGGGGCACTGAACTTAAAAGTCTGTAAAGGTCAAATCCCTCCTTTGTTATTTAAATATCTGGATGACCTTGGGTAAGTCAACTTTTCTTTTTGAGACCAGTTTCCTTACATCTGAAAGAGGAAACTGAACAAAATTGGTGTGTGTGTATATATGTATGTGTGTGTGTGTGTGTGTGTGTGTGTGTGTATTCATTGTCCCCCTTTAGGCAGCATGATCCCTTTTAAAATATAGTATTACACAAAAGTGTGATAATATCAGCTGGATCAAAATCTTTCTGATTAAAGGAAAACTGAGTAGCCCAGAACTTGACCACTCACCTCCTGTATGATAGGTCATGACCCTCAGTCCCCCCTCAGAAACTCGTGAGGCACTTGCATGGGACAGCATCCCTCCCCAAGGAGAATACTGAAATCACTGGGTTCCAAACTCCCTCAGGTCTTGTTCAACCCTAGTTTCCAGGGGGTTCAGACATCAGCAAGCAGAGAAGCAAGCTGGGCAACAATGATGAAGCTGACTAAAGACCTCACTGATGAACATATTGCAATGGCTAAGGAAATGGTGGTCCAAAGTCTCCCTTACGGTTCATAATCTGAAGCAAACAAACCCAGAAGAGATGGGTGTGAAAACAAAACAAGAAAGTCCCACCTCCTCTGTCCCCCTCCTTCTCCCTTCTCTCTTTCTCTTTCCCTCTCTCTCTCTCTCTCCCTCCACCCCGTCCCTGCCCCCTCCTTTCTGCCTCTCTCTCTCACACTCTCCAGACCCAGGCCCAGTCAGGGCCCAAAGGCCAAGGTGGTTGCCTGAAGCCATCCATGTGTTGTGAGATATAACCCAGGTAAATGCATGTTCAGGAACTGTAACCAGGTAAGCCAGGACTCAGAGAAGGGGGCACAGGGAGACTCTAAACCAAGCACAGAGGACCAACCAGGAGAGCATTCAGGTGGTCCCTGGGGTTTGGGTGCCTTTAGCCTCTGGTGTAAACATGCTGGGGAGAGGAAGATGCCCTGGCAATCAAAAACAAGGAAATCTAAAGTCTTCCTCACAAGTTCCCCTAACAATTTACGATGCGTTCACAGGAAAAGAGACTGATTGTCAACCAGCCATTCAGTTTGAAGATGATGCTCTTACACACAGTTGTTGAGCACGTCTCATCCATCAGAAGTCAATTTGGCAGTACCTAGCAAACTTAAATCTGTATACCATTTGATGCAGCCATTCCACTACAAATCTATCTTACAAACAGACTCGCACATATGCACAAAAATATCTCTGCAAAGATGTTTACTGTGGCATGTGGTAATCACAAAAGACCAGAAAACACCTAAATATTGATTGAGTAGGATGGGATAAATATTTTTATTTCTACTCATACAATGGAATACTCCGTACCCTTGAAAAGAATGAGTCAACTCTAAATTGATGAAAAGGAAAGAGCTTTAATATCTAATATTAAGTGAAAAAAAAACCCAAGATGTAGAATATTGTGTACAATATGCTACATATGTCTTATGCAAAAAGGATATATACATACATAGGCTTGGATATTTATGGAATATTTCTACTAAGATACAGTGGTTACCTTTAGGGAGAAAAAAATTAAAATGGAAAACAAGAGACATCTCTAAGGGGAAAGAGCTTTCTTTAAATGTCATTTTACATGCTGATTTGATTTCTTTTTATAATGTGCATATAGGCATTTGAAGAAAACAAAAATAAGAATGTGTGTTAAAACCTGTCAAATTGATAAAAAACAAACAAACAAAAAAAAAACACAAAGGTTCCTGGCCATGTGCTCACCACCTCCAGCAAGTCACATGTGTTTCCTTGGCCTGTCTTTCTTTATTCATAAAACGACAACATGAGCTTCTTTCCCTCCTCTACGATGCATTGTCCCTGGCATGTTGTAGTCATAAATGTGGGTTTTGGGCTTCCAAGCCCAACCCTGATGACCTAGTATTTGAGTGACCTTGGGCAATGTGTTCAATTTTCTAAACCTAAATTTTCTCATTTTAAAAATTACGGATACTAATTCATCCTTCCTTAAAGGGTTTTATAAGAATAGGAGACTGCCCTTGAACACTTAGTATAGGAGAACCCTCTATCTGATATGCTCATCCCCAGATAGTCTCAACCTTAGTTCCTAGCTCATATGGCACTAACCTATCTAAGCTGACCTCCCTACGCTGGCTACTCTCTATCACACCAGTTTGTTTCATTTCTTGATAGCATGAATCACAATTTGTAACTACCTTGAATATTCATTGTCTGTCCCACACCAACTAGAAAATAAGCTCCATGAGGTTAATGATTTTATTTTTCATGCTCATCACTCTGTCTCTAGCCCCTAGCACAGTGGCTGGCTCATACAAATTCCATGAATGAATAAATGAATAAGAGTGTCAGCTGTTAGTTGCTGTTGGCACTCACAATAACTCCTTGCCAGAGGAGACTAATGATCTCTCTCTCAAAAAGTGGTTGTGAGAATTGCTACCCCTGCTTTATAGAGGCTCAGAGCAATTCAATCACGTGCTCCAAGTTACCTAGGTAATAAGTGGCAGAGCCAAGATAGGAACCCATCCTTTTTTTTAACTCCAAACTCTGTTCCCTCAACCACTAGACTATTCTAGGGCAGAGAATTCCCTTGACTGGAGTTACATATATACAACTCCTACCTGGCTCCTAATTACTTGCCTCAAACAACAATCACATTCAACCTTTCAATTCTACATTGCCTGAAACACCACTAATGGGAAATACTGTAATGAGTGGGAAATCTCACTAATCAATTCTATAGTACATTTATCCCCTGCAGTCCCCTCCTGCAGACCCTTTAAAGGCCTGCTAGCATCAGAAAACAGAACAGTTTTGAGCCATGAAGCAACATTTTGAAGCCCAGTATTACTCACAATGACCAAACAGCAAAAGAGACTAATTGTCATTTAATTTTACCAAAGGTATAAGAAGTAGTCACATGGAAAGTCTTACTAAATTTGGAGGAAGAAACAGAAGCAACTGAAAAAAAAAAAAAAAAGCACTGAAATCTTATAGGCTGAATAATGGCTCACTGTGCTGTCATTTTTGAGGTTATGTAAGTTTATGAACATTAGTTTGCCTTAATGCTGTTGTTGCTATTGAGTTATTCAGCATTTGTGAAGTTCCTGGCTATACAGTCCACAAGAATAAAAGAAACTGTGAATAATTCCTTTGTTTTTCTATATAAGTTCTACTATTGGCAAGCAGGAAAAAACTTTTAGACATAAAGCTCTGGAGGGAGAAAGATGTAAACACTGTCTTGGCCAGGATAACAGTTACAGGTAACCCTGGTCTTAGAAGAGCAAATCACAGACTAAATGGGCACCTGTCATTGATTACCGGACACCATGTACATGTTGAGGAAAGCTCCTCCGAAGCCTAGGTTGAAAACACTCAGCAAGAAAATGCTTCTACAGTTCTGTTTTGCTATTTCACAATGAAAGAGGAAGACAATAGTTTTCTTGCACTCAAAATACAAACAACATATTCAATCACCTGAAAATTAAAAAAAAAGGTTCCCTTCTCCCAGTGAATAAGTTAGGAACTACGTATTTATCTTTACAAGTCAATTTATTCAAAATCTGTAATTAATTCCATCTCTAAAGGAGTCCAATTGGGTATTCTACAGAAAAAAAACAGCTCACAAATGGAATGTTATTTTGGATACAAGTAAATATGGCCACCAGTAGGATCTATACATACAAATATTACAGAATCAAGCCCCAAAACATACTGATATCTCAATTAAGTGGGTCTTTCACTATTTTCTCTATTAAAGACAGAACTCTTTTATAATTAGAGAAAATGCAAACAGCAATTGGCAGCTCCAAAATACTAGAATAGTGTTTCTCAAAATGTGATCTGTGAACTGCTTTTATCACAAATACCTGAGAAGCTTCTGAAAGCAATATTTCTAAGCCTCGCCTTAGCTCTAGAATATCATGTATAGGGTCCATTACTCTGCAAAAACAAAAATAAACAAACCAAAAAAAAAATCCCTTCTCAGGTGATTATTTGATGTTCTAAAGTTTGAGAACCACTGGATAGAAATAAGGATAATCTGTTCAGGTCAAGGAAACTAAGCTTTTCACATCTACACAATGTAGATCAGGGTGCAGACAACAGCAAAGAGGGGGCTTATTTCCATTTGGTGAAAGCAAAAAGGGAAATAACTATATAGGATAATCAAGGCTATAGCTTACAGACATCTCATCTCACCTTCTCTTTTCCTTCCTTCAATAAAATAGAGGTGCACATTTTTAGGCACAGAAAGTCTTACTTCCTTACACTGTAAGAAATACATCGTCATTTCCGACACATAAAAACTAATCCACAGGAAGAAAAATAGATTGGAAAACAGAAAGAAATGATTAATTGAGTTCTGGAAACTGATTCAGAAAACAACCATTAATTAAGCACCATTTCCAGTTTGAGCATTGTAGGGTCATCCAAGTGGAGTTTTCCTATGGGCAAGTGGATATTCTGGTCTCAAACTTAAGAAGAAGTCTAGAGTCAACAACATGTAAGTAATGCTAGAAGCCTTGAATATAAAGTGGGTAGAATGGCAAAAGAACAAGCACAGAGCCCGGGGGAATGTCAGAAAGAATGTTCCTCAGAGTAGAGTAATGGATGATAATGATTTAAAAGGAACAAGGAGAGTTGAGAGAGTGATGTGATGGAAACCAAAGGAAAAAATGTCAAGAAAAAGGAATGATCAACAGTGTCAAATACAAACGAGAGAGAGGATGTAATATAAATCCAAAAAGTGCATACTGAATTTGATACCTGGATCATGGTGGTCTCTCTAAGAACTGCTTTCATGAGTACTATGGTAGGAAAACAGATTGCTTAAATTTAAGAAGCAACAAGATGAGAAAGTCAAAATAGCAGACAAGGATCATAATTTGAAGAAGTTTGGCTGGGAAGGAAAATAGTGCAGTATTCAGATGGATTTTTATGTACCAAGAGAAAGAATCAGTGGAAAAAGAATAAAGACACAGAATACAGTGAGAATAATGTATGAACAAACTTCCAGGGAAACAAGGAGGTTATGTGATATAAAGGAGAGAAAAGAATTACATTTAAACAGGAAAGGAATATTTTACTTGAATACTAAAGTGAAGGATAGAGGAAAGTCAGGTGCAGATGAGTTTGCAGGTGAGGAGGGAAGGAGAGAAATGAATAAGGTTACAACTAATGACCTCAATTTCCCCTACAAGATAGAAAGAAAGGGCAGCTGTTTAGACAGAAGGCATTGGGATTAGAATTGACAGCTTGAGAAGATCAGAGGACTTGGAGTAGCTATTATAGGACACAGAAAGAAAGCTGACCAGGGGCAATGAAAGGACTGATGAACTGAGTTGAGGCCCAATTAAGATCAGACCATCAACTACTAGTGGGGCCAAGTGACAAGGTTGTATAGTTTTTTCCAGCAGCACTCAGTATCCTAGTGACAGAAATAGAGAAAGTAGTAACAGTGGATGCCTTAAGTAGGGTAGAGGTGAAAGTCGTAAGAGGTAAGGAAGCTAAATAATTTTAGGTGAAAATGTTAGAGGGAATTGAAGTCAATCAAGAAGTGGAATGAAAAATAAACCTATACGCTAAGTTCCAAAGCCCTCATAAATGTTGGGTAAGCCAATGTTTATGACACTGGGGGAAGGCTGGGGGCAGGGGGAGAGTGGCATAGCTAGACCACATAAATTTCAAAGAAAAAGAGACTTTTGCATAAGGATCCAAGAGAAATGGTCTAAAAGGATATGAAGAAATACAAACACTTGCCTTAGCCCAGTGATGTTTGGCATACGAAGGAATGACTTTGCTTTCCTCAAAAGGGCCACTGACAAAGCAGGTTCTAGGGAGGAATAAATTTCAGTTAAAGCAAGAGGTGAAAGGAATGCTCTTTAAAGAATTTAGGATATAAAAAAATTAACTTAAAATAAAATGAGGTTCAGAGGGTGTAGTCAAGGTGTGAAGAGGGAGTAAACATGGAGGATGGGGTCAGTGAGAAGGGAGTCCATGGCACTGGGAAGTGGGTAGGAGTTCCAAAGGTGATTCTTGTTCTTGGTCTTTACTCCATTCAATTTCAGCCAACTTTTAACCCTGCGGTGTCCCCCTCTCATATTCACCCTTCCCCCACACTACTGCCCCTTCAACATCACTGACCTTAACACCTAGCTTAGACAAGAAGGTCTTTCTTTTGCATATTCCTGGCTGCTTAGAGGAATAGACCCAGCACTGTTTTAGTCCACCAAGGTGACATGTTTCTAACAGTCTCAGAAATTGAGTTCTGTTCTTTGTCCACCATCCTTACTTGACTAACTTCCACATGAAATCACATTCAACTTAACAAAGGCTTGCCTCAACTGATTTTCTGCAAATGCATCCTTAGGACTTTACATGACACCACACACATCTAAAGAACTACAAAGAGCTCATCCCCCATATCTATCCCACTTGAAGGATTTTCTTTTCCTCTCCTTTATTTAGTTGACTGGCATCTATGGGGAATCTCATGCTAATTGTAATATTGAGGGAGTAAAGGTAAACCACTTAGATATGATCAATTGGATACTAAAGACAAATTAAACTCACTGCATTGTGTGATTTTCCAAGAGGTAGTGACGAGATATAGTCAGATATGTGTCATAGGCTTCAGGATGGCAGATTTTCAAATCTCAAATAAGGTATCAGCAGAATCACATTGTCTGAGACTCTTGATAGAGAAGAGGGAGCAAGATGATTATGAAATGTCTGAAAAACTAAATTCCAACAAGACCACTTACAAATGCATGGCAAGGCACAAACAAGCAACTCAAGAAAGAAAAATACAAATAGCCATAAACATGGAAAATGTTCATTCTTACTAGCAATCAAAGGAATGCAAATTATAACAATGAGACTCCAATTTTTACCTAGACAATTGGCAGAAATTTTTAAAATTGTTTTGTTAATAAGAATGCAGGGAAATCTGCAATGGTGCTCTTTAATACTGCTGATAAGAGTGTACCCTCTCATCTCCTTTATGGAAAGCAAATTAGCAAGATGTGTCAAAAACTTTAAAATATTTTAAATAGTGTTTTAGACTCCAGCCCATGGGAACCAGCAGGAGGCTCAGGGAAGCTGTAAAACAAAGGAACAGCCGCCTCTGCCTGCACTGATCTCAGAGGCAGAGAATATCATCATGCATCACATTTTCCCAAAGAAGAGGCACATTGAAACCAAGGCAAATGAGTCAAAGAGGAGAAGCCCACCCTCCAGAAAAGCTCCAGGAGTAAGAAATCAAACAGCCAAGAGAAAACACTGTATGACACTGTAGTGACACTAACTGGGAAATGAAAGAAAGACCTCTCCATATCTGCCAGGGAAAAAAGTCTTTATGCCCAGGAAGAGAAACACATCAACTACAATGAACTCCCTCAGGAACAAAGCATCTCAGAGAAAAAATAGAAAATCTCAAGAAAAGGAACTGATAGACTTTGAAATATATGATCTAAGTGACACAGAATTCAAGACTGCACTCCTAAAAATACCCAGAATACAAGGAATGCTGGCAGAGTACTCAGTCCCAGATAAATTATATCAGAAAGGAAATCTCTGAACAAAAGGAACACTTTAACAAAGAAATTGAAACTATAAAAAAGAATCAAATAGAAATTCTGGAGATAAATAATGCATTAAAAGAAATAAGGGGTTCCCTGGTGGTATAGTGGCTGGGCTTTGGTGCTCTCAACACTGTGACCTGGGTTCAATTCCCAGCCAGGGAACTACCCCCTACAAAAAAAAAAAAAAAAAAAAAAAAAAAAAAAAAAAAAAAAAAAAAAAAAAAAAAAAAAAAAAAAAAAAAAAAAAAAGAAAAGAAAAAAGAAAGAAAGAAAGAAAAAAGAAAAAATTAAAATATATATATATATAAAACATGAACTAACTAGCATAGGGAGCAGGGCAGACCAGATGGAGGAAAAAATTAGTGTGATATCAAAGACAGAAATATGTAGATTGAACAGAAGGAGGAAGACAGAGATATGAGAACAAAAAAAGATCTCTACAAGAACTATCTGACTCCATTAGAAAGAACAACATGAGAATAATAGGAATACCAGAAGAATGAGAATGAAATTCTAATGAGAGCTTAATCAAACAAATAGCAGATGAGAATTTTCCAAACCAATGGGAAGAACTGAAACCCCAAATTAAGGATAAAAACAGGACCCCTAGCTACATGAACCCCACCAGACCTTCTCCAAGGTACATAAACTTAAGATAGCAAAAGTCAAAGAACAAGAAAGAATTCTCAAGGCAGCCAGGGGGAAAATATTTATAACCTTTAAAGGAAAGCCCATCAGTCTGTCATCAGACTTCTCAGCAGAAATTCTTCAAGCCAGGAGAGAGTGGAATCATATATTCAAAATATTAAAAGAGAGAAACTATCAGCCAATAATAATCTATCCAGCAAAGTTATCCTTTAGATATGAAGGAGGAATAAAGACCCTTTCAGACATACAGAGGCTGAGGGAATTCTCCAACATAAGGCTGACACTTCAGAAAATACTGAAGGAGGTTATTCGGCCTGAAACAAGCAAACAAACAAATAATAAGTAAATAAATGGTGAAAAGTTGGGACAACAAAAACATAAAAAAAGGAGAAAAGGTTTAAATTCCCAAAAGAGAATAGAAATTAAAAGTATGCTTAAGAAAAGGAGCCACTACCTATATAAAACTTTCCTTTTCATAAACCTCATGGTAACTACTCAAAAAAAAAAAAAGAAAAACCCAGAACCAAGACAAAAATCAAAAAATAAAAGAGGAAACAGAAGGAAAAAATCATAGAACACCATCAAACTAAAAAAAAAAGAAATAGTGAGAAAAAAGCAAAGAAGAAACCGAGACACCAACCAACCAAAAACCAGGAAACAAAATGGCCATAGGAAATCTTCATATACCAGTCATCACCCTAAATGTAAATGGATTTCACTAACAAATAAAAAGGCACAGAGTAGCTGACTGGATTAAAAGACAAAATATATATATACTGTCTCCAAGAGACACACCCCGGCCACAAGTACAGAGACTCAAAGTGAAACAATACCTTTGTGATTGAAACAAAAATAATAAAATACCTAGGAATAAGCGTAACAAAGGACATGAAGGACTTATATACTGAAAACTGTTAGACACTATTAAAAGAAATTGAAGAAGACACAAAGAAATGGAAAGGCATTCTGTGTACATGGATTGGAAAAATCAACATATTAATAGTTAAAATGGCCATATTACCCAAAGCCATATATAGATTTAATGCAAATTCCACAGACATTCTTTCAAGACACGGATAAAAGAATCATCAAAATCATATGGAACCACAAAATACCTTGAATCACCAAAGCAATCCTACGGTGATGGAAAGAGAACTGACTCTGGGTGATGAACACATAACACAACACATAGAAGATGTATTGTAGAATTATTGTACACCTGGGACCTATGTAATTTTTACTAACCAATGTCACCCCAAATAAATTCAATAAAAGATAGATAGATAGATAGATAGATAGATAGATAGATAAAAAGAATAATGTTTTAGAAGAATAAATAACATGGGGAAAAAATCATGATATATCAATAGGTGAAAATGTTTACAAAGTGTCATATGTTGTTTGATCCCAATTTTGTAAGTATAGGTATATATTCACATACATAACGAAACACACACACATGTATATAACACTCATATAATGTTCATATAGATATGCATAGAAAAATTACTGGAAAGACATCAAAGTATTAACACTACCTCTAGGTCATGGAGTTATGGGAATTTTTCTAATTGATGATTCTACTTTCAAATTTTCTACAATGTTAATACTTCTGTATATAGAGATAAACCTTCTAAAACTGTTTTTTTTTTTAAAGAAAGATAAAGAAAGTTCATAGCCTAAGAGAGGAAAAAAGACAGAAAAGTTACTTACCAAAGACAATATGGATGCAAAGAGAACTTGCTAATACACTGGGGCCTTTAAAAATAATTCAAAAAACAATGAAGAGAAGACATACACCCAGAGATGAATATGAAAGAATGGTAAAGAGGCTGAAACGCAGGCTCAGGAACAGAAGACCAAAGTGGGCTAAGGCTTGCACCATATGAAGGGACAAGGAAAAGAACTGTTTTCCTTATGTTTAGACTGAGAAGAACAAGAAAGGTATAATTGCTATTTAGGCAAATGGAATAAAATTAATATAACTAGCATTTCCTTGTGCATGAAAACATGAAAATAACAATAGAATAATAATTATGGACATAATACTATTTCTCTTCAACCCACCAATTCTGCAGGACTTTCTCTCTCTCTCTCTCTCTCTCTCTCTCTCTCTCTCTCTCTCCCCTTCTCCAAAAAGCTCCTTTCATATGGGTTTTGGAATCCTCAAGGGTAAATAAAGATAATACCATGTCCTCCAGGTTTCATTGCTGTAATTACCATTTTTCTCTTTTCCTACTCTGGCTTTCTGTAACAAATTCTCACATCACAGTCAGCACCAAAGGTGGCAACTACTGATGCTGGTGAAAAACCCACCACTTCTGTCAACGTTTCTACAATGCCAACATCACCACTGTTCACAGCTGGCACTTTCAAAGTCCCACTGCCAAGAAATGGCCATTTCATCTTTACTTGCTTTTGTAACATCCTCCTCATCCTGCGTGCAGGCATGATTTCATGGGGACTAGACCGGAGGACTACCGTAGTGACACATGCTGGGCCATGCTCAGAGTCACCCCACCTTGTGATAAGTGACCCATTTTCCTCAGACCGACTTCTTAGCCTCCACTCTTATTCCTCTCTGTTATTTCAGCTAATTCTACCCCGGAGGATCCTCAGATCTTCAAGCAAAGGAGAACTGTCCAGCTGCCTCCACAATAGTTTGGGTAGGCAAGCTCACAGCTAACTTCTAGGATAACTACTCCTTCAGCCTAAGACTGAAATTTCTTGCTAGGCTAATGGAGGACAGTCGTAAACCATGATTCTTCAGCTCCAATTTTGCTTCCTACTTCTTTGTCCTAAAAGATCTTCCAGAAATTGTGGGATAAATCTGACTCAGAGGAAATTAAGACCCAAGATAAATGAAGAGCTCAGAACATAATTACCCAGGTATTCAGAATCAGTCATGGCCCCTTGCTCTGACACATCACGTACTTCTTTTTATGAAAATCTGCTGATGAAATGGCTAAATTATGGTCAATAATTATCAAGGAACCACAGAGAACCACAGGAGAGATGCTGGAGAGAGTCAGTGCCATTTTTCAGCACAAGAGAAAAAGAGAATCTACAAATATGAGAATGGCAAATTTGATCACAATGTGAGGAATATTCTAGATTCCTTTTTGTATGCAGTAGCTAATCATTTCAGTCCCCAAACTCAAGAAATTTAAATGTCTTGATTTTCTGCAACTTAATTTCTCAGTCCGAACTCTCTTCTCTGGTCTAATGGAAAATTTTAACCTCACTGCTTCCTAAGATTGCTCCACAATCCCTGAGTCTTATAGAGCCAACATGTAAGACAGGCAGAGTAGGGCATAGGGTTGCAGGTCAGCAACATACTTCCCTAGTTTCCTCTGAGGCATCCATTGTCCCTGTCCTTGTGGCCATTTTGGGTCCAAAAGTACTACTCTCTCAGGAAGAAAACAGTAATCACTAACAATCAATCTGACTCTATCAGCTTTAGTTACATATATTAATAGGATTACGATCATGGTATCTCTAGTATATCAGTATTTCAATAGAATAGTTTTAAAAAGGTTTTCATAATGTTTTTGACAAACTGAATAAATGTGGCTCAATGCCAGCATAGTCAACATATTCATAATCTAGCTAATCATAATAAAAGATGACTATCTAGGTTCAAATCCTGTCTCTGTCACTACTATATATGTGTCCCAGAAAAGCACTTACATTTTCTTCACCTCAGTTCTCTCATCTATAAAAAAAGGGATGATAATGATTCTAATTTTATTACAGAAACTATTAATGCTAACCAAAAATCAAGTGCTCTGCTTATTTATCAGCCTTCATGCACCTAGGTGAGGTCACTAGATGACTAATACAGGCTAGTGAGATGTGGGTGGAAGAGATGTAAACCAATTTCCATCTTGGCTTTTAAAAACATGTACCAGCTTCCTCCATATCTAGATAGATATAAATAGATAGATAGATAGATATAAAGAGATAGATAGATAGATAGATAGATAGATAGATAGATAGATCTTTCCCTCCCTCTCTCCCTTCCTCTTTCCTTTCTTACCCGCCCCCCTTCCCCTGCTCTGTCTCTCACTTTTGGCAGCCTTGGAGATCGTATATTCCAGACAGCCTAGTTAAAAAAAGAGAAGCAGCCTGGATTCCCAAGTCATCATTTAAACAAAAGAGCTACCATAATGTGTCACCCAACCCACATGGGAATATAATGTAAATGAAAAATAAACTTTTATTGTGTTAAGACATTGGGATTTTGCGGTTTATCTACTAAGGCAGCTAGAGCTCATTATCGTGCCCAATAGGATAATAAAGCATTCACAACAGTGTCTGCTGGGGAAAGTGCATTCAATAAATGTAAGTAACATTTGTTGCCATCATCATCATCATCATCAGTATTGGAAAGGACATTGTAGGCTTCAGAATATTTGTGATTAAGTCTGAACTTGCCACTTGACTGGCTATAACAAGATACCACTTCTCAGGACCTCATTGGATAAAGATAATAATCCCAGCCTCACAAAATTGTAGGAATTAACACAGAAAGGTAAAAACATTTTGGAACTGATACACAAATGTTAAGTATTTTTAACAAATGATTGTATAACAATTTCTAATTATTCATTGCCATTGATTGCCATACTTCCAGCATATTCCTACAGAGAGCATATGTACCCTTAGGTGATGTTGGACTTCATCACGTTACTTGTTTTGGCCATAGCATGTGAGGGGATGTGGCCCAACCACATTCAAGCAGAAGCTTTAAAAACCATTGTGTGTAAATTAGCAGTATCTGTTTTTCTCTCTTTCACATGAAAAAAGTATATCACAGAGTAAAACTTTTCCTTCTTCCTGGCCCTGCAATGAAGACAAATGGAGCAGAGCCATAGCCGAACAACAGTCAGCATAAGTTGTGAGTGAGAAGTAAACCCTTGCTATTGAATGCCACCAGGATTTGGTGACAGTTTGCTGCAGCAGTATAACCTAACTAAGCTTTAGCTAAATTACATAACAACCAAAGGGAAATAATAGAGTCACATCAGTGTAGACAAAAGTATCTGGCCGTGTGCTGCTGTTTTCCTTCTTAACATTTTTCTGAACAACTTGGATTTTAATCAATGACTTGAAGGAGGAAACAGTATTCAAGTGTGCATATGACACAATTCTGAGGTTAACTCTAATAGTTCGCATGACAAAATCAAGATCCAAAAGACATAAACAAACTGGAACAATGTACTAGGTCTACCAAGATGCCATTTAGCTACAAGAAATAGAAAGTTCTCCACAAAACTACAGGATAAGGAAGATGGTAGTTCTCAAGAAAATAATAGAAATTTTATCTGACAATCAACAGAATATAAGGCAAAAGTGGGGAGTGACTGCCAAGAAAAGAACTATGGGTAAGAAAGGTGAAGGGATTACAAAGTACAAACCAGTAGTCACAAAATAGTCACGAGAGGTGAAATACAGTATGGGGAATATAGTCAATATGTTGTAAAATCTATGTGTGGTGTCAGATGGGCATTAGACATATCAGGGTGGGAAGCACTTCATAAATTACATAAGTGCCTAACCACAGTGCCATACACTTGAAACTAATATAAATTAATATTGAATATCAAAAAAGAGAGAGAGGGAGAAAACTATTGGATCTCAGGTTATGTTCATAGAAATGTGGTACCCCAGAAAGAGTTTCAAGTATCTTCACAAGTGTGATCATTTTAATTTATTAACTTCTCTCTTAAAGTGTAGCACCTAAACTGAAAAGATTTAGATTTTGTTTCATTCCAAAGACACAGTGACTAAGTGGTACATGTCACGTGTAAATCTTGTAGGAGAAAAAAGTAGGAAAACCTAAGGGAGGGGAGGGGAGGAAAAATAGGAGGCCACTACCACAGGGGAATTTAAATAGTTGAAGCCTGTCTTTTAAAACAGGCATTAGAATTATTCTGCATAACTCTGAAGTGTAAAACAAAGGCATAGGCAGGGAAAATAAAGGGTTTTTCAAGAATAGACCCCTCTGAAAATTGAATGGGCTGCTTAGGATGTGTTTGAGAGGAGATCCATGCATTAAGACAAATAAGGGTAGGTCTCATGATGGCAAAAGTCTCTTCTAAATGAGAAGAATCAAAACCAATTTACACAGGGCAGGACCAAATTAGGCCTGTGGAATACCTTGGGGAGGCTATTAATAATTCACGATTTGTAGTTCATGTTGGAAAATGAATTTCACTTACCAAGGAGAAGAGCAAAGTGGAATTACTGAAGCTGATTCTACTCCCACAAAGGGGGAACCACCCTCACTTCCCCATAACCAGGACAGCAAATGTGCACTTAGATTTGGAAATGGGCTCATCCGTCATAGATGGTCTTTCTTTCTCATGTTAGCAGAAGAAAGACACATCTTTGCCAAACTCTTTTAAAACCTGGCATTCCATTTTTTATTTTCCTAAAACAGAGGTGGGGGTATGGTTATGGGGATACAACTAGTCCCGACTGGTAAAAAAAAAAAAAAAAAAAAAAAAAAAAAAAAAAAAAAAAAAAAAAAAAAAAAAAAAAAAAAAAAAAAAAAAAAAAAAAAAAAGGCAAGTGTCCAACATAAATATTATAGCATAAGGCTGACCAGAGGGAAAATGAGAAGAAAAGATCAGTCCCTCCAAAAAAACATTCTCTCAAAATAAAGGTCGTGCCAAGGAAAGCCACAGGTGCAACACCACAAGCCCCAAGGAGAGCTTTAATCAGGAAAAACTGGCCTCAGGCATGCATACACGTGCGGCTTCCTACCTGCCTTTCTGCATGCCATTTTTTGAAAGTTAGGAGACAGGGGATTCATTCATGGCCAGATGAAAAAGCAATACACACTTTAAATGGTTTCCCTGGTAGGATTCATGTTTCTATAGCTTTCTTCCTCTTCCTCTCATAAAATCTCATTCTATATATTCTCCTGGGGCAATCTCACTTGATCGTCTGGCTTCAACTACTGTCTTTAGGCTGACTACCTCTAAATCAAAATCTGCATCTGCTCTATCAAAGGAACTAATGATCCTTCTATTGTATTGCTTGTTAAATATCTCCCCTGCTGGATCTCCTACTGACACCTCAATTTTAAAATATCCCAAACTCCCATGCTTATCCTCATACTGTCTTCTCATCTCAAGGGATGATAGATACCCAAGTCAAGAACTTAGAAGTCATATTTCTTGTTTTCCTCTCTCCCTCATCATCCTCTCCATTCATACTCTTCCTCCCCCACCTCCCACCTCTCCATTCCCATACAAGTCCTGTTCATTACATCTCCCAAGCACCTCTCTCCATCCTGGCCAGCCCTGCCTTCATTCAGCCACCATTATCTCTCACCTGGTTTACTGAAAAATCCTCCCAACTGGTTTTCATGATTTTAACCTTACCACCCTGTAACCTATTTTACACATTGCATTTAGAATATTATTTCTAAGATGTAAGTTTGATCATATCACTCTTCTATTTAAAACCCTTCAAATATTCTCTCTGCCATCAGAATGAAAATAAAAATTGCTAACATGGAATTAAGGCCCTTGTATATTGGATCATGCCTCCTCCCTGTCTCTAGACATTCTCCTCCTTGTCCTCTCCCCACATGCTCACCTCTTCACATTCAAAATAAATTACACTTTTTTTTTTAAATCTCTGAACCTTTGTACATTCTCTTCATTTTGTCTGGAAACTCCTACTCCTTTGCTGCCACTTCTAACCATTACCTCTTACTCAACCTTCAGGACCATTGGGAAGCCTAGAAGACCTTGTCAGTCCCTCACAATATGTCCTCTGCTTTCTGCAGACTGTCCTCAAACACACCAACAGTTTCCCACATCTCATAGCCTGAAGGCTTGCTCTGGCTACAGGATGATGTTGTATCCACCTGCCAGGGAATTAACACTTAGGAGTGACTCCTAACCAGTGAGGGTTAGAAGTGGCTGGATAACTTGCTCACCCCTTCTAAGACAGCTCTGAAATACATTCTTACTTTTGTAAGCATATGCAAAACTCTTAGTAAAGACTGGTTCCAATTTGTTGTCCCTTTTTGTTTAATAAAAGCTAAGCATAAATTAGGTCATACACACCCAAAATCCAGAAAGAGTAAAGCTTAAAATGAATTTAAAAATCAATGGAAAGTAAGTTTATACACATACACAATATACACATACTTATTTATAAATTTTTTTAAAATTCTCCTAAATAATATACAATCAAAATGGGAAAATCCAGTGGTTATTTTAAAATAATAATAAGTGAGAATACTAAATATCAAAAATTATTATAGCCAAAGCTTGCTCAAAGGCAAATTCATAGCCTTAAGTGTAATTCATCCTAATTAAACAGAAAAGCAAGAAAACAAATGAGGAGTTCCCTGGTGGTGTAGTGGCTTAAGGCTTCATTGCTGGTGCTGTCAGCGCTGTGGCCTAAGTTCGATTCCCAGCCAGAGAACTATCCACATACCAAAAAAACAAAAAAACAAAAAAAAAAAAAAAAAAAAAAAAAAAAAAAAAAAAAAAAAAAAAAAAAAAAAAAAAAAAAAAAAAAAAAAAAAAAAAAGAAAAACAAATGAAATAAGTATTAAACTGAGTAATTTAAATTTTTTAAATGACATAACCACCTAAGAAGTAAACAAAAATGAAAGTAGAGAGCAGAAATCAATGAACCAAAATAAAAAAAAAAGAATATCAATACAATTTAAAAATTTAGGAACTGATTCAGAGAATAAGGAGGACAATAAAATAGACATCCTCTGACAAAACAAATCACCAAGAAGAAAGTCTTAGTAATATATGTAGAACATTTTTAAAAAGTTGAAAATTTGGCAGAAGGGTCTTTTATTGAAATTCATGCTTGACTTAACTAATAGCTTCTAGACCCACATGTCTCCCACAACATCACAATTTTGGTAAAACTGCAAAACCACAATGTTGTTTCTCTTGTGTTGAAAAAATGAAGAAGAAATAATAGAACAATAGAACCTATCATCATTAAAACTGTATCAGGTTTTAATTTTGATAAAATTTATCTCTACTGTAGTATATTTCCCTGAAGATCTATCTCTGAAAGCCCTGAGGTCTACAACTGTAAATGATAGACTGTCTATCACAATAGGTACAAATGCCAGTGAAGGTTTAAATATGCTGAAATGTTTATGAAAATTACAGTGATTTTGTTAGGAAATAGGCTAAGTTTTTAGTGGCTAACCTCTAAACCCATTTTCTTCATAATTCCTGTTACATTTAATGTAGCCTTTTGCAGATTGAGAGGTTTTTCAGACACATATATATGAATCAAATCAGAAATACCTGTATATATAAGAATTTGGTATATAATAAAACAATTATATAAACCAACATAAAAGTATGGAATATTAAAAAAAATTATAATGTTAAAAGTAGCTAGCAATTTTTAGTGAAAAACAAATAACATTTATGTTAGATCAAAGAAACTTCCAGAAAAATGTGTATAAATAAAATGAGAAAATTTAAAAGTAGACAAATATTTAATATTGGAGTGTGGAAGTTCTAAACAGAAGCAATGTAAGAAGTTACAAAAGTAAAAAATTAATACACTTGATCAAATAAAATTTCTAAATATTGTTGGTTAGAAACATATTTTAAAAATAACAACAAAACCCCAAGAAATATTTGCAAAAGATTAATATTTTTTATTGACTCAAGAGTAAGATGGGGAAAAGCTCCCCCCAAAAAAGTCTATAATAGCAAAGAGAAGAATGTTTTTAAAGAACCAGAAATTAATTTA
Organism: Lyroderma lyra; assembly: GCA_004026885.1. Lineage (NCBI taxonomy): Eukaryota > Metazoa > Chordata > Mammalia > Chiroptera > Megadermatidae > Lyroderma > Lyroderma lyra. Next base: position 305,686 of record PVJL010000018.1, read on the forward strand.
TACAAACACATTTGAAAATCTTAATAAAATGGACCTTTTCTGAGGAAAAAAATCATCTCAAGAAAAAGTAGAAAATTTGCGTACACGAATATCCATGGGGGAAAAATTTTTAAATATGCATATTGAATGATTACTCTATATTCCTAAAAGGGTATATTAGTAACTTCTCTCAAAGTTTCAAGAAATAGATACTAATTTTTGCAGAGAATATGAAAACATGGCAAGATACCCAATTTTGTTCTTGGAACAGCTGATACCCAGACTTAGCCAGTTAGCCTCAGAGAACCTTGTTTCTGAGGGACTCTCTGCAGTAAGGGGCCCACACTGTGCTTTCCAAACACTTAACACACACACCCTTGGTTCCCAGGCTTCCTCAGTTCTGATGGGCACGCATGCCAATCAGCCTGGTTACTGAATTTCCTCAAGGCCTTATGTGCCAACAGAAAGACACAATCAGCTTCATGTACAAAGATTGAATACAATCTCAAAACAACTTTGGAAAGAAAGACTGGTACACAGGAGGGAAAACAAGCTCCACGACCCTGCACTCAATTCTTCCATCAAAATGCTCCCTATAGACATTTCACTCCTAGGTATATACTTAACAGAAAGGCATACATAGTCACCATGAAACACATCCAAGAATGGTCAGAGCAAAACTATTTCACACTTGCCAAAAACTGTATGTAACTCATATGCCCATCTACAGCAGATAGTAGTGAGGTAGTATAGTAAGTGAAGCACTCACCTCAAAAGCATGATTTCAATGGGTGCTAAAAAATATTCACGGTCAAGATAAATAGTATTTTAATGCAACATATTTAATGAAAATTAATACAAAAAACACAATACCATAATTTTAAATAAATGCAGGATCAGTATTATGGATTTTTCCTTTTGCCTCAGGCTCCAATATGGCTCCACACAGAACTGATAGCAGAATGGACAAATAAATTATGAAATGCTATACAGCAATGAGAGTGAGTAAACTATAACTACACACAATAGCATAGATGAAGCTCACAGATATCATATGTTAAGTAAAATGAACCAGACACAAAAGTGTATGCACTCGTTATTCAAAAACAGGCAGAATTTAAGTTTAAACATAAGCAAAATTAATCTAGAATACTAAATAAAAGTCAGGATAGTAGTTTCCCTTGGAAGTGGACATGAGATTTCTGAAACTCTTAAGAATATTCTATTTCTTGATCTGTATGTTACATGCGTTTTTCTACTTGGGGAGAATTCATCAACCTATTCATTTGTGATTTGTATGTTATTCATTATATGTGCTATAATTCAATTTAAAAATGTTTAAGAGTTGTCTTACTCAGAAGTTAAAAGCTGAACTGAGATGAAGGCCTGGAGGAGGAGGGAAAAAAGCAATCAAGAGTTGTGGGAGGCAGCTTTTAGGGCACTGCCTTATTTCTGGGCTTCTATCCTTGCCTAACCCCAAGGCCAAAACAACTAAAGTGAATTCTTCATTAGCAAGCATGGCTAGCACCCAACCGACACCATGTGTTCCACCCATTCAGAATATTGGGCTGTCAGGAGTTAACCCTCCAGTGGGCACGATTCACCAAGTATTAATTACAATTTGAGGAGAGGGCAGGATAGCCCAGATTTTATCCAAATCCCAGAAGAACCTTTCCCCTAGAAATTAGACCCTGTCAAATCAGACATGACAAGACTTCCAAGCAGTAGACAGGGCAGTCATCCAGGAGACTGGCAGCCACTGACTAGCTCTGCCAATACCCCCACGTGGCTGTCAGCATGATCAGCACAGAGAGTGGCAGCCTTCCTACAGCCCACTGCAGAAGTCACTCGTTGTACGGTGGGGCAGAAACCACTGGAGGCAGGGAAAGGCTATTTCAAAACATGAATTTGGACCAAACACGGTACATTGTGGCCTAGTTCCTAAACGGGAGCAGGGTCTGTCCTGGCTACCAAGGGTGCCCAGTCTCACTGCCAAGCCTGCAGAGGCTTTTCAGTGGAAGAATTAGATGCTTTGGATTTTAATGGCCCCTGAAAAGGGGAAGGCAATGGGCAAAGAGAATAGTAAACAGATTTTTCTGAGGTGTCCAGGAAATGCCAACAATGCCATCTCCAATCTCATTGAAAGGAAAATGATCACCTAGGCACCCCCTCTCTGAACTCAGGCCTATGGCATGAGGCCCACTGGCCAGTGGTCAACTCTTATCCCCTTGCTTCCAAAGCAGTTTCCAGAAGCAACATGGATGGACCTTAAAGACATTATGCAAAGTGAAATAAGCTAGTCACAATAGAGCAAATACTATATGATTCTACTTATATGAGGTACCTAAAGTAGTCACATTCATAGAGACAGATACCAGAAAAGTGTTCTCCAGGGGCTAGGTCTGGGGGAATGGGAGGGGTGGGCAAGTATTGTTTAGTGAGTACTGAGTTTCAGTTGGGGAAGATGGAAAAAGTCCTAGAGATGAATAGTGGTAATGGTTGAACAACATAAATGTACTTAATGCCACTGAATCATACTTAAAAATGGTCAATTTTATGTTAAGTATATTTTTTACTACAATTTTAAAAAGAAAAAAAAAAGCAGCTGGGAAAGTAAAATTCTCAACCATATCCTCCATGCTGTGAAGTCATCCTGTCCTCCATCAGTGCTGCCCCTTGGGCTGTGCCCTGACCCAGATCTAACAGAGGACTCAGCTCTGTATCTCCAGAATGCGTACTGGAATTAGTAAGGGCCTTTTGTTCCTCATCCTTCCCTCAGCACACTTTCTCACTAAACACCTACCAGGGAGATAAACTGACCAACAGAATTACATTGAAGGATTGAACTAAAATATTAAAGAAATAGTTTGAGAGACAATCCTGAACAAGACACCAGGAAGAAGAAAAGTAGGTAGCCAATTCTGGATGGTAGATTTAGAGTAGTCTCATATAGAAGGCCTCATTCCACTACCTCATTTCTTCAGCCTTTTCCTCACCACATTCTTCTTCCCCAAACCTAGTCTCAGGTGTCCTGCTCGAGAAAAAAAAATCCGCTTTCAGGCAAGGAACCCAAAACTCAATCCCATGGAGGTATGATGTAAAAGTTTTAATTTAGTGACACTAGCAAGGGTCACCAAACTTTATCTTTGAACATGGCCTTAGGTGAAATCTGATTGCAGGATTTCACAGAATAAGGAAGAGGAGTGGTAGGGCAAGAAGGTACATGGAGGTCTTCAGAAAGTCTTGAAGGAGTATTTAATAGCTGTCTACTTCCATCAATTAACAGTCTTGAGTTTTCCCTCTGCAAAGATGTATTTCTATTAGGGTTCACTCATAGACTGGAATGATAGCAAAAGAAATATAATAGCTAGTTTTCTTAGCATTTACTACATAAAACACATCATCCTATTTAATCCTTATAGTTGTCTTATAAGAAAGATTATTATTCACATTTGACAAATATGGAAAGCAAGACTTTGACATAGAAAGCAATTGCCTATTTTTTCATGTCTATATAAACATGCATGTAGTCTGGAGGGATTTTTGTGTATGTGTTTTCTTTTCCAAGTTTCCCTTTCTCTCCATTTACAACTTCTTTTGAACCCAAATACCAGCACACCCAGGCATTAGAGTAGTAGAAGTCAAGAACACAGTCTGGAGTCAGAGAGCCCTCATGTTTGAATTCACCACTGACTAGGAGAACAACGTGTGTGTGTGTGTGTGTGTGTGTGTGTGTGTGTGTGTGTGTTTGCAACATCAAATAATGTGTCCAAGAGCATGTGTGAGAATCAACCCTATCTAATAAGCAACTTTATGTAACAAAATTAATTGTCTTTAGAATAAAAATCTTTAAAAAGATGTCTGAAATATAAATCAGAACTAAACACATTATATGTGGCTAGATCTGCATCAAAAAAATGTTTTTTGCAGTCCAGATTGTATCAACTCCTCCAACATTCAGCAACAAAAACACATCAAGCACTGCTATGAGTTAGGAGATACAAAAATGAAAGATCCAGTCCTCATCCTCAAGCAGTTCACAGTCCAATTAGGGATATCAGCAAGCAGACAAGTAAATGGACAGCACGATAAGTTATATAATACACAGATGGACACAATAATACACAGATGGACACAATGCAATGGAGTCACATGAAAAGTGTGACTCGATATGAACTGGACAGACCAAGGAATAAAAGGGGGAAAGTATCCCAAGCAGAAGGGAAGGGAGTGTGCAAGGATACAGAGGCCTAAATGAAAACGTCACTCCCAGGTATCTCTAAATGGCTCACAGCTGGAAAACAGTGAGACTGTGGCTGGGGACAGGACTGGTCAGGTAAGCCAGGGCATCTTAGAAAGCTTGTCAGTCTCTAAAGAGTCTGGGTTTCACCCTATAGGCAACAGGAATTCATAGAAGATTTTCAACTGGGTGATAATATGATGCAAAGTTCATGTCACTAAGACAACATAGGTCTTTGTGTGAGAAACAGACTGGAGGGATGTAGGGACAAGGAAACATATGAAAGGTCCTGCAGTTATTCAAGTCAAAGAGAAACAGGGCTTCAACAGCAGATCCAAGAGACTGTCCAAGAGATTAGACAGAAACTGGTGAAGAGAGGGCATAAAAAGTATTTAAAATTATTCCAATATTTTGGGCTTATACACCAGAACAGCAGCCAACTGTCCAGCAAAAAGAACAATGCACTTCCTCCACAGATGTAAGAGCACGTCATGGGAGCACACAGATAATCTAAAGCCCCGTGAATACCGATCTACAAAGTTAGGAAGCCCCATGGACGTAACCCCCAATTCCTGTAATGTGCTCCCTTCATTGCTTCCTCTCCCATTCTGTTTACAAGGGCTCAGTATACAGTAAGGCCTTTTTGAAAGATGGTACTTCTGCATACCCATGCCCAGCCCTCAATGCACAAATACAGGCTGTACCCAATTGATCTGTGTGTGCTATGTAGAATCCATTCCTTTGGGCTGCTAAAATATAAAGTAGCATATCATCATGAAACAGTACATCTTTATTTTTAAAATCCATTAAAAAGAAAGAAAGAAAGCGACTGAGCCTGTAAAGACTCTTGAAACCCATAAATGTGCCTAATCAATCCCTAAGTTCAAGTGCTGCCAGGTCAGCTCTAACACATCCATCCACATGTGGCTTGTCCATCCCAATCCAAGCCGTGCAGGTTAGCCAAGACTGTCAGCGATACCTTCTGGGCTCAAGCATCTTTGGGACTAATTGCCTACAGGTTACAACCAAAGAGTACATATTTATTCCCCTATCTGAGGGAATGTGTAGTTCTATTAATTTTCCATTATAGCCTTTATTTCTCATAAAGATGTACACACATATTAGCTACAAAAATATTCATCAGATTATTCTTTGTAATCCAAAAAGTTGCCAACCATCTGAATTTTCAACAACAGAATATAAGTAAGTCCATGTATGTCATGGGATGGTATGTAGCTCCCAAAAATGCTGTTCCATATGTGAATCTATGGCTATGAAAAGATGCTCACTACAGAATGCTTTCATGAAAATGAGCTCCATGAAGGTAAGGGCCAATGCCTAGAACAGGGTCGGGCACATGGTAGTCACTCATTAAATATCTATTGACTGAATCAATATAAGAAATGGGAAAAGCAGATGACAAAAGACTGTTTCTATTTCTGTGAAAAGAAACACACACACACACACACACACACACACACACACACACACACAAAGGATCAGGAAAAACATACATTAAAATGTTACCAGTAGCTTTCTCTGGGAAGGTGGGCTTTTGTATAATCTTGTTTTCTCTCTCTCTCTCTCTCTGTGCACAGCTCAAGGGGTTGTTGTAACAAGGGCCAAAGCCAAAAGAAACTACTGGGGGATGGGGAGCCATTACAAACTCAGCTCTTGCTTCTCCAGCTCAGCACGGACTCACTATCCTCTGTATGCCAGCGTAACATGACGTCATCTGTGTGCAATTCCACGTGGAACCTGGAGCACCAGCCTACACTCACGCAGAACAGTCCCTCGAGCTTACATCGGCTGACCCCTGGGCTTTCACCTTATCCTCACCCTGGGTTCTATCCAGGGCTCCTCTCTGGGTCCTCAGCACTCCTGCCAAAGGATCATCCTTGTCCCTAAGGACTGAGCTCTACGAGAGCATCTAGTTCCTTCCAAATGGGAAAGGGGCATTTTACTGCGCATTTTGTACAAACTGACTATGTTGGCAGGGCAGTCATCCTCTCCTTACTACCTACACATGAGCGTGTGAACACTTGTCACCCAGCTTCTCCATGGGCAATTAACAAAGCACCCAAAGGCATCATCTGCTGGGGTCTCCTCCCAGTTAAACTATGACTGCCCTGGAGGAAAACAGGCAAGCAAAACACGGAAACTTTGTAAATCAGTTGCATAAAGTTGCCCTGGTACCAGAGCTGATGTGTATAATCCCCTCCTGGCTGAGCTAATTGGCTTAGCTCACTGATGATTTTATAGCCCCAGAAGCCCTTCTCTGATTGCAAGAATGAGAGTTGCCAAATGATCTTAAACCGTAGCACAGACGGGCCCAACGCCACCAGAAGAATATTTGGGGAAAGAGCTATTTTAAACAAATGCTCCTGTGGGTATAAGGATACTTTTCTGTCTAGACTCCTGCTGACACCTGTTGCTCACTCATCCTGCCCCCAATCCACCTCCCTATTAACAGCAATGTGGCCAAGACAAACCATAGCCGCCTGACAGAGCCCAGAGATGTGGCCATGTGAACGGCGGACCCACGCAGCCCAGGCATCACATGCTCTGGCGAAGCCTGTCAGGCCCAGACAGCTCTGCAGCCAGGTGTCAAGGAGCCATTTGCGGGCAGAGAACTGACCTGGCAAGCCATTATTTCAACCTTTCAGATGGCTAAGAAAAGGAGTCTTCTCCCTGAATGTCATGGCTTTGACTCTAGCATGCCAATGAGCATCAAGCAAGTAGAAGCAGAGCATGGCAGCATTCTCGTCCAATTTAATCCCTTCCTCCATATCCAAGGCTCCTTTACCACATCGCCCATCAGTATAGCATATCCTGAAATCCTTCTGGTAACCAGGAAGTTCACTAACTCATGAAACACACCCTTTTATGTGGCAGCAATCTTTCTTATACCAACTGAATTCCTTCCTATAGCCTTTCCTCCTCCTGTTAACACTTTAGAAAGCTACATAGAAAGAATCTCGTCATCTCTCTCAAGCCATTCAAATCAATACAGGTGTCCGTGCTTGGCTTTCTTTCCCCAGAGAAAATAAAAAACAGAAGTCAGTACACTAAAAGTCTATGAAGATGCTATCTGATTCAAACTAGATTCTGGATGGAACGGGATAAGAAACATCTCCCCCAGTAACTCCCTAAACATAAGTTCACATTCCTTGAAAAAATATATTCACACTATATATGTAGACTGAAAAAACTCAAGTTGAAAAGGTCTTTTTAAATAGTCCTGAGTTAGTCATGGAAAAGCACAGCAAATCCTCTCACTTTAAACTCAAGCCTCAGAATTTATCACAGAAACAGTTTCCAGTAACATTAGCTCAAATTTTAAAATCACCAAGTATATAAGGAAACAAGCTACCATGAGCAAGAACCAGAAGAAAAAAAATTGCTGGATTGGAATCATACAGACTGCAGACAGCATAATTATCAGATACAGAATATTACAAAAGTGCATTTAATGTGTTTAAAGAATTTTTTGATAGTGTAAAAAGGAAAAACACATCAAAACCAACTATTTAAATTGGAAAAATACCAAAATAGGACTCCTACAAATAAAAAAATGTAAGAATTTAAATCATAAACTCAGTTAATGAGTTAAACTGTATACAATGGAAAGAGAACGAGTATATTTTTTAAAGGTTAGGGAAAATACATAAAATAGAGCATGGAAATAAAAAGATTTTTTTAAATTGCAGGAAGATAAAAGATATGGAGGACAGAATGAGAAGGTCCAACATATGACTAAATCTGAAGTCCAAAAAGAGCTAACAGGATGAGGTAAAAGCAATATGACTGAGAATTTTTCCACAGAAAAATCCACAGAGTCAGGAACCATAATGGGGAAGATAAGAATAGAAAAAGATTATTATACAACAAGTTGACAATGCACTGTGGAATTGTATGCCTGAAACCTATGTAAATCTTACTAACAGATGTCACCCCAAAAAATCTATCAATAAAAATGAATTAAAAAAAAAAAAAGAAAGAAAGAATCAACCTGGACCCATTACAGTGTTTTTGCAAACATCAAAAGCAAAGAGATCTTTAAAACAAGCAGAGACAAAAAAACAATTACCTATAAATAATTTAAATTAGACTGACAGCTGATTTCTCAATTGTAACAACATTATCCAGAAACCAATATAATGATAAGCTTAAAGTGCTATGAGAAAATAAATGTCAACCTAGTATTCTCCACCATATGAAATTTACTTTAAAGACTAAAAGTGAAATAAAGATAGTTTCAAATATATCGAAACTAAGAGAATATGCTACTGCAGAAATTCACTAAAGAATCTTCTAAAGGGTATATATAAAAAAGAAAATGATCCTAGAAAGTAGGTATTGGCTACAAGAAGGACTAGAGAACAAAGTAAATGGTAAACATAGAGTAAACATAAATAAACACTGACTATATAAATAATAACAACTATGGTATGGTCATTTTAGGGACTAAAAGATCAATGTAGAACTAAAACAGTAAGTCATGGCAATAATAATTTATAATCAAAGGAAGAGGAAAAGATTGAAGGAAGCTAAGGCATTTGATTTCTTGTATTGTACAGGAGAATAAAGATACTAATTTTCTTAAGATTGCTAAATTGAATGTATCTGTTAAAGAGTCAAGGGTTAACTAGTAAAGCAATGAAACAGAGTACTGTATATACATAATTTCCAAACTGTGTAAAAAGGCTGGGTAACTGATATTAATCAATACAAAAGACAAGAAAAAAGCAAAATATTTAAACATAAGGAAAAAACATAAAAAAAGACAAATAATCAATAAATCCAAATCAAGCAGTAGTCAGGATTTAATGAAAATAGATTAAATTCTCCAGTTAATAGCAAAGATCATCATTTTTTTAATCCAGCTATATGCTAACTATAAGAAACAAAAGAAAATAAACATAAGAATAAAAAAGAAACAAGGGGGGGTTCCCTGGTGGTGTAGTGGCTAGGCTCCCGTGCTCTCACTGCCGCAGCCTGGGTTCAATCCCCGCTCAGGGAAGCAACCAAAAAAATAAAATAAAAAAATAAGACTGAAGAAATATATATTATTTATATATATATATAAAATATATATTATATATATATATAATATATATATATATATTTTTGGCTTTTTGGTATGTGGGTAGCTCCCTGGCTGGGAATCCAACCCAGGCTGCAGCACCGACAGTGCCAGTGCCGAAGCCTTAAGCCACTACACCACCAGGGAACTCCCCAAGACTGAAGAAATATTGAAAGTAAAAAGATGGAACATGCCAAGCAAATACTAATTACAAGAACACTTGAGATATTCATATCAGACAAAATACATTTTAAGGCGAAAAGTATTATTTAGACATTGAAATGTTCATGCACATTGACACAAGGTTCACTTCACTAGGAAGGTATAAAACTTGTATAGCTATATGCCCCTAAGAAGTAAGAATTCAAAAATATATCAGAAAAAAGTTGAAGAAAGCTCAAGAAAAAAGGACCAATTCCTGATCACAGAGGAAAACTGTATATACCTCTGTCAGTAATTGAAAGGTCAAACAGACAAAATGATCACTAAAGATATGTGGATTTTCTCACTGCACATCTGTTCTAATCTCTCTCTGGTGCATAGTCCTGTACAGTGGGGCTGAAACCCTACACACACATTTCCCAGGCTCCCTGCTATGACGCTGTTTAGGTGGCCCAACCTTGGGCCCATTTTTCCCTGGCGCAATTATTAACAGCACTGTCTTTTTACTCTCAAACATATCTGCTGTAGATAATAAACTATTGTCACCCTACGCGTGCGTATAACACCAGGAAAGCAAACGCTTTTCGCTAACATGCGGTAGTGGTGACTCGCGCATTAGAAGTCACACTACATTCACTGGTGCCATTTTTTCTGAAATCAGACAAGATCGAGCATGTTCAGGGTGGTGTGGCCGTGGACCCTTTTTTTTCAGATCGGTGAACAACTCTTTTGAAAAGAACAAGATACAGTCTCCTTGGGTTTACAGGACAGTGACACTCCTACAAAATTCAGTATATGTTAAAAGCATGCCAAAAAAAACCCCAAAAAAACAAAAAAACCTTAATGTTAATATATAAAGATTCTGGGCTTACATCATTTTAAACAGGTTTTCCACCTAAACAGAAGTACAGAGACACTTTTAGAAAGTCATGCTGGACGTAGGACAATTCTTCACTGCATGAGGCTGTTCTACACATTACAGAACATTATACATTTACTGCTTCTTGCCCACTAAGTGCCCGTTGTGCATTTCCCAATTATTGTGACAAAATTAAAACACGCCCAGCATGGCGGCTTCAACCCAGTTCAGTGCCCCTGAGTGCAGATGGCAGAGGCCATTAAGAGGCCATTTCATTTCATGTGAACATTAAGAACCTGAATGGCATGCGTTAGGCTCTGAGGCCTTTCAGCACATTCTGCTTTCCTGCAGGTGAGGTGCTGCCTCTCAGCCTCCCAAGTAAGGCTGTGTGCCTGGATTTGTCGTAACTCCACTCTGGAAGACAATTCCAAAAATTATCTGTAAAAAAATAAATAAACTGTTTAGAACAGTTTTAGATTGACAGAAAAATTGGAAAGATAGTGAAGAGTTCCTATATACATTATCATGGCACATGGGTTACAATCAAGAAACCAACATTGATACATTAACTGAAGTCTATACTTCATTCAGATTTTCTTAGAGTTTACCTTTTTATGTCCTTTTTTTGTTTCAGAATCCCACTCAGGGCTCCACACTGCATATAATTCTCATATTCCTTAGGCTCCTCTTGGCTGTTACAATTTCTCAGACTTTCCTTGTTTTTAATGACTTCAACAGCTTTGCAGAGTCCTAGCAGGTATTTTGTAGAATGTCCCTCAGATGAGATTTGCCTCATAATTAGACTGCAGTTATATGTTCTTGAGAGGAAACTCCAGAGGTAAAGTACTATTTTCTTCACATCATATCAAAGGTAACTGCAATCAACATGACTTGTGACTGTTGGTGTTAATCTCGATCATCTGGCTCAGGTAGTGTATGCCAGGTCTCCCCACTGTGGAATTACTACTAATACTTACTCCCCCTTCCCATGCTGTGGTGTTTGGAATGCACAGCTCACACCTAAGTTGTGGGGAATTATGCTCACCCTCCTTGAGGGTAGAGTAGCTACATAAATTATTTGGAATTCTTCTACATGGAAGATTTCTACTCTCTCCCATTTATTTATTTATTCAATTATTTATTTGTATTAGTATGAACTAATGTATATTGATTTCATATTTGGGTTATGACCCAATACAATTTTATTTATCTTGTTTCTTAAATTGTTCCAGCTTTTGCCACTGGGAGCATTTCCCATCAGTTCCTAAGTCCCTTTAACGCCTCCCCCCATTACTGTGTGTGTGTGTGTGTGTGTGTGTGTGTGTGTGTGTGTGTGTATGTGTGAGAGAGAGAGAGAGAGAGACAGAGACAGAGACAGAGACAGAGACAGAGACAGAGAAAGGGGTGGTTGTAGGGTTTTTTTCCCAAATTTGCTTTCTTTCTGATACTACAAGACGCTCCAGGATCAACCTTACCTTGCATATACTAGGTCTGACAATTAAGTTTGCAAACTTGCCACTGTGCACTTAGGTTGGCAGCACTGTACAAACAACTTGGTAAGATTTCATAACCTTGGTGTATCTGTGCTCGTGTCGACGTATGGCCATGTCTTGCTGAGTGGCGTTCATTATTGTTGCGTGGTTTTGTGTGCCGTTGCAAGAATGTCAGAGCTTGAATCAGAGTAATGAACAAACATTAAATATCTTATTAAATTTGGCAAGAGTGGAAGTGAAATCAGGGACATGTTAGTCCAAGTTAATGGGGATAATGTTATGAGAAAAACGCAGGGTACAAATGGACTAAATGTTTTTCTGAGGGGAGAGAAAGCATCACTAATAAAGAAAGGTCAGGGTAGCCAGTAACAAGCAGGACTGACAAAACCAATGAAAAAAATCTGTTGAATCGTGTGTCAAAATTGTCAGCTGACTATGAGAAGCACAGCAGACCAAGTAAACATCGGTAGAGAAACAGTTAGGAAAATCTTAACTGCAAATTGTGGCATGAGAAAGGTGTGTGCACAAATGGTCCCAAAGGAGCTCACCAGGGGTTCCCTAGTGGTATAGTGGCTAGGCTTCGGTGCTCTCACATCTGCGTCCTGGGTTCAATTCCCGGCCAAGGAACCAACCAACCAACCAACCAACCAACAAATAAATAAATAAATAAAGTGAGATGGCATGCAGTTCAATTACAGTTTAATTTCAATTGTAATCGGCTGCACTGGCCACATTTTCAGTGTTCGATAACCACATAAGGATGATGGCTACCTTATTAGATGCTGTAGATTCAGATTATTTTCATCAAAGGAGCACACCAATGAACAAAAGCAGAGTCCAAGTTTGCCAAGACCTTTTGGAGAGGCAAGATGATGTTTTGGACCATTTTATCACTGGTGATGAAACATGGGTGTACCAATATAACCCTGCAACAAAGCATCAAAGCCCACAATGGAAGTCCGCCAATTCTCCATAACCAAAAAAGTTCCATCAGTTCAATCAAGAGTCAAAAAGATGTTGCTAACCTTTTTTGATGTCAGAGGGATTATTTATTATGAATTTGTACCACTGGACTAACAGTCAACCAAGTTTACCATTTGAAAGTGCTGAAAAGGCTGCATGAAAAAGTTAGATGAAAATGACCGGAACTTTTCACCAACAACTCATGGCTCTCACATCATGACAATGTACCAGCTCACATAGCACTGTCTGCAAGGGAGTATTTAGCCAGTAAACAAATAACTGTATTGAAATATTCTCCCTACTCACCTGATCTGGTCCCCAGTGACTTTTTTCTTTGCCTGAAGATAAAGGAAATATTGAAAGGAAGACATTTTGATGACACTCAGGACATCAAGGATCATATGATGACAACAGCTCTGATGGCCATTCCAGAAAAAGAGATTCAAAATTCCTCTGAAGGGTGGACTAGGCCCTGGCATCTATGCACAGCTTCCCAAGGGGAGTACTTTGAAAGTGACCATAGTGATACCCAGCAATGAAGTACGTAGCACTTTTTCTAGGATGAGTTCATGAACTTAATTATCAGACTTCCTATGCCAGTCATAGAATCAGCTATTTCTTCATTTCTTTTATTGGAGAGTGATGTTAGAACCAAGATCCAGGTGCTAGGGGTACTGCATGCTACAAGGGTAATTTTGCTTCTAGAACCCCTAAGCTGACTGAACAAGGAAATGTTTGTGTGTATACCAACTCATGCATACAATCGTATTTATAAATATTTCTCCATTAACCGTGTATATCTATATTAGGCTAAACATGAGTTTATACTGATATCTCCAATACTCTTACTATAAGGATCATTCTAAACTCTTCCCAATGCTGATCTGTAATCCCCCACTTCAACAGTAAAAAATCTGGCTCCCATCATCAGCCATCCATTTACTTAATTCCATTTAATTCCAGTATGAGGTCATAGTGGTACCAAAATTAATCCATGCTCCTATGGGAAACAACCTTCTTAACTCGAGTACAATGCTTTTTTGTACACTTTTGTTTGCCTTTAGTCCTACAGACTCCACTCATGTCCAAAGTGCCTTGTATTAGCACCTTTTTCCTCCACCCCATTCACTGAGGATATTTCATACATTTGTAAGGCAGCCAGATTATTCTTTTACATTCTCCATTCCATTCTAGGATCCTCTGATTCCCTAAATGGTTTTTTGATTCAGACATTTAATTTTACTCTTTGCACTTGAAAGTTCTACAGGTTTTGACAAATTTGAACTGTCATATATTCACCATTACAGTATCCTACAGCATAGTTTGACTACCCTAAAAAAAATCCTGTTTGCTGTGCCGATTCAACCCCGCTCTTCCCCAGTATCTGGCAATCACCGATCTTTTTGCCTTCTCTATAGTTTTGCCTTTTCCAAAATGTCACATAATTAGAACCATACAGTCTATAGCCTTTTTAGACTGACTTCTTTCAATAGAACACAGTCTATTCACCTATTGAAGGACATCTTGGTTATTTCCAGTTTTGTGGTTGCAAATAAAACTGTTATAAACATTCATGTACAGGTTTTTCTGAGGGCATAAATTTTTATACCAGTTGCAACAATACCTACAAACATGCTTGTCGATTCACATGGCAAGACTATAATTAAACTTTTAAGAAACTGTCATTCTAGCTTCCAAAGTGGCAGTATCATTTTGCAATGAATAAGAGTTCCTATTGCTGTCCCTCCTTATAAGCAATTGGAATTGTCTGTTTTGGGGGGTTTTGACTACTCCAATAGGTGTGCAATAGTACCTCATTGTTGTTTCAATTTACAATTCTCTAATGACAAATGATGTTTAGCAACTTTTCATACGTTTATTTGACATCTATATAGCTTTTTTTTGGTGAAGTATCTGTTCAGATCGTACTTCCCTTTTTTAAGTAGGTTGTTTGTTTTCTTATCGTTGAGATGTAAGAGTATTTTTGTATGTTTGGATGCAAGTGTCTTGAAAATATTTTCTGCTAATCTGTGGCTCATCATTTCATTCTCTTAGTAGCAACTTTCACAAAGCAAAATTATTGATTTTAATAAAGTTCAATTGATCATTTTTTTCTTTTATGAATTGTACTTTTGACATTGTATCTAAAAACTCATAACCACACAAAGTCACCTAGATGTTTTCCCATTTTTCTTCCAGAAGTTTTATAGCTTTGCATGTTACACTTTGGTCTATGATAGATGTTAATTTTTGTGAAAGGTGTGAGACTTCTGTCTCTGTTTACATTTTTGCTTGTGGACATCCAATTGTTCCAACACAATTTGTTGAAAATATTATCCTTTCTTCTTTAAAATGCCTTTGTTCCTTTGTTAAATAAAGATCAGTTGACTATATTTGTGTCGGTCTATCTGGGGGCTCTGTCGGTCCCTCTGATCTCTGTATCTATTTCTCAGTATTGTGTTAGCTATTCCATATAAACTTTTATTAACAAAGTAATTTGCTGGGATTTTGATTGAGATTACTTTGAATCTATAGATTAAGATGGGAAAAACTGACTTCTTAATAATATTAAATCTTCTAATCCATGAACACAGAGTATCTCTCCATTTATTTAAATCTTCTTTTTTTAAAAGTTTTATTGTTTCTGAATATAGTTCCTATATATATTAATATTTTGTTGGATTTATGCCTAAGTATGCTTTGCTACTGTAAATGGTATTATAATTTTAAATTCAAATTGTTCCTATTTATTTAGAAATACAGGTACTTTACAACAGAGTATTCCTACTTCCCCCTTTCATCTCCTATGACAGTGAGGTCATTCATTTCACTTATGCATATGCTATAATCACCCAACACATTGTTACTACTAATACTTTAAATAAATGGTTATTTTTTATATCAATTAAGAATAAGATAAAAAATATCATCTTTATTCCTTTTCCAACACTGTTTATTTATATAGATTTGAGTTTCTGACCTATGTCATTTTCCTTCTGCCTGAAGAACTTCTTTTAATATTTCTTGCAAAGATGTGCTGGTCATAAATTCCTTCAGTTTTTGTTTATCAAAAAACATCTTTTTCTTTGCTTTTGAAGGATAATTTCAATGTCTAGTATTCTAGGTTGGTGGGGTTTTCTTTCAGCACTTTAAATATTTTATTTCATTCTCTTCTTGCTTATGTGGTTACTGATGAGAAGTTCACTGTAGTTTTTATCCTTGTTCCTCTATAAATAAGGTGTTCTTTCTTCTGGCTTCTTAGAAGTTTTTCTCTTTGTCTTTGGTATTCTGTAGTTGGAATATGATATGTCAAGTAGGTATTTATCCTGCTTGGTGTTTTTTTGAGCTTCCTGGATCTGTTCTGCAGTGTCTGTCATTAAAACTTGGCCATTATTGCTTCAAGTATTTGTTTTGTTCTTTCTTCTTCTGGAATTCCAACTACACATTCCTTTTGAAATTGTACCTACAGTTCTTGGATGATCAGTACTGCCTTTGTGGGACTTTTTTTTTTCCATCCTTTTTTAAATTTGCATTTTAATTTGGGAAGTTTCTAACAACCTGTCCTCAAGCTCAATGATTCTTTCTCTGGTTGTGTCTACTCTACTGATGAGCCCATTAAGACCTTCTCCTTTGCTACAGTGTTTTGTTTTGTTTTGTTTTTTCCTAGCATTTCCTTTGATTCTTTCCTAGAATGCCATTTTCTTGCTTATATTATCCATATGTTCTTACATGCTGTCTACTTTTCCATTAGAGCTCTTAACTTATAAATCAGAGGTATCCAACCTCTTGGCTTCACTGGGCCACACTGGAAGAAGAATCACCTTGAGCCACACATAAAACACATGAACACTAATGAGAGCTGATGAGCTAAAAAAAATGTCCATGCATAACTTTTATAACATTTCAAGAAAGTTTACGAATTTGTGTTGGGTCACATTCAAAGCCATCCAGGGCCACGTGCGGCCTGTGGGCCACAGGTTAGACAAGCTTGTTATAAATTATAGTTATTATTTTTAAATTCTGTATCTGATCATTCCAACTTCAGTGACATATCTGAGTCTGCTCCTGACGACTATTTCATTCTTGCCTTTGGCAAGACTTGTGGTGAGGGGGAGAGGGGGGAGGAATAAAGCATTCTATAATCATATGATTAAATCTCAGTCTCTAAGTGGACCTGTGTCTCTGGGCTGTGACATTCACAAGTAATTCTTCTAGTTGCTCCCCCAGCCCTCCTGCTGAGTGAGAAAGAAAAGCTGGAGAGGGAGGAATGTCCTAGTGAGATAAGGTTCTAGCAAAATATTTTCCCCTGGAGGGTAAATCTTTGTTAGGGAACATGCTCTTAGCATATCATAATGATTACTCTTCCCCTCTCCCAGTCACAAAGGATCTCTCTCCAATGAGAACCTGGTGGGGTTCCTGGAGATAAAATCCACAAAAGTGTGAGGGTCCCCTTAAGACAGCATAATAAGACTGTAGCACCAGGAATTTCTCACAAGCCAACCCACACTCAGCCTCTGGCAATTCATCAAAATTATGAAAATTACCCAGCAATTTCATTTCTCTGATGGGTCTGAGAAAAGTCATTGATTTTTAGTTTTGTTCAGTCTTTCCTTGTTACAAAAATAGAAGTGATGATTTCCAATCTAAACAGGCTTCAGATCTAAAACTAAAAGTCTAAAAATTATCCTTTTTTAATTAGAAACATTTTTTAGCAAGATTGGCAAGATTTGGTAATTGTTAAATAAAGCTGACTGACAGATTCATAGGGATTCTTTATAAAATCTCTACTTTTAAGTATATTTGAAATTCTCCATATCATAAAGTTACTTTTAGTAAAAATATCCTTAAATTTCTGAAACAAGGTAGATGTAATTAATAGGGATAAAAAAGTAATTAGTCATTAGAGAATAATATTTATTGGATATCTAATATGGGGGAAAAACTTTCATAAAATAATTAGGATAACAAAGATGAAGACTATTGTTTCCTTCCCTCATGGAACTGACTGCTTTATGGTAAAGCCGTCGTTAAATAAATGATTGGCATTTATTTGGTAAAGACTGGCATTAAATAAATATAAGTATTAATTACTTACGTATAAATTACTGATGCTAAGAGTTACAAAGGAGATTTTTTTACATGGTACTATGAGAGCAGATAACAGAAAACAGAGAACAGAGAATGTACCTGGTCTAGAGGGTCAGAAGCAGTCACCTCAGACTACTGGAAGAAATGGTACAGGAGGAACCCCATACTATGCCTATTTCTAGGAGACCCAGCAGCCCCCATCAATAACATAACCTGAAGTCAGTCAGCCTGGACCCAAGGGCTGATCTCCAAGGTCTGGACATAACCATGACAATGTAAAAGACATAAAGAATGAAAATGTTTCCAAAGAAACAAGCTCTGCATAGGGTGGAGTGCCCAGTAAACTCTTTGACTCTTCATCACCTGAATTTATGTTGGACAATCAGGTGAGATCTTCACAATTTATTCTTGCTTCCTATATTAAGGTTTTCATTACCCCTCCTCCTCTGCCCATTCAAATTCTCTTTGGATACAAGTAAGCTCAGGATTAACTTACAGTTTAGTTCCAGGAGTGATCCCCATTAACAGAAGGATTGATATTTCATATTGAGCAGAGCTAAAGAAATAGGAGCCAGGCAATAAGAAAAAATTGAAAATTTGGAGTTCTGAATTCAGGTATGCCATGATTGCAACACATAAACTAGTGCAAGTTGCATGTTTCTTATTTGTAATATTTTTTCCTATCTAGAAAACAGAAATGATGCCATTTACGACCTCTAGTATGGAATATTATTAAGCAAGTTGAACAAAGGTATCTATATAAATGTTTTCTATTGATTTATTAGTTATATAATAAATGATAATTGATGATGGTTATTAAAATATAAATTGATATCAACATTTAGAACATCAAAACTTCCCAAATTATTATCAATTTAATTTTTTTAAATAACAGAATTAATCATGATTAGTATGGTAAAATGATAATGAGGTGTAATACAGTATCATATTTTTGCTCCAAATAATAAAAGAAGTACTAATTATATTAAGATAATAACACTCATAATGGAAGAGTAATAATGGCTAATACTTTCCATTGGTATTTAAATGTCCATATCAATAAAAATTTGGTGAAATAAAACCTAGTGAAGGCATGTGGCCAAATAAGTGATCCATATTTACCAAGTCTGTGAAATCAGGATTCTAGGCCAGTGGTTTACAACACTGACTGCCCATTTGAAAAGACTAAGGACCTTTTTAAAAAATGTCAATGCCCAAGTCTTACCCTCCCACCCCACAGAGGATCTGATTTAATCAGCCTGGGTATGGCCAATGTTTTGAAGTTCCCGAGTGATTCCAATATGCAGCCAAAGTTGAGAACCACTGCTCCAGATGTTTCATTTTTATGCCTGAGAATAAAGATGTATTTGCTCCTAGGGGCAAAATTGAATTCAGAAACCAATTTGCCCAGCCTCTGTCAATCAGTGCTGTGTATATAGCAGAGGAATGAGTTGTTAGTTTTAGTTGTCAGGGAGTTTTCTTCATGGAAAAGAAGTACATTAAAATACCAAATTACAGTATTTACATATTTCATGTTTTTTTTCCAACTGTGTTCCCATAGCAACTAAATCCATTTGCTCCCTACTTTCTTCTGAGTTATTTTCCATCATGAGCCATGCTTTACTAGTGAGGCAAACAGTTTGCCCTCTAAAATGACTGTTTTGCTGTTTACTATTTCTTTTCCAGGAAACTCAACTCGCATTGCATCTTCCTTACTGCTGTGCTATCCGAATTCAATAAAGTTAGCTTTGCTGGTTTGGGCAGTGATAGTGTCCCTGACCACTCTTCTCAGTCTAGAGAAGTCCAAGCATCTTCTTTCTTTTTTTCAATGAGCTGGCCAAGAATAGGCAAGTGGAGAGTAAGACTTCCTTCAGGGAACCTGTGAGTGGGAAAGGATGCCAGTAAAGCAATAAATTAAACCCCAAACAGTAACCAATTCGCCTAAATCGTCAGTGGACAAAGGGTAACCCAGCTCTCTGAGACTCACTGGGCTTAGTCAGGCAGAGTCACTGGTAGAAGGCTGTCAAGCCATTGGAAATGGTCACCTAGTAGCAAACAGGAAGAAAGTGAGTCCTGCCCCAGCCTTGAAAGGATTACTGAATCCCCTGAGAGGAGGCCTGAAGGAGGCATAGGACACTGAGATTTCTTTGTGATTTCTTCCAGACAACTTGGCAGACACCAAGCCCTGTTTGTTTGTTTGAGACTATGACATTTCACTTGCTAATGGGGCTCTGCTTTGGAAGGGGACAGGATGCCAAAGAAGACTGCAGGAGGGAGGCACCAGGCCACACGCTTCAGGGCAGCTCCCCTCCCTGACTCCAGGATGGACTTGGGCCACCAGAACCAGAGGAGAGACGTGCGGCACCAGAGGCGGGGCGATGCTGTGAAATCATCTATCCTCACTTGCTGACTCAGAATCTCTTTCTGAGCCAACAGTGCTAATGGAGACGACTTGTTTCCTCCTCTCTCCCTGGGTCCAAATAAAAGCTGAAGTTGTGGCGAAACTGCCCCCGGGGCAAGGGGCTAGGAACCTAGGCAGCATCTCAGAATCAGCTACAGGAATCACACACACATACACACACACACACACACACACACACACACACACACACACACACGAAGAGCTTCCCTCCCAACTACCCTCCAGGCTTAAGGATCCGGTGCAACTTGCATACATGCATTACTTACATTGCTTCCTTCCACGTTCTGGGGATCGCCTGCAAAGTCCTTCAGGACTCTTCTACCAATATCATTTATTCCAGAAGAACCCCTGTATCAGTTAGGATCCCAACAGGACACAGAGCCTACACTCAAATTGGGTAATTTGAGAAGATTTTAATGAAGGGGCTGTTTACAAAGGTATTGGCAGGGAGTTAAAATAAAACACAAGCATCACCTCGAAGCTAGTCACAGCAAAGTACCACTACCAGTCTTGGCCCAAAATGAAGAATCCGGAGACAAAGTTGTGTGAAGCTGATAGGCGCTGACACCTTCAGTTGAGAACCAACACACCATAAGCACACAGAGTGGGAGCCATGGAAATGAATGCCTGGGCCTCATACTCCTCTCTCCCTTCCATCTGCCGCCAGAGCTGCCACTGCCAAACCCAATCAGAAGCTGAGGGCACAGAAGCTTATTGGTGCAGTCCATACAGGTCAGCCTCCAAGAGCACAGAACAGGATAAGAGTGGGAAAAAGGATCTGGGAGGGCAGATAGAGACATCAAGCACCCTCTCCTATGCACTAGAGCCACAGAGATGGGGTACATTTGTTCTGCCATTGTCAGTGCCCTCCCAAATGCCAATAAATCCTGAGACAAGAGTGGCTGGGCATGGAGGGAGTGGGCAATGAGAACTTACAAAATGCTCAACCACAAAGAAGGTGAATGGACATCTGACTTATACAAGGACATAGAGGTGATAGTGAGAACACAGACATAACCCTATTCAATGGTCCATCCCAGCCTTGAATCACACTGTGCTTACATTTTACACTTTTCCAGCTCAAAAGGAAATCATAAGCACCGTGGTATGCCCACTTCAATGTGGAACATTTGCCTGGTTACCAATTTAGAAAGGAAACTGTAAAGGGATGGCCCATTATTCTGAAGTTTGGTGTCATCTGCACTGGGAATATGCAGCCTTAAAAAGACACTCCTAAAGTCTTAAAAAGGCTTTAGGAGTCTGACAAGATGATACTTGATTGTTGGAAGTCCAATGTCTACAGAAAACCTGCAGGATTAGTTGTCCTTGTTCTGGAAGAGTTGGGAAAAGAGGACATATTTGAAACTCAATATACAGAAGGATATGGGAGTAAAATCAAGATGCTCTTCTGCTACTGTTGAGTGGTGGGGAGAAGAATAATGATTATATCCATCCTACCTGATTTCAGAGACTCTGTCAAACATTTGGCTTCTGCTTGTATTACAAGAAACCTGAAGAGTAAGTGTTACATAGGGGTCAAGGAAAGACATTCTGACCAAATACTAATGGTGATCATGGGAAGTGTCACAGCTCTTTTTATTTATTTATTTTTTTCTAATTCAAGGCTACATGCAAACTTACTATCTCATTCTCTACTGCAATTTACTCATAAAAATTCAAACATTTATGCTCTGGATTTCAAAACCAATCCAAAGACCTATGCTTGATCTGTTCAACTCTAGAATTGACCCACTTAAAGGCTACTGAAAACAAGACACATTTTACCCAACTGCTCAAAAGAGTAGAATGTGGGGTGGTAGGTATCAGATTCTAATTAATTTAGACTCTCCATATTTTATTCACTATATTAAATTTACTGCTTTTATTCAATATGTTAAACTTTTCCTAATTGTTTTCCTAGTAAGGCATCCCATACACTTCTCATCTAAGAACAATTCTTCTTTGTAGTCCATAGCTATGGTGACCATATATTCCCAAGTAAATACTAAAATTTACTACCTTGACACATGCTAACCTGGAAAACATGGTCACCATAGTTATGATACATACAGAGGTACACTAACGGTAACTGCATCCACAAAAATAGCCTCTCAAAAGCCTCTCTTTAACCCATGAACCTGTTCTTCAGGAAACCTGATTCCTGTGATAAGAGTGGTTCAGGGTAAGTTCAGACAAATGGAGGCATTTGTCACTTCCCTTGCACTTTTGTCCATTTGCCTCCCCACGTCCAACAACCACCCCAAAACAACATAGCAAACGTGCTGAATACAAACCATACACTCTACTCTGCTCTCAAGCCATGGAATTGCTCCACTGTGGTCACTGTATACAAGCAACAGTGTTATTTTCAGAGTGGTAAACCACTTTGCCCAGACAGCTGAGGTCACGACCAGTCAGAAGGCCCTTTGGTTTTCACTCAATCATCTGTTCTCCACTACAGTTGATAATCAGGTCTTCCCAGATATAGTCTCTTTCTAAGACCCAAATTAGTAATAGGAGGCAGTTGGAGAACCACATATTGTCTTCTGTGGCTATAGAGTAGATTCTAGAAGGAGAAATAAGACTGGGTCCAGTTGAGAGGGGGAAATTGGTAATCCTCCATCCAAAGGGTTTGTAGTCAAGGATTTTTGTAACTTTTCCCTGAAGGTAATGGAGAGCTATCACAGGTTTTTCAGCAGAAATGTGAATTAATGAGAGATAACAATTGATGGCAGTGTGGAGGATGAAATGGGAGGGGTAGGGAGACAAGACTGCAGGGGGGATACCAAGTGATGGAAGGTGAGAGCAGCAGCAGTAGAGGAGACAAAAATAGTGAATATCTAAAAAGAAAATTTTTCAACATAGTCAAATGCTGTAGAGCAATTAAAGAGAAAACGATTTTTTGAACTTAGCTATACAACTTTGTGGTTGGTGTTAAAAAACTTTAAAGGATATATAATCCCTTTTCTCAAAAAAAGTCACTCTAATTGAGAAGCCTAAGATGTCAATGAAAAGTTAAAGTATCTAGAACATAGTTTAGTGTCTATGAAATATTTGTTAAATGACTAAGCAGATATTTTTCCGTCTTTTTTTCCCTTCCCACCTCTTCACATTTCTTATATTCCTAAAGATCTGCCTTTCCTCAGATAACAAAAGTTGCCACAAAAATTAATATTTTAGTTTATGAGTTCCCTTAACTTAAAGATATTTCTCTTTCTTTGGGTTAGTTTGGGTCTCACTTACAATGTTAAGTGGTGGGTTTTACTGTATTTTTATTTTAAAGATCATCCCACTACAGGAAAAAAAGAAGATGAACTGGAGGCAAAAAAAATAAGAGATTCTTGTATCCCTTTTCTGTTCACTTTAAGATAACATCCTGTCTTCCAGGTACCAAAGGATGAGCATTTATTCCTTATAAGGCAAATTCTAACTCTGCTGAAACAAAACCATCAATACAAAACCATAAATCAAATCTTTTCCCCAAAACACTAGAGTTAGGATTATGTGGTCAGCTGAATTATTGGAAGATACAGTTCCTCAGAGGTGATTCCAGGCTGCTCCAGGAAAAGGTAATAAAGCTCTTGCTTAAAGTATTTGCAATTAAGAACAAAATCATAGGTATTTAAGGTATAAATTATTAAACCATGAAATTAATTCTGCAAAATACAGAAGAACAACCACACACAAAAATTTATTTTTGTATTATAAAGCAACTATCAAATGTCATAAAATCATATAGCCTTGCTTTCTACCATGAGCATCATTTCACTAAAATACCCCAAACCACTTTGTGGAAATGTTTTGCTTGTCAACAAAGGCTCAAACTGTAACCAGAGTAGACAAAGAGAAATTTAGTTCAGACTTACACGTTTATATATAGAGTGGCCAGACATTCTTTTCCTTATTTTGCCCTTTGCACTTGCATTCTCTAGATCATGTGTCTAATTGCTAGGCTGTATGCTCAAGTGCCTCTGAATACAATATATTGCCTTCTGTTGAAACCCACATTGTTCTCCCTCTGGGTTTCTAGGTCTTCCCACCCTCTATTACTAGCATCGTGGTGGGTTTTGCTTTCAAGCCTCGGCTACATATACTAAATTCCATCCAGAGCACTTATTTGCCTGGTTTTGTTGGCATCTGTCCACGTGCATCTGCATTCCTATAAGGGTAATATGTTCATCTCTTTCCATTTCCCCTCTTTTCCATTTCCTATGGTTTTCTCTGTTTCTGTTCTTTGGCCAACCCACCCTATAGCTACATGTGCTTTCAAATCTTCTCTGTATTTTTAAATTATCCTGGCATTCTTAGCCTTTGGGCTTTCAGAACCTATTCAAAATCTCTCATCTTTGCTCTGCCACCTTTCCAATTATTTCTAGGTCTCATTTTGCATGGTCAACCCATAGCTTCTTTTTTAAGTAAAATTTATTTTCTAAACAGTGAAATGCTTTACCAGAATAGATGGTTTCCATAACTTCTCCTTGCAGCACAAATTCTAAGTCGTCATGATGATGATCCACCCACCCATTTGCTTCCAGTCTGACTTCTCCAGAGTTCTGGTATCTCCTCTTGTCATTTGTGATACAGACCACATTCCCCTATTAGAAAATGTTTCCAGGATTGGGAAACTAAGAGAATGCCTATACCAATGTCAAGTTAACTTGCATCTATCTCTTCTCCTAGCATCCTACAGTGCTGGCCTTCTCCATAACCCCTTCGTCCTCCCCAAAACGACTTTCTGAACTTTGCACCAAGCACATACACACACCACACAGATTCATATTAGAAGCCTGTTGGTGAAAATTAACCAGTAATTATCCTGCAATCCAAACGGTTCTCACTGTCTTCTTTTTGGACTTGATGACCAATACTCCAATATGTAAGTTCAGTTATTTAGGACTCATCTTCCTTTTCTCCTCTGTGAGCTAATGCATCCTGATAAGAATCCTTATCAGTAGGAACAGTCTTGGTATCTCTATGAGTACAGTCAGTATAAGATCACATTTAGCTCCAGTTTGGTCTTAATTCAAAATACAATTTTTAAATGCCACAAAAAGAGGATTTATTAATCATTTCACCTAGTGCTCTGAATATGATAACACTATGGACATATTCTAAGATATTTTCTACCTCGAAAAAAGGACTATAAGAACATTCATTGTAAGATGCCAATTTGAACCCATACATTAAATTGCCTTTCTTCCTATATTCCCACTGAAATAGTCAAAGAAAATTCAAACGAGGGAGAAAACATCTATATTGGAGCCCTAAAAAACAGAAAAAGCTGTGACAAATACTTAACAAAAATAGTTGTGACTTTTTTACTAGAAAAATATAAAATAAAATTGATTCACAAAGAGGTAAGAAATATGAATAAGCTAATACCATCAAAGATACTAAAAATATCATTGAAGAACTGTCAAATTATAAAAAAGAAATTTGTCCTACGAGGTTTTATAAGTCTTTAAGGAGCAAGCAATTTTGATGCTATTTACTCTGAAAGAGACTAGAAAAAAAAATCAAAATTTTCCAATTCAACTTTTAAAGCTAGCTAGCATAACCCTGGCACTAAAAAAACACCTGTCAAATATAGCACAGAAACCTATAGACCTACAGCACCTAGGAATGTCCACGTAAATATCTGAAAGAAATATTAGCAAATCAAATCAGCAACATATTTTAAAATAAATAAGCCATAACTGAGGTAGATTAAGGATGACTCCAAATTCTTTGCTATTCCCCCATTAGGAGGTAGAATCCAATTCTCTTCTACCTGAATCGGGGCTGATTTTAGCAACTTGCATGACCAACAGAATCTAGCAGAATCAACACTCTGGAACTTCAGTGGTTAGATAGTAAGAATTCTTGCAGCTACCACGTCCGGGAACATTTGCTCTTGGCAACCAAGTAAGGTATGAGCAGTGTAACTACTCTGAAGTCGCTGTGCCATGAGAAGCTCAAGTGACATAGAGAGACCCTACAGGATGACAGGCACTGTGGAACCAGAGAAAGAGGCCAAGGGGTTACCCAGGCAGCAGACATTAAATGAAGAACCCATCTGGGAAGTGGATCTTTCTGTTCCAACTACCCTGGCTGATACCATGAGATCAGAAGTGAACTACCCAACTGAGCCCTTCCCCCATTCATGACCCACAAAACTGTGAGCAAAACAAAATTTTTGAGGCAGATTTATTATGAAGCAATAGATAACCAAAATAATAACCAAATACAATTTATTCTAGGAATGCAAGGTATTTTTCAACACTAGTAAATTAATCAAATTTAATAAGTCAAAGGACAAAAACTCTGTGATCATATTTAGGTGCTAAAATAATATTTGAAAAATCAAAATGTATGCTTGATTTTTAAAAGAACTCAGTGGAAATGAATATGTTAATACTTTCTTAACATAACTTTAAAAATCAAAGTTCTCAGTCCAATTATTAGTATTATACCTAAAGATAAAACAATAAAAGCATCCCCATTAGAATGAGAAACAAAAGAGGCATACATCTGCTTTTCAACATCATTCTAGAATTGCCTGGAATTAAAATGGATACAAAAACAAAAGTATAAATTGAAAATATTGAAAAAAGGAGGCAAAAGTATCATTATTGGTTGGATTTTGATTGCCCAGCTAGAAAACCCTAAAAACAATTGGAAAACAGCTAGAACTAGTAAGAAAGTTTGTCAGAGAGGCCATTTAAAAGAGTGAAATACTTTAAAAGCAATAGTTTTCTTATATACCCTAAATACACAGCTAGATTAAAGGAAGCAAACCATTCACAATAGGAGTACAAAGTAATAATAATTATGCTATGGACCTAAGAATCAAGCTAATAAGAAATACACAGGACCAATATGAAGAAAATTATAAAAACTGTACTAAGAGATGTAAAAGAAGACTTAAATGAAAAGATAATGCTGTGTTTCTAGGTAAAATTACTCAATATTGTAAAGACTTTCACAAATTAATATGTAAACTTAATGCAATTACATTTAAAGTCCAATGAAACATTTTTAAGTTGACAAAAGTATCATAAACCTAGAAGATAAACATGTTAAGAAAACCTAGACTACTTTTAGCAATATGGAATTGGTTAAGAAAATTACAGTAAATCCATACAAAGCAACACTTGCTGTCACTTGAAATGTTTGTGTAGCTATACATTTATTGGCTTGGAAAAATTATCACAAAATATTAACTTGAAAAAGCAAATTGCAAGATATTAGTTTAGTTTAGCACATTTGGGTAAATTAAATAGACAAACAGAAAACTAAAGTATTGAAGCTATCCACTAAAATATCGATAGTTGTTACCTGTAAGAGATTATGGGTTTTCAAATTTTTTAATGTTGTTTATATAATTTTTCTAATTTTTTTCCAAGGAGCATGTTATTTTTGTGATTTAAAATGAAGAATGTGTGCATATTTCTTAAATATATCCACTGTGGACCTGATTTTTTTAGTCTATCTAAGCCCTTCTTGAAACCCATCATATTGACATAACTAGTTCTTGGAATAATGACTTGCATGATTTTACTATAAATATGCAAAACCACACTTTCTTTTGTTTCAAATTACCTTCAGTATGTGTTCCTTACTCTTATTTTTCTGAGTTGTTCCTCACCTGATTCATTCCCTTCATGACACTCTAAATTTTTATCACATCCCACTCCACCTTCATCTTTCTAGATTAAGAGCATTAGGTAGTCACCCAGTCTAATAAACAAGCACTCATTTACTCCTTATCTGTTTTTACTATATCATTAAAATGACCACATGGCCAGAATAGAGCTGTATATTCCCTATTTGTTTTTCCCTTACTTCCACCATATAAGAATTATTCCCCCAGTGTACAATCATCCTAAATATAATTTATAAGAATATTTATTGAGCTGAATATGTGTATGGATTACTTCTGTACTCTCCACTGGGAAAGCAGAATCTCTCTTCAGGTCAATTTCAGGCAACAACATCTATAACACTACAGCTTTTTACCTCCCAAATAGACATAGATTTGTTTAGACCGCACAGATGAATCTGTATCCAAATTTATAAGAAAGGCCTTTGTGAATCAATAACTGCTATCCTAGTGTCATTTTTCTTGTCAAAATGCCACAGTAAAAGAAAAAAGGTCTTAACTTGGCCTTTCTAAATTGTGAGTTTTAGGTTCTTCCCAAATTACACTGTGGTATGTGTGTGTGTGTATGAGTGTGCACACACTAGCATGAATACACATACATAAAAAGTCTGCTAATGGTCTAACTGTGCAGAGCTACCAGGAAGAAATAGAAAATCCACTCTTTGAATTTGGATAAAGAGCCTGGGAGTGAGGAGGAAACAGGGCAAGACCAGCAGGTAGGCAAACATGAGCAGAATTGAGGGAAGGAGTCAAAGGACACAAGTCAGCTGCTAATCAAGTAGCTACCTAAATATAATAGTTCCTGTGTGGAGAAGTCCAGACTGGTTGTACAGCTGTGAGCCATTTTGATTGTCAATATGAGACTGCTCACACAGACCAGTGACAAATTCATTCTTCTGTGTGAGCCATTTAATGCCACACAGGAGAGAAATATTGATATCTCCTTTCCCCTTCATTTCTTCTCACCCCAACTGCTACAGCCTCCCTGCAGAGATCTATTCTTCTTCATGTCACTTTATGTACTGGTGTCAGAGGGATGTTTAAACAAAGTTATATTATCACTTTTCGGGCTTATTTAAAAAAAAAAATAGCTATCTCTTGGTTCCTATTGTTTCCTCCGCAAACCTTTTAGAATAGAGCAGAAATCAAACCACATGGCACATGAAGTACTTCCAAACCAGGCCAGCCTCCCCTCCAACACTTAGATTATCCCAACTCCCAAGTTCTTGCTTCCTCAAAGAAACCCTCCCCTTGCATTTTTGAACAATCCTTTTTCTATGACATCTTCAGCTTCCTATTTCCACTTGTCCAAATGTCACCCACCCTTCTTTAAGACCCTCCCAAAAATGTTCCAAATGGAGATTAAATAATCAACTTATTCCCCTTTTCCTTTATATTCTCAAAGTACTTTAGGTAAACCTCAATAAGTCCCTTAGCACAATAATAAAACAGTAAGTACTTACGGAGCATTAATTAAATATTGGGTATGGTGCTAAGTGCTTGTCTTCATTACAGACCCTTAGGCTGTGGAAAATAAAAATTTGCTGGGATCAAGAAAAAGGGGATTTGAGAGGATCCAAGATGGTGGAGTGATAAAGACTGTGCCTGTTTTATCCCATGAACACATTAAAATCACAACTAAATTATAGAACAACCAACCTGGAGAACCATCTGAAGTCTAGCTGAACAGAGGCTTTATAACTAAGGCTATAAAGAAGAAGCCATGTCAAGACTGGTAGGAGGCGGAGACTTAGACAAGCCAGGGGTGGAGACACAGACAAGCTGGCACCAAAGACTACACGTTTTGCTAATAAATGTCGTGTCATGTGATATCTATTGAAAAATATATACCCTATGGTGCCATGAGACACCACAAAACATCCACCTTTAAGTTCTTCACTTATCTACCAATTTGTTTAACAACCTAGTCATAGAAACAGAACTCACTCATTAAGTGAGGAGTGCCTGTATATAAAAAATAAAGTATAAGCTGCCTTTGTACAGTATCCAAGATCTCAAAAGAAGATGTTAACACCATCTTCCAGGGGGAAGCCCACCTAGATCCCCAGTGAAGGGTCCAAAAACTGGGACTCAGACCCAAAGCTATCAGAAACCACATTAACTCATCTCAAAGATGACATCAATGACATTAACTCACTAATTAAAAACTTTTTGAGTCAGGCCATACAGACTACCCAGGTAAGACCTGCAAAGAGCTCATCACAGGTCTCTTATACTAAAGCAGAAGAAAGATTCCTATCTATTCCCTGATCCCTGAAGCAAGTCCCCTCAGGAGTCCAGATGTTCAGGCAAAGGGTGACCTTCAACCTCACTACCAAGATGAATATTTTTCCTCTTCACTGCTCTTCCTCCTCTGGGGTGACTAACATGGGGGGCCAGGATAATGATGACTACTGCTCATCTCAGCCTCGGCTCTCTGCTGTTGTTGAGGCCCATTATCAAACAGGGGACTAGAAGGATAGCATACAGAATCCATCTGTCTCCTGAATATTTTCATTCTCACTCAACATTGCTTCTAAGATCCATCCATGCAGTTGCATGTACCTGTGGTTCATTCATATTCACTCCTGCATGCTATTTTACCATGTTTCTATTAATAGTATATACCTATAAGCGGAATTGCCAGGTCTTCGACTATCTATATTCAGGTTCAGATTCACAGGATAATCCCAGACTATTTATCCAAAGTGGTTATTCCAATTTACATTCCTACAGGAAATATGTAAATTCCCATTACTTAAACTTCACAAACTTGAGATCTTCAGATTTCTTCATTTTCACCTATCTAGTATTAATAGAATGAAGGAAACAATATACTGTATAATTTTTATAAAGTTCCGAAACAAACAACTCTGAATGATAAGCTGTATAAGTATGCATGTACTTGAGATAAAACTATATTGAAAGCAAAGGAATGATAAATGTAAAATTCAGAATAGTAATTACCTCTATAAAAAGGCAAGGCAATTGGGATGTTTATTTTTTCAAATAATACATAATTAAATAATATTTTTAAATTGTTTTATATTCTGTTTCCACAATACTGAAATAATGCTTCAGGCACCTTTGAAATTACATTCTTACAGTCTCATCATCATAAAAAAGAAAAATTTCTAGATCCAGATAAGAAAAATATCAGAGAAGGACTCTGATTGGCCTGGATTAGATCATGTGTCCATCCCTGAACCAATCACTGTTGCCGGGGATAATAAATACTGATTAGTCTGTGTCTTGTCCACTTCTATGGCCAGAGGGAAAGAATCAGTTGCCATAAAGTGTGGGGTGGGGTGGAACAGTATGAAAAGGCAAAGCATGACAAAAACCTTAAGTATTATTATCAACTTCGGAAAGCCATACAAATATTAGGGGGCAGAGTTAGGATTCAAATGCAAATAGGTATCACTCTGAGGCCTGGGCATTAACCACTTGTACTCCAGCTTTTGCTAGATTAAATATTACGAGTTTTCTCTAGTGGTATGCCAGAATTTTCTTACAGGTTGGGACCCTATCTGATTTATCTTTGTCCTTCTAGCTCCTAGAAATACTACCTGGCACCTTTTTTGGTGTTTTGTGGAATTTATTAAACTTCCAAACTACAGATTACTAATTTGAACATATTCTCTTATCAACATGGTTGTGACCATTTCTGAGACCAGCTGTGTGGGTCTTTTGCTAAGAGAACAGATGGGAATTTGAAGAGTGGGAGCCGGTGGAACATTTCAATTTCAAGAACATTTCAGCACCACAAAAATCAAAAGAGAAATAGAAATACTAGAAATTTTACATTCAAAGCAAAGTTGCCTGATGATCAAAAGCAAGCATAGTAAGAGTAGCTACCATACATTTTTCTTACTGAGAAAATAATGACTATCCAGATTTATTATTTCTATTACATTTTCTTATAAACGTTTGGAAGGATAAGTGGGATTATGAGGCCAAAGGGGGCCTTTCCTTTGACTGTATCATTACAATTATTATAGGAGAATGTATTCATGAGATTACTTGCAAATTTAAAAATAATCACTGCCTAAATACATGTTTTAAGTCTCTTGGCAATAATTACCCATTTTCTGCTTCTTTCTACTTGTCCCAGCTGTGATGTGTAGGTATTATTCAAGAAATGACCTTTGTTTTCATTTACTTTCATTTGGGTCATGTTGGTTTCCATCCTTTTTTCTTCCATAGACGCATGTCTTTTCCTCGTATTTGTCTTTTATATTCCTTTTGTGAAGCCTAAAATAAAACAAATACAAAACTATTCTTTGTTAAGTCCAATCTTCTTATTTCTCACTATTCGTTTTGTCTTGCTTTGGAACACTTCTAGTCGCCTCTGGACTTTGGATCTACATATTTAAACTTTTTATCTTCATTTTAATCTTTCAACACTTTTGTTCTCCTGTCTTTGTTTCACAAAAAAATACTTCATTTTAAATGACTCGCCATTGTGTTTCTTCCCTGGCTTGCATACCCATTAAGTTGAATACAGTCTATTAATTTGGAATTGTGTTATGCTTTCTTGGTTCAGGCTGCTTCTAATTTTGCTGAAGGATCTGTATGTGGCTGCAACGAATATATTTTTAAACATTTTCTTTCTTTCCCTCTGCTTTTTTTGTATTATCCAATCTGATATCCACTGGAATATTACACTCTGATCCAAATTTTGCCCATTCCAAATTTTAACTTTTTCTTTTTTCGCTCCTGTTAGACTGGTTTTGTTTCCAATTACAATATAGCTACCCACAGGCTTGTTTCACTGGAGGCCATAACACTGGTGTTTATTCAGGTGATTTTGAAGTGAATTTTGTCCTGCATTTACTAGGAAAAAGGAGAGGGGAGGGGAGAGAAATTGAAAATAATAAACTGTTTCAGTCTTGAAACCAAATATTCCCTGTTGGGTAGGACACTGCTGGGATTCTCTGGGCCCTTATTTAATCCTCCCATTGCTTCGCCTGTATTGACTTGTGCAGAGAGCGTAGACTCAAAATAGGAGTAGGAGACCTCAGAACCCTGACACAAGGGTTCTGTCTTCTACTCCTCAAAACTCTCATCCTAATCCTTATCCCTTACCTCCCACTTAGCAAACATTAGCCCCAAATCTATCCTTGTTCCCTTTCACCTTGTTCTCTCTAGTCCAGTCAATACAAGTAAGAGAGAGGATGGTCTACCTGGGCCCTGGAAATTGTTTCCAGATGGCATTACAGATCTATCACAGGTAGAAGAGCTTCTTAGCCTACTTAACTCAGAGGAAGCCACAATGCAGGGAGCAGAGGAGAATAGGTGTTTTGTGGAACTAGTTAAAATCTCCGAACTATAGATCGCTTATTTAAACATATTCTTATATCAACATGGATGTGACCATGTTTGCAACCAGCTGTGTGGGTCTGGCGATCCAAGGTGAGTGGATGGAGGCTGAGGGTCCATCCATGGAGTATCAGAGGGAGGAGGTCCTGAGCAGAGCCCAGCCCTGTTATGGTTCTCTCTGGGCTACCCTCCAGATGCTAGATTCCTGTGACTACAGCCACAAGCAAAATGACTCTGCTTCCCAAAATAAGATCTGTGGCCTCGGTTATAATATGAAGAACTGGTGTTACACTACTACCTTAATGTTATATAACGCAGGGGAATGCATTCTCTGCTTCGGATACCAGCCTAGTAGCAAACTTTAGATTAAAACACCAACAAACTGTTTTCCCACATGCCTCATGGATATATACGAAGGCCTAAAGAAACAAAAGAACCTGACATGACAGAGAATTGGGGTCCTGATAGACTAAGAGAGCCCCCCGCACTCTTCTCGGTGAACATCAGATTTCCATGGAGGTTGGATTAGCCTGTTACACAAAAAGTCTGTCTCCTCGTCACAGAAGTTTCCACTGTCACTCCTACCATGATTCACGGATCCAAGTCTGGAAATCCCAGGTACAGGATCAAATCGCACAGAAAACCATGAATGTGTCCCTGAGTCTTTTCCAGGCAAAGCCAGTGCTTCCTGTTGGTTAGAGCAGATGCCAATGAGGCCAAAGCTTGGGCAATCCTCGAGCCAGTTTCCCACAGGGGAAAATTCTACTCCATAGTTAAAGACTAAATGTGTAAGCCTAGCCAGACATTTTGCAACTAAGAACATAATGAAGTCAGTTAATTTTGTTTGATTTTCTACTGTGTTAGAAGGGAACTGTCACTTTAAATTCTGGCTCAGAAGCAATCTCCAAAGTCAGTTGCTGGAACAAAGTAGCCAGGACTATCAAAAACAGATAGAAAAAAAAGAAAAACTTTGAGAAAGCAGAATAATTAAAAAATAACAAAACCAGAAAAGCTTCCTGTGATTAAAGCAAGCCAAACACTGGCTTAGTCCAGTCTCCATGTTCTATAGATGCAAAGGAAAATGTATGTGGTTCTTGGTAACTTCTAAATTCAGGGATGAGAACCTGAATTAAAGAAATACCAAAGGCAATTGCTAGAGGTAATGCTAAAGACAGTAAGAGAAGCTAAATCTTGACTCTTCTCCCTGGAAACCATCTCCCTCAAAACCCCAAGACATCCTCACACTGATAAAGGAAGTGGGATTCTTGAGAGAAACTACCAAGATAAGGAGAGGGGTGGTTAAAGAACAGAAGATGATCTCATTCACTGTTTATGGGAGTGTACATTATCACATT
Organism: Lyroderma lyra; assembly: GCA_004026885.1. Taxonomy (NCBI): domain Eukaryota; kingdom Metazoa; phylum Chordata; class Mammalia; order Chiroptera; family Megadermatidae; genus Lyroderma; species Lyroderma lyra. The sequence continues at coordinate 340,297 of PVJL010000018.1, forward strand.
TCTGGAAAGCAGTTTGGCTATGTATTTATCCAAATCCTTCAATTTAGCAACTGTATTTCTAGGCATCAACCCTAAGAAAATAAAAAAAGTGGAGAAATATGCCTGTCGTAGAATTATTTAAAATGGTGAAAAATTAGACGTCTAAATACACAGTAGGAGAATCCATGCTACAGAAAATGTTGCAGTTATTTAAACTGCACCTTTAAGATTAGTCAGTAATATGAGGACATGCTCATATGTGTCAGTTAAAAAGAATAGCTGTAGCGGGAGGGGGAAAAAAAGAATAGCTGCAAAATAAAGTAAGTAGAATTACCTTAGGTTCATTTATATGTGGTTTTGGAAGGAAATACAATATTAATAACAGTTATCACTAAATTTTGGAATCAGAATTCATATTACCAAACCTTCCACATCAAATCAATATTACTTTTATAATCACCAAAAGTTGTTTTTTAAAGAAAATTTTAAAAATTTATACCACTGTGTTGGGGAGAGGGGGGAGCAGAATACAAAATTATGTAGCAAAAAACGGTCTGGGAATAAATATTAAAGAATTACTTTTTGTTATTTTAGGAATGGAGGTGTATAACTTTTTGCTTTTGGTATTTTCCTCTTCTTCTTTAAACATATCTCTTTTATGCCAGAAGAGAGACTGTTAAAGAATAAAAGAAACAAGAGCATGCTAGAAATTCTCATTAAGAATTATATAAGGGACTTTTTTCTATTGGATCGTTAATTGAAAGATGTAATACGATGGGAAGGAATTTGCATGTTGCTCCTCAAACTGGCTACCACAACCAAAGCAAGTGACAAAGAACCATGAAAGATACCACATCCGAAGGAGAGACAAAAAGTGAGAGCAGGGAGCAGCTTCTTAGGACAGAGGGCTGAGCTGGCTCAGCTTCCTACTCCTGCCAAGCCTAGGAGATGACAGCAGTCCCAGGATGACAGCCAGGGAATCAGAACCTCAGTCCTGCAACCCCCTTCGTCCCACACAAAGCTGTCCTGCCAGCAGCTTACACGGGCTTGAAAGTGGGCTTTTCAGAGATCCTCCACCTATGTGCCCAGGTAGCCAATGCCTTGAGCTCAAGACTCTAAGCAGAGGACCATGCCTGACTTCTGACCTACAGAAACTATGACATAATAACATTGTTTTAAGCCACTAAGTGTGTGGTCATTTATAACACGGCAGTGGAAAACTATTAACAAGGAGATTCAATAGCATACACTGGACAGCAGTAACTGAAGAAAAGCAAACCATTTTATCTGTGCATCTACCAAGTTCGAATGCTTGATAAACTAATTACCTAATTACAGAAGTTTTATTATCAAGTTTGCCTTGCATTACTAAATGAATATGTTTAAGTATTCATAGACAAATTGTATTAATTATGATACCATGCAATAACTTAAAAATTCAGAGTCGTCTCTTATCTCAAATTATAACTGTTTATAACTGACCTCCTCATTCCCTACATTGTTCTTTTTAAACTATCATTTAGGTGTCTCACACCTAAATTAACAGGTTTAAAATAATCAGCCGTCTCCATACTTCCTGAAAGGTGGCAGGAAAGGAAGGAAAGCAAACATCAGGAGGTCTGTTACTGAGTTGGCCACAGCGTCACAAGAAAACACAGCTGGTTTCTCTGTGCAAGACATCTCCAGAGAGGCCACATGGAACCCCTGCATCTCAGAGTAATCCACTGAGGGAGAGAGGGAGGAGAACTCGTCCTTTAGGTCCTTTCTGTCTCCTGTCTCTCCCTGATCAAAGGACGCTTGTACACTTCTAGATGTATTCATGTTAGCCAACCTCTCCAGTCTGCCACCAGAACAGTCAGATCCCACACTACTTTCCCACAGTTCTTCTGAGCCTGGACACATAGACAGGGCTAAAGGGTAGAGTTGCTGCAGTTCCTGACCAGTGAGCGTAACGGAGCCAAGCGTAAGCGGGGCCCTCACTCTGGGGCAGCTGACAGTGTCAAGAGATAAGGGAAAGCTGGTGGCCAACGGTTCTCCATTGAGTAAGTGGCTGGGGCCAGAGGGTGCAGCAAAGCACATCTAGAGAGGTGCATTAAGTTGGACCTCACAGACCTAAATGTGAGGTTTGCACTGCACCACCCTTCCTCCCACGTTATTATCCTGACAACTAGGGAATAGGAAAGTGACCCTTCCCCCACACTGCTTCTAAGGGACAGCTATTCTTTTCATCATCATCCTTAATTTTGTGTTCCCCCATCTGGTTTGCATTTCTTCCCAGAAGGCTCTTGGTGTCCTTATTTCCAAACTCTTCTCTGTACAAGAAGCTATTTCTTTCCCACCAATTTTGGTAATCCATTCTGGAAAACACACCAAGAGCCCCTGGGCTTCCGTCCATTCTGCTTTTCATTATTACAATTGCAGTGTGGGCAAACCATTAATGTCGAAACTGTGTGCGCGTGTGTGTGTGCGTATGCGTGTGAGTGTGTGTGTGTGTGTGTACATGTGCGTGCGTGTGTGCGCGTGTGTGTGTGCATGCGTGTGCGTGTGCATGCATGTGTGTGCACGTGCGTGTGTGCGTGTGTGTGCATGTATGTGCGTGTGTGTATGTGTACGTGTGCGTGCGTGCGTGTGTGTGTGTTTACAATGCATCATTCTACTCCAAAGTTTGATAAGGGGGGTTTAAACACACACACAGGCACAAACTGACACACACTTCTCTTCTAGTAGTGCAGTGTTTGGACAGAAATCTGATGATACGTCTTGGAAAAGAGGAACCGAGCAGAAAAGCCTGAGTTTGAAGTCTAAGCTTTCCTATTTCAAATGGGAACTATTTCAAAACGAGCTGCACTACACCCTTATGTGCAGGGAACAAAAACCTTATGAGGAGCATGAGACATTAAAAAAATAGGCCATTAATAAATAAAAACATTTTCCCCTACAGATAAATAAGGCTTTGAGTGCTTTATCCAAGGCCTTCTTTTAACATTTCCTGGATTCTTGCATTTATATTCAAACTCATCAAAAGTTGTCCCCAAGTGACCACACAATCACTTCTTGTGGTTTTTCTTCTTTCCCCTTGATTAGTTTTCCTCTTCAGACCTTTGGCTGACTGTTTTGCTACTGTTACCAGAACTGAAGATCCTACTAGGGTTAAAAGAAAGAACCATGAGTAGCAATGCTGTGTTCTCAAGTTTTTTTCACCCCAATCAGGAAAAGACCATTTATGAATTGATCTCCCCATCAGAGAACCATGTCACCCAATCTCCCTGCTCTGCAATTTGCTACAAGATTGATGGCAAATATAATATATATGAAAATGAAGGAGGAAAACATGTACAAAACTTCAATGGTGGTACAGGGGGCTGGAGACAATGTTGTGCAGTACATCATTTTATCAGAATTTCTAATTTTCAGCACATTGACTCTAAAATTACTATAGTTGTAGTGGCTAATGTTCCTGCATTGGGATTCCAGGGTTTTTTAAAAAATAATTTGAAGCCAAAAAAGCAAGGCTCACCTATTTGAACCTATGCTGTAGTGTGACAAAAAATTTGCAACAAATTAAGAAATGCTACACACACTCTCACACACACACACACTTATATAGTCAACTTAATTCTCACTCTATCCAGAGGAACACAAAGATTGCCAACAAATGAAAGAACACAACAATTGTAAATTAATGAAACTTAAGTTCCAAGGTTCCAAGGCCTTGGAGGGGACCTAGCAACATAGTGAGAGGTTTTTGTAAATTTTGCAAAAATCAGCTATTTTAACCAAAATGGTTAAGATTGCTCTCTCTCTCTATGTCTACTCCAATTTCCTTTCTGAATTGGATGGCATTAGACAGGCTATGAGCACATGGGGGATCCAACAAAGAGAAAATTGAGTTGAGGACATGTTTCATTTGGGTTTAGTAGAAAAGTAAAATATATTTAGGTGGTTCTCAGTTGTTCCCTGTTAATTACATGATTGCCAGTATCCTGGTAGAACATTGGCTTCCTGGAGCATCCAGATGGCCCTTGAGTGACGTGAGGTACAGGGTAAGAGATCACATCTCATTTCAGGGTCCAGCACCAGGAGTGCGTTGGGTAGTATAGAAGAAACCAGATTTGAAACTTGAGGTTAATCTATGAAAAATTCTTCCAATCATCAGATCTCTTAAAAGATAAGCAGATGATTCAAATTTCATTGATACATCCTCAAAATGAAAGTTTTATCCTGGATGAAGATTTTTCCAAATTTGACAATTCTAAAAATTTATGTGATATGAACCTAATGAGTTGTGACACTGAAAATAAACTTTTCCAAATTATCAATCGAAAAAAACTGCCATCAACCATGTTATAAGAAAAACCGAGACTGGATAAAGAAGCTGTGGTACATATACACAATGGAATATTACTCAGCTGTAAGAAAAGATGAAATATTGCCAGTATTGCCATTTGCGACAAAATAGATGGACCTGGAGATCATCATGCTTAGTGAAATAAGCCAGACAGAAAAAACAAAGAACTGCATGATTTCACTCATATGCGGAATATAAAACTGAAAGCAAAGGAAAAAAAGAAATGAACAAACAAATAACCCATGGACACAATCGATAGTTTAATGTTTATTTGGGGACGAGTGGGTTAGGGAGGGGAGAAAGGGGAGCGGGTGGGAGAGGAGGGGGGGAAGCTAAATATAAGGTGATGGAAAGAGAACTCACACTGGGTGGTGAACTTATTATACATCAAGTTGACAATGCACTGTAGAATTGTATGCCTGAAACCTATGTAATCCTTGCTAACAGATGTCACCCCAATAAGTCTAACAATAAAAATGAATTAAAAAAAAAAGAAAGAAAAACCGAGTTTCCTTTCAATTCTCTCTATGAAAAGGACATTACAAAATAGTCATGTGAAGAGAAAATCAAAGATTCTGAAGACAAAGAACGTATTTTTGATGTTTGTGAAAGTAATAGCTTTTTCAAATTTGTAAGTGGCTGTGCATCTTTTCTTATTCTAAATAAATATTCTTTTGTACCTAATTTAGTATTCATGATTTTAATCCTCCTGAAGAACTGTATAAGTTTCAGGACCTTCAAAACTTGTATCTGCCCCTCTATCTGACTCATGGTCTCGATGCAGCCTCTCGGGTCAGGCCGTCTGCCTGAGCAGCCTCTAACACACCCACATGGATCGTGGGCCTCAGAGCCTTTCTTTGCCTCCTCAGATCCCAGGACTTCTGCTTCCCTCTGGTCACCCTTGAGTATGGCCACATCTTGTTCTCTGTCCTTATGTGGACATCTCTTCCATCTCCAAAGCTTTAAATCCAAAGTACTTGCAAGTCAATTTATTTATCTCAAACTTTCCCTTACTTCCAATCTATTTTACACATATACATACATGTGTGTGTGTACATACACATGCACGCAAACCATGGATTGTTTTAGTACCCAAAGTTTTTCTTGGTCTGTCTCTTCTCTTCCTCACCTCCCATGCTCATCTCTCACTGCTCACTCCTAGTTTCCCTTGTTAGGCATGCCTTTTGGAATCTTGTTTTTCCTATTCCACACTTCATCGTGATACCTCCCAAATCAGCCTGGTTAGCTCTAAATGTTTTTAATAGCTGTATAATGTTTCATGGTGGAGATACAACATTATGAGTTCATGTCCATTCATTTTTTTTCCTGTTTTCTTTTGTTTGTTGCAATATAAACAATACTGCAATGAACATTATTTTACCTGTATCTTGATGCTATTTTATCTATAGGATTCCTAGTAGTAGGACTAAAGATTTAAAAGGTATACATGTATTTTTTTTTTTATTTTCATAGATGCTACCAAGATGCTTCCAAAAAGACCATAACATTTCCATCAGTAGAATATAAGAACTTCTCCAGGCATATTTTGCAGCAATATGTTACACTGCTCTTTTTAACTTTTGCCAATGTGAAGTGTGAAACATGATACCTTACTGTTACCTTTTCTTTTCTCTGACCACTAGTAAATTTGAGCATCTCTTCATTGATAGTTGAACTTTTATATTTTGCTCTTCTGTGAGCTGCCTATTTGTATTCTTGACCAAAACTTAAAAGGAGATCACTTGGTTTTTCTCACTGATTTTTAAACCTATTTGTGCATTATAAATAATTACCCTGTGCCATGCTTGTTGCAGATATTTTTTTCCAAATCCACCACATTTCTCCTTTGTTTGTGATTTCTTCAATTTAAATCACCAATAATGGTATATATAATGGTGTCACATTTTCTTGAGTTAGTCATAAAGGTCTCTCCTACTCCTTAGTTGCATATTGTTTCTTAGATCCCTTTCTAAAATGTTAACTATTTTATTGTTTACTGAAACCTTCAGCTACCTGGAATTTATATTTGCATATTTTGTGTATTAAGGTTCAACTTTTTTTCTAGAAGAATGGCCAGTTATATCAGCACTACTTATTACATAAATCATTCATGTCCTACTGAATTGCAGTGCCACTTTCATCACATGGTCATCTTTAATACATATTGGGAAGTGGTCTTGATTTTATATTCCATTCTACTGATTTGTTTATTCTTTACAATATCATCTTGGTTTTTAACATAGTGGTTTTGTTGAATATACTGATAATTCATAAGGAAAGTATCCCATATTTATTTCTTACTTTACTTACCATTTGTTGGTCATTTACTTTTACATGTGAAATTTGACATGATTTTATCCAATTAAAATGGTTTGAGGGTCTATTGGAATAATACTAAATTTGTATAATAATTTTGGGTGATTTGACATTTTTATAACATCTGCCATCTAAGAATGTGGTATGCCCTTCTATTTGTTTAGATTCATTTCCTGTTTCTTCATATAGGTCCTTTACTTTTTGCTAAACTTACTACTAAATATTTTGTAATTTTATGTCACTATTTTAAAGAAAAACTTTTGCCACTTCCATTTATAGGTGTCATCATTAGTGCAGAGGGAAAAAAAGCTGTTTTTTCAATTATTATTGAATCCAGTCTCCTTACAAAAACTATTAATTCTTACAAGTTTTTACTAGAGGATCTGGATTTTCTGACTATACTATTATATCATCAGCAAAAAAAGCAAAAACAATAACAACATAATATCGCCCTGTAGCACCAAGGAGTGCCTAGGGCTTAGCAAGCAGTATGTAAAGTTTTAGAAATTAATGAACAAATGAATTAATCAATCAATGAAATTAAGCAGATCAGAGATTATTCACGTGGAACATCAAAGTCCTTTCTATTAATATTACAGCACCACTCCAGTGAATTACTAATTTTCCTTTTGAATGCCATAGCCATTTCTTTGCTAGAAACCACGTAAGTTTCCAAATCTAGGAATGTAGAAGATGAGTAAGTATGACGGCCATAAGGAATATAGTCCTGATTAATGAAGGATCTTCCTAAGTGAAATGTAGTGTGTGTTCTTCGAGCTCCTCATTTCATTTGAGCTAAGGGAGAGACTAACCAAGGATGCTTTGCTATTCTAACCAGAAAGAAGCAACTAGTTGTCACTGTACTTCAGTGTGAATTAAAGGCTTAAGGAAGCAAACTAATGTCTTTATTGAATGAGGGCAGACAGCTAGTCAAAGGTTCACCCGCAGGAATATTTCAGAAAAGAGTCCAGAAGCACGGACAATCAATTAATCAATCAATCAAGGCAGCCTGAGAAGCTTTCTAAATCTAGGAAAAGAGATTTTAAAAAAAAGTTCACAGGTGGCAACTGAGAGAAAGCCAAAGAGATGTCAATTTATATGTAGGTGTCCGTGTCCATTTTAACCTTTGTCCATGTATTAATATTATCTCCATCATTAGGCCTCACAAATATTGCACAATGGAATTGAAAGCATATGCTCACCTATTGGACCTCCTTAAGTCAACCATACTTTTAAGAAGAGCCAAACCACTAGGCCTATCATCTCAACGACAGCCAATTCACCTTATGGCAGCTATTAACATTACAGGCATAATTTATTACTGAGGGAACTAACCATTATCTATGTTGCATACTTGAAATTCCAACTCAACTAAGTGTCAATCTGATTCCTAATAAATAATAAATAGGCCCCAAATGCTAGAAGCTTCTGATTTGGTATCATAAAACTATCAGTCCTGGAAGAGGTTTTCCAACAAACCACAGTAGCTCCCTGCTCTTTCATGAAATTAAAATACACAGACAAAGTTATGAATGCACACAAAGAAATTTTCCACTGCATGGCTCAGCTTTGTTTTCAAAAACAGAAATGATAACCACTAGGCTGAAGAGCGTGATGCAAAGTGCTCCCCGTAAATTAGCAGCAAGAACACCAAGTACTAAGAACGAGGAGAAAATGTTTTTGCATTTATTTCAAACTGTGGAAATAAATGCAAAAACACAGATTACAAGAGATGGTTACCCAAAGAGTGACCAAATTGTTCTTCTAGGGAAAACAAAATGTTTCTATTAGAGAGTCTAAAGGGAAATCCCTTGCGAGGCAGACCAAGTACCAATGTGCTAATTGGCTACATAATCCCAAACACTGCATCTGAGCTCACAGCACACAGCCAAATGAGGGGCATCCGTGTCCATGCACACACCAGGCTACTGGGGAGACTGGACGCTTTGAAGCATCTCTTCATATTTTTAGTTGATGAAAGGCTTATAAGGAAAAGGTGTCCCTCTAAGTAAGCCTAGCTCTGCACACACACGAGTACGTTGGTGATGTACGTGTAGCTCAGGTCTTTAACCTGCTTTGTGCAGCAGCCAGCACCCTGATGTTTGGCCTTTGCTCACAAGGCTAGTCCTGACTGAAGTGTTCTTGCCCATCCTCTCTGAGGATCTGCATGCTTCTCGTCTGTTGTGGGCCTGCCTGGCTTAGAATCACTTTCTTCCCTGAGCCAGACCATGTTTTAATTCTCTTGATCACAAGGACACATAATTTGAAGACACTAAGAGACAGACATCTCAAAGAGTGTCACAATGACCTTAATTCCCTTATCAAAGGCAATGCTAAAAGGAGTTCAGATATTACTCACATTGCCCCCGGCCTCTGCCCCACAGTGAGAATCTTCAATCACCGAAATGGCCCTGAGCTCCCCCAGCTGGCCTTCACTCAGCAAGTGACATAGACAGCAAAGGGGTCTTCCCTGTAGCCCAGGACAGGGCCTCCAAAAATGACCAATAGGGATGCTCCAGTGAACAGAAGGGGCGCTCCTTACTTTCTCTGGAAACTGTGATTTCAGATTAATGAAAGCCAAGTATAACATCCTTTACTTTATATGTGCAATGACTATTCAGTCATGTTTCCCTCCAACAAGTCTGCTTTACAACTATTGTCCCTGAGTTGTTATTTATAATACACCTTTGCACTCTCAAAAGTCTTCCATTTTAGAGAGTAAATTATATTGTCAATCTACTTACGTAGGCTACCAAGAGCAAATTCCTCTTTGATCCATCCGAGGTAGAATATGTATCGAAGGACAAACAGGATTCCTAAGTCAGGGGCCTTGAAGCAGGAGATCGGGGAGATAGAAATGGTACTCGTCCTTCTCTTGCACGGATCTTAAGCTTATCTTTCTGTAAGGCTGCATATCACTGAAGAAAAAGAAAAAATAGGCATAATCTGGAGTTCTCACCTGTTCCCATTAATTAGAAAATTTGTTTCAAGACTGTACTGGTCAGAATCCCAACACGAAACAGATGACCCACTTGAACTAGTATAATTCAAAGAAGGTTTATTTATGATAGCAGGGACGTAGCGGGACAGAGGAGTAACACAGAAACTTGATAGTTGGTGCTAACCAAGCTGCTATCACCCTAGACCACAGCAAGGAGAGGAGGGAGAGTCTTGTATAACTGGCTTCTTGAGAGAAGAAGAGACCTCACATGGCAGCTCAAGTCTCCTCTCTCTTATGAACCAATCCCCACAAGCAACATTGGCCCATAAGGATGCTACCCTGAAGCTCTAGCAACAAACCGCACCGCACTTTGGCACTAATACGTAGTAACCTGTGTTCTTACACACCTTTTTATAGGTCAGATATGTCCTGTTTTGTAATCTAGACCATAACCTCTATAAAGGGAGAGACCACATTTCTTACCTCTGGATCTCAAGCACTACAACACCAGTGGTTCTGAACCAACGTTGTCCAATCCACGGCCCACAGGCCGCATGCAGTCCAGGACGGCTTTGAATGCAGCCCACCAGAGATTCGTAAACGTTCTTAAAACATTATGAAAATTATGCACAGACCTTTTTTAGCTCATCAGCTATCGTTAGTGTTAGTGTATTCTATGGGTAGCCCAAGACAACTCTTCTTCCATTGTGGCCCAGGGAAACCAAAACCAAAAGATTAAACACCCCTGTTCTAAATCTTTCGTTTTTCTGCCACAACACATAAAACTAATGGTATTCAGATTTTGCATAATTCCCACCATGTTCCACTGTTTCTCCCCCCCATTCAAGAAATCATAACAGAATGTAGATGAGCAAGGTCAGATTGTTTTACAGATACTGCCTAATCCATTCCAACTTTTTAATGCACGCAAGTTTTCATGACCTGTTACAACTGACTGATGTCGAGCAACATGCCTCACAACTGCTCCTGCACAGTGCGTGCCAGGAAGGCTCAAGCACATGAAGTGCTTGATGGTGAGAAGGAAGAAGCAGCCAGAAAGTGGAAGAATAGACTGTCTCCATCACTTCAGACACAAATGTAGGGCCATAGAAGAGACCCTGTCCTTTGGTATGCTAACTGTTGGATTTCAGAAGAGAACTCACATTTTTAAAACCAGAAAATGGTAACAAAAATTTGCTACCTAGTCCAACCCTGAATTTTACAGAAGTAAACATGGGGACATGTGATATGCTCAGAATCATACAGGATACTAAATAAGGTGTATTGGAACTAGAACTAAATCAAAGACGTCCAAGGGAAAGCAATGACAACAAAACTCTTTTCTTCCCTGAAAACTAATGTCTTCATTTGTATTAACTGAATGCAGATATTTACTGAGTGTGTCTACCTTGTGCCAGGTAATGGGGATACACAGTAAACAAAAACCAAAAAGGGCCTGCTCTCAGAAGCAGGCAGCATTTTATTTAGGTCACGTAAGGCTTTCTGATAAGGTAATGACTGAGCAGAGAAGGGAGGGAGGGAGTCATGTAGGTACATAGGGCCAGAGTGCTCCAGGCAGGTGCAGGAACCAGAGGAGCATGTGCCATTGTCACTAGCCTAGCTAGTATGTGGAGGAGAGACTTGGCAAAGCAAGGGAAGAGGCAAAGAGGGAACTATTGCAATAATCCAGAAGAGAAACGGGGGCAGTTGGAACTTGGGTGACAGACAGGAGATGATAAAACATAGTCCTATTCTGAACATATTGTGATGGTATTGCTGACAGGATCTGAGGACTGGTTGGATGTGAATATGAGAGAAAGGAGGGAGTGACAGATAAGGCCCAGACTTTGGGCCTGAGCAACTGAAAGATTCAAGTAGATGTCCATCAGGAAAGAAGAATGAGAAAAGATGAGGTTTGGAAAGGAAGGTCGAGTCTTTCTTAACATGCTAAGCTGGATTTGCCTTTTTCAAATCGAAGTGGGATGTTCAGCAGGTAACCAGACATAAGGGTGCAGAGTTCCAAAGAGAGGTCAGGGGTTATCGACACAGAGGTCGCACTTTGAGTCACAGGATACTCTGAATCAAATATGGTTTAAATAGAGCTCCCTTATAGGGAAAAATGTTCAGAAATAACTTATGAAGAACTATTTTCTGAGTAAAAATAGCACCACCACATTAAGTTTTAAACAGTTAAAAATAGGTAAACTCCCATTGTGATGAATTCAAGGAACTTGCCAATTATTTTAATGAAATAAAATGATGTTAAAATTAACACATGGCTAGAAACCAGGTTCCAGGTTGGGGATCTGGAGAAGAAAAAATACTAGCATCAGCTTCTGTTCAATAAATGCACGAGCAAAGAAAACTACACTTGCAAGAGGGCAAGTGCCATGAATACACAAACACATATATCCCCCTCTTTTTCTCACTGGATGCTGGGCTTTTGTTGTAGGCATATTTTCTAAATTAATTATTTGGAACATAAGACACCACCCACTTAGATGGTTAGCTCTAGCAGCTGTAAAATAAGAGTTATGTAAAGACCACTTCTACTGGAAGAACAAAGCTACTAGGAAGAACTCCACTATTTGCTCTCACTCAGCACACAGAAAGCACACTATCAAATTCTCTTGTTATTGGAGTGACTGTAACATGGACAACAGTCACTCTATCAGATTATTATTGCATGTAATGGACTGAAGCCAGACCAGCAAAGCCCTGTTTTGCAGAATATAACACAACAGCCATAAGCAATAATTTTGAAATCAGATAGAGATGGGTCCATATCATAGCTCTACAAATTTCCAGATGTGTGACCTTGGGCAAGTTGCTTTGCTTCTCTGTATCTTGGTTTCCTCTTCTATAAAATGAAGCTATAACACCTATCTCATAGGATTATAAGAATTGAATGTGATGAGAAAAACATACACAGTACTTAGCACATATCCAAAAGTAGCTATTAAGCATTCACACAATGGATTATCCAAAACACAGATTTAGTTTTCTGTCTACAAAGCTTTCTTATCATGGTATTTATTGTGAGGGGATTTAAATGAGAAAAACAAGCAAGCTGACATCTAAACTGGCAATGCAGCTGCCCAGGGGGTTCTCTGATAAGCTAAAATCTTTAATGGATATTTTAGAAAAGAAGGATACAGAACCGAGCCAGCTGATTTTAGGAGCACTGACCAAGTGTTTGGCAGCATAACATACAAAACGAATTGAGGGTTGCAAATAAAAAGTGACAAAGACAACAAAAATAATTCTAAAAATTATCTGTGTGAGGAAAAAGTCTATGATATACATGAAGTCCCCCAAGATACCACTGATATGCTAACTAAAAATTGCAATTGGAAATTTCAAAGGTGGAACGATACCTAAGAACAATAAGAATTGGAAAAATCAGTTCAACAACAGAATTTAGACAAATTTGTCTTCCATGTCCTGGGGAAAGTGAGATCCTTCTGACCTAAAAAGGTACTGACAACACCTGTTCCTTTACTCCTATTCCAGCAAGGAAGGACTGCTGGCTACTGGGAAAGCTAAGCATGGCAGACTGAAGAATTACTGCGCTTTGGTACTATGACACATGTAGCCAATTTGGGGGTCAGGGCTAGCAAGATCATTACATTGAGAGAATCCGCTCATTATTTTGTTATGAATTGTGCCTTGATTGGGGTTATCAGGTTTAGAAAAAAAAAAAATACAAGGCATCCAGTTTAATTTGAATTTCAAATAAACAGCAAATAATTTTTAGCCTAAGTATGTCCCATACAATCTTTGGCAACCTTAACATGGGGATAATAGTAACTTTTCACTTATCAGGACCCCAGGCTAGGAAGAAAGTGATTCCCTTCAACTTTGCAAAGAGCACAGGTTCTGTGTGACACTCATTCCTTGTTTATGATGAAGGCAGTTATCATTGATCACTTTCATTGATCTTATCCAGTGGTTTTCAAATAGACACAAACACACACACATTCTTTGGAAAACTATTTCTGATGTGGAATCCTAATATATAACACAGATTTTTTTTAAAAGGAGGGGAAGTCTTCTGGTCGAATGCAGAAGCTAGAGTAAGAGGGAGGGAGATGGAGGGTCCAGCTCTCTGCCCATTTGGCTTACCCATCATCTTTGCCCTCAGAGTGCCCCAAAAGGATATCCTTGGAATGAAGGGATTCAATAGAACAGATGTAGAACATCAATCCTTTGGTTAGTCCCACCAGGTCTTATTTAAAATTGAATGCCTAGATCAACTAAATGTAACCCTAGTCCATGCCAGGGTTTCTTCTCACGACAGACAATGTAATCACACTCCCATAAAAGAAACACTGGAGTTCTGTTTGACTCCTTCTCTGGCCATAACCAATCTGTTGCAACAGCCTGCCGTTTCTTATTTTATAACAACTGTGCGTCTTTGACATAAAATAAGCAACTAAAAACAAGTCATCTTATCCACATGATAATAACCCAGGAATTTAAATAAACTTCCAATGCATTAGCTAAAGTTTCCACTTATTATCTATATATTTACTATCACATAGACATAGCCAACACTCTTCCCACTTCAGCCCTTCTTCTCGGGGTTGGTTCAGAAGAATGTTCTCATCATAAGGAATAAGAAACACTGCTGTCACATAGCAGTCTTTAGCTCACCCTACTCCTATGACTATCTGCAAGGGTGGCATGCCATCCCCTAAAGATCTACCTCCAGTTGGTATGTTAGGAATGTCCTGGGACATTTCATGTTTATTCAAATCCTGATTATCCTTGCCCATCCTAGGGCCTGGATATTCTTGCCCACAAACTATCTAGCAGTAATCACTCACTATGATTTTGCCCTAACGCATTCTTCATGAAAGACCTTTAGTTTTGGAAGAAGCACCACAGAGCCATTTGCAGCATACGTAGAGGGCGTCCTAAACCACTGTAAAAAGCCAACTTCTGACCAATGCTGTGGATAGCATTCTTTCACCCATGACAATAGACTATGAAAAGTTATCCACTTACAAAAAAGGTACTAAAACTAACAAGTCAGTTTAGCAAAGTTACAGGATTCAAGATCAATATACAAAAATCAATTGTATTTCTATATACTAGAAACAAGAATCACAAACAGAAAAAAATAAGTAACATTTGTATAATAATGCCATCCAAAAAAAAAAGTGAAACACTTAGGGGTCATTTTGACAAAGATTGTGTAAGACCTGCACTGAAAATGGCAAAACATTGCCGAGACCAATTTTTACAAACCTAAATAAAAACCATACTCATGATTTGGAACACTCAATAATGTTAAGATGCTAATTCTCTCCAAATTGATCCAGAGAGTCAATGTAATTCCAGTCAAATATCCCACAAATTAACAAACTCATTCTAAAATTCATATGAAAATGCCAAGGACAGAATAGCCAAAATGACTTTGACTTAACAAAAAAATAAAAGTTGGAGGATTAATAGCAACTAATTTCAAGACTCATAAAGCTAAAATAATCAAGACTGTGTGGTACTAGTGTAAAGACAGACAAATAGATCAATAGAATAGAATAAAGAATACAGGAATAGACTCATAAATAAGTGGATTTTTGAAAAAAAGTACAATGACAATTCAGCAGAGAAAGGATAGTCCTTTCAACAAATAATACTGAAAAAATTAGGTAGTCATATGCAAAAGAAGAACTTTAATCCATTCTTCACACTTACATAATATCTAACTCAGAATGGTTCATACACCTAAAACTATATGAAACTAAATATAAACTATAAAATTCTTAGAAGAAAACATATGATAGAATCTTTATGATCTTGGGTCAGAGATCGAAGATCTCTTACATACATCACTAGAAGCACAATCTATGAGAGAAAAAAATTAATAAATTGGATTTATCAAAATTAAAAACATCTGTTCTTTGAAAGTGCAAGGGTCATTAAAACACAAACCAAAGACTAAAAGAAAATATTTACAAATCAAATACCTTATAAAGGAATTGTATCCAGAATATATTTAAAAGCTCTTAAAATCAATAATTATAATGCAAACAACCCAATTAAAAGACGGGCAAGAAATGTGAATAGACACTTCACCAAAGGAGACATACAGATAGCAAATAAGCACATAAAACAGCATTCAACATCATTTAATCATTAGGTAAATAAAAATTGATACCACAATGAGATGCCACTACACACCTTTTTAAATAGCTAAAGTTAAAAAGACTGAGCATACCAGTAGGATGTGAAACTAGAACAGTCATACACTTCCAGTGGATGTGTGAAATGGTACAAATGTTTTGGCAGTTTCTTAAGTAAACATACCTACCATATGATCTAACCATTACGTTCCTAAGTATATACCCACGAGAACCAAAAGTATGTGTCCATGAATGTTCACAGCAGCTTTATGGCAACACCCAAAAACCAGAAACTCAAATATCCATCACAAGATGAACAGATAAACAAACTGTGATATATTCATACAATGGAATACTACTCAACAGTAAAAAGAAATGAATGACTGATACATGCAAATACATGAATACATTTCAAAATAATTATTCTGAGCAAAAAGAGTCATCCCCTCAAAAAAAAAAAAAAGAATAGATATTGTATGATCCATTTCACATAAAATTCTAGGAAGTGCCAACTAATCTATAATGACAGGAAGCAGAACAGTGGTTGCCTGGAGAAAGTACAATGGGAAGAATTAACAAAAAGATGCAAGAAAACTTTGGGGAGTGATGGATATGCTCATCATCTTGATTATAATTACAGTTTCATCAGCATTTACATGTCAAAACACAACAAACTGCACACATTAAATATGTGCAGTTTGTTGTGTCAATTGTATGTGAATAAAGCTGCTCAAATAAAACAATAAATTATTTAGGAAGAAGAGTTAGTCATAGTTGATCTAGTCTCTGCAGAGTGTCATATTTAAACAACTCTTTGACAGTCAATAATTAAGTGACAACAATCTTAATCTTTATTGAAGCTGTCGAAAACATCAAATGGAATCCAATTTATAACTGAGAGCAAAATCAATTTGTCATCTCTACCATCTTATTTACTTTCCACAGATGCCCCCAAAGACTTTTTCTTCTCTCTTCAAACCTCCCAAACCCCCTCTTCCTCAGCCCTGCCCAAGAAACTGTGGTCTGCCCCTTACCCTTGTCCTACCTTCCTGCATGCACTTTCCAGTCACTCTGCCACCCTCTCCACCAGCACTCTAGTTCTCAATTCTGATCTCCTCTTTCTTCTAGTTCAGCATTTTTCTATTATCCTAAGTAGCCTAACTAAACCCCAGAAACCAAAACGTAAGGATAATCTTACTTGAAAGTAGAATAAGTCGGGACAGAGATGAATGCTCATACATTAATGATTTTTTAATTCAAACAGTTAGAGGTGGAGGAAACTGTCTTATTCTTTAAAAAAAAACAATAATAATAAAGGTTGGCCCCAATATCCTGGCCCCCTCTCTGCAAAGAGCTCCTTTCCTATTCTTGCATTCCCTCCTTGTTCATTCTCCCAGGCAGACTCATGTCTACTGCATTCAGTCTTCTCATCAGACTCTAAATTGCATCCCTATGCCTAATTCTGCCTCCAAATTCACCCCTCCCATTCCCCTTCCATGGCCTATTTTGCCTCTTCTCTGGACCCCTTCTTCAAGCCACTCGAAGAGAGATGACCAATTTCATCCTTTCTAAACATGTTATTGCCATAGCTTCTTCTAACAAGTATCTTTTGTCTTGTATGTAATACAGTTTCTGTATGAATCTAAAGGCTCTATGTGTTAAATGTTTGTCCATTTGTCTGCATATAATTAATAGAATTAACCTGCCTGCCTATATCACTGCTCTCTGTAGAAAACTGTAAAGTTCTAAAGAACCAGGGGTCCATCTGTTTAATCACTTGTTCTAGATTTCTTATCATGGCTGGCTATGGTACTGCCCTTCTGAACATGTGAATATCTTTCAGCACTCTATCTGCCCCCCTCACCCCCTGCACCCCACTCCTGCTTCATGTCCCAGTGTGATCAACCCACTTACAGTGCCCAACCCCACGTCCCCAGGAACCACCATCCTCTTTCATACCCACCACGCATTGCCCTTGGCCTAAAACAGAGGTTGGTAAGCTTTTTCTGAAAAAGGCCAAATAGTAAATATTTTAGGCTCTGTAGGCCATGTGTTCTTTGTCACAACTACTCAACTCTGTTATTATAGCACAAATGCATAGACAATACATAAATAAATGAGTGTGGTTGTGTTTCACTAAATCCTTATTTCCAAAAACAGACAACAGACCAGATTTGTCCTGCAGGCTGTCGTTGCCAAACCCTGGGCTAAAGTAAAGCATCCTCCCGTCCCAACTTCCACCTGGCTGGCTCCCGGCTTTCCTACAAGATTCAGCACAAGTTACCTTCTTAGAATGCTTCCTCCTGTTTCCGGTTAGATGCGCCTTTTCTCTGTACCCCCACAGCATAAATACTGACTATATTTTGCAGGGACAGAAAAAGCTTCTTCCCCCAGCTTGATGCTTCTTTCCTTCCCTGGGGCGTTCCACTATCATAACACTGCTGGCCACTCTCTACTCCCTCTTACTTCTCCCATGGGAGATGCAGCAGCTTGGAGTAGGCTTATTCCTTCTCTCATTCATGGGAGCAAACTGCCCACAGAAAACATGACCAGAAAGTATCCAGCCATGTAACATGAAAAATAAAGGCATTTATGGCTGAATTTTTTTTTCTGGATAGCCTTCATACACATTCCTCTTGCTTCCCCAACACCAGAAGGGGCACAATGGGGCACCGCTTGGTCTGTCCAGGGCTGCCTGGGTGCATAAATCTGCCTCATTCCAGAGTTCTCCATTATCAGTTTAATCAGTAACAACAGTAATATTTTTATTTCTATCTTTCTTACTTTTTGATTGTCTCTTAATTGTTTCAGAACCCCAGAGGAAAACAAGGGAACTACTTATTAGGCCCCATTGAACCCCAACTTACACCACTAGCCCTAGCACTCAGCATGTTGCTCAGAAATGCTCTCTTTGTGTATCTTCTATCTCTTTGGTCAGTGATTCTCAGAGTAGACCTCAGTCTTCCAGAGGCCCCTTCCAATTGCCATGAACACACCCAGAAATGCAAGTCTTCCTTTCATATTGACAGCAAATGACATATTTCCACTACCTTTTAACTTGATGTTACTCACTAATAACCTACTAAATGAGTCAGCAGTAGTTTATGAGTTGAATGTACAGGGCTATCTGGAAAGTATCCAGCCATGCAATATGACAATATTATAGTAACGATGGCTGGATTTTTTCTGGACAGCCTTGTATTAATAGAGTTTAATGAATCTGTAATTCAGTATTCTGTTAAGAATTCTGGCAGCCACTCTTTTGGAAATACTGTAAAACTTTTATTGAGCATGAACATACAAGACAATTTCAGGAGTTTTCGGGAAAGTCAATTAATTTGTAAATAAAGTATCATTTATGCTGTCCTCAGTTAGTCCATTTTCAACCACTGCTATTTGAGTTTTCCTTTTGTTAATTATAAATTAACATGAGTATAACATCTTTATTTATATGGTATATTATGTATCATTTAGACAACCTTACTGTGTAGAGTAACGCATATTTTTCCATCTGAAGCACAGAATAAGATAAGGCTAGGCTGCCTGGCTTGTATCTCACTATCACTACACATTAGTTGTATGACTTTAGGTAAATTATTCAACCTCTTACACCTCAATTTCTTCACCATTAAAATGGGGAGAATAATACCTATATCAGAGGAATAGTGAGAAGATTAAATGAGATAATCCATGTCAAGTACTCAGACCACATAGTTAGCTATTATTATTATTATTATATCATTTTATCATTACTAGTGCATGAAAAGGACTTTTAGCCTCTAATTTTCCAGTAACTAGACTAAGCTATGTACAGACACAGTTAAAGTACAACTTATCCACAAATATATCACTAAAGCAGATATATCTATAACCCTACCAAAATTTTTTATACTGTATGTTTCAAAGGTGATGTATTTTATAGTACATATTGATTTGTTTAGTATCTACCGTCTGTCTTCTCTACTGGAACCTAAAATTCATAAGGGCAAAGAACTTTTCCTAGCAGTGGGTTCTCTGCTATAGCCCAAATGCCTAGAACAATGTCTGACACAAGTAGGCTCTAAACCAATTTTTTAAAATTAACTAGTATGCTAATTATGAATTTATACTATATAACCTACAGTATGATACTGAGTTTGATGTAATAAAATTACTGGATTATCAAGTTTTTCAGCATGATTTTATACCTTAAAACCACATTTAAGCTTACATTGTCACCTTATTAAGTAAATAATGAGTGACTTGCATATATTCTTCTTTAACTCCTTGCTATCATTGAGTTATTTTCCACTGAGAACACATGGATTAGGTGATCATGGATCTTTTTCAAAGTCTGAGTGGGCCACAGCCAAATAAAGAACTATCTTTTTCAATTCAACAATACAAAAATATTTTACATGACCCTGCAGTTCCAATTCTATATAGATGCCTAAAAGAAATAAATGAAAAAGTTCATCAAAAGACATGTATAAGAAATGTTCACAACGACTTTGTTTATGATAGCTAAAGATTGGAAACAACCCAAATGCCCACCACAGAAGAATAAATAAGTGGTGGAATACTTATACAATGAAATATTGCATAGCAATAAAAAGAACAAACTACACTTACATACTCTTAAATGTAGTAACATGAATGAATCTCACAGAGATAAAGATAAGCAAAAGAAGCCAGACACAAAAGATAGCATTCTATGATTCCATTTATATGAAAATTCAAGTTATATGCATTTATATGAAGTATATTAGTTACATGCAAAACTGATCGGTGATTATAGAAGTCAAAAAGTGGTTACCTCTGTTGGGGGGATGTGAAGGGCCAAGAGAAAGCCTTCTAGGATCTGGGAAATGCTCTATGTCTTAATTTGGGTGATAGTTCACAAGTATGCATATGTGTGTGTCGTTGTGTATGTATATAAATTCATTGAGTTGTACGGTTAAGATCTATACACTTTACAGTATGTATGTCATACATGCATATGTATGTGTGTACAAGAATGATTTCTGCCAGCCTGACATTTAGCTGGGGCCTGGAGATACACTGATGAATAAAATGGGCACTGTCTTTCCCCTTATTACCGTGTAGTTTAGTATCTATGCTCAGTAAATTGGTGATGACCTAAACTGAACACTCTTTTTGCACACTAACTATTTAAACTTTTTTAAAAAGACTATTGCATATGCTAATGACAACAGTGGTACTTCATATTTCTTTGACAAGTGTTTTGTTTCATTTTAGCTTTTACAATCTGAGGTCATCAGGGTGCCTCATTATGGAAAAATCCCAGAACCTTCTCCCCTCCAGCAAAAATGCTACATGCACTTTTATCCTGTAGATTTCAGAACTGATTCTCTGTGCTGTGAGCCTTCTCTATATCCCATGGACTGGTGTGCTAAAATCCAGAGCAATGAACACACCTATGAAAAATGATTCTTTCGAGGCTACCCCATGGTGCAGTAAATTTGAAAGTACTCTTAATAAGAAGAAGAATCAACATTGACTTTAATGGTCCTCAAATCCATCACGTAATTTCATTAGCCACCCAGGACAGATGCAAGCAGGGGTGATGTCATACTTTTTCCCCTTGCTCTGAAACCTGAGTCAGGCGCCAGAGATGGAAACCAGTTTTACAGACTCTAATCGGATTAAAGCTTCTGGCAGCCGTTGATCAATAGGTGGTAACTGGAGCAATCCCAAAATGTGCAAAGCCCTCTCGGTCCCCTTCATGGGCACAGCCTCACTCAAGCAGAAGGGAGTTTCAGGTAGACACCTGCTGCAAGTGGGCCAAGTCAAGAGGGTGTGTCCAGAGGCACGGTGATATTTTATTTCCAGTTTCCTCAGCACCGCGGTGCACGTGGGAGAGAGGGGTTGTCCGTTATGCAGCCACCTCACATATTCCCTCTGATCTTACCCAAAGGGAATCTCTGAACTACTCACACACCCATCATATAGAAAACTAGCAGTTATAATCATGGGTTCTGGAGTCAGCCACAGCTTGATCTAAAGCCTACCTCTCTCATTGACTGGTTAAACCCACATGTGCAACCCTACCTCTCTGAGACTCAGCTTCCTCCGCTACAGGTGGAGTAAGATAAAGAGCTCCTGAGCAGGAAGCACCGATGACAGTCCCCAGGCCAAGGTACTTACGTGCTCCTAAAATGAGAGCTAGTAATAAAAATAAATGATCAGCAATGATTACTACCAATTAGCATTTTAATTCATAAAACTCTGAAATCTCCCCTCACAATCAGAGAGGAAGCTGTGGGGTATTTTTGTCTTTATTGTTTTACCTACCTCAAATTTTCCACCTCTCAAACTTAGCACAACAAGAAGCCAGTGCCAATCTGTGCTTATGACCTCCAGGTTGCTTTAACAAGAACTTCAATAACGTGGCAAAATACAATGACCTCATCATCTCAGTGTTGTAGCAGTAAAAAATCGATGCTGCTTAAAAAGTCTGACAATCAATCAAGGTCTAGCCAGATATGTGTGGAAGTCAAACAGGCCCGTATAAAAAACTAATCCACCTAGGGATCTCATTAAAAACTCTGCAGCACTATTTCCCTGATGTAAGCTGGGAGTTTTCGTTTGGGTTGCTGATTATTTTTTTCAACTGTGGAGTCCCTGTGAGATCGGGGCTATATATCTCCCCAGCAGCTGGCTTGGGAGCACTTTTATTAGTCGGATGTCCTCACTTACATTACCAATGCAAACGGTCATTCCTATGTCAATGTCATTCCACCCTCCCATGGCGACTGGAACCTTCTCCTATTGAAAGCACGCTGCTTTAGTTCAGAGTAAGCTCTTAAAAGAGTAATAAACACTTTCTTTTTATTACATTATATACAGTCGTGTAGGAGCTATAGGAGCATAATTTTAAGAGAATGCATTTCTATTCTACGGTCCTTTTTTCTAAATCCTCATAATTCAAATGTTAGTAGAAAACAACGGTTCCTCTTGTGAAATCAGCTCATTTTAAGAAACAGCACCTACTACAGGTCCAGCATTCTTCTAGGCACTGGAGATTGTGTGAGACCACCAAGCACAGATCTCACTAACTCCAGACCCCATCCATGAAAAAAGACAAACAGGGTGAAAGACAGGATGTGGCACATACCACCGAATTAAGACTTGTTTTTCTCTCTAGTAGTGAAAAAGCTACTGGATTCTGGATTATCCACTCCAGAACAATCAATGTAGAGTGGAAACTTAAACTAGTACGGAAAATGGGTGAACCGGAATAAGAAGGCCTATGATCTCCAGCAGCACCAGCAACCTAATCATTTAGAAATTCAATGAAATTCAATCAGGAACACAATTCTTGGGCTACTCCATATTCCATGCATGCAAGGTCAGACAATTAGTTTGGCAAACTCATCCTAGAAAAAGTGCTGCATACCTCATTGTTGATATTCAGCAATAAGGTTATGACACCTCACCGAGTTGTTTGTACAGTGCTGCCAACATAAGCGCACAGTGGTAAGTTCGCAAACTTGACTGTCAGGTTTTGGGTACAATGACAGCTCTGATGGCCATTCCAGAAAAAGAGTTCCAAAGGTGCTTTGAAGGGTGGACTAGGCACGAGGATTGGCGCATAGCTTCCCAAGGGGAGCACTTCAAAGGTCACTGCAGTGATGCTTAGCAATGAGGTATGTAGCACTTTTTCTAGGATGAGTTTGTGAAATTAATTGTCCAACCTCATAGGACCAACTCACTGATTAAAATGAAATTAAATCTAAAACCTCACTCTTCTAAATAATTCTTGTGTCAAAGAGTAAATAAAAACTCAATTTATAAATTATTTAGACATTAACATGTTAAAATACTGAATGGAAAATTCTATGGGATATATCCAAAATCTTACTCAGAACAAAAAAATTGTAAGTTTTTTTCCTAAAACAAAATATGTCTGGAATAAACATATTTGGAACATTAGATAGATTGAGAAGCCAGAAAAAGAACAACAAAAGAAACCAGTGAATTAGAAAGTTTAAACTAATGAATTGTTAAGTAAACTAGTTCCTTGGGGGAAAAAAAGCATTGAGATGTTTGACAAATCTGACAAAAAAAAAAAAAGTTTCAGAACACTTAAACAACATCTGCAATGAAAAAATTAAATGTAACTACAGATAGAGAATAAACAATTTTTAATAAAATAATACTACTTATAACTTTATGCCAAAAAAAATGTGAAAGGCAAAAAAAAGATCAACAATCTTCTAAAGAAATGACGTGAATTTTTTTAAAACAGAAATTGAAAGAATTAGTAAATTCAAACCCTCAAAAAAATTCCAGAAGTTGGCTTCTTAAGAAAGTTCTATAAAGCTTTTAAGAACCCATTTCAGAAGGCTAGTATAACCCTGATGTGAAAAATGACCAAGATGGGGGGAAGTAACCTATAAGTCAAATTCACTTATAAATATGATATACATATACCCTAAAAATAGTATTAACGAAAAGAATGAACCACACATTAAAAAACAATATAGCACCTCTAACTAGAATTTATTTCATGAATTCAAGGGTAGACTAACATTAAAAAAAAAACTATCAATGTAATTCACTAGATTAACAGATTAAAAAAAAAAAACAAATCATTAGTTTGATAAATCCAGAAAATGCAGTTGATAAAATTCTATATTCATTTAAGGTAAAACTTATGAATAAACTAAGAATAGAAGGAAACCTACTTAATATGATCTAGAACATTTTTTTAAAAATCAGTAGCAATCTCTTTTTAAAAGTTAATATTATCAAAGAAAAAAATTTAAGACTACTCTATATTAAAAAGAAAATAAAGGTATTTAACAAACAAATACAATGAATGAAAATTTACAGATGATCCATGGTTAAAAAAATAAAGGTAGCAATAAAATGTATTTTACAGAGAAAATATGTAACATATAGAGCAGTGAACAGGTTAGTTAGTATCTCTATTTTATGAAGAGTTCTTATTAATCAATTTTTAAAAAGATAATCTCTCCTTCCTCAAAGTAAGAAGATTCATAAATAGGGCACTCTCAAAAGAAGAAATACAAGTTGCCCCCCAAAAAACAAAATATGTGAAAAGATATTCAGCCTGATTAGTAACAAAAAAGGTAAATTAGCATAACAATGAAATACCATTTTTCTACTTTAAGATTAGCACAGATTAAGCAGAATAATACTATTCAGAGTTGGTAAGGTGTAACTATTATACAGGTGAAGGATAAATTAGTTCAACTTATTGGAGGTAACAAGTTAGGCAATTTACACCAAAATTTTACATAAGAATTCCTTTTGACCTGTTAAACTAGAATCTGACCAAAGGAAATAATTAAACAAAAGGTAAAAATTAATGTACATGATTTCTTCAGCATTGTTGATAAAAAATTTTTAATCTAAATGACCAATTAAATTGTGCCATAGCCATATAACAGATACTCTTAAGTGTTGAAAGAAACAAATCTATATATACTAGCATAGAAAGAGGGCCACAAAATATTTTATAGAAGAGTAGGTCTAATAGGATTTTGTTTATGTAAAAGATGAATATGTATTGATACTTGTGTTTAAAGAAATACAGAAAAACTTTTTGAAAAGTATACAACAAATTAAAACAATAGTTACATCCGCAGGGTAGAATTAAGGGTACTTTCACTTTCTACCTGACGTCTAAAATGTTTACTGTTGTTTCACGATCAGCACATACTACGTTTATAATCAGAAAAATGATAGTGCACTGTGGGAGAAAAAAGAGGGACCCTCTGTTCCCCCACCCCAGCTGAAGGCGAAGTCCACACCCCATCTCTGTGGGCCCCTCTAGGAACTGGGACAAAAACTAGATCCGCACTGGAAATCTTGCTTTGTAAAGCTCCACACGCCTGAGCCTTGAGTCACGTCAGGGACCGGCCCCTCTTTAAGGTCACCCTTATTGCTAACTGAAATAATTACTCCGCGTCTGGGAAACACATCTCCCCAGGGAAGCCCCTGTTTCCAAACCTTGCTGGTTTACCACCAGTGTAAGCCCTTGGCCCGTGATGGCCCATCTGCTCAACATGTCTCTTTCTCCAGTTAACAACCTTCATTATTTTTAAACTGTCTTTAAGCACAAATTCAGAGGCAAGGGCAACAAGAATGTCCCCTAAGTCTCCAAAATAAATTGATCCCTGTAATCTGCTTCCCAGGTCCCCTCTGTGAACACGAGCATAACTGGGGCTGCCATCATCATCATCATATGTTTGCCCTGAGAACTAATACTTAAAAGCAGGCACTTTGCACAGGGTGCCTGCCAGATCAATACGAGCAGAGGCTAAGGGGGGACTGGTCAAAAAGATTCCAAGGGGCATAGAGTATGTCTGGGGCTTCAAACACCTGACAGTGATTCAGGAAACAGGTCTAAGATGCTGAGGTAGTGAGGAAAGAGAGAGTCCAGGTAATTATTCAAATATTGCTTGAATACTGTGTGTGGGTTATTAATAATCTCTAAAGGTCCCGAATGAGTGCACACATTGAGTTATTCCATCATTAAAACCATTGGCAGTGTTAATGTGGTTCCTCTGTAGGGTTCATTAACTGGACAGAGTGTCAAGTCAGGGTGAATTTATATTTTCATTTCTTTCACTTACTCTCTATTTTGTTCCCTTCCATAGTTCATAAATAGAAGTGGTAATTATTGGAAGGAAAAAGCATTTCTCAATTCTTTTGCTGGATATTAAGAGGAAAGGGGGGAATTATTTACCTACAATCACCTTGCCAAATCCACAGAGAACTACATGGACATAAGCTAATACCTGGAAATTTTTAAAGCACTTTGAAAATATAAAGCTGTAAATATTAGTAAGCTATTGTTTTTCATCTTGCCTGTGTATATATGACCTCAAAGTAATCTTCAAGCTATAGGAATTACTGTACAGGGCAATACGAAACTTCTACCCAGCCACATACCTTGAGAAAAGTTCTCCATATGCTGGCCCCACCCCAGAATAGCACAGGCTTCCCCAGTGTCTCTGGGGACAAGCTGTCAGAAGGACCAAGATAAGAAAAATAGAACATTCGATAAGTGAATAGATGGGTGAGAAGACGGACAAGTGAACAGATGGATGGAAGAGAAGGCAGGGAGAACGACATAGATAAATAGGTAAGTAGTTTCCTCCCTTCCTCCCTCCACACCTGTATATTCAAGCCAGGACACGTGAACGCATCCACCTCTGTGAGGTAACTTTACTTTTTCCCAGGACTGGGTCTTCTCTTGTCCTCTCGACCCCACCTCCTCCTGTCGCCTCTCAAATGTGTTCCAACATCTATCCCCTGTCTCTGAGTCTTTAATCTTTCTCTCCACTAGATGTTCACCTACAAACATCTTTAATCCTCCCCTATGCCAACATAAACACACATATTCCCCCAACCAGCTTCCCCTTAGGATGAAGTCCCGTTCATCCCTGCACAAGTTGTTTTCTGAGCAGAGTCCTTCACATCTCAGTTTCTGCCCAGTCACCGTCATCTCCCTTGTAGGGCACTGCGGCTTGCCTCCTACCCTGCACTCTCCCACCCCTCAAAGCTCCTAGCCCTTTCCTCATCCCAAATTCCATGGCGTCCTCTTCCTTTAATATCTGACCACTTTACTTTGCCTTCAAACTTTCTCCTCCCCGATCTTCTACAGTAGTTTACTCCTGCATTTCTTTTTCCCATCTCCCCAACAACCTTTCTTGATTCATATATTCTTTAATTTATTCAAGAAATGTTTGTTGAGAACTTATTTTATTCCAGGCACTGAGCTAGACATGCAGAGAACACAAAATGACCAAGACCTCAACCTTACTCTAATGAGCCCAAAGAGAGATATAATTGTGTGAACTGATGACTTTACAATGAAGGATGATAAGTAATCACTCATTCATTCATTCAGAAAACATTATGGAGCACCTACTATATGCCAGGCACTGTTCTATGAGCTAGGGATAAAACTCAGAGCAACATTGCCTTTATTAAGTTTATAGTGAGGTGAAGATACATAAAGTATATGAGTAAAATATATAGCTGGTCAAAACATAATGTGTAGAAAAATAAAGCAGGGGAGGAAAATAGGGGACATACTAAGGGGAAGGCAGGTTTTCCATTTCAGTGGAATGGTCAGGGAAATGCTTACTAAGAAAGACAGTTGCACTACGATGTTAAGGAGATAAGGGGGTAAGCCATGTGAATATCCGAGGTAAAGTATCTGGGTAGAAGGACTGGCAAATGTGAAGGCCTTGAGCTAGAATCATGTCTACAGTGTTCTGGACAATGAGGAGACTGGTGGAAGATGAGATGCCAAAAATACAACTAGGAAAAGGTAAACCATGTAGCATAGAGTCCATCAAAGGATTTTGAATGAGATTGGAAAGCGCCAGATAATTTGAACAAAGGAGGAACATGATCTGAACTAGATGTTTAAAGGATTCCTCTAGCTACTATGTGTAAAAAAAAAAAAAAAGACCAGGGCAGAAGCAGGGAAACCAGTTTGGAGGGGGCCACTGCAGTGATCTAGGAGAGGTGATGGTAGCTTGCTGAATGGGGAGCAGGGGAAGAGATACAAAATGGTTAGATCTGGAGGACTTTGTGAAGCAGAACAGATTTAGCAATGGATTGCAAGTGAGAACTCCCCAAGGGTGTGGAACCCACAAAAGTACCCTACGGTAGAATCAGCTGCCATCTGATGACAGAACTAGACCAAAAATGATTTGATTGCACCTCTCCTCTCCCGAGGCCCACCCACCTTCTACCTTGAGGGTAGTCCAAACTAGCAGCCTTCATCTCAAAATGAGGCAGGAGAGAGGTGCAAGGCACAGTTGGGGGAAAAAAACTAAGCCAACCAGATCCCCTTTTGCCCTATGTCGACAGCCTGGCCTGAGCTGGTGAAGGAGGAAAAGCCCTAACCTTCGATGAAATATGCTGATTCAATTATCATATGGGCCTGGACATAGTAATGGGATGACCCCTGTTCAGGGACCAGAGAGCTGCAATGGTTTGCCCTGAACTGTACCTTTCATGCAGGGGCAAGGAAGAACTAGCTCCACAGAAGAAATGTAAAGCGACAATCGAAGGAAAATAATAATAAAGTTATTTTATTGTTATAAAGTCATGCTTATTCCTGAAACATTTGCTTTGGGAGGTCAAGACTAAAACGGTCAACAAATGCTCCTCATGGCAAAGGCCAGTTAAAGAAACAAACTTATGTCCACTTGATGATTTGCACCTTCAACCAAAAGCAGAGCTTGTGGGAACCCTTCTTTTAGGGTTAAATCTGCAATGAACAAGCCTGTATGACCCAAAGCGGTTAGGAGCTGCTGGGAAAACAAAGGATCTTGGTTTTTGTTACCACAGCTGCTGCTGCTGCTGCTGCCCCTGGTGTTATTCAGTAAAGCCCAAAAGGTCTTGGGAGGCAGAAATCCCGCACTGAATTTACTGTTTGAATAGACTCCTCAGAAGTAAAGATAATCCTTCATTTGACATTTCTTCACTTTGTTGTTTTTTCTATATTGTTCACATCAAGCCTTGCCGTTTGATTTATTCGTACCATAAAGCACTTGTACATTTAGTGCTTTGATTATTATCTCCTACTTACAGCTGACTTGGCACTTTCTTCCTGGGCCCTTATTTCCAGCAGCTTATAAATTTTATGAACAAATTACTTTTTATTTATCAACCTCTTCCTCTGCCCAGCAGTGAATTCTTCGGAAGGTTGGCCGAGAAAGCACAAATACTCTTTTTAAATGAGCCATCTAATGAAGAAAGCTAGCATCTTTAGAGGGGAAATATAAGCCAAGATGGTACTTGCTTTTAAATTATTGCATTACTTAAAAATAAAGAAATATGTATAATTTAGGAAATATAATATAAAGCAAAATATAGGTAGTAGTCCTCCAAAAACAGAATTAATTCCCTGGAGAAAATATTTTGTCAGGATTTCATTTCTTCTGGTATATAGCTTCTATGCTGGAATGTGTCCAGAACAGTCATAATTCCCTAGCCTCATCAAGTTATACAAAAAAAGCTGGAAAGTTCATTATGGTTTCAGGAGTGACATTTAACTTATATTGGAGCGAGAGGCTGTCAAATTCTGGATTGACAGTCTCTGCCATCAGCAACCCTGTAAAAAGATATTAAAGCCACCACAAGAGGGATAGGGTCAAGGTGCATAAATAAACTCCATAGAGGAAGGGATCCAACGTTTACTGAGTACCATGTAACTGGGAACTTACATATTTATCTCACGTAACCTTCAATGGCTATACAAGACAATCATTATTAATTCCACTTTGTAAAGAAAGACATTGGAGATCCGAGGTTGAATAACTTGCCCAAGTTCACAGTCAGTGGTGGAGCTTGGGTCTGAACCAAATCTATTTCTCTAAAATATGGCATTTTAATTTCAGATAATGCTTTTGAACCTTCTCTTCGTTCCCCTCAAAATCTACTATCAGTGTTTCTAAAAACCATAAAAATAGCTGGGCGTGTGCAATAAGTACCAAAAAGGCTCAATGTCAAGAGCTAAAGCAGTCTGATTCCTGGATGATCATTTTGAAGGTAAGACGCATACCTTCCCTTTTGCTTCTCCTCTTTGTCAACCATCTCAACCACTCTCCCAGCAACCAGGACCACTCGCATTCACAGAAAAGTAAGCTGAGGAACTCAATCATCCAGACACATACAAGGAATTCTATTCCAACTTCTTCATAACCAGACAATGGTAAACCTAAATTTACCTATATCTAGAACTCTATATTTTGTAACTATCTGGCACTAAGGAAATCCAGAATGCAGGTTGCCCAATTACATCTGTAGTCAAAAAACACTACCTACCCTACCTACCTGTTTTTAATAGCCTAGAGGTAGAAAAAATCCTAAAATTCCAAAAGATGACAAAATAAAACTTCCCAAGAAGCTAGAACAAGTAGGTCTGGTTACTAAGATAAGATAATGTTTTCAACAATGCCAAAGAAGCCAAACCTCAAGGATAAGAATATTAAAGAACTTTACTAAGTACAAGAAAACATCCCCAGGAGATCTCAATTTTGACTCTACAGAAAGGAACCACAGTACGTTGCAGTTACACAGGCCACAACTCTACTTTCCTCAGAAAGAAACAAGGAATTGAGCTCATATCAGGACATATCTAAGGAAGTAAGTGCCAAGATTCATCCTGGAATATTATATACTTAACCTAAAGTGGGCATCTGATGATCACCTTGGCTTTCAGATATACACCCATGTCTTTGTTTGGAGAATTCCATACTTTATGAGTTTGAGTAGAGGGAAAAGACAATCTTCCCCCAGAAGAGCTGAAAGTGTTAAATATTCCCTCACCACAGGAGCACATCCATGAAGCAAAGTTTCTGACAGGAGTATCACACCAGACTGATGTGCTGAGTGCTCATGCATGCTCGCTCGCTCGCTCTCTCTCTCCCTCCCTCTCTCTCTCTCTTTCACTCTCACTCTCGCTCTCACTCTCTCATGCTAGTGGCAACAGCAGAAACTGCAACCCGAAGCTCCTGAAACAGAAGCTACTTTTAAAACTGTGCCACACACTATTCAGTAATTGAAGTGGTGGTACTTTCCTTATAGGACCAGGTCTTTAGATTGTACTGGGGCATTATTTCACTTAGCCTTCAAGCCCCCTCTACCACTGTTTGAATGCCCTCTATCCTTAATAAGCCAAAGTCCATTTCTGTTGCTTGCAACCAAGAATTCAGACTGAATCAAACCGCAGCTCCAAAAGCATTTATCGATATAACTCACCAAAAATTTTTAATGGATGACTCACATCATTAAAAAAGGTTTAGTTGTTATTTTATACACTGCAATTACTAGGATATAGAGTATAGACTTTATTTTAGAAAAATTTCCATTTTAAACAAAAAGTTGGAGAAAAAAGGGTTTTGTTACTTAAATCAAGTTATCCAAAACAACAATCATTCACTTTATGCCAAACCATGCCCTGATGTATTACTGTGATATAATATATAATACAAAGTATAGTGCATATTCTAAATGAAAGAAATACTTAGAAATGTCAAGAAAGTCTATGTGTGACATGTGTTTTGTGTATCTGTGTCTCTGTGTGGGAAGGGGGGAGGGAGGGAGAGGGAAGGGTATAAGCAGCAGGAACATGAAATGGTTATAAACACCATCATTGTTGATGTGAGTTCATCTGAAGTATTTCCACATTCAGAACTCTGAAATGATTCTGCAATGTGACTTGTCCCAAAAATTGGGCCAGAGTAGGATGGGGGTTGGGGAAAGACGATGGAATTTCTCTTACTACCATTCATACCCAGTTTTTAAAAAGAAAAGACAAGAAGTTTACCAAAAGTAAACCATGTAAGGGAGCATATGAGATCTTGCTCCCTGACATATGTCATCAGTTTGGCTCAAAGAAACTTTTATAAAATTTTTTTTTAAAAAGTAAGTTATGTAAGACCAACTGAACCATTAACCCTAATTTGATTATATCAAAACACTTGGGGTTTAAGGGTAGAGAAAAATAAATCTATGAACCTGTAAGTATATAGCATATATAAACACACACACACACACACTTTGTTATTTTTTTTCTTGACTTAACCACATTCAATTCTACTAGGCAGAGGTCTAATAAGAAAACCCTTGCTGTCCCTTTAAGCAATAGGAGTCTATAATGTAATCTAGGACATATAAGCTGCTCTGGTTATTCATAAAAAGCCCATATGGCAAAAGGAGCTCTGAAATCCATTTGAAAAAAAGGGAAGTCACTGAATAAAAAGAAAATGAAGAAAAGGTTGGAGAAAAGGTAAATCTCTATGAGACGGAAAGCAAGTCACCATTGCCGGTTTAGACCATTTGGACTGAATTCATTAATCCTATCAACCAAATAGTTCAATGTTGTCCAAAAAGAAGGATTTAATGTTCTTAATGGAACTGACCAGATAAGTAATTTAATAATGATCAAGTCAGACAAAGCAGTCTAAGCACGTGTGTGTAGATGCATCAAGAAACCTCAAAGGAAAAGATCCTAAGAGTAACAGAAAATCCAAATGAATTCAGAATGAAAAACAATGCTGAGAAAAAGGAAGAAGGCAGGTGATGGAGCAATCACTCCTCATGGGCTGTGAATTGTGTCAGGAAAATGAAGACTTCTGATTAGCTCCTGGCGGTGCTGTTAATAAGGTAGAATTCTGCAGATTCCCTATAATTGCAGCAATTTTCAAAGCATTAGAATGTACATGAGACAAGTGAATGATGGGTTCAATGAGGTGAATGAAGAGAACCTGTATTTTTAATGAAAAATGAAGGTGGAAACCAGCCATGAAATAATGTCACTAAATAAAAAATGGGGCGGCAGAAGGGGCACCCTGCAGCCCCAAAAGGTAACACCCCAGGCAGTAATAAATAGGCTGGTTCATAAAACAGAAGAGCACTTCCCCACGCTTTTCCAGCTATGTTTCAAAACAAAGACTTAAAATGGTAAATTGTATTTTTTTAATGGAACATGCCACACAAAAATATTTTCTGTGGTGATATCTAATTCTGTGAGAAGGAGAGGTCATGGTGTGACTACTACTGCTTTTCTCTACATTTCTTTTATTACGTCCCAAATGAGCTGCACATTCCCCTATGCAGAGCCACACAAAATTCACCTATCAGCAGCCAACAAATATGTATTGAACACCTACTATGTGTCAGGCACTCTGACAAATGCTGGGATTACAGTAGTTAACAAAACAAACAAAAATCTCTGCCCCGATAGAGCTAGTATTCTAGTTGAGGACAGAGAGATATAGGCAAACAAATACATAATACATACAGAAGGTCTGACCGTCATAAAAGTCATGAAGGAGAGAGCAAGAGCAGGGAGGACTGGGATTACTGGAGGAAGGAGTTGCCTTATAGTCGTACATAAGACTGGGGATTAGGGACTAGGAGCTAAAAGATGACCTTGGGTCCTAGGCTTTTTTAAATTGTGGTAAATTTACAACATAGTATTAACCACCTTAACCATTTTTAAATGCACAGTTCAGTAGTGTTAAGTACATTCACATTGTTATGCAACCAATCTCCAAAACTCTTTTCATCTTGCAAAACTAAAACTCTCCATCCGTTAAACAATTCCCATAACCCACAACCTCAGGTCCTGGTGGCCACCACTCTATTTTCAGTCCATATAAATTTGACTATTCTAGATATCCCACATACGAAGAATCATACAGTATTTGTCCAGTTCTGGACTTCTTGTGACTAATGGAAGCTGCAATAAAGTACATGATGAGATTAGTCCCGAAGACCTCAAGACAAAAAGTAGTGAAGCTCTGAGTGTTGAGGGGAGAGCTGAGTGGGGGTTTGCCAAGAGCACACAGAATCCTAAGACCCCCTCCCCCACTACCTTCTCTCCTGCCCATGTGGGGTTACCTGGAACACTCACAGCTCTTGGGTTCTCTCTTGGTTCCCACAGATGGAGGTGTGGAAAGTTACAAGAAGCATGTGGAACTCTTGGGCTCCCTCTTGCCTCACAGAAATGCAACTGTGAAAGGGCAGGCCTTCCCTGGCCACAGAATTCTTTTCAGCTCATTTCCTGATTCTCATTTATAATTATATACAGGTGGTCTTGAAGCATACGTGGGCATCCCGCTGTGTGCTGTGATGAACCTGGTCCTAGGAAAAAGGAGCCTTGGGTTCTAATTTAAGCTATCTATTTACTTGGTGATTTGAGACAAATGTCTCAATTAGCCTAAGGGATTAATTTGCTTAGGAAATTGCCCTATCTATTTCATCATCTATATGTAAATATATACATACAATCAAATACATACTTATACCTTTGAAATTTAAAAAGAAAAATTAAAGACAGGCAAACACTCCCATAGTGCCTGGCACACAACGTGCATCCTCCAGAATGTTATACAGAGCAATTGGTTTGGTGTGCTGGGAAAATACACTGTCTCTGCTAGAAAGCAGATCAGGTTCACGTCCTGGCTCCCACACTAGATTCCCTGTGTCCTTGAGCACATCCCTTCACTTTTCATGGCCTAATTTTCCTCATCTTTGAAATGAGTTCTGTATTTGTTCATTGTCCAGCCTCTCCACTAAAATGTAAGCTCCTGCACATCTGAACCTCTGTTTTATTGATTGCTCTATTTCCAGAAAATAGAGTAGCACCTGGTACATACCATGGTACTCAATAAATATTTGTTGAATGAATTAATGAATAAATGAACTCTTGTTATCTGCTTAGCAATGTGCTAAGTGCTGTGGTAAAAACATCTAACACATCAGAAACCTTTAGAAAATAATGCAATTCTAACTAATTATGGGCCTTACTTATGACCACACTGGGATGCTATCATAGATAAACAATTGGTAATTTAGATAAGAGAGAAACACATCTATTTTGTAAAGATGATATGACAGAAAGATGAGGTTTGAGCTGGGCTCTAACAGGCAGGTGGGTTTTAAGCAGGAACAAGGAGGAAAAATATCTTTTCAGGTTGTTAAAAAATACAACCAAGCATGGCATGAACCAATGACAGTGAGGAATCCTTCCCAAAGGTCTTATTTTATCTCTCTACACTTGCTTCCTAGGAGTTCAATTTGAGACAGATTAGATTTAAGGTCTTGTGTGAGATGTCTAGCTTGCATTTAGAAATCTGAGTTTTGAGCTTGGCCTAGAGATCCAGAACTGGAAGTCATCCACTGAAAGGTAATAACTGCCATGGATGCCATCCAAGAAACCACAACTCAAGGTACAACTTATTCTAATACCCTATATCTCTGCATCTTTCAAACAGAAGATGGTATTCATATTGAGAAACAATCCACTTATTCAATCTCAAATCCAGCCATGTAGCCATATCGCAAAACCAAGCAAATCCAGACTGTTTCTCAGGTTTGGTATGCACATGCCCAACCTGACTCAAACACAGGCACCTGAGACCAATTTGAACCAGGAGGCAAGATGACCTTACATCGCAGTTTGCCCAGGGTAGTTCTGGTTTATACCTATTGTCCCAGCATAATCATTAATAGTACACCTTTCACTCTCAAAAGCATCCCAGTTTAAATAATAAAGTATACAGTCAATCTACTAATTCTCCAAATAACCAATTTCTTGAATGACCCATTTCCCCAATGATCAATTTGCCTAATGAAATCATGCCATTTAACTTTCTAGTTAAGTTGATTGGTTTTCATTTTGCTTTTATAATACCATTTTAAGGAACATTGACACTGTCTCTTCCCCAGCTCCTTAACATTCGAGCTGGAAATGCGAGCCTCTGGGCCTTGCTCTCCATTTGTGCCTCAGTATCCCCTTTCCACTTCCAATTCTGTCCCTCATTCTCCAGCAGCGACAGCAAAGAGCTGGAGGCAAAGGAAAATTGAATATATTCTCCCTATGAATATATTGCTTTATAAATATATTCAATGAAAATGTTCTTTTTATGAATATATTCTTTATAAATCATGCCTTCTTGCATATATTCTTAAGTGTGAAGAGTTCATATGCATATATTATCCTTAGGAAGAACTAAAAAAATATTTTTAAAACAATCTGTCCTGTTCAAGAATATATCCTTATGAATATATTTTTATTGTGGTGCTCAGAACACTCTTCCTCAATTTCCCCTGCTTTCTATTCCTCACATTCTTGAGCCTCTCTAAGGGGAGAAAAATATTGAAAAGTTCTTAAAATGCTATCAGAAAATCAAAATGAAAACCAAAACTAAATAGTACAGAGAACATAAATAAGCTTGGTGAATTAGTCCTTCAACGAATTTGGTCATGCAATAATCAGCTTCCAGCAAACTGGCTTTCAATTAATTGACTTTTAGCAACCTAACATACAGCTTCCCAACCAGCCCATCTCAAAGATGTCAGCCATTAACCCTACTGTGACCTCAACTACACCAAAATCCTCTCTCAGAGGATTTGTGTGGTTGTTTGATAGTTTCAGCAAAACCAAACATAATTGTGTTCGATTATATTAGAATATTCTCATGAGGTCCAGGGCCTTTCTGGCTCTGTTCACCAGTGATTCTATAGCCCTATCTCAATCTCTGGCCATAATTAATGCTCCATAAACATTTGTTAAATAAACTGACAATGAATGAATGAATGAATGAATGCACACACACAAAAGGGATCCCAAAAGAATCTCTAGACTCATGATAGAAACAAGAAAAAATATAAATTGTATACTAATCCCTACCTCAATTCTGACTACCATCATCCCAATCATACTTACTTTTTTATTGAAAAATAAACAGAAGTTATTAAGCAAAACATTTTTTAATGTGATCGATAGATGAGCAAGCTTCAAGCCAATTTTCTATTCAGACAGAACCTGTTTGACCATCTGAAATCAGAAAGTGCCGAAGGAAATCTCAACCCCAGATGTTACAACACTGCCCATTTAGTACAGCACTACTTGAGAGCAGATGGCGATGAGTCAGGACTTAACAAAGACCTTAACGGCTCTCCTGCCAGCCCTTGGGCCATCATTTGCATAGGAAGCAAATTTGGCTTGCCTGCTGATGGTGATCGCCTCTCACCCACTTGGACGCGATCTCATTCTCATGTCTCCGTTTTCCATCTCTGCCATATGCAGTCATAACCTTCTGGGAACCACTGTGTCACAAAATATAAAATAAAAGCAAGTCCTGATCATCTGAAGCACTATTTTAATTATGATTTTACTGACATATCTTCTTATTAGAAATTCATTTTTAATCAGTCTAACACATTTGAATCAGTGTGATGTGGTTTTTCTTTTCACTCATTTAATACCTCAAGTCAGAAGTTTATAGCATTGCATCAGGGCAATTATATGAAGGAAGGCCATTTGTAAAGATGCATATAAATTTACTGTGGATTTGCACTGTTTATGAATTAGGTTTATAGGCTTCATTTCGCCTCCAGATGCACTTACAATATCAAGAGAGAAGAAAGACATTTCACAAATGCAAAGAGAACCTCTTTCACATTTGGAAACAAATCACCCGATCCTAACAAACACAAAGGCATTTTTTTTTTTTTTTGTACATAGCTGATTTACCTGGGGGGTTGGGGAGATGGAACAAGGTTTCCATTTATCCATTTCAACTCACTGAGGTCCAGCCAACAACGTATTTCCTCAGGAAAGTGCAGGAGACAGAGGGACGGGAGAGTGATATTATTAATTGTACTTTCTGAGAGTAGGAGTTCAAGAGACACAGCAGGAATCTTGGAAAGTCTCACTTTCTTCCTCTCAAGTCCCCTCAGAATTATCCAACCCAAAGTTCCAATATTGAGTCCCATCATTTTCCATCTATCAAATACCCAATGTTCTAAACCAGGCCCTTAGGCCTTAGCTTATCTCCTCCTTTGATCTAGGAGTCTTAATAGTTCATTAATTTTTCAAAGAAGAGGAAGTAAATTTTATCATAAACTTCTAAACAAATTCCCCTCTTTGTAGCATTGCTAGCTTAGAGGGATGCTGACAGTTGTACATAAGACACTGTTTTTAAAGTAATTCAAATCCGTTGGAGAATAATTAATTATATTTTTAATAAAATAAAATAGTATAAAATAGAAAATATTAAAGTGCATTACACATAATTTCTGTTTCAGCTATTATGCGTGTGGAAGTACATGTATACTGGGTCAAATGTAGTTATTTTTAGCAAACACTCATATCATGCTTAATATGTACCAGGGACTATGTCAGGGACATCTACATGTATTAATTCATTTAATCTTCAATACCATCCAATGATATGGGACTATTTTTTACCCCAGTTAGACAATTGAATGAACTAAGACACACAGAATTTATATAACATACCCATGGTTCAGCTAACAAATGGCAGACAGAATTTGGAGACAGGAAATCTGGCCCTAAACCCTATGATCTAGGTTCCTATTTCACATCCTAGAGCCACGGGGTGAGCCCAGCTAACACATCCTCTCCTCTTCTGCTCTCTGAGGAGGCATTGTCAGAGCTCTATCTGGCCTGTCTCCCCTAGATATATTTCCTGCTATAGGTTTAAGTTTTAAAAAACAGAATTTGATAAACAGCAATTTAAAGGGATTATATATGATGTATATCCTAGGTTAGTTCCAATTTCAAATATTCTATATAATCCTCCTTATACCATCAGACCATATGATCTAATGTTTTCCTCAGGAAATTTGGTCCCTGTGCCATATATTCCAGTGTCACTAATGACACCACCCTTGCCACCAATCATAAATCAGGTATTCTGCCTTGATCACCTGGGATAGTGCTAGTTCTTACAGTCAATGGTCCCAAACCCCATGGTGCCAGAGTTAACAATAAAATTTAAAAAGAAAAAAAATAGTTGTTTATATTCTGACAAAACTATGACATCATTAGCAGTAAAACCCATAGCTTTGGAGAGGCTACTTCATCTTCGGGTAGGGGGGAGCTATAGAATTAAGTCATAACATAAGCACTGCAAGTTTATTTTCCTCGTTCTATTTTACAATGAATGGGACTAACTACAAGGAGGCCATAGAAATCTAAGGAAAATATCCTTAAACTTCTAGTCACAAAACCTGGCCTCTGCCAAAACTAGGTGACAGGCAATTCACTTATTCAGAGCAGCTCACCTTAGTTAGGGTTTTATACTTTCCAGAGAAGGCTGACACTCATGAGTTTTTTAGGCTCTAACACCATTCTATGAGGAAGGTAGAAATGGCCATGGAGAAGGGTCGCTTCTACCCTCCTTCCTCTGTGTCTACCCCCTACCTCCCTTCCTCCCCTAAAGGAGGATAAAGGTCAAACAGCAGACTAATCACCAGGGAAAGTTCACCAGCAGTGAAAGGTGAGCCCTATACAAGGTTCCTATTTCACTTCCGAGACCCAAGTGGGAGCCCCCCCCCCCCCCCCCCCCGCTAATACATACTCTGAGGAGGCACTGTCGGAGCTCCATCCAGGTCCCCTGTACCAGTTCTGTGCACCATCCAGCTTCTATCTGCTACTTGACTCCTTATGGTTGAGTCTGTGACCTCCTTTAGGGGATTAGCCAGAAGCTACTTCACCTGGATGTTCTGAGAGCCATGGGTGCAGGAGTTCCTGTCCCAGCCGCACCCAATCCTGGCCCAGCTCCTAACAGGTGACTGGAGCTGCAGAAGTGTGATCGCCAGCTCCCTCACCTCACATGAAACAATTTCTGAGGTGTCACTTAAACTCAGAGCTCCCCACAAAATCTGGAGTCTGAGAGGTTTCCTGGAATGGCACCCTTGCTCGGCTTCACCCTCCCTATTCTCTTCATCCACTCCCTTGCAGGTTTCCTCTGCGGGCACTTCCTAAAGACATCACCTACACCCGTATTCCGTCTCAGCGTCTGCTTCTGAGAACCTGACCTAAACTCTCTCCCTGTTGCAGGTCTAAACCTATCTGAGGAGATGGGCCTGATCAGATTTTCTCTACTTGTTTGGCCTCCTCTTTACTTGCAATTAGCTTTGGTCAGGTCCTACTCCAGGGAGCTGGCAGCCATCTCAGATTCAAGGAGGAAGTAGAAGCCTCATGTAAGTCCTCAAGCCTTAGCTGGATTTTCCAACCAGCTTCTACCAGAGCCATGCCTTAGAGGTCAGTATTCGCAGGGCTCTGACTTCCATCTAACTACTGGTCTTAAACAGCTCCCTCAACTACAAAGTTGAGGGAAGACTGGTAAGTGATTTACGTATTTCTGGTTCGCAGGCCCTAAAACTCTCACAATAGCTACAGAAACCTCACCTCTAGCTTCCTATAATTATGTTAGCAACCTTTTCAAGAGAACAGTCATCCCACAGAGCTTAAGAGCTGGAAGAGACCTTTGAGATATATCCCTGAGTATACAGATGAAGGAACTGAAGCTAAGACCAGGCATTTTCCCAAGGTCACATCATTGACAGTTAATCTTTGCAATAAACCCAGGTCTCTAGACTCAAGAGCAGGGTAGTGAATGCTGCCCACTGAACCAGGCTGCAGAGCCAGAGGACTGTTTTCCTCCCAACTCCCATCCCTGAAAGCATTTATTGAGTATTTGTAAACACATTTATGACAATTGATTGGTCTGAACTGCTTGATCTTTCCCCCATTAAGATAAACAGCATGAATCATAGATTAACTCTCATCATCAGCCTTGAAGGAAACATAATCAATATAGTCAGTTCGTTAAGGAGATTCTTCATCATATCACATGACATACACCCAGACCTAGCAGAGTGTCTGCCACATAGTAAACACTCAAATCACTTTTTTAGAAATTCATTGGACAAAAGTGCATATTGCATACTTAACTATGATTGCAATGATCCTCCAAATTATTCATGGGGAGACTTGTAATAGAGTTGTGGCAAAATATAATATCATGACATATTGATTGGTAAAATATAAAATATTTAATTCTACCACACAAATTACAAATAATTTTACTAGCAGTAAAATATGGCTATAGGGTGGGTATTTATATTTCTGTATCAAAATATTATTACATGTTTAAATTTTTAAGGAATTACCTTTCAGATAAGTGTTTTCTACTCATGCATAATTTACTCACTAGCTATCCCTTCACTACCAACGAAGCAATATAACCAGATACAAGAAATTTTAAAATTGAGAAAGCATCCGATTCATTAATTTACTTTTTCTTAAAAGTAGAATAATATCACTATTGCTTGGCATATCCATGAACCAAGAACAGTTCCCTTAGAACATGAGTTTAAAAGCACTACACTAATGGAATCTTCACACAAATAAACTCTAGCACAGGTTAGTATTAAGCAATCTTAATATAAACAACTGAATCAGTTAATACACACTTAACTGCTACTAATTTCAAAGTAGGAAAATCTTCTACAGTCATAAACACAAGGAAATGTTGAAATAAAGTTTAGGTATAAACTTCCAAAACACTAGAGACCCAAGCAACATTTACAAACTGGGAAACTTAATTTTAGACTTAGTTTTTCTCTGCAAACAATAAACTTGTAAAATGTCTAAAAAGGGACCTATGCTGTATATTCATGAATAGGGTGAGTGATTACTCTGTAAATATTTTCCAATTTTAGATGTAATTCTATATAAAATGTGTCAAAAGAGGAGCAAAGTGTCTATTAGTGTAAGCAAAGGATTGAAAGGGAAGGAATCATGGCATCTAGACCTTTCCTTTTATTGAGATGGTGCCCAAGGTTAGAGATAGGAGGTTGCAAAGGGGAAGGTAACTCAGCCCCGAGGGCAAGCTGTGCAGAGCCAAGGACAATCAATTCAATTGAATTCAGTAGGCAATAATTACCCCCTCCTGTCAAGCTCCACGCTTTGTGCTAAGGATAAAGAGATAAATAAAACACCACCCTGCCCGGACATGAAACCAAATTGAATAATCATTAAGGAGACACTTAGAAGAGAGAAGGAATAATAAAAGGGTAACTGAGGGGCACTTGGGAAGCCAAATGGACGTCCCCAGCTTTGTCTTGGTGGTGAGTAGGAAGAAAGACGCTATTTGATTGTGCTTGAATAAAAGACTCTCCTCCTCGTTTACAACAGCTGACGGAGCCACTGCTTTCTATTAGTGCTACTCTGATCCATTAACTAGCAGCCATTCCCTGTAGCAGCATGAGGAGAAAGACCGTGGACAAAATCACAGGCTGTAAGAAATGATCACAAGTTTACTACAGATATTATTGTCCCCATTTGACAAGTGAAAGAACTAGCATTCAAGTCATCACCCATCTAACATCTAAGTCTAATACCTT
This sequence comes from Lyroderma lyra, assembly GCA_004026885.1. Classification (NCBI taxonomy): domain Eukaryota; kingdom Metazoa; phylum Chordata; class Mammalia; order Chiroptera; family Megadermatidae; genus Lyroderma; species Lyroderma lyra. The sequence goes on from PVJL010000018.1 coordinate 382,742, forward strand.
CCCTACTCCCCAGTGCCTCTTTATGGAGTATTGTGTCTGACTGTATAATACTTTTGCCCCATTAGATCCCTGTGAGGACAATAGGGAGACACTATGTCATGCTTTGACTTAATACTCAAAGTCTAGATTGAGAAAAGGGTGTGTGAAATCCCAAACATGACTTAAGCACCTCCTGGCCAGAGGACTGAGATCCCCAAACATCATCATCCCTGATGCGCCTCAGAGGAATGAACACGACCACAGAGGGGCACATTTCAGGTGGCCCTCATGATGGCTTCAGCGGGAAGTCTTGGACATTCCAAAGTGCAAAAGGAGAAACAGGGGACTGGCCAACAACCATGTTTTAGAATTAGGGTGAGCCTCTGTAAAGGGGCTGCATGGGCCCCACTGTTTTACCTTGTTTTATGAAATCAGTCTGCATTTTTACTTACAAATGTCTCTCTGCCTAGGATACACATGGAAGTGCATGAGGCTGGGTCAGGGAGGAATGAGACTGCAACTTCCTTGTAATTCACTCTCTCATTGCACACCTACTCTGGTGGGCCCTCTTCTAGGCTCGGGGGCTAGAGTACAAATAAAGAAGGAAAAACTCCCTGATATCATGAAACTTCCTTTCTAATCAATGAGGAGAAAGATGACAAATAAGAAAGCAAAGGAATGGGAAAGATCATTTTAGACGGTGACAAGCACCATGAAGAAACATATTTAAGGGTAGAGGAACAGAAGAGAAATGGTGGGGGAGTATTAGTTTAGATGGAAGGATCTGAAAAGGACTCTCTGCAAAGGGAACCTTTAACGAGAGGCACAAATCACCATCTTCTTTGAGATCAACGATTTATTACTAGGCCAAGTTCATTGTGCCTAGCTCCTTCTTCCTTCCTGAAGAATTCCTTCCCCAAAGAATCCTTAATTCTCATATACACAGTCCTTTTGCCCCACCGTTTCACCAGACAAGCCCAGACATCGCCAGATTCCCCTTAGACAAAAGCTGGCATCTCTGTAACATCAGCAGCAGCACTGGTATTATTACTACTAATACCACTGCATGATGGCACATCGACTTAACCAGCTGCCACTAAGAAAAAAAGAAACAGAAACCAGGAAAAAAGCCGGTGGGTGTAGGCATCCAGAAAATTAAGTAAATAAAAGTGGGTTTGGTCATGTAACTCAGGGGCAGCCAGAAGGTACCTTTTCTTCTTTTTCTTTTTTGCATAACAATCAAGATCTATGCTAGCAGGGATATGACTCTTTAAGTAGATCCAATAAGAAAATTAACTCTCACAGTGTGAAATCTGATTTTTGTTTCATTGTTGTTGTTGTTGTTGTTGTTGTTTTGATGAGGTATCTGGAGGCAACATAAAAGAAAAGCAGGAAAGAAAAATAAAAAAGATAAACACTACACCCTGAAGTCAAGACCACCCAGCACCCTTCATCCTCTGCTCTACCCCCAGGTCTTGGACCTTCTACCTTCCCTACCCAGCAAAAGAAAGACTGCGAAAAGATGAGCTGGGACCCGTACCTGTGAGAAAGGAATGAGGGTGGTTGAGGCCTACAGAAAAGGAGGACAAAGAGAGATGGAGACTTCTGGAGGAAAGGCGGAAGGAAAAGGGTCCACACTGAACAAGGTCAACTCAAAGAACACCCACATGAGAACATCCCCAAGGGCTGCTCAGGGAGGAGTGTGCAGAGCACAAAGACAGCCAAACTCAGGTTGCAACCCCTCACATTTCACCCTCACCTCCACTACACCCTTGCACTCTGAATATTTTATCATCATGAACTTGGAGTAAGAAACCAAAAGAAACTGAGGGGATGGGGGTGGGGGAGCATGTGTTTGTGTTAACTTCCCAGAGAGAGGGAAGTAAACCGCTCCTCCCTACACCCACAGCCCCCAACCCCCAGCAGCAAAGGGAATCATTTGCAGCCATCACCTGGTCAGAGGAAAGTTGATTTTCATGACCTTCTTCTTTTTTACCACCCCAGAAAAGACCCACAGATTATCACCTCTCCCCTTCGCAAACCCACCCATTCCCACCCCCTCCCCAGCCCAAAACAGACTTGTGACAGGTAGTATCCCACTCATCATCACAATCAGCATCATAACTTTTCCCTGTCAGAGATTCAAAGTGATTACAGAACTTCTTCCCTCCTGGGAATCATCCACAATTTGTTTTACAGTACAGTCATAAAAGCTCCTGCATTTCCATGGTAACCAGATCCCAGTCAGGTTAGCACTGCTGGTAACAAAATTACACAACTACCTTGGCTTCAAACGCAAGATAGGATAATACACATCAACACTTCTTTCCCTGTAATCCTGCCGAAGACAATACACCACAAAAATTAAATCACATGCCTTTTATCATCCAGTGTGAAGTCATATTATTTATATTAAAATTAAACCCCTGGGACAGGGGGAGAAAAAGAAAAGTTGCAAAGCTTAAGAGAACTAAAACCTCCCCCGAGGCCATCTTTCTCTTGGAAGGGCCAGTTCACACATTCCACTTCACTGCCTTGAACAGGGGAACAAAGGAAAGCAGGGGATCATTTAACTCTGACTAGCATGGCTTCTTACACTACTTCTGTAAAAACTACTTAAATAACCTAAAATTCCAAAATGTTAATATTAACAAGGACGGTAGTATAAGAAGCACCAGGAGAAAACTCCTGTAGTCACCGATGGGAAATTATAGCTGCAGACAATCCACAGTGCTGGCACAGAGCAGAGCTGAAACACAAACTCCAATCCCCTCTTCAGATCCTGCTCACCTTCCCCCACACCACAAGGTGCTGCCAGACTCCAGTGCAGGAACTTGGAGGTGATGTGAAGAAACTGTGGCCCCATGCCAAACCCCAAAACTGCTTATACCAACAACTTGCCAAACAGCTGAGCAGCAATATCCGCTCTCTGACATCCTCCATTCCATCGGCCACCAGACCTTAAATGTGGTTAAAAGCCAGTTCTCTTCCCAATATTAAATCACAAAATCGGGAGGCTCCAAAGGAAGGTTTGCACCCCACCCCTACCCACACCAATGTCTGTGCCAATCCAAATTTTGTTCTTTCTTCAACATCACAATCTTACCATCCCTGATCTTTGTAACTCCGGCCTTAGTTTAATTTCTAAATGTTCCTGAATGGGATATTCCAATCCTGACTGGAATGGCACAGAGGAAACTTTTACTAATTCCTGCCTAGAACAAAGTCAAATTATGTAGCCAAGCCAGGGTTGATTCTGACTCTCAGAAATGCCAGCTTTCAGCACTGGGGTTCCACAGCATGGCAGCAATGGTACAGAGAGGCCCAATAGGGCTGAACACCTAAAACTCCTGCTCTGAGGTCATCACTGGGCACTGGGGTGCTTACCATCACAACTTCCCACTTGAATCCGAATAGATGCCCCTGGGAAACCAAAGCAGCCTTCAGCATTTATACTGTATTCCTGAAATCCCATTGAAGCCCCAACCTCCAAAAAGTAACAACTGGATTCAAATTGGTAGTTTGAATTTAAACACATACAACTGGCCTGATGCTATCTATAACAGCCATTAGTTCACTTACAGACTCATATTTGTTTCTTTGATGCCCCCAAACTAGTCTTAATTTCACTTTGAGAGACAGACTCCTTCTCTCTCTCTCTCAAACAGCAAGGACTTTCTGAACGAAAGTACCCACCTTCTGATTGCCATTAAAAAAACAGATTTGTGCAGTTAAAAGACAGTCTGCAGGTCACACGTAGATCTTCCTGGGAGGTCTGCCACAGTGTGGTAGTTCCTTCTGACTGAAGAGAACACCCATGCCCCCTGACTCCAGCCCTGGCTTTTAAACTGGGGTTCCACAGCATGGCAGCCATGGTACAGAGAGGCCCAATAGGGCTGAACACCTATAACTCCTGCTCTGAGATCATCACTGGTTTAAACTGGTCATTCCCAGTTTAAAAGGGAAGAGTTCATAGGCGCTGACAAGGCCAAGGCAATGCTGCTCAGCTGACACTTGCACCGTTACACCTGGCTCACATGCCCTCACTGTTGCCTGATGTGCACAGGACAGACTCCGACACTGCCCAGGTGGCTGGGACAGGCCTTAGAAGTAGCACACACTACTACATTGGGTGCTGAAGGAGAACCTGCTTCCTCAGGGTGAAAGCTGCACTAGTTTAGGCAAGTGGTTCCCAACCTTTTTCCACTTGTGTGCCCGCTTTAAACCCATCTCTATAAATGGCACCCCTTGGTCTTAAAACAGTCATTTTTAAATACTGACACTTTTGTTCAGTACCTATCTTAACAGAAAATCGTGGAAATGAGGTAGTAAGTTAGGAAAGAAAAATTACTAAAGGTACAAACCACAGATTTAATTTTACAATATTCATCACAGTTAAATATTGATAATGATGACCAAGTATTTAAACATTAAATTAAAAAAAAACTACTTCAAAAAAATCATGATTAAAAACAACACACTTTTACTCAGTCAATAACCAAACAGTCTGGCTAAGGATGTATTTATATTTGGGGTGAAGTTCTAGAACTGTGGCCAGTGGACTGTTCTGAAACTGCGTAATGATTGGTAGAAGAGGGAGTTTGGGCGAAGACTTCATAGCCACGCCCTCACCAATCATCGTTGGCTAACGTGATCTAATTTTAAAGTGTCTCCATTAACAGTGATTCAAATTTCACATTTATTGTTTCATAAGGAACATTTTGCATTTTTTACTTGTTTTTTTGCCATTATTGATTTCTTTCCTGTTCTGCTGAACAGCCCAGCACGTAACCCCCGGGGTATGCTTACCACCGCTTGGGAACCATGCATTTTAGGCAGAGAATCTCACTTACCAGGCAGCTGCAGTGCTGCCATCATGCAGGCAAAGCTGAAGGCCAGAGGCTCCACCCTCATTCACCAGTGGCTGCCCCTCCCTTCTCCACCAACGGGGGCGCTGCTCTCCTCTGCCTCCTTCTCTGCTTCCCACCCCATCACCACAGGCACAGCAGGAGTGAAAGTTTCTTTCTGGTCCTTTCTTTATGATAAAGTCCCCAAAATGAGTTGCTGATGTCAGACATGTGTATATTTTAAAGACTTTGGGTATATACCGCCAAAATGCCCTAGATGTGGACACAGGTTTGCCTTCCCAGCTTCCTTGCCTTTTGAAAACCCCTTTCTCCTTCCATAGTAACCCTGCCCAGAACATGTGGCCCAGATGGGCATTGGTCCACTTCCCTGGCACCAGAGCTGAGATGGTGATCTGGCCCAGTAAGAGGAGGACATCCCCTTGACCCAGTACTAAGTGGTTCAGCGATGGACACATAACTCAAGCGAGACTAACTGGAGTTTCCCCAGGACTTTTGCTGGAGATAGTTTACAAGACGCTCACTCACAGGGAACTCTGAGACAGAAAGCCCATAAGCAGTTGCCTCGGGCTGAGGTGTTGGAAGGGGATGAGGAGTACAGTTATTGGTGATGAAAATGCTCTAAACATAATTGTGGTAATGGCTGCACAATTCTGAGTATACTAAAAATCATTTTATTTAAATGGGTGAATTGGGATGGTACATGAATTATATCTCAATAAAGCTATTTAAAAAAAAAAAGATGCTTGCTCTCATTCTCGCCCTTTCTCTAAGACGGCAAGCAGTAATGATGATTACAGTAAACTTGGGTCTGCCAGCAGCTATCTCTTCACCATGTAGAGGGAGTCTGCCTGAGAATACACCCATGCAGAGGCAATGAGAGAGAGCAGCCAGAGGCAGAGACAGAGAATGAAGCATCTGAACTACTGGTTCCAACTTCGCATAAAGTCACTTGCACTCCTTCAACTACTTGGTTGAATAAGCCCAAAAATAAATCCCTTTTTCTAGCTAAACTAGTTTAAGCTTAGTTTCTGTCACAACCAACCAAGTCCTACTACAGCCTTCCTGAAAGGTTGTCCAAGTGTGCTGCCTCATGAGCTGTGAATGGGAGTGCTCACCCATCCCCACACCCACAACACCGAAAATTATCTTTAATAACATTTGTGTTCATAAGCAAAAAAATTTGTAAATCTTAGATTTCTAGCAAGGTTGAACATTACTATCAATCCTTATCTTTTCCTTCTTTAAATTATCTATATGTGCATAAACTGTAAAGAATAATGTGAGTAAACCTTTTTTCTATGAATATTTTTTCTAGTTATCATTTGCCTTTTAATTGTTTATGAGAGTTCTCATATACAGAAGTATTCTTATGCATTAGACCTATCAAAATTTTCTTTGCAATGCTATTGTTTTTATTTTTAGAAAGGCTTTCCCCATCCTGAGATTAGACAAGTATTCTCATGGTTTCATTTTTTAACTGAACAGCTTGAAGCACCTGGTATTTTAGATATACCAAAATAGTTCACTAATTGTCCCTGTATTTATTAAATAATAATTCTTTTTTCAACCTATTTATGATGTCTATTGGTATTAAATTCAATAACATAGCAGAGTTTCTTTTTTGACTATCTATATAGTTACACTGAACTGAGAACCAATCTTAAGCAATCACTCTGCTACTTTACCTAGTATAACCTTGCAGTACAGTTTGGGGGTATTTTTTTATTGTGATAAAATATGTATAACATCACAAAATTCACCATTATAACCATTTTTAAATATACGGTGCAAGGGCATTAAGTACATGCACAATGTTGTACAACCATAACCACCATCCATCTCCAGAACTTTCTCATCTTCCCAAACTGAAACTCTGTACCCATTAAACAATAACACCCCATTGTCTCTCACCTAAACCCCTGGCAACCACTGTTCTACTTTCTACCTCTACGCATTTGACTATTCTCGGTACCTCAGGTAAGTAGAATTACACAATATTGTCTATTTAGGTCTGACTTATTTCACTTAGCATAACATCTTCAAGGTTCATCCATAGCACATATCAGAATTTCATTCCCTTTTAAGACTAAATGATATCCCATCAGATATATATACCACATTTTGTTTACCCATTCATTGATTGATGGACATTTAGGTTGCCTTCACCTTCTGGCAATTGGGAATAATGCTGCTATGAACACTGGTGTACAAATATCTGTTTGAGTCCCTGCTTTGAATTCTTTTATGTACATATCCACAAGTAGAATTGCTGGATCAAATGGTAGTTCTGTGCTTAATTTTTGAAGACCTGCCATACTGTTTTCCACAGCAGCTGCACCATTTAACATTCCCACCAGTAATCCACTGGGTTCTAATTGCTCCATGTTCTCACCAACACTTGCTGTTTCCTTTTTGATTACAGCCACCTAATGGGTGTGAAGTTGTGTAATACATTTTAATACATCATAGTACAAGTGTTCTCTCATGACTCTCTTTGTCAAAAGAATTTTTGGCCATTCTCTATTTTCTTTTCCCAGGACAATTTTGGAATTATTTTTAAGTTTCCAAAATATCTTATATAATTAACATAATTCATATTTTTAAGATATTTAATCGCACCTCCCCCCAAAGAAATAAAATCTCTTATTTCCCTTAGTAAAGTTTTCTTTTCTTCATATTGGACCTAAACATTTCTTGTTAAGATTATCCTTTGGTACCTTATGTTGTTGTGCTATTGTGAATGGAATAATCAGCCTCTTTTCTGAAAACAATTTTTGGAGGAAGAAGTCCCACAATCAACAATAACACTCCTTTATGAAACACCTGCTATTTTAAGATCAGTGATAAAGGTCAACAGTTCCTGTCTTCTACATGGAAATTTATTATAACAGAAAAAGAAATCATTGGTTAAAATTTCATTGGATTGACTCTCTTAAAAACCCACAGCCTCACTCTCATAGAGGCAAGTAAAATTGTGGGTGACTTTATGTTTAATCAATGTTTGTTATAGCTTTCATGAATTTTGAGTCAAATTCATGATGCATGAGTTTTCTTGTGTCCTGTGGATTTATACCCATTTTGTTACTTCATTAATTTACCATTTAATTTATTATTGATAAGAGAGCCAAGATGGCAGAGTAGATAAACACTGTGCCTGCTTCATTCTGTGAACACATTAAAATTACAACTAAATTGTTGAATAACCAACATGGAGAACCATCGAAGTCTAGTTGAACAGAAGCTTTATAACTAAGGATACAAAAATGAGGAGGCCACAGCAAGACAAGTAGGAGGGGCACCGATGCAAAAGGAGGCAAACCTCCAGTGGTGGTAGAGAATCAGGAGGGACATCTCAGCCACACAGGTTCTCCCTGGAGGAACAAGGGACCCCAGCCCCATACCAGGCTCCCTAACCCAGAGCACTGGTAATGGAAAGAGGAGCCCCACAACATCTGACTGTGAAAAACAGTGGAGACTCTGACGACCCAGTTGGGACAGAAGGCTCCGGGAAACCGAGACATCGTCTTAAAGTAACTGTACAGACTCAGTCACTCGCAGGTACCCACCCTGAGTTCTGGCAGAGGAATGGTGACTCAGGGAGCATGAGAGGCATATGGGGGCAGACTGAGGAGTGTGGCTTTGGAGTGAGGGCTAGAGGATAGTCATCATTTTCCTGGGTGCACCCTCCTTGCATGCAGCCTGCTGGTGGGTGCCATCTTTCCTGTGTTGTGCCTGTCCCCACATGGCCAAATCTGAACCTGATTGGTCTATTGAGCTTTACTCTCTCCACTCTGCTGACTCACTGGGCCCTCACCTCACCCAACTCTGCGAACACTAGAGGCACTTTCTCCAGTGAGCAGCCAACCCCACCTGCATTGCAATCTTCCTTGGAAAACTATTTAAGTCCGCAGGCCCCAAGCTGGCAGTGACCAGCAGTGGTGTACTCTGAGAAGCTCCAGGCACAGCACTGGAATCAAACCAGAATCTAAAGGAGTACCCAGAACAGGTTGTCAGGGAGACAGTGCCGGGGCCCCACAGGGCACCTACTACATAAGGCTATCCAACAATACTGGAAGACATAGCAGATCTACCTAATATATAGAAACAAATACAGACAGGTATCCAAAATGAAAAAACAAAAAAATACGTTTCAAATAAAAGAACAATAGAAAATTCCAGAAGCATTTAACAAGATGGAAGCAAGCCACCTATCACATACATAGCTCAAAATGATGATTTTAAGAATGCTCAAGGAACTTAGTGAAAATTTCAACAGAGAGCAAGCATAAAGAAGGACACAGAAACCATTAAAAAGGACCAGTCAGAAATGAAGAATACTATGACTGAAATTCAGAATGCAATAGAAGGAATCACCAGCAGACTGGATGGAGCAGAAGATCAAATCAGCGAATTGGAAAACAAGATAGTCGAAAACATCCAGTCAGAATGGCAAAAAGAAAAAACAATCCAAAAAAGTGAGGATAGTTTAAGGGGCCTCCAGGACAACATCAAGCACAATAACATTCACATCATAGGAGTACTAGAAGGAGAAGAGAGAAAGCAAGGAATTGAGAATCTATTTGAAGAAATAATGACTGAAAACTTCCCTAACCTGGTGAAGGAAACAAACATATAGGCCCAGGAAGTATAGACAGTCCCAAACAAGATAAACCCAAATAGGCCCACGCCAAGACACATTATAATTAAAATGGCAAAGATGAAAAGCAGCAAGAGAAGAGCAACTACTTATTTATAAGGAAGTTCCCATAAGACTGTCAACTAATTTCTCAACAGGAACTTTGTAGGCCAGAAGGGAGTGGCAGAAAATATTCAACATGATGAAAAGCAAGAACTTAACAACCAAGATTACTCTACCCAGCAAGACTATCATTCAGAATTGAATGACAAATAAAGAGCTTCCCAGACAAGAAAAAGCTAAAGGAGTTCATCACCACCAAACTAGTATTACAAGAAATGTTAGAGGGACTACTTTAAGATAGGAGGGGAAAAAAAGCAAAATTATGAAATAAAATAGCAATAGTACACATCAACAATTACCTTCAATTTAAATGGATTAAAAGCTCCAATCACAATTTATGAAGGGTATCACACGGAGTGAAGTGTCAAAGGAACACAGATGAAAGTTGTCTTTGCTTAGAAGTGAAATCCAAAGAAGAAAATAAACAAATAAAACAGGAATAGATTCATAGATATAAAAAACATTTGGTTGGTTGCCAGATGGGAGGAGAGTTGGGGGAGGGGGTGAAATAAGGGTAAGAGATTGGAAAGCTGTTTGGTGGTTACAAAGCAATAGTTATGGGGATACAGGGTATAACATGGGAATATGTCAATAATGTTGCAATAACCACATGTGGCGTCAGACAGGTACTAGATTTGTTGTGGTGATGGGAGGAGGGTGGGGGAGTGCGTGAAAAAGGGCAAGAAATCAAGAAGTACAAATTCATAGTCACAAAATAGTCACAGGGATATAAAGGGCAGCACAGGGCATACAGTCAATAACATTGTAATAACTATACATGGTATCAAATGGGAACCAGATGTATCAAAATAAGGATTTTGTAAGTTATATAAATGTCTCATCACTATGCTGTACACCTGACACCAATATAATATTGTATGTCAAATGTAATTGAAAAATAAAAATAAATGAGAGAAAAAAAGTTCCACTGGAAGTGCCAAAAATAAATAAATAAATTATTGCTGAAGTTTATATCCATTTCTTTCCTCTACAATACATTTACATATCTGTGATTTATTTACTATCAACTCTTCAGTCAGAATGATCATCTTCAATTTTAATATTTAACCCTTAATATGTCCTCGTATAGCTCCTAGGAGGAAATATGATTTACTTTATAACGATTTACTTTAAGACATTTTATGCTACTATGCAGTTTCCTGGTTCATTGCCTAGAAAAGCTTCTACTGCTAAGCTTCCCTTATAGGGGGAGAAATGTTACCTCTCTTCTAGGTGCTGAGTGCAGAATGGCTATATAATAATGCACAATGAAAAGACATAGTTTATGCAATTAAATATACATAACCTATCATCTAGAAATGTATGAAACATTTCTAAAAACAGCCTAAGAATGTCAAGAAAGAACAAAGATAACACCTAATGCATCTTCTTCCCTGACATTTTTTCCCTGGAGAAGGGAAGAATTTTCTCAATAGAAGCAAACAATTGACAGGATTTTGAGTCCTGATAAGGTTACACAACAAACTGTTGGCCCCTACCACCTTCTCACCACTATCACTTCAGGGTCTGTGAAAAGCACATGGGTTGTGGTTTCCCTGTTTTTTAAGATTCATAGTTTGGGCCAAGAAAGAGCAACAGAGGGTATTTTTGTACTAGAGGAAACAAAAAAAAGGAAGCAGAAACCCATGCAGGTGAACAGTGGCCCTCAGTCAAGTCACTGTAAGCCCTCTGGATCATGACATCTATTTTAATATACCGTTCTCCTCCCCTGCCAACAATTCCACTCTCTTTCCAAGCCTTCATTCATACACACAAACAGGTCAAGGAACAATAATATAAACTGGTAAAAGTTGAACCAAAAAAAATAATAATAATAACATAGTTACTGTGAGTGACTCATTGCATTTTTTTCCATGCTGCTTCTGAGTCTCTTCTGAGTATTAACATCTCCATCTTCAGAAGAAGGCCAATTACATTTGGGATATACATTCCAATTTTAGACTCTGGAATATGATATATTTTGTTTATCAGGTATAACAGTGCCATTGTTTGCTGCTCTGAGGAAATAGTATCACTTATTACTGATTAGGGAAAAGAAAAAAAGTTCGGATCAACCACTAACTTGCTTTTAGTGCTCAACTCTTTATAAAAATAGCTACCAAAGAAAGATGGTGTTTGTATCTATATCTTGGTTTTGGAATTGGAAGGGCAATCTCAAACTAATGACAACTCAATGGAGTAAACCAGGAAGGAAAGTCATCTGAAAGATACAAACCCATCTCCTAATTTCCAACAATTCTAGTTAACAGAAAAGTTTTCTATCTCCACTAAATTGTTCTCATGCTCTCTTCTTACAACCCAAAACCAATCAGAGAGAATTCTCATAAAATGATCCTATATCATTTGTCTATAAGCATAAACTAAATAGGAAAAACAAACCCTTAATATAGAAAGAGAATGACTGTTAAATAAAGACAAGCAAACAGCATAAATGAAGCTTAAGGGTTAGGATCACCCATGAGATATAACTGTTATTGAGTCCACAAATCCCTTAATTGACATTTTATGCAGCCAAGTCCTCTGCCAGTATCTTGCCCCATCTCTGTATCAGTCAGGATAGGCTAAATTCTGCTGAGGTAGCAAATAATACCAAAATCTCAGTGGCTGACAAAAACATAAGTTAATTTCTCATCCACATTTATGTGCGCATCATGGGTCAGCTGCAGCTTTGCTCCACACTGTGTTTAATCTGGGATCGAGGTTGATAGAGCAGCCTTCATCTGAAACATTGTTGGGGAAGATGATATCACAAAGAGAGAAAAGAGTGTATCAGGAAGCAGGAACTTTTTTAAAGCTCCTGCCCCAAAGTGACATATGTCACTTTGGTTCACATTTAATTGCCTAAAGTAAGTCACATAATGTCACCTAGGTTAAGAGGGCACAGATATGTATCATCCTCTTAGCTGATATCCTTACCTCTAATCTACTTTCTGTCAAAGCCAGCCCCCTTCTTGCTCCCTGGGGGCCTTCTCCAAATAAGGCCATATTCCTCCTCTGCCTATTGGTATCTATATCAGCACTGGAACGTGTGGCAATGGGCCTGGAGAGTTCTGGAGTGAACATGGTGACTTTTCCAGAACTCTGTTTTACTTGAAGGTTTGGAAATACATATACTTTTTTTAAACTTGAATATATTATTGGACAAAATAAAAATTAGCAAAAGTCTCTAAAGAAAGTTGGTATTTGAATCGGGTCTCATTGGGCTATCCCACATTTCCTGGTACCATGGAGGCAGGTTCATCTACGGTACAGGGTCCTTTAATGAAAAAGATTGAGAAACACTAGGGCAACATTATCTGGCACTTGTTACCTTTCTAGAGTGTCACTGTCCATTACGCTAACCAATAGCCACATGTGGCCAGTGAGAACGTGAATTGTGTCTAATGTGACTGAGGAACTGAATGTTTAATTTTATTTGAATTAAATTTAAATTAAATACCCACATGTGGCTAGTGTATACTAAATTAGCACTGGTATAGAACATTTCCATCTTTGGTAGGCAGAATAATGGCCTTCCTAAATTGTCCATGCTCAAATCCCCAGAACATGTGAATATGTTATGTTATATATCAAAGGGGAATTAAAGAAGCAGACAGAACTAAGTTCACTAATCAAGTGACCTTAAAATAGGGAGATTATCCTGGATTACCCATATGGGCCAATCTTCTCTCGGTCCTATCCAGAACCAACAGCCTTACCTTGTTTTCTCATAGTACCGCTGAGTCAGCAGTTGGATCCAAACAACACTTACTAAAACACCAAGGAGCTTGGAAAAATGAGTAAAGAAAATGCAAACAGGATCAGTCAGAGACATAAAGAAATCTGACCCCAAAAATCTCAGTGAAAGTATGAAAGCACTTTGCTGACCCCCAAATCTCTTCTCCAGTAACTACTCTTGAACCACAGACCACATCGTGCAATATATACCCATATTACTTATTTAGGTTCTTCTCCATGGACTTCTCTGCCACAAGATCATGATTGCAACTTATTATTATTCCTGCAAATGTGAGGGTTATCTATGGAAGTATTCCATCCAAGTACTATCTTCCAAATTACAATCAGAGGAACAAACCCAGTTCTGAGTTTCTCTCCAAGGATACAGGGGCAACCCAAGGAATGATGCTGCGCATGCTGCCCAGTTATCACCTCCACTCACTCGGTCATCTGGCCCTGTGACTCATCCCTCAGGTACCCCCTCTTGCCCACATGGCCTGCCCTTCAGGGAAGTGGTCTTTTATAATTAGAGTTTTAATATTTAAAATCAGCTTATGCATACGGTTACCATGACACAAATAGAGTGCATCAGGTCATTCTCTCACAAAGCCTTTCCTGAGTATTTACACAAATCTTCCTAACATAGCAGCCTGTTTAATAAAGGTAGTCCAAATGTTTTAACTCTTTAGGACCTAGAGGTGTGCCTAGTACAAAGTCAGACACACACTCTTACCCTTTATCTATAACAATCCTTATCTGACATTACTCCAGATTAAAAATAAATCTCTAGGAAAAGCCAACAGCAAATATTATTAAATACAAGTACTGTTCTTACTTTTGCATATAAAAATGTTTATTTAGCTTTTTTTGCATTCCAAATTGACTAATTTTTCTCCATAAAAAACTTCAGACTATTAGATCATAAAAATCAAACATTACTGGCTTTAAAAAAACAATGTAGGCTCTTGAGCCATTTTCCTGCTCGAGCCCGCTTCTACCTCTTTGGAGTGTACTTTCTCTTCAATAAATTATAACTTTGTTTCACCTCTTTTAAAAAAATGTAATTTTTAAAGGAAATGATAATATGCACTAACCCTTAATATCAAAGCCAAATATTGAAATTCAATATGAATGCATGAAGCCATTAAGCAGGAGTTATTTTCCATTATTAAGCAGAAAGATCTGTATCCCTTATAAAAATTAGAAATAGCAGAAAATAACATGAACATCATAATCGCTACAATTAGGACCAATAAAATTTTTAAATCAAATTAAAATTGGAGTATTGATAATAACACTAATGAAATTTATGTAGCACCATGTGGCTCCACTTCCTCAAGAAAAACCTAAGTCTATTATTTTATAGGGATGAAGAAATCAGTAGTCACTGCTTCCATTTTCCAGATCACTGGACTAAGGATTCGCCTGCACCAACAGGGAAATGGATCCAATAGCATCAGCGCCTGTGGCTACTGCCTCTCCAGCTCCAAGGTAAAACCTAGACCCCTGGCTTCACCCCAGTTGTCTGGTTCTGCTGGGGGCTAGAACAGGTCAAAACTAGGAAGTGTCTACCTTACTACTGGATCCATGTATCCCCTGCATTCATTTGGCTTCAGTGGGTCCCTATTTTGGGTACCTGACACCCGAGGGAACAAGACTCAGAGAAGGCTTTAGGACTGAGCTGTCAGCTTTCTATAGTTTAACATATCTATGGTGGCCACAAATGTTTGTAAAAGCTTATTCTGAAGATCCCACCCTATCCATATAATGCACATTTCTTATAATCCTAAATTCCAAAATCAGTAACGGTTATTAACTAAAGGTGGTTATTCTAAATCACCTTTAGAAACTGGTAGATATCCCAAACCCTCTACGTGAAATTTGCTTGTGTTGTTTTTCATTCAATTTCAGGAGGTTTACAAATCTATCAAATCGCAGCCAGACCCTTAGGGGATTTATGAATTAATTCTAAGCTAAGAAACCCGCTTTAGGGTCATTTTGCTTTTCTTTGACACACAGGATTAAAATAAATTGGCTTTCTAGATACAGAAAAATAAATACTGTATGATCTCACTTACATTGTAACCTGAAATAATCAAACTCATTAAAGCAAAGAGTAGAATGGTGCTGGGGGAGGGATTTATGGGGAGGTGACAGTCAAAGGGTACCAAGTTTCAGTTATGCAAAATAAATTCTGGAGACACCGTGCGTATTGCTAACAATTCTGTATTATATACTTAAATTTTGCTAAGAGCATAGATCTTTTATTAAGTATTCTCCCACCAAAAATAATAATAATGAGAGTGGAAAGAAACATTGGGAGGAAATGGGTATGTTTATGGCATGGATGGTGGTAATGTCTTCATGGGTATACTTATCCCCAAACTCACTGAATTGTATACATTATATAGGTTAAGTTTTTAACATGTCAATTATACCTTAATAAAGTTGTTTATAAAAAATAATTAAATTAAATCAGCTTCCTTCCCAGAAGTGCTAAATTAATATAGGGTTATTTCTTATTAATGTTATTGTGCATACTGGGGTATGTCAAGACAATTGGACGTCTGGATCCTAGTCTGAGTATCACTCTTAGCCAAATATGAGCTTGAAGAGAAACAATAACACTAAATGCAATTATCACTAGACTGAGTATCTAAGTTTCACCCTGATGAACGAGGCTGTCCTGACATCTTTCTCTGATGCTGATACAAGTCATCTTAAGTACACCTGGCAGGGAGAAGAGGAGACACATATTAGAATACAGGACTTGCTGCCCCTCCTCCAAGAACAGGAAGCACAGTAATAATAGTACATTCCAAAGACCTGGAGATACCACAGGCATTTAAGAATTAAATTTGATAAGGCATATCTAATTTGACTTTTAGAACATGAAGGAATAGGCCTTTTTTGTATTGCGCCTGAGTGTCATAGAGCCAATTCATACCCACAGCACAAGTTTGGGGCTTCTGATCTGGAGACACTTTCAGAACCAAGAAACAATTATAGGCCAACAAATTGGACAACTTAGAAAAAATAGATAAATTCCTAAAAACATACAATTTACCAATACTGAATCATGATGAAATAGAAAATCTGAACAGACTGATTACTAGTTTGGGTATAAGGATAATTTTTCTTTGAATATTTAGTAGAGTTCATAACTAATACCAATTCTCAAATTCTTCTAAAAAGAGAAAGAGAAAATTTTCCAAACTCATTTTATGAGGTCAGCATTATGCTGATACCAAAACAAAACAAGATGCCACAAGAAAAGAAAATAGCAAGCTAATATCCCTGAAAAACATAGATGTAAAAATCCTCAACAAAATATCAGCAAACTGAATTCAACAATATATAAAAAGGATCATCCATCATGATCAAGTAGAAGTTATTCCAGAAATTCAAGGATGGTTCAACATCCACAAATCAGTCAATATGATACACCTTTAACAAAATGAAAGATAAAAATCATACAGTATACCTAAAATTTATACAATAAAAAAATCATGTGATCATCTCAATGGATACAAAAAAGCATATGATAAAATTCAACATTTATTTATGATGAAAACACTCAAACAAAGTAACTACATAGGGACTATACTTCAATGTAATAAGGGCCATATATTATAAGACCACAGCTAACATTATACTCAATAGGAAAAAGCTGAAAACCTTTCCTCTAAGATCAGGAACACAACATGGATGCCCATTATCACCACTTCTATTCAAAATAATAATAGAAGTCCTACTCAGAGCAATCAGGCAAGAGAAAGAAATAAAAGGCATCCAAAAATTGGAAAAGATTTAGTAAAACTGTCACTATTTACAGATCATATGATATTACATATAGAAAACCATAAAGACTCCATGTAAAAACTGCTAGAACTAATAAACAAATTAGGAAATTTGCAAGATACAAAAAGAATACACAAAAGTATGTTTCACTGCTACATGGTAATAATGAACTACCAGAAGAGAAATAAAAAATTGCATTTACAATTACATAAAAAAGAATAAAATACCTAGAAATAAATTTAACCAAGGAGGTGAAAGTCCTGTAAATTGAAAACATAAGACATCATTGAAAGAAATTGAAGACACAAATAAATGGAAAGATATTCAATGATCATGAATTGAAAAAATCATATTATTAAAAATGTCCATACTACACAGAGCAATCTACAGATTAAATGCTATGTCTATCAAAATTCCAATGTCATTTTTTTCAAAAAGTAAATAAATAGAACAAATAAGCCTAAAAGGAGGGAGGTGGGGCGGGGAGAAGGGACAGGGACACAAATATATGGTGATGAAGAGAACTGACTCTGGGTGATAAATACACAATACAACACAAAGATGATGTATTATAGAATTGTACGCCTGGAACCAAAGTAATATTTACTAATCAATGTCACCCCAATAAATTTAACAATAAAAAAATGGGCAGAAGATCTGAATAGACATTTTTCCAAAGAAGACAATACAGATGGCCAACAGGTATATAAAAAATGCTCGCCATCATTAATCATTAATCAAATGAAAACTACATTGAGAATATCTATTTAACAGGTGTTAAAATGATTATTATTGAAAAGACGAGAAATAAGTTTTGGCAAGAATGTGGAGAAAAGGGACCCCTTGTTCATGGTCGGTAGGAATGTAAATTGGTGCAGCTACTAGAGAAAACAGTGTGGTGGTACCTCAAAAAATTAAAATTAGAACTACCATATGATCTAGCAATCAAAATGTGAGGCATTTATCCAAAGAAAATGAAAACTCTAACTCAAAAAGATATATGCAGCCCCATGTTCATTGCAGCACTATTTACGATGGCCAAATATGGAAACGAATCAAGGGTCCATCAATGGATGAATGAATAAAGAAATTACACACACGCACTGGAATATTCTTCAGCCATTTAAAAAAATGAGAGCTTGCTACTTGTGACAACATGGATACATGGATGGTCCTCGAGAGCATTATAAGTAAAATCAGTCAGAGAAAAACAAATACTTTATGACCTCTCTTATATATGGAGTCTAAGAAAAGAAACATTTATAGAAAACAGATTGGTGTTTGCTAAACTGGGTGCGAGGGGTCAAAAGGTAAAAAGAATAATGCTTAAAATAAAACATGACAATAAAAACAAAAAACAAGAAACAGTGGAAAGCCACGGTTCACTTCAGCACTTGTCGTCTCCCGCTGACATGGACCGAAGTCACCGATGAAGAAAACATAAGTAAAGGAGTCAGCAAGGGGTACAGTGAGAAGATATGACCGTGATGCCCATTTGCTACAGCAATTTCTCAGCCCAGGCTAAAACACTGACAAGAGAAGGATGAGAAGTTCCTCAGGAAAAGCTATCTAGCTGAAAAAGCATAGCCATCATCAACAAGACTCCTTAATGGCATATCCAGAGTATTGTCTCCCTGCCATCTTTCTTTCTTTTTTTTTTTTTTTTTTTTTTTTTCTGCTTTGCTTTTTGGTATGTGGGTAGCTTCCTGGCTGGGAATCGAACCCAGGCCGCAGCGCTGACAGCACTGACAGCGCCAGCGTCGAAGCCTTAAGCCACTACACCACCAGGGAACTCCCCCATCTTTCTTTCTAACTGTCTTTAGATCTCTTTAAATGATGCTGGTTATGTACACTACATTTTTATGGTGTTTCAAGCTGTTTTCAGGGAAACATTAAAGATATAGGCAAGAAATGAGATCTAAGCATGGAACAAGAGAAACAAGGCAATAAGGGAGCTCAAAGGGGACAAGAAGGTGAAACCGACAGGCGTGCTTGAAGCAGCGCGTCCTCTTAGGTCCCTGGGGTGTCAGAAAGCCCCGCTGCGAGTGCTGCTTTGAGGGCGGAATTTAAAGTGAGCCTACTCGTGAGAGAGTAAGGCGTATGCTCACGTAAATGGTGAGGTCCTGCCTAGTACTGATGACCCTTACATATGGACTCCAGTTATTTCAAGGCCTTGTACTAAATTCTCAAAACTAAATCCACTTCCTTTAACTTTAATCTTAAGAATAAATTAAAAAGCTTCACATACTTTCAGTTAGCTGGTGTACAAAATAAACAAAAAAGGGTGCTGCCACACCAAAAGGATTTGAGACTTCCTGATCTGGAAAGTCTTAAGAACAACAGTTCTCAACCCTGGCTGCACACTGGAACCTCCTGGGACCCGCTCCTACTAAGTTTCATTTAATTTCGATGCCTGATACCCAAGCATCAGTATTGTTAAGCTTGAGAAACTGAGTTCTAGAAGCTTTTTATAGCAAACGTGTACTTAGATACTAAGCTCTTTCTTTTTTTCAATTTCTCAAGAATTGTTCCTATCTTCCTTTGGCTCCTGAGTTCTCTCTTGGAGAGAACTACCTTCGAGAGCAGCGGTTCAAAGGGTTCGAACGACCCTTTCACGGAGGTCGCCTAAGACCATCAGAAAACACATATCAGATATTTATATTATGATTCATAACAGCAAATTTACAGTTATGAAGTAGCAACGAAAATAATTTTGTGGGGGTCACCATAACATGAGGAACTGTATTAAAGGGTCACAGCATTAGGAATGTTGAGAACCACTGTTCTAGAGTGCTCAATATGAGAAAAGAAATTAGTGGGATCCTCCCTGTAGGCAGAGCATTTCCTCCGTGGTAAGCAAGAGATGGCTTTGAGGGCAAGGGTGCTCCCTTCCCCACCCCCACATCCCTGCTCACACCTGCTCACAGTCTCAAAGAAAAAGGATGTGATAACCAAAACTCATTTACATGCCCATTATTCCCACATTATGACTGTGTGTAAGTGCCATTTTTCTTCAATTACCCGGGCCTAAAAAGAAATGAAGGCAAGAGGAGACAAAAAGGCTAACGCGACATTCCAGTAGAGTCACAAAAGCAGGACACAGGACTGTCTTATTAACTTCATTGTGGTGTGTGTTATAAAATGCAAATTACAGAAAGGGAGCAGTAATTTGTTAATAAATATGTTAATTAAGCAAAGTAAATGCCATACTGCATGGAGGGGGAAAAAAATCACTGATTATAATCCCCATGCACAGCAGATTTCAGAGGGCAAATGTAGTTAATAAAACTACCTTTATGTTTTATATGGCTGCTCTTTAGCATAAATAGCTGGTAACCAATTTACATTAACAGTGTGGGCACAAATGTAAATTAGCCCCTTTTTGGTTTATATTACTGCAACGCAATCCGAACGCTTAAGTGTTGCATTTGGCCATTTCTCTAAGGAAAAGATCTGAGAACCCAATACAGTCCTAGGGCCTGCTTCAAGGAATTTTCATATGAAACCAAAATTGCACTGCACATCCTTGTTCACCACATGGGAATTTCCAGAAAGGACTCTGCTATCAAATATTTTCCCTATTCATGGCTATGTCCACAACCCCGAGCGCCTGTGGGTGTTCAAAATGTCCCATTCGCCAAAATGCCACACAAGCCTGAGGCTGCAACAATACCGTCTTGTGCAACTGTAGTCTGGACTTACGCTTGACTTTCTCTGCTTGCCGACCAGTAGCAGCCCTGACTTGACAACAAACAAAGAGACCCTTGTATGAGAGGAACTTTCATAGGTCCAGGTGGCTGGAGGAAGGAAGAGAGAAGGACCTTCAGGGCCTTCTGAGTCTGTGTTCCCACTAGCCACAAAGATCGAATGCAAATGCTAGCAAAAGCTAACAACACCCATCTGTGCTGCCTGCACCAGTGGAAGCTTTCCACTTCTGGCCTCATTCATCTGCAACCTCTCCTACTCACAGGGTCTTTCTTTAGTCATGCTGTGCAAGCAGCTACTGTATATACCAAAAGTTAATTTTACTAACGCACTCCGGTGTGTTGCCGGAGGTGCAATAAATCACGAACCAATTTCCAATTTTATTATGCCCTGCTTGATAAGAAGGCAAAGCATTCTTTCCCCCAATATACATGTTTTTAAACATGAGGATTAGAAGCAGGAACACGTTTCTTGATGTGCAGTGAAATTTTAACCTTCCTTTTCAGGAGAAGTTGACCCCTGCAGGTCCTATTAGAATAAAACATCAACTTAGGCTTTCTTTAGTTTGGATCTTGGGTCCAGAAGCTGCCTACAGGCCTTTACGCTGCCGAACACTTCTTAAGAAAAGTTTTTGGGGTTTTTTTTTGCAACTTTGGCAAATAAATTCTTTCGGACGAAGTATAAGTTGTAGAGGTGCTTTTATTCTGAATTGTGTTGCATTTTTTAAAGGTATGGAATAAGATTCATATATATTTAAATTTTCACACATCATATTCTTGAAGATACAGAAAGAGACTTTAGTATCTCTTCTACAACTTTTAATTTGAATACTCTCATGTTAGCCCATTGCAATTGTGGATTCATCTAATTCTAACAGGGTTGGTTTTTTGGTTTGTTTGTTTTGTTTTAGGGGAGGAGGTTTGTATATTGAGCCAGGATTCAGAAATTAGATAAAAACCATTAGCCCTTCAAATTCATTAAATCCTTTGGGCTTTGTCTATACTCACAACGATAATAGAATATATCTCTTTAGGTTATCATGAGGTGTAAAAAAGATTATACATCACTAACTGGCAACCACCACAGTAATAATTGTTCTAAGCAATAATCACTGATGGATGCTAAAACTAGCAGGTGCAAGTTGGATGAGAAATAAAATATTAGATAGTCTCAAAGAATGTCCCCCCAAGAAAGTGGAAGGATACTCACCCAAAAGTTGGTGGCAGTCTGGTGAGCAAAATGAAAATGGGGTGGGAAGATTTAAATATGGGACACATATGACTTGAGTCTCAAAAAAAAAAAAATGGAGTTAAATTTTAGAAGAGGAAGAAGAGGAAGAAACGGAAAACAAATGCTCCAATGCACAAAGATCAAAGAAAGTCAAGGCACGAGCTTCTTTTCTACAGTTCCATAAACAAAGTACACACATGAATTTACATTTTCATTTAGGCTCCAATTTCTGTCCCCGAAAGGCACACACATGTAAGGAGGCCGGATGCGTTCAGGTGGTCAGGACACAGTATGAAGCGTCGGAAAGTGCATGGGGTTTGAGGTAGAATCCACGCCCCACCTCCTGCCAGGAGCACCCCTTTTGAACCAAATGGATGCTGGTAAACAATTAACACAATTCAATAAACTACTGATCGCCTGTTACACAGAGATCACCCTAGGACACCCCCTTTTTATTATTTAAAAATAAATTTTAAAAGAATACATACAATCACTTTGGAGTACAATTTGACAATATTTAGAAAAATTTTAAATATGCATATCCCATGACTAAGCATTTCATTCTCAGGTGTAACTCCAGAGAAACTCACACGCTTACATGAGGAGACACTTACAGGACTGCTCATTACAGGGTTGTTTGTAGTAAAAAAAGAAAAAACTGAAAACAATCCAATCATCCATCAAAAAGAGAATTAATGTGCTATAGTCATGTAATGGAATACCATACAGCCATGAAAATGAATAAACTACAGTTACCCACATCTATATGAATGACTTTTTACAATTCTGAGTAAAACAGCATATGGCAGAAGAACACACCCAACATGATTTCACAAGCATACTGTTTACAAGCATTACTATATATTACGTAGGGTACATAAATATATCTATCATAAAAGTGTCAGAAGAGGGCACGGGAACCAAATTCAAAACAGCCGTTACCTCTTGGAGGGAGATGGAACTGGAAAGGGGCATTAAAATGCTTGAGTGACAAGAGCAGTAAGAGTAAAGATGTGTAAGTATAAAGGGCATTTATACTTATTTGGCTTTATGTATTAAACTGGAGAATGGAATCACATATGTTAGTAGCATTATCCTTTATACATTTTTGTATGTCTTTAATATGATTCTAAATACTTAATTTTCAAACAAAACTATCTACCTACCTTCTTTTTTTTTTTTTTTTTTTTTTTTTTTTTTTTTTTTTTTTTTTTTTTTTTTTTTTTTTTTTTTTTTTTTTTTTTTTTTTTTTTTTTTTTTTGCTTTTTGGTATATGGGTAGTTCCCTGACTGGGAACCGAACCCAGGCCGCAGCGCTGACAGCGCCGAAGCCTTAAGCCACTATACCACCAGGGAACTCCCCTCAACTCCCTTTTTTAGGACATACGATGTTTACTCTGAAGAGTGACATTGGTCACAGATGTCATAAACTCCAGGCACACCATTACTGCATTTCATTCTATGGGTACTCTTATGTAATGCTTCCATAAAATCCCATATGTGATCTTATGAACCTTCAGGATAGTAGGAAATAGTCTGAGCATACTATTTTGTGATAATGACCCTTAATATTTTGGCCATGAAATAGAGCCTAGGGAGTTCCCTGATGGTGTAGTGGCTTAAGGCTTCGGCGCTGGCACTGTCAGTGCTGCAGCCTGGGTTCGATTCCCAGTCAGGGAGATACCCACATACCAAAAAGCAAAAAAAAATAGAGCCTAGTGTCATTTCAAATTCAGTTCAATTCAGTGCAACAAATTTTTGTTGAATTTGTACTATGTTAGCTGCTAAGGTAGAAACATGAATAAGATATATTAAGTTTCTGCCCTTGAGAATAGAAACTTGTAGTCTAATGAGGTGAAAGTGAAACTTTAAACTTCAAAACTAATCATCTAGATTAATTGTGTTTGGGAGCAGATACTAATCATCATTCCTTACTTTCTCTCTTCCTTCAACCCATCCGTGAAAACAGCAAGTGCTTCCCAATGTTACCCCTACTGTTCTCAAGGTGTGAGAAAATATCCATACTATGTGAGCAACTCAGAAAGACGAAGCAGATGTGCACAATGATGAGTACTATAACCAAATAAATCTCACAACCAAGTTTATCTGGCACACATTTGATGACATGCATAATCATTATCATGCAGCCTGGTAATTAAGGATAATTGGTAAATAATTCATGTAAATTACTGTAATTGATACAGCTCTGCAGTTAAGCCAAGATTTCTAGGGTCAGCTAGAGTAAAAAGTTAGCTGGACCAACTGAAAACCCCCTAATCAGCTAACACAGAGGAGGAACCTTTTCTTGCCCTATTAGGGCCTCCCCCTGTCTTGTGTTTCCCGGGAGCCCCAAGCTGACAGCTGAGACCACCTCCCAGGGATTCCCAACTCTGATATGTCTGAGGTTCAAGGTTGCAGTTGGTTTCATTTACAGAGTGGGGGTTTTCTTCCATTTATAGAGGAGGAAAAAGGGGTCAATAAAATTAGCGGAGACCTCAGACTTCAGACCAGAAGCTTGTGAAAGAGGCGGGGAAGAAAAGAGAAGGGAAAGGAAGGGAAGGGGAAGGGAGAGGAGGGGAGGGGAGGGAGGGGAAGAAGGGGAAGGAAGCAAGACTAACTCCTCCCTCCACCACTGAAGGGGCCAGAAGTGAGTTTCTAAAGGTTGTGACTGCAATTTTCTTTTACCACTCCCTAAGGCCAGATACACCCTGGTGGAAAAAGTCAATGGACATGATTTCCCACAAAAGCCTCCCACCTAAAATTTCTTCCCTGATATGTAAGCAGTGTTATTTCTTATGTGCTATACAAATAGTTGAAGGTCAGTTAGCAGTATAAATAAATAGTAATGCTGCCAGTCTCCTTCAGAAAGTTTATAAATAAATAAATAAATAAATAAATAAATAAAATTTCTTCCCTGAAATTCCCCTAATTAGAGAAACATGCACCCTGGGAATGCAAAGGAGGCCTCAGTTGTTCGAATCTCACATCTTCGGGTGGTTTCAGTCACTCAGCTTGGTGTCCCTTCCCCAGCGAAGGGGAGACCAGCTCCCCTCAAGTCAATGAGCACAGACACACGGAAGAGAACACACTCCCTATGCGCACTGGGGCCTTTCCCCTCAGCTGCTCCCTCATGAGCATGTGAAGATTACATGGGAGTATCCTCACAAGGCATTCAGCAGAGGATCTGGCCTGTGGAAAACATAGTTGCCGCTGGTGGTTGCATTGATAATGGTGGAACCAGACATAACCTAAGGTAGATGGATTTTCTCTTGTAGCCAACTTCCTGAGGGCCCAGTTATAGTTTAGGTATGATGAAATTGGAGTCTTACTATGGTTATAGGAAGAGGAGCAAGGGGTATATAGGCTGGCTGCCCACCACCCAATTCAGTCCCTAACTACAGAAAAGAGAGCATCTAATTAAATTTCTATTGTCCAAGAAGTGTTTCAGGGCTTTAGACTCCCATCACTAATGACTTTAGACATTATCACTCATTTGTCAGAAACATATCTTCCTTTGAGCACCCAGAAACAGCACATGCAGAAGAAGATCTAACAAGATGAATTCCTATGGTTTTGAATGACATCTCAAGCCTGTATGAGATGAGACAGCAGCATACACACCTCTGACCCAGTGACTATGGAGCTAATACTTTTTAAATTTCTTGCTCTTTGGAATCTCTCAAAAGTACAGCAATGCCTTGCCTTTTCCAAATTTAAATGACTCCTAGAAAATAATCCTTTTATAACTATAGAACCACTGAGTATTAATATTATTTTTAAGAGGCATGTTCCCCCATCTCCCACTTTCTCTTACTTCCTACAAATGGTTTTCTTACCCTAAGAAACCACCATTACCTGCTCATTTCCATACAGGGCAACCATCTGGAATGAAGTAGTAAAGGAACATATTGCTCTTTCAGAAATCTCCCTCCCGTGTGAGGTATGTAAAATGCAGAATTGGTATTTCTAGCTTTTAAGTCTCTTTTATCAGAAATCTGTCATTACCTAACTCATCTATTCTGAAGAATGTGCAGCCACATCAATAATTTTATGGCTTCCCTTGAAACTCCAAATAAGTTTAAAACCCATAAATTTTCTTCTATGACCACCCCTCTTCAAAGTTGACAGCCTCAGAGTCGTGTATTGATTGTCTATAAAGCAGTTCAACTAGTGACTCTGTCTTTGTGCAGAATCTCAGCTATAATACTGTGTTTAATTTAATCTTTCTAGTACTTGTTCCTTTGGACAATAGCTACTCCATTGAAAATCAAACATGTAAGTAGTTATTAGATGATTCTTACGCAGAGGCAATAGAGCAGTGTGGTCAAGAGCTCAGACCATGTCTGGCCACATCCCAGTTCTCCTACCTATCAACTGGAAAACCTAAGCAAGTTACCTTAGCTCTCTGTGCTTCACTTTCCCCATCTATAAAATGGGGCTACCAAATGACCCACCTCAAAGAATTGCTGTGGGGACTAAACGTGCGCTAAGTAAATCTAAGTAAAACATTTAGAACGGTGTCTGCAACATAGTAAAAGAAGCACTCAAATTTTAGCTGCAGTGATATTAATATTAATAAGTGTGGTTGTAACTATAATATATTAATAACATTAATGATATTCCTGAATGCATGAAACCATCAAAATTATTCTATGGATGTTTAGGTAAATTGCTATGTCCCTTATACAAACAGTTACTAATTTTCATTGCACGGACTCTTACCACACCATTGAATTGATTCTGCCTGAGAAACGCCAATACTTCAAATCTCTCCAGCTTTACCTATTTGCTTCTTGATTTCCACCAATAAGAACATGCATGTGTGAACAGCAAATCCCAAAAGCATCCACATGTTAAGGAGAATGCAACTTTACAATCATTCGCACAGGCTTTGGAAAAAGGATTCTACCTCATTCACTGACTTCAGGACCTATTTCCTGAGGATCCATTGCCCCTCATAGATTTACCTGTGTTTATTATTAATGCAATATAGCAATCCAAGCAATGTGTATATCTTTACAACATTCTTTCATATACAGGCTTTCTAGCAGATTGCTTAGCATACACAAAGGAGGCCAAGTTCTGTAGAGTTGCTCTACTAATCCTACTCCTGAGAAAAGAAAAAATTTCAAAATAAGGAAAAAAGAAAAAAAAAAAAAAATATATATATATATAACACAGAAAAAAAATCCAGCCATAAATGCCTCTATTTTTCATATTATATGACTGGATAGTTTCCAGACAGCTCTCGTATGCACACACATGCACACACACACACACACACACACATTTACTGCTGTGCAACCAGCAGTAGGGAGATGATTAAATAAATGATGATACATCATCATGATAGATCATTATGGTGCAATTTTAAAATAATTATGACTGTGTACCAACACAGAGTTAAGTAAAAAAAAGCACAACACAATATTTTATCTGGTTCCTTACCGCATTATTTGGGGGGAGGGGGGAAGGAAACCTAAATGTCATCAATAGAAGAGTAGTTAAATACATTATGATACATACTTGCTAGCAAAATTTGCAGCCCTATTAAAAAGAATGAGGAAGAGCTATAATATTTTATATGTACTGACATGAGAAGATCTCCAAGATACATGGTTAGGTGGAAAATACAAGTCCCAGGTCAATACTTGTATGTAAAATAAGATCCCATTAAATCCAGCTGGGGTGTGTGTATATATGTGCATGTGTAAGTATATCTATAAATACAGAATCAAAGGTCTGAAAGGTTACGTGTTCAATGCTAATAGGGATTACATCTAAGGAGAAAACTAGCATGAAATGGCTAACAAAGACTAATGTCCACTCTATATCCTCCTATATTGTTGGAACTTTTCACAATTAGCATTACTATGTTTATATTTTTAATAATTTAAAATTTTTATATTATTATTGTGTGTTATGTGCCATTGACTCAGCTCCAGCTCCTGGCTACTCTATGAATGAGTGATGCCCTATAAAGGCAAATGTTAATCTCGTCCAGAAACACCTGCACTGACACAACCAGGATAATGTTGAGCCATATATCTGGTCGACCTGTGACCTACTCAAGTTGACACACGATTCACCATTACACCTGCCCTATTCTTTCTTCTCTCATGTGCCTTCTCCTGAGAGTTCTTCCCCTATAAATCCCTTGAACAAGAATCCCTATCTCAGGCTCTGCTTCTAGGAAATGTGACTCAAATCACCTACTATGTGCCAAGAATTTTAAACACCAATCATTAGTCAATCCTCATGGCATAAGGTAATACATAACGGTGGGAGGTAAGCTATAACAATTAACAGCATGAACTTTGAAATGAGATATACCTTATTTCAAGACGTGGGTTTAATAGACATTTTGTTAGATAACCTTAGCCCAGTTAGGTATCTCCCTCAACCTCAGTTTCCTTATCTATAAAATGGGGTCATTTATAGTACTCTAAAATTTAATTGATGTGTTGCAAGGATTAAATTGGCCCCTAAGTAAGTATTTGTTGAATGAATGAAAGGAGATAATGCACACAATGTTCATATATCAGCATCTGGTTCTGAGTAAAAGCTCAATAAATACTGTCTACTGATATTCAGATATCAGTTAAAGCCTGTCCCCTCAAAATCCAGGTCAGCTTGAATAGAACCACTAAAGCCTATGAAAATTCAAAGTTCTCACAGGCTTTCTGCAAATTCCCAAAGGCTTCCACTGTTGTGATCTCTTTTTCCAGGGCACATGTGTCATCTCACAGATCCAGCCATAAAACCCAGGCCCCCCGACCTATATCACACAGACACAACCTAACTTCCATGAAACGTACATGGGCTTAGCAAACTATCCAAGATTAGGCCAGGAGCAGAGGAAGGCAAGTAGACGGGCTGAGGCCATGAAAAAATGGGATCATCACTGCAACACACACATAATTTTAATAAATCAGGGAGCATCACAGTTCTTAAAATGTCCTCTGGCCTACCATCACCATCATCTTACCATTGCACTGGCCTCACTGCCTTCCTACCTCCCTCCTTGCTGGCTTCCCTCACATTTCTTCTCCCTTCTCTCCTCATCCCATTCTTTCCCCTCTTTCAAAGCAGTAAAGTTCTCCTAATACACACCTACACCCCAACTCCTGTTCTGAGACTTTTACAACAAAGTTCAAGACACTAGGCAGGAAAAGGGCCTTTCCTTTAAACACACCCACCCTCTTTGGAAAAAGAGCCTTCATTTTAAAAATGAAATTTTTGTTCCTATAACACTCTATGTATAGATCTCAATGAGGATTAATTTTTACCCTCATTTTACATGTGAGAAAAGTGAAACTGAAAGAGGTTCGATCCCTTGCCCAAGTCAAAGGGCAAAGCTAGAATTTAAACCCCAGTCTGCTTAGTTCCATGGCCACTGCTCTCAAATGCTGCACTACCAAAAGAATACCAAAGGCTATCTGGCAATATTCAAGTCTGTGGCAACAGGATGTACCTTAACTTTAGTCTGCTGTCTCTCAGAGATATGCTAGTTCTTTCAAGGGGCTCACGCAAAACAGCATGAATTATTCAGCTCAAACTATCAGACCCATTACAGAAACAATGCAACAAACATAATCTGCCATCTTCTATGAAGAGTGATTTTTCATATTCATTTGAGATCCCACATTCTTTTGATTTTACTTCTACAAGTTGTTTGTGCATACAACCTCTTAAAGTGTCTCCTACATGGAATTACAAAATGTAGTAACTCAGTGCATAATGAAAAACATGCTCATTGAGTATTTGATGATTAAATGAGATGGCAATGTTTCAGTAGTGTGTGGCAGCAGACAGTGGGTAGTAGGAGGTGCCTTTGTTGAAGGGATTTTAATCCCAATTTCATTTGAGCCCAAAGAAGGTGAGTTCATTCTTCATTACTTAATAATGGTCCTACAGACCCAAACTCATGTTCATCATACCACACTTCAGTGAGGATTAATTTATTTCAAAAGATAGAACATTTCTTTCTTTTTCGATGAAATTCCTTAGTCATTGAGTTATTTTAGGCTCTAACAAAAAAAAAAGAAGAAGAAGAAGAAATGTTCAAATAACAGCAAGCTGAAGGATTCCACAGTATTAATTAAAGATAAGATCTAAGGGTCAACATCAATTCTTACTTCATATCTGTATTGTGTTGTGTTTCAAAGCTATCAGCACAATTCTGGAAACGTTTCCAAAGAAAGAAATATTCCATTTGCCAAATTTTGAGATTCCAAAGTGCAAATTTGCAAAGGGACCGCCACTTAGGGCCACTGATCCCTAAATTGTCCTCACAGCCCATCAGACCCTTTGGTGAATTTCCTGAGAATTAAGAGAACCACTTAGAGACAGTTACTGGCTTAAAAGAATGTCCCCATGACGTTCAGCCTGTTTTCATCTCAAATGTGCCACAAATCAGCAGTGTGGCTTTGAATAAGACATTAAACGTCTAGAAGGCTCAGTCTCCCCCTGGGTAAAATGAGAGGCTGCCACTTTGCTCTCTAGAGTTCCCATAGCTGATACTTCGTGATCCAATCAAGCTCAAAAAGAGGGAACTGGCAAACTATAGCATCTAGGATTGGCGTTGTGTCTAAAGGCCATTTCTCAGAAGCTAGGACCGCTGGTGGTAGGGCCACCATATCTCCATCTCTAGACTTGGGTTTCCTCCTGAGCTGTAGAGTGTGGAGATCCCATACAGGAAGGAGGAGCAGGGGCTGCCATCCAAGCCCTGCACAAGCACAGGTGGAGGGCAACCTCTTCTTAATTCACAAAATTGTCTGGGCCACTCTGAAAGGAAAAGCAACAGTTCAGTGGAAACATTTGGGTGCTACCCTGTCTGGTAAGAGAGTGGAAAGCACAGATACAAAAGCATCTGTTAATTTCTAATTCATTTCTCTCACTGGAAAAACAAAGCCAACTTTAAAGAAATGACAGAACTTCCCTCCCGCCCTTACAAAGATGTGTGAGAAAAATCAGTCTAAGATTTTAAGGACATTTATTGATGATCAGGTCTCAGAAGACACTGAGAATTGGATTCAGGTGCTATATCCATAATTTCAAAGGTTTTTTTTAATGTGTGTCAGAGAGCCCTTCTGAAGGCTTGCCCCCACAGTATCTCCTGCCAGCCCAGCCACCACTCTTTCCTCCTGTTTAAGCCTCTCTCTTAACCCTGGTGCCACAGATGCGCAGGAGAAGTGCAAACCTCACAGTGAATGTGCCCAGCCTGCCTCACCTAAGACCGAGGATGTGGAAGAGTCGGGATCAAACAAAGAGCAATGAGGGAAGACAGAACGTGACCATCACGTCTACCATTCACACTGTTCTGCATCTCACACTGTTTGGGGCCAAGGCTAGGGGAACCCGATGCCCTGATCCAGGACCTTGAATACTTTCCTGAGATATGAAGGAAAGCTTCTTGAGGAGGTAACTTTTAAGCTAAAAGCACAACTGGTGAGGAACTGAACTTGGGAAGTGTACAAACAGCAAGCCTAGAAGGTTTAGGAAACACAAAGAAGAGCAATGTGGGTGGAAACCAATTTGTGGGGCACAGCAGCTCTGGAGAGGTGGGGAGAGGCCAGTCCAACAAGACCTCTGCCTTATGTTGGGTTCCCCTGAATTAGGCCATGAGCAAGGATTTGAATGCAAGTAGTTTATTTGGAGGAAGCACAGGAATGGCCCAGGAAAGTGAGACAGGAAAGGAAATAAAGCAGTATAGCACATGGCAGTGAGCAGTTTACCCAGTGGGCAACTAGGGCTCAGTCCTACAGGGGACCCCTGGAAGATTGCACACAGCACACCTCAGAGTTCTACCACCTGAAGGCCAGGATAGTTGGGATATTTATCCACCAATTCTTGTCCATCATTGGGTGAGGCCTGCTCCGGGGCCATTAACTTTCAGGGGCTTCCTGCCTATCCAGCCAGCAGCCAGAAATAAATAATTGTTCATTACTATCATTACAATGAATGTACAATGAATATTCACATGTGCCCTTACCACAGAGTGCCATTAACGAGATCAGAAAGAAATAATGCTGAAACACACACACACACACACACGCGCGCACACTTTTGTTTTTTCCTTAGTATCTGCCGCTTTGGGGTAATCCAGACCAAATTTTTCTCTCATTATCCTGAAAAATTATTCACTGGCAAAATGCACTGGACTCTGAACATCTGAGAAATCATTTGACTTATTGCCTGCATACTTCAGAATGTCAGCATGAAGGTCAAGCAAAATTTAAGGACAACTAAGCAAACACCTGCTATTACTAATACCAAAGGAAAAGAGGAGCATTTTGTTCCTATTTTAAAGCTATTTTATAGGGAGAAAAATAGCTATTGGACATGGAAATTCAAGTATTGTGAGTAGAAACGATTAATATGATGTGGAGGACTGGGTCCCACCCACTCTGCCCCAGTTGAGTGAACAGCATGACTCTGGCAGCAATGAAAAGCTAATGGCTTTCGTAGATACAGAGAACGTCTTGATGTTTGCCAGATGGAAGGGGGTTGAGTGGGGATGAGTGAAAAAGGTAAAGGGGTTAAGAATTAAAAATTGTGTGTGTGGTGGGGGGGGGGGGGGCAGTTTCCCTGGTGGTGTAGTGGCTAAGGCTTCAGCGCTCTCAATGCTGCGGCCTGGGTTCGATTCCCAGCCAGGGAACCACCAAAAAAAAGGTAGTTACACAATAGTCAAGGGGATGGTAACGTTTAGCACAAGGAATATAGTCACTAATATTGTAATAACTGGGTATGGTGTCAGATGGGTAACAGATTTATGGAGGTGGTCACTTCATAAATCATGTAAATGCCTAACCACTACACTGTATACCTGAAACTAATATAATGCTGTATGTAAATGTAATTGAAAACTAAAAAATTATCTTTGAAAAAAAATGAAAAGCTAATGGCTTGACAGTGGTGAGCTCTTCCATCAAAAAAGACATATTGGAAACTATTTGGGACTTTTGTGGTTTTTGACTTCCACCCACACCCTAGAGCCCACAATTAAAACTGAGCCAACCAAACATCGCTTGCCTCATTTATTTAAACAAAAGTGAAAAATTATTATACTGACCCACATACAGATTGACCTTTTGAACAGGTATTATATCTGAAAAACTATCAACGGGGAAGGGCTTCTAACTCCATGACACCCCTTTTCCATGCCACACCCCATGATTACTAACTCGCAGACTGTGTGGAGACGCTTCCATTAGGGAATAGGTTAAAGAGCTTTGAACTTGATGGAGACAGGTGACTCCATCTCTGCACCTGAATTTTGTCATCTTTAAAATCAGTGTTTTAAATGAGAGAGGGGTAAGTCTTTGGATTTAAATATTCTATGCTCTCAGATGCTGCTAAGGCGACTCAACCAATGTTTCCCCTCTAAAAAGAAGCGGGGAGGGGCTTCTCAACTTTTCCAGGAAGGAATAAAAGTGATGGTGAAGGAGGAGGGGTAGGACGTGGAGGGAGAAAAGCAAAGGAAACACTCTTGCTAAGAGGTCCTTTGGAAGCCACTCTGAAGTATGGGGAATAAATGAGGAGTCAGTCAAGTGACACAACCTCCTACCCACTGCTGGAAAGATTAGGAAGGTTGATCTCCACAGCTCTAAAATAACTAAGTTTTACATCACATATTCAACTTTCAAAGTACTTTCAAAATCACTTCACTACTTGTCAACATTCTAAGCATCCTTCTAAACAGCCGATAAATGTTGACATCTCCTCCGAGAGTTTATAAGTCAGAACACAATACCTCCCTTAAGTTTTATTTCAAGCACTGTGCTGTCTTGGCACACTCCAACATGTCAAGGCTTGTGGGGTTTGGGGATTGTATTTGAAAATGTTTTCCACCCGCTCCATGCTTATGTAGACCTACTGTGTTCTGTCAATTCCACACCATGAACCAAAAAAATAATAATAAAAAAAAAATAGCACACTATCTTTAAAGTTCAGAGGGATGGTAACTTCAGAAAATTCTCTTTTCTCTCAACAAATGCACAGACAGGACAGATGTAGTGATATCATGGATACCACATTTTTCTGGGTATAATATGATACTTTTGTCAAAAATTGGGGATTATCTTATACACAGGAGTAACCAGTTGATACTGATTTCTTTTTTTTTGGGGGGGGGGCTTTCACATTTGTTGATTTTTATTCACAATCTCTTTTTCAACACAATTTACAACCTCAATACTGATTTCTTAATGTTGGGTTAGAAAAGTAGGGGCTGTCTTATAAATGGGGGTGTTTTATACATGAAAAAATAAGGTATATGCCTGAGCACAAGCTGTCAACCTTGTTGCAACAATGATTTATGTTAGCTGCTGCCACAGGTGCTTTGTTCCTGCCATTTTGAAGTTAATATAAAACAGTGGTTCTCAAATTTGAGTGTGCATCAATACAGCTGGAAGACTTATTAAAACATACGAGGACTGACAATTAAGTTCACGAACTCATCCTAGAAAAAGTGATACATACCTCATTGCTGAGTATCACTACAGTCACCTTCAATGTACTCCCCTTGGGGAGCTGTGTACCAATGCCAGTGCCTAGTCCACCCTTCAAAGCAATTTTGGAACTCTTTCTGGAATGGCCATCAGAGCTGTCATCATATTACACTTCACATCCTGAACGTCATCAAAATGTCTTCCTTTCAATATTTCTTTTATCTTCAGGCAAAGAAAAAAGTCACTGGGGACCAGTTCAGGTGAGTAGGGAGGGTGTTCCAATAGTTATTCGTGTACTGGCTAAACACTCCCTCACAGACAGTGCCGTGTGAGCTGGTGCATTGTCATGATGCAAGAGCCATGACTTGTTGGCAAAAAGTTTGGGTCGTTTTCATCTAACTTTTTCATGCAGCCTTTTCAGCACTTCCAAAAAGTAAACTTGGTTGACTATTTGTCCACTTAGTACAAATTCATAATTAAAATAATCCTTCTGATATATGAAAGTGTTAGCAACATTATTTTGACTCTTGATTTGGACTAATGGAACTTTTTTGGTCATGGAGAATTGGCTGACTTCCATTGTGCACTTTGATGCTTTGTTTCAGGTCATATTGGTACACCCATGTTTCATCACCAGTGAACACAGCCCAGAACAGCATCTTGCCTCTGCGAAAGGTCTTGGCAAACTTTGACTCTCCTTTGCTTTTGTTCATCAGTGAGCTCCTTCAGGACCATTTTTGCACACACCTTTCTCATGCCAAGATTTTAAGTTAAGATTTTCCTAACTGTTTCTCTATCGATGTTTACTTGGTCTGCTATGCTTCTCACAATCAGCTGATGATTTTGATGTACAATTTGACAAATTTTTGCAGTGTTTTCATCAGTTCTGCTCATTACTGACCGCCCTGACTTCTCGTCATCAGTGACACATTCTCTCCTCTCAGAAAAGCATTTAAAGCATTTATATACTGTTGCGGAAAGAATTACCCGTTCTCCTGTCGGAAAGAACAGGCGGCACTTGGAGCACTTGCAAGTTCAGTCTGTTTATTTCACACCGGCAGGCCCAGAGGAGTTGTCTCCAAAGTCTGAGCTGTGAACAAAGGCAGGGAGGGGGAATTTATAGCACAGCACTTCCATAATGACATCAGTTTCCCGCATGCGGGCTAGGGTTGGCAGGAGCAGGGGATCAGGGAGAAGAACCAGGAAGTGACTGTGGTGGGGGGTGGGGGTGGGGGTCCCGGACTAGGCTGTCAGCCATGTTGGGAGGCAATATTTCTCTACAATACTACCGTTTTCTTGATGGCATTATCCCCATAAACTTGGACTAACATAGCCCTAATTTTACTTCCACTCTTGCCAAGTTTAACAAGAAATTTAATGTTTGTTCATTGTTCTAATTCAAGCTCCGACATTCTCGTGAGGGCACACAAAACACTGCAACAACAATAATGGGCAGCACGCAAGACACTGCCACATGTCAACGTGAACACAGCTGTGAGCCACTGGTACAAGGTTATGCCACCTTACCGAGTTGTTCGTACAGTGCTGCTAACCTATGCGCACGGTGGCAAGCTCACAAACTTAATTGTCAGACCTTGCAGATTGCTGCCCTCCCTCCCTGACTCCTCACCAACAGTTTCTGATTCAGTCTAGGATGGAGCCTGAGAATTTGCATTGCTCATAGATTACTAGGTGCCTCTGATGCTCCCGGCCCAGAAACCAAGCTCTGAGGATCCCAGGTGTGGGGGAAATACGTGAGTTGAAGTAAACTGGAGCCTTTTGTCAGAGAAGAGAATCTGGGCTCATTGCTTCCTTAAATTCAGACCCAATTAACATTTACTGAGTTACTGGAGACAGAGGTTAAATGCTTTCAAATACTTTTAATTCTCACAATGGCCTGTGCTACAGCTATTGTCATTCTCATTTTAAAGAGAAGCAAAGTGAGATCGCAGAGAGATTAACAAACTTGCCCACCACCACAGAGCCGGTAAAAGGAGGAACCAGAATTCAAGCTCAGGTCCTGTGACTGACTCCAAGTCTGCTGGGTAACCTCAGTGATGCTGTTTATTCCCACTCCCTAGGAGGCTGCCAAAGGCCTCTGAGCAGGTTGTAAGTGGCATTGATGGAGGATGGGGAAGTGCTGCAGGAACTGCTCAGGGACGTTAGAGGAACTCTTCGCCTGCACATCTGGCTAAGTGGGCCGACAGACCAGTTGCCTTCCCTGTACCTCAGCTCTGCCAACTGTGAAACCGAAGACCAAAATAGTTGCCACCTACCCCCCAGCTTGTTCCCAAGAATGAGATAAG
The DNA here is from genome assembly GCA_004026885.1 of Lyroderma lyra. Lineage (NCBI taxonomy): Eukaryota > Metazoa > Chordata > Mammalia > Chiroptera > Megadermatidae > Lyroderma > Lyroderma lyra. Next base: position 419,579 of record PVJL010000018.1, read on the forward strand.
AGCGTTCAGCCGTTACATAAGAAGCAGTTTTCTTTCCAACCCCTCAGCTTGCTGAGCCTCAAAGGCTCCAAATCTTGTAAAGGATGGGGTTCACCTTTACTCTCTTGGACCTAGTGCAGTGGTCACCCTGTTCTCCCATCCTGTGACCTCTACCCCTCCCCTCTGCCTACTATATCAACAAGCTGGGAACTCAAAGTTCAAAGCGTGTTCCTAAAATGATGTGTGCATTTCAGAAACTCTATTTGTTCCTGCAGAGTGACTGATGAGACTTCCTCTGACAGCTCAGTTGGACACATTTTTTAGGTGTTCCTCAGATTCCGCCCTCACTCTGTACCTCGAAGGCCCCCCAGGCATATGTTGTAGGCTCCGTCTGCTGAGTAACTGGCAGGAGGCCTGTCGCACCTATTTTGTAAGCTTAGAAGGGCTGTGTCAAGAGCCTTATCCTCTTAGAATTAAGACTCCTTTGTGGCACTTACTTGGTCTGTCTAATGAACTGAGAGAAGCACTCGGGTTCCACATTAGCCAACAACTGAACATGCCAGAGAATACATAAGTGTTCTGGAGTCAAAGTGAGCAAATGAAAGATTTATTTCTTTTTGTTTCCTTTTCTTGGCTTTGTGTCTCAAAGGGATGGCCAGTCTCCCTTCTCCCCAGTCTCCCCTTGTGGGTGTTTGTTTATTAATGGAGTGGAGCGAGACTCTGAAAGCCTGTACCCTGGCTCTGAAGTTCTGATTGTAATGGAAACAGTCGCCAGGGGGTGAAGTGTCACTGTGGTTATCTAATGATCAAGGACAGCGTGCTGAGAGAGTGAGCAGCCAGGGTTTCTGGCTGTCACCACATGGCTTATTCTCCCTCTACTCTCTCTGCCCTGCCAGTGACTAATTGATTTGTGAATGTGCTTGGAGGTACTTTGAGTGAGAAAGACACTTTATATCTGCTTGCGGCAAATCCTCAGAGGGACAAAAAATCCATTTCGTGCACAAATTTCCCTGCTTGACTCTTTCCTCCATTCAATTCCCAATTAGCTAAATCTTCAGCACCCAAAGAACTAAGTAGACAAAAAACATCTTCTGCCTGCCAGTTTCTGCCAAACAAAAAGATGAGCACATGAGGAAAAGAAACCAGAATCAATGGTAAAAAATAAGGATCAGAAAAGTAGGCAATAAGGAAAGAAAGTGGCTCTCAGGCCTTTACGCCACTGACTTAAAAGACTATAACCAGATCCCATGTTCTGTTTTCTACCACTGGCCAGTAATAAGGATAACTCATGAAAAGCCAGAATCCTATAGTTCAGCCTCCTGGCAATGTCATATAACACAGTAAATTCTAATAGACTAATTTTTTTTTTTACCTCCAGCAACCAATCTAAAGTTTCTATACATAGACTCAAAAGCGCTGTCAGCCTTTTGTAAATCCATCCCCCAAATCTACCAAAGGTTGATTTGGGTTGTCTTGCTGCCCAGCTGGGGATGGGACTTGCATTCTGGCTTCAGCTTCTGCCCACAGTGCATTTGCTTTTCAAAAAGAGTTTGCCAGGGCTGCAGAAAGAGTTGAAAGAATACTGATAAGAGAACTGAGCTTTTATCAAAAGCTGCTTCTTGTAAGTGAACTTGAAACTCAGAGTTCTTCCCCTATTGCTGACTGATCCCAGGGTATCCTTGGGCAAGAGCCAATAAGGTCCTTCCTGGGCCTTTTTTACATGCAAATGTTAAACACTTTGGGTAGCTAGGATAAGGAGACAAAATTCATTTATTTATTCACTCAGTCAGTATTTATGAAGCACCTTAAATGTGTCAGACTCAAAAGTAGAACTTATTTTTTTAACCACTAGTTGTAATGTTTGTTCTGCAGAAAAAACTAATCCATTTATTTTAGCAGTATGCCACAAGACAGTGGATGGAGGAACTACTTTTCTCCCTTCTTCACAGCCTCTAAAATAAGTTCCATGGACCTAGCTCTGGAGCACTGAGCCATTTTCAAACTGCTAACAACACTGATTGCTTTAGCAACTCCTATTCCATTGGCTTAAATCTTGTACAACACAGAATAACTCATAGTTTTCCAAAACTACCTACATGCAGAACCCATGTAAGTACAACTACACTTAGGACATTTTCTAAAATACCTATACCTGTGCAGCAGAGAATTTTTTAAATAAAATTTAAAGACATTCAGAAGTTATTCTCCCACCCATTGCTGGGCTCTCTGAATTGCCACAGGTGATCAAGAAGGCCCAACATCAGAAACCGTCAAAATAATATGGCTGATCTTTTTAACCTTTTGCAAATTCAGTCAAATTGCCATCATTCTTGTTCTATAAAGTGGACAGCTATTTCTTGTCTAGCTCCACAGGATTCATGTCTATCCTTCATTGCTGTATAGACAAAGTAATGCAATTATAATAAAAATATGTTGTGTTTGAACAGTTATTACTAGTTTATAAAACATTTTATAGTTTACAAAAGCATTTTCTCATTTAATCAAAGCCTTTTAACAGTCACTCAACAAACACTAACCCCTCAATAGGTTTCCCTTGTGCCTAGCACAGTACTTGGTAGATGAGGAGTAAGACATGGCCTTTGCCCTCAAGAAATCCAGAATCCAGTGGGTAAGAAAGACAAGTCAACAATAAATACAACATAATATAAGTGTAATAGATAAGAATGTAGTGATAGATAGAAGAAGGCTGTCATATTAAGTATTCAAAATTTAAAATGGTATTTGGGGGCATTCTGTTTACTTATGAATTCCTAGACATTAGGGATATCTTGATATATGGGCATAGATGGAAATATAATAAAATATTTTTGATGGTGGTACAAGACTGAGGATGGAGCTATTATGGTAGAATTGATGGCAATAGTAGAAGTGGTAATGATAGTGGATTTTGGAAGAGTTGGTCATTTCTTGGTTGATCAGAATTGATGTCCTTTTTTGTTAAAGTACAAATTTCCAGCCATCCCTGACACATCTCTCTTTGTAGCAAGATAGTCCAATGGTTCACCAGAGAACAAATAGACACCCAACCACAGCAACAACCACAAAATATCAGTAGTGACTAATTGTTTGGTAATAAATTATGTGTGAAGAACCAGGGAGCACTAAGAAATATGCCTAAATGTTAAGAAAACAAAAAAGAAGCCCTCTACTCAAACCCACCTTAGATTAGCTGAGCACTATTTACATGAACAGGAGAGGCAACAATAATTTTGAGGAGGGTGAGAAAGCCAGGCAGGGGAGGAAGATACCAAACATGAATTAAAAGCAGATGACACAAGCCCCTGGCTCATGCAGACCCACAAGAACAAGCATGAAATAAGGTTATTGCAGAAGGGTGACTGAGAAAGAAAAAAGCAGTTGCAATAAATCCTAACAAAAGCCAACAAAAGAAAACGTTGGACAATTTGTTGGATAAATATTCAGTAAGGCTGATCCACCTTACTGCACTGTTGTAAAAAACAGCTAATAAAAAAATACTGTCAAGGACACAAGAACTAACCAATAATAAGAACATTAATAATAAATAAGGGCCTAGGAATGAAACCAGTCCCATCAAGACCAAAGATGTTGAGTAACCAGCACAGAAATAAAGAAAACAGATATGACTGCCTGGAGGTGGTGCAAACAAACAAGAACCAAGATATTTTTTGCTTCTAATTTTTAAAAAGAAGACAAGTTTACAGGGTATCAGACTATAAATAAATATTGGCCAATGGGCTCTTGCTTCCCCCACCACCCCAGGCAGCCCTTTGAAATGGCTTCCTAAATGGAGGGGGTGTGGTTGTTGAAGGCTTCCACTCCCCTCCCTAGAGCTCAGGATCTGCAACACGAAGGCTTCCCTCCCTGTCTTGAAGATTTGGGATTGGAAAAAACATTGGAAGAAATCCAAAGCTGTGGTTCATTTCATTCTTTCATTTCCTGCCTTTGCCAAATGTTGACAATTACAAACAAATGTTGTCTTCCCAAATACTTTCTTCTAGATGAACATTCTGCTCATCTTGGTTGCTTGTGTGTATGTGACTGGAGAAACAAATTCTAAATCCCCAAGGTGACAGGATTTCCATATAATGATAATGATTATTTAATGTCATCATCACAACGGGTTGCCTGGGCAAATGAAATGCTTGCTGGGTCTAAAGCATTCACTCAAGTGAGGTAAATTAACACTTTCCAGGGTACTCGATTTCCCATTGGGACCCTAAAGAAGGTAATTCATTACCCAGGCATTCTCCACCCGCCGCACTGCTGTTTACTAGCAAGTTCTCCCATTGCTTAAACGGTCAGACTGCTCAGCCAGCGTGGGGAAGTCCAAGAGAGGGAACACTGTGCTGAAAGGTCCAGGTGGGCGGATATTTTTAGTCACCTGAAGATAGTCCAGGAGCGATAATAATCATCTTCATAACGCATGTAAATGTACCCCATCTTACTTTTCAAATCACTGTTATTGCATAAATCAGCCCCATAATAATCCCTGAAGTGTGCAAAGCAAGTACTGTTATAGCCAGCACCTGGCTATAGCAGCAAGAATGGCATAGACAAATGGCACAGAGGTAAGCCTAGATGAAGGAAGGCAAGAAAGGGTGTAGCAGAAGAGAAGGCAGCCCCCCTCCCAAATCAGTAGCCTCAACAGCATTGAGGGTCTGGGGCCAGAGGCCATGTTGAGTGAGGACATACATGGGTACATGGGGATAGAAATGTGAAGAGGCTCAGGTGTCTACGTAGACTAGGTTTAAAGTTTACTGATAATCTGCTGTGTGAAAGCCTACTGTTTCTGAGGCCAAAGCCAAGAAAGATGGAAACTAAAATGAACCAAGTGGCTCCTAATTTGCCAGACGTTTTCCTATAAGATATTAACTGATTTAATCTTCACACTTAATCCATGTGAGATAGATAGTATCAACCCATTTTTTTACAGACGAGAAAACCAAGGCTTAAAAAACTGATGTTATTTGCCCAACTGGAGAAGATGAGATTCAGGAACTAGGAGAAAGACAAACCAACAGAAGGTTGGGGGCTCTGGCCAGAAATGACTCCCAGTAAGTTTGGGGCAGCAATAATAAGACACCAAGAAAAGAGTTTAAGAACAAGGAACAAAGGCTTCCTGGGCCCTGGGCTCCTGGGTACGCCCTGCCCTGGAGGTGTATAATAGGCTGGGCTCACCGGGCCGGTGAGGAGGCAACTCTGACAGAGGAAGGAGAGGTGGGGTTACAAGCGAGATGATTCTTGACAATTTTCCCCTTTTACAGGTAGGGAAACTAAGTCCCGGGGAGGAAAGGTCATAAGGCAGTTGTGAGAAAGTTGCTTTTCTTCTGTAGGAGCAAGAGGTAGGAAGGTACAACATCTGCAAACACAGAAGTCTGGGAGCATCACAACTGCTGGGAAGAAGTTTGCCTAATGGAAAAGGTTCATGCAGATGAGAGCCAGAGATGGAAGGAAGCAGAATGGTCAGAACGGGAATGTCGGAGGGGCTTAGGGGAGTGGAAAAAACACCCTATTACTTCTCTGTTGGTGTACATTGGACAAGATAGTTCTCTGAGCTTCATCTGTAAAACAGTGAATAAAATTCACCTCAAAGTGATTCCCTGAGGATTCAATACTTACAATAACATATAGACAGAATATGAATGGCTATTGGTATTCTGAAACATTTGAAAGAAGTGTTGGTGTCAAGATAAATAGTCTCTAGGGCGAATAACATGACAAGCAAGACTAGCTTTTGTACTTGGAGTGATCCCCTTCTTTGCATTTCATAAAATATTCCTATTGAAAACCTATTTTCCCCAATGGTCATGAAGTCAACCTCTGTCATAAGCAAGACTTTTGATACTAACAAGCACCTAGAAAGCCATTTCAGTGACCTTTTCCTCCTGTCAGACTTATTTAACATGTTTCTTCTGACAAACAAAGAACCATTCTGCTTTAAGAAGATTGCTCTTGGAGAGAGAATCAGGGCAATAACAAAACATTCTGCATGACTCTTATTAGCATGTAGGAGTCCCATCCAGTAACGGTGCATGAAGACTTCAACTAAATTGCTTACAGCCTCTCTGAAAGATTTGCCCAATAGAGCTCATATTCATTCATTTCTGCAGGGACTCTAGGCCCCAAAGAGCCATTCCTGAGGGAGAGGTGTGGTAGTTGTGAGCAATGCCATCTGTAGAATAACCTGCAAAGGTGCTTAGAAAGTTTCACTTTACAAGTCTGGAACAAATAAGAGACTCTTAGATTTAGCAAAAAACTTGCTAAACTAGCTGATTAGGCCGCCTGGTCTAATCAGCATGCTCCCAGAGCCAATGTGGGGCTTCTTTACATAGGTTTGGGTTTGGAGAAGTTATTTCCAGTCCCACAGGACTCTTGGATATAAACATGATAGCACCCAGAGCTGCTAAATGGCTCATTCAAAAGGTCTCCAATTTTTCTAGCCCATACTTGATATGAATGTGCTCTCATGCGCACAACCTGCCAGTGCCATGCCAAGCTGCTTAGCCTCCTAAATCATCACAGCACATCCTCTTCCCCATCTCCTTCTCAGCGGGGCCTCCTCCACAGGCCACAGCACTAACTCGCCTTCCAAATCCAAACCCAATATGGGCTGAGGACACTGGCCACAGAGGTGATCTCCCTTCCACACCCTCCCCATTGGCCAAGTAAGAACAGGGCAGGACTGAAGTCTAAACCCAAACCAGCTAGACCCGAATTTAGCCCACCCCCTGCCCTTCAGTCCCATCACCCCATCTGGCAGTGTTGTTCTGTCACTGGGCACTGAAAGTGGACATCTGTTTACTTTCGATTTGAAATGGAAGGCCCCCAGGCTGCCAAGAGCTGAAAAGGACTGAGAAGCCCTAGCAGGCTATAAGCAGCCTGCAGAAAAGCCCAAGGAAAGGGGCTACCACACGGAACTTTTGGCCTCCTGGCTCTATAGCTGGATGTGTGATGCATGGTGCTTAGGTCATGAAGTAAAGCCAGCCAATGTGCTGCCGTTGAAGTGAGAAGCAGGCCTTGTGCTCTAATTCCCTCTGATAGGTTAGCCAGGAAAATGTCACCAAAAACATTCTGTGGAATTTGCTTTAAGATTTCCAGTCAGTACAAGCTATTAAAATGAAACAAAGTCATGGCTTGCTCTTCAGTGAGTCTTATCATTCCATCATCTCAGGATTCCCCATGATATTAGGATAAGGCTTACATGACTCCTGCTCCAGGTGACTTGTCATCATTAGAAATGGGGAAGGGTTAAAAGCTCACCGTGTTATCTCTGCCTAAATGCCCCCAAGCAGCCCCTGCTTGGCTGGACTTAACTTAAACAGCTAAAACAGGGTTTTCCTTTTTGGGGGGGTGAGTGGCTCTCCAAATTAGAAATGGGGAGAGGGGCCTGGAGACGAGGTGGTACCAGTGAGGCTGCCAAGAAATCTGTAGCCAAAACCATCCTCCCGGGTTTCACCACAAAAGCAGCAGCAATGTTCAGAACGCAACCTTAGAACAAACCATGTAGGACCTAAAGGTTGCAGGGAACTGGAAGGCCTGGCTGGAACTCTCCTGGCTAAATTGGTCACCAGCAGTTCTCTCCTGCCCCCCAGTGCCATTGGCTGTGCAAAGTCCCCACTTTGCCCCGGACTCCGGATCTTTCCTCCTGGTCAGCTTCTTCTGTGTCCTATTTCCTCAGGGCAAAGCACTGCATTTTCCAAGGTAACACCTGGCTAATCTAATATAATCTAATCTGAGAGAGTTAGTGAGTATTACTGGATTAATGTGCTATTACTCCTAGAAAATACAATTTGCATTCTAGACACACAGGGCCTTAAACTGAAGGAGTGGGAATTTCCATGCATGACAGGCTGGAAAGGGAGGCAATTTTGTAAGGAGTGGGAATGTCAAGACCAAATCTAAAAATTTTACACAGCCTTGCCTATTCCGACAGCTGAGAAGGTTTTGTGTTTCATGCTTTAAAAGCTACCAATCCATGTCGTCTTTTTTCTAACTTCTTCCCCTCTTCCTCAGTACTGATGACCTCAGAGGCCCCGGGCTTTCCTCTGACTCAGGTAATGCCACCGCTATACTTTATTAATGAGGATTTTAGTGCTTCTTAAAAAAAAAAAATACTGCTTCCTCATTTATTCTAAAGTAATCATGCCTTATATTTAATTCTTTTTATTTTGGTCTATTTTTGGTAAAGCTAATAAGCTACTTCAGAGATACTGGTATGCAAGAACTCTTAGAAAGAACAGCTACCATTTAGTGTATATGCGATATTTCTCTATATAATATGCTAGGTTCTAAATTTACACACATTATCTCACACCTCATAACAACCCGTGAACTAGGAGCTATTATCCCCATTTTTCAAATGAGAAAACGGAGGTGCTGGCAAGTTAAGTTAGCCAAGATCACATAGTTGACAGTGTTAGAGGAAAAATTCAAACTCAGTTCTCCGAGTCCAAAGCTTGGACCCCTAATCACGACCTTCTCCTACCCCATATGGGAAGGAGGTGGGAGGGGTGAAGCAATACCACTGCGACTGTCTGGAGCTTTTCCACCTTACAGTGCTAAGTCAGTATTTCTCAGAGTATGGTCCCTGGACCAGCAGCAGCAGCAGCATCCCCCAGGAAACTTGTAAAAAATTGAAAAATTTGGGGCTCAGTCCAGACTTAAAGAATTCAAAACTCTGGGCATGCGGCCCAGCAATTTGTATGAACAAGCCCTCCACATGATTCTGAGGCATGCTCAAGTCTGAGAACCACCGGACATCAATGGAGTCCTGAAGTTTGGGGAATGGGTCAGAAGTAACTGCTTTTTAAAGTCCATTTCTTGAAAGATTCTTTTTCCTTTAGAAAGGTCCACATAATTTTATTACAGCTTTACAGAGATTTGAACAAATAAACACGGTTGGCACTTGCTTGATAGGTGTGAAACATTGTGAATGGAAATGAGGGGATGTAAAAAATCATTTCTCAAAATCCTATAAGGTATCTAATAAGACCAAGTTTAAAAGCAGCGTACCAAGAATTCTTGAGTTTAAAAAGAGACAAAAGTTTATCTACATTGGCTATACCTAATCAGCTCCATTAGATAGCTCCCTACTTACACAAAATTATAGGGAACACCATGGAAAGCATCTACTAGCACCTCAACACAGCGCCTCACCCATTCTCTTCATTCTGTGCTACTTCTTTCTTAAACTGAAATAAGACGGAGGGGGCCAGCTTTGGCCTGGAAAAAGCCCACCACCACAAGGCCTTCCCCTTCCCTCCAGCTGGAAAACCTCAGGCAGGAGGACAAGAACAGCCCAGAGCCCAGTGCTCCACGCACACACCCATGCTTATAGCTTGGGGCTCAGACTACATCGCTCAGCAGGAAAAAAGTTCTACACTCAGTTTCTCAAAGCCCCTGTATCTTTTGTTTTCTTGGAGCTTGTGCAATATCAGCCCAGGTATGCCCTGAATAAAGGAAAATAGAAATTCACGGTCATCATTCTACCTTTATCTGAAAAAGCAAAACGATTTGAGTTGGTTGGTTCTCCAAGTGGGCCCAAGGTCACAAGTAGAAGGAAAACGTCCTGAATGGGGCTAAGTCAGCGACCTTGGCCTTCTTAGGTCAGGGTTAAGCCACTGATGCCCTGCAGGGAGGAAGCATTTCTGCTGGGAAACAAAGTTTGGACCCTAGTCAAGCTGGCCAGCGGTGCAGTTCCAGCTGGGAATCTCCAGCTCCTAAGGAGTAGTTACTGACTACCTGTGTGACTTTGGGCAATATGTTATACTTCACCTTCTTGAGGCTAGATTTCCTGAATTGCTTCAGAAAGGCTGCTGGGTGGGTGGCAGGGTCGGCGGTGGCAGGGAGAAGTGGGGTCAGGAATAATATCCACTAGACAAGAATGAAGGGATACAGGGACTAATGGTCAACCATACCAGACCCACCTCAGGAGATGCTAAAGTAATGTCGGCTCCTTTCCTCTTACTCTCAAAGGGCTGAGGTGGCTTTTCACCTGACTGGGTGAGAGCATTAGCTCCGAAGAGCTGCCACCAAGGGTTATATCAACAGGGCTTTATAAACAGGGAGGGGTTAAGGGCCCTGTTATCAGGTCTCACAGTCATATCCCAGGTATCCTGGTGTAGGAGTGTGTACTTTCTAAATCTCGAAATCCAGAAAAAGACCAGGATGCCTCACATCCTAGAGAAGGGAAAAGCTTCTCTAGGTCAGATTGCAGGCCTTGTCCTAAACCCCTGTGGAACACTGGACATGCTTCCTCCCGACTGCTCCTGAGTAAACTCACCTAAAAAAACTGACAACAGCCTCCTCAGTTAATCCCTAAATATTCAGAAGAATGGCACACCAATCAACTGGGTATTAAGTTTAAAACCTTTCCCAGACACAGTTTTATTTTTCCCAAAAGAAGAGAGCCCTCTACTGGCATGTCAACACTACTGGCATGTCAACACTCTGCTAGGAAAGGACCTGGTTCTGGATTGCCTGCATTAGTCAATTCTTAGGGGCAACTAATGTATAAATTATTAGCAATTGGCTAAGGTTTCACCCATGGGAAGAACAGATACAGGTTGAATTACTGAAGGTTGATGGTACAAAACTCAAATTCCATAAAACCCTCTCAGCTGGCCTGTTCACAGTACAGCAAATAGAGGGGATAAAGAGAGGGTACAAGAACCTTCTCCCCTTTCAGTCACACTCACAGTGCAAGTATAATCTTCTAGAAGTGCAGAGGGCTGTGCTCAGTATTTGGAATGTAAAGACATCACATCAGAGAGTTCGGAAGAGACTGCAAACAAACTAAATGGTCATGAAGAGCAGATGAGAAAATAAGTTATTGGACATCCAAATGATGGAATACTATGTAGCTTAAAAAAAAAGTGAGGAAGCTCATTCTATACCCATCTGGAACAATCTCTGTATCTTTAAGTGTAAAAAGAAAAATATAGAATTAATATATATCATATGCTATGATTTGCATTAAAAGGATACATATTTGTATTTGCTTCTAAATACATAAAGTAAAATATTTTCAGCAATGTGCACAATTAACAACAGTGGTAATGTTTATAAGGGTGTGAGAACTATAGGAATGGTGAACAGAGGAACAAAATTTCATGTTGTTACATATTTTGACCTTTGATATGAATGTTTTAACTAGTGAAAACATTAACTAGATAGCTTTTCAAATGACAAGCTGAATGGGCATGAAGTTTTCCTCTACTCAACATGATAATGGTTAACTTTTATTTAGCACCTATTATGTGCCATGCACTGTGTTAAATGCCCTACATGTATTAACTCATTTATTTAACCCTCCCAACCACTCTTCTGAGGTAGAAAGTATTATTATCTTCCTTATTCTAGAGATAAGAAAAATAAGGAAGAGAGAGCTCAGGCAGGCTGGTTGCAGAGTTCCTGCACTTAACCGTGTTATATAGCTACTCCAGAAAAACTTTATCCAACAGAGCTGGTATTACAGTGATGTAAATTAAAAAGCCAGGAAATCCTAGATAAAAGTTTGGAGAAGCCCTTCACTAGGGTTCTCAAATGTGAGATTACTTTTGAATAGACAAAAACACACACCCTTACACGTATACATTCATGTATTCTCACACTCACACTCTCCTACATCCTTATACACACACATACACTTCTACATTCTCACCCACACATGCTTTCTCACACTCTTATACTCACAGTCACACATTTACACACTCTCATATGCTCATACATTTTCCCACACACAGTTGCACATTCACACACACAATAATGGCCTTCCATGGCTCCAGCCTCATCTCTCCTCTGGGCTGCCCGGCCCATAATGTTGGTCCTAGTACACTCTAGCCCAAGGACTCCTAGACCTCTCATCAGGCCCATTCTCCTTGGCCCACTCTCAGGACCTCCTTACTATGCATAAACCTTTCCCAAATAAAATATGGGAACCTATATTTCTATTCCACCCAACCCATGTAAACCCCTAAACGTGCTCCATGTTGGCCACTTCAGTCTTTTATTTAATTCCCCTAACAATGAAGAGTTTTCTCTTCCTTAGAACCTTAAGAAGGAAAATTTGTTCTTCCATTCCACTTACACTTCCAGCTTCTCTGCTTGCACAGTGAATAAAGAATTGCATGCAATTTGATTTTTGACAAGAAAGAGGCTCTACCTTCCACCTATCCAGGAGAACATGCATCCTCTTAGTACAAGCAGAAGCACGTTTCCTCGCCAGCCCTGGAGGACACAGAACCACTGGGAGACCAAGATTTTGTGCTGCCAACAAGCCATTTAGTTTCCCTGGAGCGCTGACCTGCAGATGTTCTAGATACAAAATCATTTCAAAAAAAGAATGAGATACAGCATTTGACATGTACTCTTGTAATTCTTCTTTGGGTTTGCTCCCACTTTACAACATAACAGTTCTTGCACATTTTACTGTTGCCCCAGACTCCTTCTTGCTCTGCTGTTTCAAATACTAGAGGGCAAGATATTCTCTGTCTATATGGAACATTTCCTTATTATACAGTGATGGTAAAATGATAAAATTTCAGGCACTCTTCTGAAATGTTCCTATTTATAATGATAAATAACATTAGAAAATCCTTCACAGTCATTATTCCATTTAATCCTCTGTAACACTGATACTATTATAACATTATTATCATTATTATTATCCCCATTTGCAGATGTGAAAACTGAGATCACAGGGGAAAAGTATATGGTCCAAGTTCCTATTGCTAATAATTAGCAGAGATAGTAGCTGAGGCCAGATCTTTTTTATTATAAATCCACACCACACTTAATAACCGTTTAGGATCTATCTCAAGTTCTACATCCTCCGTATCCAAACTCTGGAGTAAGTCAGATAGAGAAAGACAAATGCCATTTTATTTAACTTATATGTGGAATCTAACGAACAAGGTAAACAGACAAAACAGAAACAAACTCATAGATGGAGAGAACATTTTGAAGGATGCCAGATGGAAAGGGTGTTGGGAAATGAGTGAAAAAAGGAAAGGAATTAAGAAGTACAAATTTGTAGTTACAAAATAATCATGGGGATGTAAAGTATAGAATAAGGAATATAACCAATAATACTGTAATAACTATGTATAGTGTCAGATGGGTACTAGATTTATAGGGGTGATCACTCGTAAGTCACATAAATGTCTAATCACTATGTTGCATACCTGAAACTGAGATAATATCGTATGTTAACTACAACTGAAAATTAAAATAATATTTTTAAAAAGGAATCAATCTCAGTCACCTAATAATACCTCAGCCACCCAGAATCTTTTGGGAAAAGCTAAATTTCCTAGACGACTATAAGTTCTATTCCTTTAAGCATTAAAACTTTTAAGACATTCATACTCATAGATTTGAATAAAAATCTTTCTCTAGTATAGTCTATGCTCTCTGCTTTTTTAGACAAATTATACTGAATTTAATATTTTCTTGATGACTTAAGCTCATCAGTGACTACCTGCCTCCATGGAGGCTGTTGCATTGGGTAAGACTCTTAGCATATAAGTTTATTAGCCCCACACTGCTCTCTTCTGAGGTTTTTGCTTTTCTGTTCCTTTCCTTTGGGGAATTCACTGTTTCTGCTTCCCTCCAGCCTTCCCCACTCACTTTCTTAATCACTGCTAACAATCTGTTGGGTGTTCAGAATCCACTGGTTCAAACTCGCTGGTCTCAGTGCATAGTAAGAGTAGGGTCTGAGCACCTCTTCCTTAAGTAAAATGCCCACACCTTAGTTCATCAATTTGATGCTACCTATTGTAGCTGCTCTGAGTCTTGTCAACCCACTTCCTGGTTTTCACTATGTTCTGGGCTAATGATTCAAACCAGATGTTTCAGAAAGGTGAGTGTTTCACTGCACCTCAATTCATACTTGGAAACTATACTTAAAGTAATAATTCTCCAATGATCCCCTGAGGAATGAGTGGGTGACTTGAGAGGACCACACCACTGTAGAAAAGATGGAAAATTTTCTTTTAAAAAAGACTAAAAAGAAGGTTTTATATTTTACTTTCTTTGCTAGCTGACTGGTTGCTCCAAATTTTCAACTATTTACCCCTCACTTCAACCCTATTCCATAACCTCAATCAGAGGGTTAAAAAAGACCACCAAAGTACATGACAGAAATTAGAAAAGTTCATTTGGAGCTCATGTAATAAAAGGAGATAAAGACGATTCCAAACATGAGTGGGTATAATGTATTCTGAACTCATTCAATCATAAAAATAAAATTTTATTTTGTTTCAGGACTAAAGTGGCTAAAAGGGCAAAACATACCTCCAGGTTGTCACACTTCACAAAACTCTTCTTTAGGGACACAAAGTCACAGTTCCCAGTTGTCTCCTCAGACACTTCAGAGCTATTCTTTCATTTATCTTACCAAAACTCCTAACAATATCTCTGACACATTGTTCATTTAATAACATTTACCCAGGTGCTTCTACATGCCCAGCACTTCACAATAACCTATCCCTTAGTTTTCCTTTCTTTTTTCCATTGTTAGTTCCAGGTGTACAAAACAACATGAGTAGACATTGACACACCTCCCAAAGTGATAACCCCAACAAGTTTACTACCCATCTGACATCATACATAGCTATACAATACCATCTACTATATTCCCTATGCTGTAGCTTATATCCTGTGATTATATTATATTTTTTTAATTATAGTGACATGCAATATTATTTTATATTAGTTTCAAGTGTAGAGCACAGTGGTTAGGCATTTATATAATTTATGAAGTGATTCCCCAAATAAGTCTAGTCCCCATCTGACATCAAACATAGTTTTTACAACATTATTGACTGTGTCCCCCATACTGTATTTCACATCCCTGTGACTATTTTGTGACTACCAAGTTGTACTTCCTTATCCCTTCACTTTTCTCACTCATGCCTCGAACCCCCTTCCCATCTAGGAACCATCAGTTTGTTCTCTGTATCTGTAAGTCTATTTCTATTTTGCTTATTCATTTATTCTGTCCTTTAGATTCAACATATAAGTGAGATCGTATGGTATTTGTCTTTCTAAGAAGAAAAAACTGTTACATTAGAAGAATTTAAAGCCAGCTAATCCATCTGCCAAAGACATTAAAATAATTATTTAAAAATATACATCAGCAAGAGGTACACTGAACAGAGAAAAGCTGTAGGATTACAAAAAAAAAAAAAAAATGATGAGCCTAGAAATCAATCCATTTCATTCCTTTCTTCCTTCCTTCCTCCCTTCCCTCCTTTCTTCGCGAATAATTCTGTCCAAAATCTATTTGATGGGGTCAAGCAAGGTGGGGATTAAGGGGCTGTGTGGAAGGAAGTAGCAGCAGCTAAGCCAGAGGTGTTGAAGCTGAAGTAAAATGATACCATCTGTGTGGAATAGCATGGGTTGTCCCAGTTGAAGCAAGAAAAGAGGGTGTGGATGCAGGAGAGAGGTGGTAGTAGCCCAGCACTGAAGTGTCAAATCCCAAATTAAGTGAGGAGATCATGGCGGGTGGGGGAAGCGGCACAGGGAGGGAGCAGTGGTGGTGGAGAGAGACTGGTTACAAGTAAAACTATCAAGAATAGTAAAAGCCAAGTTTTTCACTGTCAGAGAAGAGAGTTACATATAAAGGGATTCACATATAAAAAGACAAAACCAGACTGAACGCTATGATGGTTTGCAATTGGAAGTATTAATGTTAAATCATGGTTTTCAGTATGAGTGGGGTATATGTGTACATAGCTCTGTCCACTGAGAGGGCCTAGGAACATCAAAACCCTAAAAGCAATAAGAACACTTAGTACCCAAATCTTAATTTCTGAATGCTATTCTTCATTAAAAGGAAGCAGGGCTTCTTAGAAAATAGCTACTTCAAGGCCTAGAGCAGGGAGGGATAGTTTGTATTAAACACTGTGTTAGTCTAGAAATTAAGAAGTGCTCATGTTTGTGGGAATGTAAATTGGTACAGCCACTGTGAAAAACAGTACGGCATTTCCTCAAAAAGTTAAAAATAGAACTACCACGTGATCCAGCAATTCCACTTCCATATATAAACAAAATAAAATCACTATCTTAAAGACATATTTTCCCTCCCATGTTCACTGCAACACTATTCACAATAGCCAAGATATGGAAACAACCTAAATGTCCACTGACAGATGAATGGATAAAGAAAATATGATATATATGAAATATATTCAGCCATGGAAAAGAGGGAAATCTGTCATTTGAGACAGCATGTATGAACCTTGAGAGCATTATGCTAAATGAAATAAGCCAGACAGAGAAAAACAAATAGTATGGTCTCACTTAATATGTGGAATCTAAAAAAGTCTAACTTATAAAAACAGAGTAGAAGGTGTTTGCCAGGGGCTGGGGGCGTGGAGGAAATGGGGAAATGTAGGTCAAAGGATACGGACTTTCAGGATAAGATAAATAAGTTTTGAGAATCTAATGTACAACATGATGACTATAGTTAATAGTACTGTATTATATACTTTAAATTTGCTAAGAGAGTAAATCTTAAGTATTCTCACCACAAAAAATAAATAAATAATCAGTAACTATGTGAAGTGATAGCTATTTTAATAAACTTGATTGTGGCAATCTTTTACAATATATACACATATGTCAAATCATAACACTGCATCTTAAATATATACAATTTTATCTGTCAATTATACCTCAATGAAGCTGAAAAATAACCAAAATAATCAAAACTACCTGCAAAGAAATCTTAAACTTTGTCTATACATTTTATTAAAAAGTATAGGTATGGCAGTTTGAAAACAAACACATTAATATATGTGGAAAACAAGGCTTTCTATGTAAGAAAAAATAAATGCAAATATAAAACCAAAATATTTAAATGAAACTCTAAAACCTTTTTTAAAAGTGTATAAAAAATAATGTATGGGGGAGGAAAATAGTCTCTTCACCAAATGGTGCTAAGAGAATTGCATACCTACATGCAAAAGAATGAAATTGACCCCTACTTTATACCATATATAATAAATTAACTCAAAATGGATCAAAGACCCAAAAGTGAGGTCCAAAACTACAGAACTCTTAGAAGAAAACAGGAGTAAATCTTTAGAAATGATTTCTTAGATATTACACCAAAGCACAGGAACAACAACAAAAAGACAAATTGGACTTTATCAAAATTTAAAATGTTTCTTGCATCAAAGAAAATATCAATCAAGAACAAAAATGCTAAGCCAGACAAAAAACCAAGAACCATATGACTCCACTCACATATGGAATATAAAACTGAAAGCAACAAAGAAACAAAAACTCATGGATGGTCAATAGTTTAGGGAGTAGGAGGTGGGAGAAGAGGGAGGGAGAGTCAAATATATGGTGATGGAAAGAGAATGGACTCTGAGTGGTGAGCACGTAATGTAACACACAGATGATGCACTGTACACCTAGAACCGATGTAATTTTTGTTAACCCATGTCAACCCCAATAAATTTAACAATAAATAAATAAATAAAATGCCCAAGAAAACAAAAAGATACTACTTAGAGGATGGAACAAGTTATTAAAATTATTAGCAAGTCATATATCTGATAAGAATATAGTGTTCAGAATATATAAATAATTCCTACAACTCAACAAGAAAATGGCAAAAATCCAACATAAAAATCGGTTAAATAATCATTTCTTCAAAGATTATATAAATGACCAAGAAGCATATGAAAAGAGGTTCAACATCATTAGTCATTATGGAAATACAAATCAAAACCACAATTAATACCACTTCACACTTGCCAGGATGGCTATAATAAAAAAAGGGGAACATAAACAGTTGGCAAAGATGGGAAGAAGTTGGAACCTTCATATATTGCTGGTAGAAACGTAATACGGTACAGCACTGGGGACAACAGTGTGGATGTTCCTCAACATTTTGAACATAAAACACCGTGTGATCAAGCAATTCCACCAGTAGGCATATACCTAAAATAACAGAAAACTAGTGTTCAAACAAAAATTTATGTAACGATTTTTCACAGCAGCACTATTCACAATAGCCAAATGTGGAAACAACCCAAATGTCCATCAACAGATGAATAAACAAAATGTCATATATCCATACAATGGACTATTATTCAACCATAAATAATGAAATACTGATACATGCTATGACTTAGATAAATCTTGAAGATATTATGCCAAGTGAAAGAAGCCAGACATAAAAGACATATTCTATGATTCCATCTATATAAAATATCCAGGATGCCAAATCCATTGAAACAGAAAGATTTTTGGTTGCCAGAGGCTAGAGGGATGGGGGAATGGAGAGCTAATGCTAAATGAGTACAGGGTTTCCATCTGAGGAGACAGGTGAAAATTTTCTGAAGCTATTACAGGTAATGATGATACTTGCACAATATCATAAATGTGCTTAATGCCACTGAATGGCAAACTTTAAAAGTGGTTGAAATGATACATTTTATGTTGCATGTATTTTGCTATAATTAAAAAAACTAAATGAGAAAAAATAAAACGATGGAGACATATCAAAAGGACACAGAAAACAGCCTGAAGTACCTCCCACTGGCACATCTGGGATAATCTGAACATCAAAATAAGTGGTAATAGACATAGATTATAGAGCACTGAATAAAAAAGAAATCCATGAGTCTAAAGCAATATATAATTCCAAATGGGGATAGAAAAAACTTTTCCTTACAGTAAAATGCCAACTAATCTTTGTAAAAGGAATGACAGAATTAGAAAATCACCATTTTGGGAGTTCCCTGATGGTGTAGTGGCTTAAGGCTTCGGCACTGGCGCTGTCAGCGCTGCGGCCTGGGTTCGATTCCCAGTCAGGGAGCTACCCACATACCAAAAAGCAAAAAAAAAAAAAAAAAAAAAAAAAAAAAAAAAAAAAAAAAAAAAAAAAAAAAAAAAAAAAATCACCATTTAGTAACCATTATAGTAATAATTAATTCAGTCAAAAAATATTAATTGATAATAATTAGTAAAAACAGTAAAAAAAAGAAGTACATAGTCTCAAAGTATAGTCTCACAAAATGCACATTAATTACAAAAGGAAAATTAATATCTTTATACTGGAAAAACCTGGCAAACACCTCCAGGTGTTTACAATTATACGTAAACAAATGCTTATATAAATAAATGCTCAGAAGAGCATTTATTTCCCTAAGAAAATTAAACATGCCTCCTTTCACTCTGTGAACACTATCCAGGAGCTTAGCCCAATCCTGCAATGTGGAGAAAGATGCAGGCCTTTGGGTCACGGTACCCACATAGTCCAGTCATGAAGAGCATCTTCAATACAAGACAGAAATCTCTAGTTGGCCAGAAGTCACTGTATTCAGGGTAAGATTAATGTCATTTTAGTTAAGCAGGAGAATGGTTCTGTAAAATAACTCAAGTCCTCACAGAGCAATTCAAATTATTAGCAACCTCATAAATAAATGCAGTCATATCAATATTTAACTGGCAAACCATCAAAAAGTAAAATATGAACTGATCTTATTATACCATTTAGCTTCAGCTATCAGCTTTTATGCAAACAGAAATGCATTAATTGGTTAGTTAGTAATCTTTTAAGGTTGAAAGAGCCAATTTGCTATAATTATTTTTACTAAATTTTTATTATCTCTTCAATATACAGAAGCAACTACGTAAGTTTAAACTATCAGAGTTACTAATGGTTCTAGTAAAGAACGTGTTACTAGCTCATGTTGGGGTTTTTTTATTATTATTCTTTTTTGTACTAAAAACATAAACTAATTATAGTAACCTGGAATCATTTGGGCCTCTTTCCTGTCCATCATCACCTATATCCAATTAGTCGCAAAATTCTGCCATCTTCCTTTCAGATGTTTGTAGATTCCAATCCTCTGCTCCCACAGCCGATACTCTAGGCCAGGCCTTCATCACCCCATGCTTCATTTAGCACAACAGACACAGAGAGAGCATCTACTACAGCTCATTGTGTCTTCCAGACCCTACTAATCAATCTGATAGAACTAACTCTCTGTCTTCGTATCACCACAAATCTGACCCAAATTCCTTCTATTCAGGAAGTTTTTTTTACCAGGTTTCTGAGACAGAGGTAAGACTTGAGGTAGTCTCCTACAAATCTTCAAGTTCCCACTAGTCTGTTGCTCAACACTACTTCAGGACACAGTCCTAACCACCTAACTATACTACTATCCGCATTCCATTCTTCTTTTGTAAATGATTCTATTAAATGACTTGCTAAAACTCAACCCACATCTTCAGCATTTCCCCCACTAATAATTCCTCAGTCTCATTTGCTGGTACCCATTCCTTTGTTAGCCCTCTAAAAGATGAGTATTCTAAACTCAGACCTCAGGATTCTCTCCTTTCTAGTTTCATTCCATCTCTAGATAATTTCACTTACTGCCATGTATGTCTTTATACTGACAACTCCCAAATTTATATCTTCAGCCTTTCTCTCTCCTAAGCTCCCAACTCAAATCCAACCGTATACTCAGAATTTTTCCTAGGCAATCAAAGATAACATGTCCAAAGGTTTACCCCATCTCAATAAATTTTTAACATTCTCCATCTGATTACTCAAGTCAAAAACTTTGAATTCACCCTATACCCTTCCATCCATTTACCTCCCAACATCTAACTCTATCATATATCTAAGTTTCTGAAATATATCCCAAATCCAACTTCTGGAACCATCTCTATTGCTGCTACCCTAAATCCAATTTATTAACATTTCTCATCTGGATTATGCCATAGATTCCCAACTGGTGATGAGGTCCTGTCATTCATTCAAACATTCAATCAGCATGACAGACCTCCCTGAAAAAAGAAAAGGTTAACTTAACATCATGTACCTTTAATGAAACTGTATTGCTGTTGGAAATGACCACCTTGTTTCTTCTTTTTCTCATTCTCTCTCTGTACTTTCCTCTTCTATGTGTACTTCTCTCCCTCTTTCTAACTCCTTTCCCTCTCTCTCCCTCTTTTCAATTTTCCCTTTCTCTATTCCTCTCCTTATTGTTTTAGTGAACAATAAGGCACATAATATAGTGGGGAGATGCTAGGCATTAGAAGTAAAGGGTTTATTCTGTGGTCTGTCATGGTGAAGGTGGGTAATCATGACAAAGTCAATTTATATTTCTGGCCTGCAGCTGTTTCATCTATTAAATAAAGAGATTATGCTGATGGTCTCTGAGGCCCCTTAAAGTTCTAGAAATCTATCCAAGGTATTTATTGAGTAAAGTGCTATGTTCTTTGCTTTTAAAAGTAGGTAAATTCAATATATTTCCCTGAGTGGAAAAATTAGTTATTTTACAAGGCCTTCAATTGATCCTTTTCTATCAAGGGTCAGTGGCTCTCAATTGAAAAAACAAATGCACCTCTCCCTTGGAAAGTCTAAATGTTCAATATCTCTGTAGTTATTTATGTCTTTGGGCCCTCCTTGGGACAAGCAGATTCCAAGAAGAGGTCAATAGGCCACTTAATCTGACGGCTATCATGTATTAGGCACTTAATGTGTTCCAGGCTCTGTGCTAAGCCTTGGAGGTGGTTGTTGTTGTTGTTGTTGTTGTTGTTTTGTTTGGTTGTTTAATCCTCAAGACAAGTCTACATAAAGTAGGTATTATATTATCACTCCTCTTTTACAGAAAATGAAACTAAGGTATGGAGAGGGTAAGACATTTGCCTAACAGCACATAGCTAATAGTGTAGCCAAAATTTGGACCCAAATCTATCTGACTTTAAAGCTCATGCTCTGAAAGATTACACTATACTACCTCGCTCTTAATATGTTAAACCCCTACAGTCTAGCTTGCAGGTCTCTACCTCCTCTTGAACTAGCAAAACATGTGGCCTCTGATGTCTTAAGAGACCACACCCTAACCTGTACCAGACCCAACAAGGTCAACTACATTACAAGGATTTGAAGAGCAGACACTAGTGATTTCTTATGGTACTGGTACCAGCCATGAGAGTAGTACTCAATAAATGTTTGATTGAGGAAAGCCATGGTGAAAAGCAACTTATATACCTGAGACTTTCTGCTTAATGCAAATTTTGGTGATACAAACTAAAGGGTTAGGATGAGGGAGAGATTATGCTGGAGCTAGAGATATGGTCAGGCTTCACATAAAGCTTAATTTCCCTTACCTCATTATCATTTGTAGAAAATAAAGAGAGAGAGAGAGCTATTGATACCCCTAGAGAATTGCTATAGAAAATGACTGAAATATTGTTTTAATTAAGACTCTAGGTATTTAAGTGAAATATCAGGTCAGCGTATTTGTGGAAGTATTTCCCTTTTTTAAATGCTTCCAAAGGTCTTCAGAAGTGGAATTTAATTTGCATGACCATCACCTGAGCAACATTAGAACAGATCTACTCTCAGAGAGTCTTTTATACCTGAGGAATTTATACATTTCCTAGCCAAGAGGACCACTAAAACTCTGCCCACCCATCCCCACCCCATCCACCCACCTATCTCTAAGAAAATCCTTGCTGAAGTAGAAGACCACTAAAGCACCTGGACATCTTCCTGGGTCACTGGTTTAGTGCTGATAAAAAGACAAAATTTTGTAACAATGTGTGATGCCATCTTCAACTCATCATTGGGATTGGTTATCCAAATCTCCTTAAAACAAAGAATGTTAGAAGGACAGAAAGATCCAGACTATATCCTTTGGATGTTCTTCACTTAGGGAACTGTAACATTGATGAAGAAACAGCATGAGACACATCAGTGGGCAGGCTCAACAAAGTCATTAAAGTGGTGGGCATAAACTCCCAATGGAGGCCAACCAGCCCCAAAACAGAGATTCAACACTAGCAATAACAGAGCAGATGTTTGAGAGGTTGGTGGTCTCCACGGAGAATATGTGCATTAACCAGGACCAGGACAAAAAATAGGAGAGAGCTCAGAAGTGGAAGAGGGAGGGATAGGTTGAAATTCCAATGATCCTGCCTGGTAAGTGCTCAAGGTCAGAATTATTTGGACCATCACCTTCACCTTAGTCTAAGTCTGTCCCCTCAAATTGATGTGACCAGGAAAAGCAGAGTTAGAAACATTGTCAAATAACATACCATATCTACAGATGAAATAATAATTCTGGATATTTCTTCCTTTTCTTATACTTCCTTGGAAAGAACATTTTGCCAACCTATCTAAGAGATGGCACCAATCAAGACTGTTTCTGATTTATTTTATGTAGTCAACTGCAACGCACAACTAAAATAAAAGAACTCGAACAAAAGAACAATGACAACAGACATAAAATTCAAGTAAACAAACATAGTTTTTCTTTATTTTTACTCAATAAAAGTAATATTATTGGCTCTACCCACCAAAAGAACATTAAGCACTTTATCCATCATATACAAGTCTCTTTTTCTCTGCCTTCTTTTCAAAACGAACTTTTAAATTCCAATTTCCTTGAAAGTATATCGAGACATGACATTCTAAACAATCACTGGGAAGTGTAAAAGTGAGTATAATAGCTATAATTAACTGTGTTTATATACCAAACAGACTTACATTTTACTATAAATATTCCACATGAAAATCTCTGAAAGAGGATCAATTATGCTAAAAGGTTTATCTATAGGGCATTTGTCGAAAGAATAAATAATGGCTACAGTTCCTATTTGGAAAAATTACTTCTGGGATTAACGCAAGATCATACACATACCAAAAGAAAAAAAAATGAGGAGGAATCTTAAACTAAAATGATAATGCACGTGTACTTTAAACTGCAGGCCTCTGCCCCTGCACACTCATCCTATCATTAAAAACACAAAGCACACACACAGGAGATCACTATTAGCTCTTAATTCCAACACTAGAATTGGTCACTGAGGGAACGTCATCAGAAATAAAAAATTTCCTTATGACGTTTGCTCTGCTATAGAAAAATCCATTTTGTTCCTAACCTTACAGCTCAAAATAGAATTGCCATTTGAAGCAAAGATCTTTCTTGCTTTTATAATTCTTACTTGGAATGTGTTAACGTTCATTTTGTTCTTCCTTTACAATTTGTCACCTACTATTAATCTCAGTTTCTAGAGGAAGAAAAACAAAATAATTCAGTGTACTTGCCTGCTTTTCTGTCCTTTTTGTCCCCAAGGCTCTTTATTACAAATGTAGCCCTCAATCAAATTTAGCCAAAGACTTTGCATACACATTGCAATGCTAGTTATTACTTCTGTGATCAGGTCCTTTGGGAGCCCTAGAAGTCTTGCTAATCCAATTTTGAGAATCAGCCCCTTTGATCAGGTACTTCTGAGAAAGGATCCATACAAATAGCCCAAAAGTCCAATTATTCCTAACAAGACTGTTAGTCATTGGTATGGTCCTACCAGTTGTTTACAGCCAGCATCTGTTCTGATAGGTTATAGCTTCTGTTTCAATTGGCCAATGACCAAGCCATCTCTGCTGTTAAATATTTCTTAACACCCTGAATGTATGTCAAAGAAAATATTTATAAAGTTCAGCTACCAAATCCTTCAATAATAAAAGATACCTACCAGATAACTGCATTAATTAGCTCTGGGGTAAACTTCAACAGAGCCTCAGTAATAGCCTTACAGCATCACTCCATAAGAAATTAACTGCAGTTTTTCCACATACCTCTCCAGCTACCACCAAACCTTCAAAGCAAAGCTCTGGGCAACACTTCCTACATGTACTACCTGTCCTACCTCATCTTCCATTCACTCTTCCAACCCCATTCCTCACCATCACGTTTTGTCTCCCACCAGCATCTACTACTATTGCTCCCTTGAAAGTGCTCTGGGGAGATTGCTTACTCACTGCACCCCTTTTTGACCTTCATCTTGGTTCATTTCTCTACAGTATTTTGTCCTGTTGACCACTTCCTCCTTCTTGAAACTCTCTGCTCCCAATGTCAACTGTGATATTGTCTCTTGATTTTTCTATCTCTCTTTCTCCAGATTTATAACATTCCCTTCTCTATACAAACTCCTAAAACATTGGGACTCTCCAGATCTTGGCTCTGTCAGCACCTCACTTAGGGTGATCACATTCATTACTGCCTCTATATCAATATGCAATATTGCAAGTGTACAAAATTAAATTCAACTTTTTCTTTAAATTGGGTCCTAAGTCTAAATCTCCTAGTTCAGCAGTGATTCCACCAATCAACCAGTCACCCAAACCAAAAACCTGACAATTATTCCTGACTTCTCATTCCACACTAGTCCCCATATTAATAGCTCAACAAATAATTCCAGTCTATTTTATCTACTTAGAATGTCCAGAATCTTTCACACTCATTCCCTCTCTACTGACAGTTTCAGTTCAATCCCTAATACTTCTCCCATTTCTTCACAGATCAGCTTCCTAACTGATTTCTTTATTTTCTCTTTCTTCTCCAAATTGATGCCAGAATGATCTTTCTGAAATGATTCACTACCAAAAAATTAAAAAAAAAAAACAACTATAACTTGCTTTCTCTTACAAACTTCCACAGCACCCTGTGCATAGCATTATGTTAACACTTACCATACTGTTTCTAACAGCGTAAGAGTTATTTGTCTGTCTCCCCAACTAGACTATCAGCTAGTTGAGGGCAGCTTCTAGGTCTTAGTGAGTTTTGCCGTACCATGCCCAAAGTAGTAGGTGATCATTTAGCATTTTTTGAAAGAATTAATTGGAAAATACTACTAATACTAACCAAGAAGACTTTTTAAAATTAAAGGAGTTTGGAAAGAGACACAGAAACAAGGCTGCTCTCTGGAACTTTCCAACAGCAAGAGGAGGGGAGACTGTGACACACAGTTTCTTAACCTTTGTTGGATCATGCATCCTTTTTGAGAAACTGATGAAAATTAAGGACTCTCTCCATAGGAAAAAAAAAATGCACCTATACACAGCACACAAAATAATGCATATAATTTCAGGGGATCTCTCTAAAGACATCCTAAGGATCCATATACCCAAAGTGTCACAGATAAACACGTGGGATGTATCAGGGTGAAGGTGTCTGGAATGAGAATTTGTTCCGGAAGAAAAAGGAAAAGTTTCTCTACCTTACACATTATACAAAACTAGATATCAGAGTCATGAAAGGGCCAAATAACTTTTTAAACTATAAAGTATTAGGGAAAATATTTTTATAATCTTGGAGTAGATATACAATCATGAACCCATAAAAGATAAGCTCGACAGATTCAACAACATAAACTTCTGGACAAAATAAGATACTATGGATGAAAAAAAAAGGTAAGTGTCAAAGTATATAAAATGGGTGAAATATATAAAATCCAAGTAATTTATATTCAGAAAATGCATAAGAAGCAACTATAAGTAAATAAAATAACAAACGCAATAGGAAAAATGTGCAATAGAAAGAACAGACATTTTTCTGGGAGAGGTTTTAGGGACCTCCCAAGAACAGACATTATAGAACAAATGCAAATCATTTTTAAACAGTATAGGGGGGGAAAGCTCTATTTTTACTAATCAAGGAAATGTAAATTAAAATAACTAAGTCATTCTTCTTCATCTAGCACATCGGCAAAAATTAACAAGACTGATAACATCCAGAGTTGTCAAGGATATGGGGAAAATGAATACCCTCATACACTGGTGGTAGGGATGAAAATCAGCATTCTTTTAGGAAGGCAATTCGGCAACATATCAATATTATAAATACTCATACAGTTCTACCCAGAAATTCCACCAGTAAACGCTGGGTTTCTGCGCACAAGAAAGCAGAAACAAAGACATTCACTGCAGTTCTGTTTATAGTAGGGAAGCCTAACGGCCATCTAAAGGAAATGCACTACAGTTTAAAACAATGCAGTTGAGCTATTTATATTCTCTAAGACATACTGCTAAATGACAAGACAATGTGTATGTATACAACATTATCCCATTTACTTTTTTAAAAACCTACAAATTTGAATACATACATATACTTGGCTATGAAAGGTTTACACATAAGGAAAACACTAAACACTGGTTACCTCTACGGAGGGGAATAAAATTCAGGAGTGCTGAGAAGATGGGCTATTTACCTTTTGTTCTATATTCTCCTAGATTGCTTGAACCAGGATAAATGAGAGTGGGACAAATCTTTAAGGGAAATGTTCCATCATATTGCTCAATACTCTCATTCTTTCTGGCGTCTTCAAGGTCTGACAATTTTGCCTAACTTCTACTGTTCACTAATGTTTTATTTAATCCACAAATTGTATTCTCTTTCCTAGTTCACACCAGAACCTGCGGGTTCCTGTGGGCAGCCATCACCAGCCTTGCCTTGTGGGAGTGAGGAGCAGCACTACTCAGCAATTGCCAAGTCATGGCAACATCATACAGAAACAGGAGACATTGGCCCTACATTCTGTTTATGCCATTTATTTTGTTCTCTTTAAGGATTTTGCAGAGGAAACCATGATTATGTATAAATAATGTTCAATGACAGGTCTATATTCCATTGTAAGTTAAATGACATTGTTTTCAGAACTTAGCATGTGGACTGTGAAATATGTAAGTTGATGAGAATACTCTCATAACCAAATGGGAAATAGAAATGCTAAAATAAACCAAACTGCCTCTAGTAGAGATCACTGTGGTAATCTTCCATTAATTTCTCTTCATCTCAGGAGTAAACTATTAATCTCCCCTTTGGATTTCCTTAGGATAATCATGTTCTAATCCATGAGAGTTCTTTCCCTCTCACCTTCAATCACCAGGTTGAGTTTTGACTCTAGAGAGATATTTTACTGACAGTGCTTTAAATGTCTAAATAAACGTCATCCTCCTGGTCCACCCCATCCACTATTCCATTAACACTGTGGCCTCTTAATTAAACTTCTTAATGTAGCTAGATAGATAGAAAGATAGATAGATAATAGAGATAAATGACAGATAATAGATGATAGATAGATTATGGAAATAGATATAGATATAGATAGACCATCCTGAGCTACTTCACCATCAGTCATATTTCCTCAAATATTAACTCTTCTACTAGGAAAATCTGATTTAAATCTTTATTATTTTCTAAAACCTACATATATTTCATGTAAACAAAATGTATTACAAGAATACACATGGGGTTTCTGTCTCAGCATTAAGGGTAACGTCAATGTTTAGCATCTCCATTTATGAGGAGAAAACAGATATGGAAAGGCTTAGGTTCCTAGAATTAACAGCAAAATCTAAACCTGGAAATACTACAAGGTTTCCCTTTCCAATAGAATTGATGCCCACCCATGACTCTAGCATATTCCCAAAAAACCACCCCAAACAGCCCACAGACTCATGCCAGTCCTTGCATTGATGCTCAGGTGCTCTCTGAAATAATCTGCTGGGTGTGGCAAAGTGCAGCTGATGGCCAAGGAAAGAAAGAACATAGAACTCTAGGCTTCTGGATCTTCAGGGCAGGACCCTGGAGGCAGTGCTTTAACATAAAAGCAAACAGAAATGGCCCTATCTCCAAATTTAATGCCAATTGGATGACGGGTTTTCCTAGTCTATCCCTGAAACATAGCTAAATTGTGCCCTGCCAAGAGGCACCTGTGAGGAAGATAAGCCCTCTGAGTCCAATCTCATGTTTATACAGGGTGCTCACTGTGGTAATTCCTATGTGATTGGGGTCCATTTTGCATAGTGTCGTTCTATACATGCCTCATTTAA
This sequence comes from Lyroderma lyra, assembly GCA_004026885.1. Classification (NCBI taxonomy): domain Eukaryota; kingdom Metazoa; phylum Chordata; class Mammalia; order Chiroptera; family Megadermatidae; genus Lyroderma; species Lyroderma lyra. The sequence goes on from PVJL010000018.1 coordinate 448,215, forward strand.
ATAGGCCACTCTGTTCAGTAAGTGTTGTTATAAGTAATGTGCCTACATGCCACAGATTTTAATGCAGCCTAGAAAGCAAATTACGGTCAATGATAAGTTATATGACATTCCTGACCAAATTAGTTGGGTATTCATCTGGAGACTAACAAACTCAACCTCTATTGGACCGTGAAGGAACAGGAAAAGCATCAAATGATTATATAGACATTCTATAATTAGAGGTTGGAAAATGACTATATCGGAATCCTTTCCTTTGCATGGCTAACCTGCAAAAGATACAGAGAGGTCATTAGTGCAGCTCCTGCCTCAGCCTGCTGCAGACTCCAGGGATCCATTAGCACAGCCCAAAAGAAAGGAAAAAAGATATATATGAAGAAAATACATGTCTTCTTGCACAATTGACAGCTACATTTTTCCTAGGGCTACTACATTGGAAGTAGAACAAGATGTCAAGAATAACTTAGAGAAGTTAAAAAAAAAAAACAGTCCTAGGGATATGAAAGGAAGTTGTCTATGACATGAATAAGGGAACCAGGAAAAATACAGAAGGGTGACACTCAGTGAGCTCAGATCACCCCTCACCTGGCCACCACAGGCTACTCGCCAGCTGATTCCAATGCAGTAGCTGGCAGATGAAGAAGAAAACAAGGTTTGGGAGCTATTTTTCTATTTCCATACTTCTAATTGTTCTTAATCCACACTCCCTAGATGGTTAAGCATTAATTGGCTGAAGCTATGTGCTAGCACAACACTGGGTTAATTATGCTTCTTAGGGTTGCAAAAACCAGAAATCATTTCACTTAGGCTATCTCAAGTAATGAGGGTTTATTGTTCGGTTACACAGGGTAATACGTGTGGCTTCTCCTTTCTCTAGCTATCCACTCCCACTCTCACCATCTCCTTAAACTCAGTCCCACTATCCCCTAAGTCCCAATCTAGCTGGCTGATCTTTCCCTTATTTCTCAGTTCAAGTTCCAGAAAGAGTCTGTTTACCAGTATAATTACTTAATTCCCATTGGTCAGAGCTTTTCAACTGTAAGGCCACTCTATGTACTACTACTTACCAGCCTATGAACTGACTGCCCTTGCGTCAGATGTCTACCTCTGGTCCAATCAGCAGGTGCCCATTGCACAAGGTACAAAGCCAGCTTTCCTTAGAAAAGAATGATGTGTGTCTCTCAAGCACATGTCTATATCAAACTGTCACCAAATACTTAAGTAGAAATAAACCACTGATTTGGAAGCAAAAATCTTTATAGAAGGAGGACCAATTTCATGGGCTTATGACCTGGGCAGTGGCACAGGGTCCCTGAGCTCAGAAGGGCCCACACTTCACTTAATACTCCACTGTGGCTATCTTGACATTCTTAAAGTTTTTTAATGAGGGCCATACATTTTTATTTTGCATACAGTCTTGCACATTATGTAGCTGTTCCCGTACAGAAGTTTTTGTTATTATTATAAAAAGTGAAGGGAGTTTCATAGAATTAAATAATTTTGGATCCACAGTTTCTTCTGAGATCATTTACTCCAAATACTCACTTGAGAAATAAGAAAACTGAGATCAAAGAAAGGATATTTGGTTTAATGAAGACCCCACAGTGAGTACTGGTGCTGTCAAACTGAAAAATTCTTATCATTCTGTGTCCAATCTTCTCATTCTTCCATGTGGCAGGTTTCCTAGCAGAGAGGACTACCTGTCACTTGATCTATAATATTTTGCTAAAATATTTCATAAACCAGTTAGAAGTCTCATAAAATATTTCATAAACCAGTTAGAAGGCTGATACAAAAACACAAATGTCCATCTTTCCTTGCTCAATCCTACAGGTTTTTTCTCCACCTATGACCTCCTGAGGACAAATTCCACTGGCAATCCCCAATACCTAAAATGAAAGTGGAGAAAAGGAATGTAAACTAATAGAACCCCTATGGAAGATCATTTGGTAATCAACATCAAAATTACAGTATTCATACCTCTCAACCCCACAATTCCACTTCTACATATAGTCTCACATATGCACAAATATTACTGCATGGCCAAGACTATTCATTGCAGTGTTGCTTATACTCACAAAAGATTAGAAGCAACCTAAATATTCATCAACAGGAAACAAGTTTGTAAAAATGGGAGGGATAATACTACTACATTCATGCAACAGAGTATTATGTAGCTCTGAGAAGTTTATCTGTATCTACTAATACATGGAACAATATCCAATATATTGCTTCATGAAAAAGCGAGGTACAAAACAGTATACAGTATATGTTTCTAATTGTAGGGGGAAAGGATATTTAATTATATATCTTATAATTACACACACACGTACTCACACACTCACACACATGTGTTTGGAGAAATTTGTATATGCATAAAAACATCTGGCAGTATATACAAAAAACAAAGAGGAAAGGACATGGGGGACTCAGGGATAAGACAGTGGGGGAGATTTTTATTCTATGTCCTTTGTTCCCTTAAAATTTGTACTATGTGCACATACTATGTTTTTGAAAACTAATTAGTTAAAGTAAATGAGTGTCTGAAAGGGGACCTCATGACACTGCCAGTACTGTATCACATCTACAATAATGAGAAACATACTACTGCTATCATTTCACTAAGCCTTTTGCAGGAATTTTATATTGAACTTATAGACAAAAGAAATTATATGTAGTTAAATTAGACTGAAAAAAACAGTTCTCTCTCTTTCCCCTCTTGTGCTCTACACAAAATAAAGTCTGAAGTTTTCAAAACCTGCATAATCCATTGCTTGTTTAGTCATTGGCACAGCTGTGTGACACAGTGGAGAAAATGAGAAATGTTCCCACCTCTTCCTTTGGACACTTGCCAACCTCATCCCCAGTGTCCTTCAGACGTTATCCACTTAGGCTTTTCCAGTGCACCTACCATTAGTGCTCCTAATCCCTTTAACAAGAGTTTTATTTTGAACCAAAAGCACGGCACAAAAGGAAACACAAACCTCAGTACTGCACTGGTTTAGCAGAAGTACCTTCTCAGGTGACAGCAGAAAAGATGAACTTAGTCCTCCTGATGAACCCATTTCCCTTCGAAAACCTGTGATTCCTAGTTAGGAAGCAGAGACAAAGGAATGTCTTCCCCTTCCCCCTCATCTCCTCTTCGTTGCTTCACTTCCACACTGTCTACATGTATGCAACCCACATGGGGTGGGTCAAAAACGGCCACCATTTCTTTGACACTTCCCTCCTTGGAAGACAGGCTCTGTTTCCATCCTCCTTGATTCTGGGCTGCCATGTGACTGCTTTGACCAGTGGACTACAGCAGAATTGGTGCTATGCCAATTTCTAGTCAAAACTCCTTGTTCTCACTGAGACCTAAACAAGGCACTGTGAAAAAATCCAACTGCCCTCCTAAAGAGAGCATGTAGAGATGCCTTAAGACTACATGGAGAGGGAAGGGCCCAAAGCCATTTCTGTCAAGACATCAGGGATATGGATGAAACCATCTTGGACCTTTAGCCTATACCAGCCATCCACTGAAGACTGCCAAGAGACCCCGCTCAGTGCCATGTGGAGCAGAACAATCACCCAGCCAAGCACTGATCCACAAAATTATGAAATATAATTAAATGTTGTTTTAAGATAGTAAGTATAGGGGTAGTATGTTATACAGCAAAACATAACCAAGATATCACACTATCAACTACAGGCATACCTTGTTTCATTGTGCTTCGCACTTTTTTGCACTTCATAGATGTCACAGTTCTTCCAAATTGAAGACAAGGCCCTCCACTAGCAAAAAGATAACTCACTTTATTATGGTGTTCTGGAACCAAACCCATAATATCTCCAAAGTATGCCTGTACCAAACACTGACATCTTCAAACCTTTCATACTCAAAATTCAGTCTGTCCTAATTTGCTTAGAATAATGATAGAGCTATTTCATGCCAGGCATCCATAGCTACTAGAAGAAAGGGTCAGGTCCAACTTGAGATAATAGAAGAATCTCCTTCCCCAGAAGCTCCTTTCCATAGTGCTAGAGACGAGTCTACACAGCCAAGTTGAAGAGCCACCCCCTGTGACTGAAACCTCCAGCTCACCCAGGACCAGCATCCCTGAGTGGTGTCCTTTGACCAGTTCTATCTACTCTAATACTCCACAAAACCCATGTCCACCAACCCCATGTCTGCCACCTCATGGGGGTCACATGTGGTTATTCTTGGAGGTAGGATAAGAACCAGACGCTCTGACTCCAGCTCTTGCCCTTTCAGGCCCGGCCGAGGAAAGGAAAACTAAGTCTTGGACGGAGAGATTCCCAGATCAACTTCCCCAGCCCACAATTGGCAGTTACCACCCACTCCAGCCCAGGTGCCTGTTTTCACCCAAGCACAGGGTTGCCAAGGCCTGAGGGAGGTGGCACTGTCAGAAATCATAATTAGAGATATAGATCATCCTATACTTTAGCTTCCTGAGAACAAATTCTTCCTTACAACATGCAAATCTATTGTTCAACTTTCAAACATCCAACTAACTTTCAAACACATCGCTGAGAACCCAATAGGTAGGAAAGTAAGACACTGATTCTTCTGAACTGTAGATATGGCCTTGAAATTCTGAAAAGGACATTTCCAGGGTTCAGGCAGGAATGGAAGATTTAAAAATAACATGATGAGGCTGGCAAAGCTGAGTTAGCAAGGTGCAGCTTGTACAGAAGTGAGCATGAGCAGAGAAGCTGTGAGAGGGAAAGGGGGCAGTACAAAGAACCCTCCTGGTTCCTGGATTCAAAGTGAAGTCCCATTCAATGTCAATGAAGATCTTTCCCCATTGTCTATATGGACAAATAAGAATGGTGAGTTGACCATCTGAATAATCTACTGGGACAGATCCAAAAATATGAATATTATGGAGGGAGAAGGGTGTTGGTTTGAGGGAAAGTTTTTCCCTCAAAAGCCAAAGGAAGAAATTTTAGAATTTTTCTAAATTACCTCAATCATTTGCTCAATCTTTCACTTCAGACAAAATATTTAAGGAAAAACTCTCTCCAGGGCATTGCTGCCTCAGGCCTATAGAGGCAAGGGAGAGGAGAGGGAAGGGTAAAGCCACCCAGGTTACCTGTCTGGTTGTTCAGACGGGTCCAATTTCACTAAGAATCATACATACCTCTTCATTCCTGCTGCTGTGTTCACCTGACCTTTTTCAATTCCTCTTTCCTTTTTCCATTACCTAAGGGAGTAATCTAGCCACTCAGGTTTTCTTTGCATGCAAAATGTTCTTTCTTTCTTCTTTCAGATCAAGGCAGTCTTGGGGAGGGGAAAAGAAAAGCGCCTGGCTCCTTCAAATTAGCTCTGAAATAAAAGTCACTGCCAGATGTTATATAAAAGGTGACGTAATCCTAAAGTACTTCATTACATATGCAGCTCTGCTCTTCAGCCCAGGAAGAGTTTATTACATTTTGTCGATCCCATTTTCTATACCCACATCATTTTTACATAATTTTTCCTGCCTGACAGACATCTTCACATTTTCACAGCAACCCATCAAGATAGCATGACAACAGCACAGGGAACCAGGTTAGCAGTTTACAAATAACGGTGCTAATAAGCCAGATTTGTCTCTGAGATACAAATCAGGGATAAATGGTCTATCCGTGCATGTGAGAAGCACATCTATTTTAGAATAATAGGGAAGAAAGCAGAGCACCGTTCCAGCTGACACCGTGTTCTTTCAGAACATGTACCAAATCTATTCTACAAGTAGGAAAATGGGGAAATGCCAATCTAAACTTGCAGTTCTCTTCATTTTCCTAATAAATTCCTGGCTGGCAGTGAAATAGATAGTCATGGCAAATGCATTAAGATCAAGCTTCTTGCCTTTCTGGATTGACAAAACTTAGAAGAAAACGCAACATTTGTACCAGTGCATTATCTAGCTACTGAGATGCGTTAAGTGCAAACACTGCGAGACACCTCCTCCCACTCCCCGTGCACTGAGCATCTTACCCGCGCCTCGCCAAGCGCTCGCGTCCCCACTGCCCTCTGACGGTGAAAGGCAGCAGTGCAGGCCGGATGCTTTTTTCCTCCAGAAGGATTACAGACAGGCCAGGCCATTTAGAGTGAATGGGAGGGCATCTGCCTTAAGATCAATGTAAGAAACCAAGTACACTCAGCTCCTGGCTACTAATACCCTATCTGACTCAGAAGCCCAGTGGGATAAGAATGTGCCTGTAATTTTCACCACCAAGGAAACATGTAGGCTGTTCATCTTGAGAACCTCCTTCAGTTTTAAGGAAAGATCCCTATTAAAATGAAGTTTATGGTTTTAAACTGTATAGGGTAATAGAGGTCTCATTCTTTTATAAGAGCAGGATTTGAAGATGGGGCAAAGGGACATGTGAAGGCTTTATAGAGTAACTCTGACCCACTCCTGGACTCCCCTACCCCACTGACCAGGCAAAGCATACAGATCTGTAAATAACTAGACCTCAACATAAATTTCTTCCAATTACTACTTCATCCAAGTGACCTTAGTTCCTTAGTTACTAAGGAATGTAGCACATTCCTTAGTTCTACAAGTAATTTGCTTCATGGGTCGAAACTTTCTTTTCCTTTTTTAAGCAGTTTTTCTTCATATAAAAGTTCTTTGTACACATAGTATAGAATCAAATAGTTCTACAAGTCTCATTCCAAAAAAACAGTAGTCCAGCAGCCCCTGCCTTCTGTTTCCTACTCCCAAGAGGCAACTACTTTTCAGCTCTTTTAACAGAATCATTTATTATTAATCTCCATATTTCTAAATAATGAGTTTATGTTGCTACTTCTTGATATTTCAGTTTAGGCACCCTATATTCACTTTGCACTAAGGAAGATGATTCTTACATTCTGTCACTTTCTCTCTTTCTCTCTCTCTCTCTCTCTCTCTCTCTCTCTCTCTCACACCACACACACACACACACACACAACCCTACCATACATATATGAGGTATATTACAATGTTGATAAGATTAAACTCTTAACAACTAACTAACTCATATGGCATTCCATATTTATATTTCCTGTCCTGAACAACGTTTGATTTTTCCTGGAGTTTACAAATAAGTCCTCTTTTTCACATGCAAGTTTCCTGCATACTTACTCTGTGAGTGTTGTTGGGCTGCTCTAACAAAGTGTCACAGCGTGGGTGGCTTTAAACAACAAAAATGTATTGCTTCCCAGTTCTAGAGGCTGGAAATCTGACATCAAAGTATCAGCAAGGCCATGCTCTCCTGAAAGCTCTAGGGGAGGACCCTTCTTTGTCCCTTCCTAGCTTCTCGTGTTTGCCAGCAATCCGTGGTATTCCTTGGCTTGTAGAAACATCCCTGCCTTTTTCCTGTGTATATCTGTGTCTTCACATGGCATCCTACTTGCTTTGTATGTCTCTCTCTGTATCTCTTCTCCTCTTATTAGGACATCAATCAATCATCTTGGATTAAGGGCCTACCCTACTGTAGGACCTCACCTTAACATACAATTGAATGACATCTGCAAAAACCTCATTTCCCAATGAGGTCACATCCTCAGGTACAAAGGGTTAGGATCTCAACATACCTTTTGGGAGCCACTATTGTACCCACATTTATTTTCACAATTTATCCTCAAACTGTCCAATTGTCTAAATTTCCTCTGATTATATTCAAACATTTTCTGTTTCCTACTAAGTTTCATCTTCTGTGTTGGTTCACACTCAAATGAGCTTTCCCTTTATAATTGGCTACAGCTATAGCTATGTCCTTTCAGGTTCAAGTGCAAAACAGCTCATGTTTCTCAACAGTCTCATTGGCTCTACAGGGTCACATGCCAATCTCAAACCAACAATTATAGGCAGGAGAATGCTGTGTGCACACTGGGTTAAGCCTGGGTCATATCCTCCACCCTTGGAGGTGGCAGTGGGGTGAGCTTCAGTTAACTACATGATCTGAACATGGGAAAGAGGTTCTACAAAGGATGCATAGATGCTGGGCACCAAAAGTAAGTTAATGTCCACTACAGCCTGTTGAGCATTTTAAGAGGGATCATTTTTCCCGGAACACAGATTTTGGGCCTGTAGAGAATTTTATGATAATCTACTCATTCCAAAAAGGTTAAGAAAACAGAAAAGAAATTAAACAAAAAATACATTTAGATCTACATTTTCTCCTTTTTCTACTTAAGGGGATTGGTTTGGTAATATCTAAGGGAAAAATACATGTCACTTTAATATATTTTGACATCCTAAAATGTTTGGGAAGAAGGTACTGGTAATACCAAATACAAAATGTCCTACAAGTGGAAGGAAATACCTCTGGTCAAATTCTCATGATCTGAAATAGGATGATGCAGAAAATAAAAAATTTCAAGCAGGCAGGCAATAACCATTCATTGATAAAAATGTTCTCCAGCTGAGATGCCACAAGAACTTTCCTTCAAATGAGTTTTCACACCAGACTCAATTGTCCAACGTCACCGACTCCTACCTATGAGGAGTTTTGAGAACAACGACCTCATTCCCCCTCCACCTTTCAGCATCTGTCTCTGTGAAGGAGTTCAGAAATATTTAGCTTTGGGCTTCTTTCTTATTGGTTTTCCTATTAATTTTTACTTAATTTTTTGTAACTTTGAACTGTAGATCAGTCAAGGCAAAGCAAAGGCTTAAAGAAGTAAGACCTAAGACAAGAAAAGAAAAAAGAAAAATGGGGGAAATAGGAGAAGATGGTGGTTAATTTTATGTGTCAACTTGACAGGGCCATGGGATGCCCAGCTACCTGTTCCTGGGTGTGTCTGTGAGAATGTTTCAAGAAGAGAGTAACATTTGAATTGCACTATGTAAAGTAGATGGCCCTCCCCAATAGGGGTAGGCATCATACAGTCCACTGAGGGTGTGAATAGAACAAAAAGGCACCCAAATCTCTCTCTGCCCGACTTCTTGAGCTGAGCCTTCAATCTTCTGCCCTCAGCACACTCCCGCTACTGAGACCTTCACATCCAGTCTGGAATCCCCAGCTCTCAGGTCTTCAAACTACACCATTTCCTGGGCCTCCAGCTTACAGAGAGCAGACTTCTTAGCCTCCATAATCACGTAAGACAATATCTTATAATCAATCTCTCTTCCTCTCCTTCTACCCCCTCCCCTTTCCCTGCACCTCCCCCTACATATATATGAATATATATATATATATATATATATATATATATATATATATATATATATATATATATAACCTTATGACACCTTACTGAGTTGTTTGTACAGTGCTGCCAATGTAAGTGCATGCTGGCAAGTTCCTGAACTTAAATGTCAGATTTTGGATACAACAACAGCTCTGATGGCTATTCCAGAAAAATGTCCCAAAATTGCTTTGAGGGGTGGATAGGCAGTGGCATCAGTGCATAGTTTCCCAAGAGGAGTACTTCCAAGGTGACTGTAGTGATATTCAGCAATGAAGTATGTAGCCTTTTCTCTGGGATGAATTCGTGAAATTAATTGTCCAACCTCGCATACATACATGTACACATACACACACACACACACACACACACACACATATATATATATATATTCTCCCATCTGGAGAACCCTGACAAGTATACAGATGGAGTCATAAGGAAGCTAGGAAAAGAAGGAGAAAATAAAGAGAAAGCCAGGAAAACAATGGAATAAATAAATTGAAGAAAATAAGGTAGGAAAAGTCTAACCTTTGTATAAGGACCCACGCTATAGACCAGCTGCTTCCTAAGTGACTGCCTAGCACTATGCACCTCTCTGGGATTACCTGTCTGGGCCTAAATCTCTCCGCTGAGAGAAGTGACCCGACACACCTGTTGAGTCCCCCCAGTTCTAGCACACTATGCTCATTATTCCTCCATGGAGGCCATGGAATGGGTGCCACCCATTCAGTCAACACCCAGGTGATGGGTGCCTACCTGGCAGGGTCCTCACCTGTGTAAGGATAACAATCAAGCTGTTCATTGTAGGGAGTGGTTTTAAATGCTGCTTTTGCCAGTAAAGTTCAGCTTTCTGAGATCAGAGGGAGGATCCCCAGTGGGATGGGCAGCTAAGTGCTAGATGTAAAGCTGCCAAACCATCAGGCCCAAGGGAGGTGCTCTAAGAAGAGCATTTCCTAAAAACCCCGCATTTAAAATGTCACATCTTGACATCTCATTCCCTGAACCCATCACCTCACCTCCTATGGGGTTTTATTGGTTAAAAACAAAACAAAAAAAAAGCACTGAGCTTTTGATTGTAGGTGATTTTAGCAAAAGGCCTATTTCCCAGATCAGTGCTCTCAACCAAATACACCAAAGCAGAAATATAGGAGGGCTGTCCAGAAAATACCCAGCCATAAATGCCCCTATTTTTCATATTACATGTCTGGATACTTTCCAGACAGCCCTCGTAGGCTCTTGTATGTCTTATTCACCCTTCTGGTTGCTGTTGTCCTTCCTGTAAGCTCCTGAGATTTTATTGGCAATGAGGAACTTGACTGGTAATGAGAAATTTTGGCCAGCAGTGATCTTCAACACTGAAACATTCAAATGACCTAGAGAGGTTTGTCGTTTTTGTTTGTTTGATTCTTTTTTGTTTTTTAATGTGAGTGTTTGGAGTCCTTCCCTTAAAAGTTTTATTTAATTGGTCTGATGGGAGGGTCCAGGTACCGGTGTTTTTTCAATCGCTTACTCCCAGGTGACTGTAATATGATGTCAGGATGAGACCCACTGGTCTGAGGGACTACAGTGTTTCCAGAAGGTTCAGAGTATCAGGGAGTTCCTCAGACACTTTTGCTTTACATTACCAATAGTTTTAGCCAAGAATTCTTTACAGAAGAAGGGAAGTTCCACCCACAATACCAATAAGTGCTGTGTATTTTGATCTGGATTTTCTCTTTCCCTTACAGAGCTTTCATCTAGTATAGACATTCCCCAAGCAAACAAGGGTCCTACCAAGGGTAAAAACAAAAACAAAAAAATCACTAAATTCTTGCCAAATGAGTGCCCTTCTAAAGTTGGGACTTACATCACCATTTTAGAATTTACATTAATAATCTTTGTACCACCATCTAAGGAAATGCATTCTAATGTCAACCTCTTCTGATTCTTTGATATACTACCCATCAGCAAAGCCACATCTTGGGTAGTGAAGAAAGTAGAGTTAATGCTCATATGTTCCTGAATATTAAACTTCCAAAAAGTCTGTCACTCCATAGAGTTTAAAATAACTATATCCATTTCTCCTGAGTACGATCTCATAGTTTGTTGTGAATGTTTAAAGTATATTATTGTCTTCTGCGGCCATCGATTTTCACTCAAAATTTGGCAATAATAATCCCAGTATTTTTCCAGTAAGAGTTTATTGTTCCCAAGTTAGCTGATGGCATGTTCTGGTTTAGAAAATAATGGCAGCTAGATGAAGTCTACTCTCCAACCTCTACCTTCAAAGATACCAACAAAGCCCATGAAATGATGGATATGAACCATTGAAATTGTATACATCTATCACCTACAACCTGTTAGAACAACGATCATCAAAAAGACAAGGGATAATAAATGCTATCATAGATGTGGATAAAAGGGACCATATGTGCACTGTTTACATAGCCACTATAGAAAACAGTATGGAGAATCCTCAAAAAATAAAAAATAGAATTACCATGTGATCCAGCAATTCCACTTCTGGAAATACTCATATATCCAAAGGAAATTAAAACACTAACTCAATTTCTAGGTTTTAGGCCTAATAGCATGGATCTATTAATAATTGCTTCCTTTGACTTGCCCACAGTGTTCTTCTCTTCCTCACCCTACACCAAGCCTAACAACTATATATCCATGGGCTAATGGTAATTTTCCCAAATGTTAAAAGACAAGGAAATTAAGATCTCTGTCAGCCTTTTTAGAACAAAGAAAGTTCCTTTCAGTGCCCTATGAGCCAAGTGAATTGACTGTGGGGCTATAATGTTTAGTCAGCTATATTCGCCCTGGGTTGTCTTAAGAAAGCCAGGCAGAGCAAGACCATGAGAGACAAGCCCTTATTTCACTCAATAGGTCATGCAAATTTGGAAGAGTGTTGTAGTTTGAATATTTAGATCCCAATAGAGTTAGTCCTTCTTATAGAGACAATCTAGTTTTAAGGAAGGACTGTCTCCTCTTTTCTGCTTTCAGTAGGCAGCAGCCACCTTGCAATCCCCTCCAGAGTCAGTAAAGGCTATTATCTATCGCCTGGATTTAGTGAAGGAAATAGAAGTTTGATTTCTTTTCAGATAAAAGAGATGATGCAAATTAGAATTTTATCTTGCATGGAGAAGTGACAAAGTAGGAGAATGAATCCTACTTGATTACAATCTTCCATCATTCTGATTTTATAATTACTGAATGGAATCAATCAGCCTTCAATTGTTACCTTGGTGAAAGATTAAAACATCATTACTTGTCCTACATATTTCACACTTTGGCAAATTTTAATAAACTGAAAGCATGAGAAATGGTTATACTATCTTTCATGATATCAGGATGCTAATGATATTTCTATTGATTTTAATTCACATTTATTGGTCAAAAAGAGTCAGATTCCAATGAGGCATGGAATCCTACAATCAACACTAACAAATAAAGGCAACTCAACACTGAAATAGTCCAAATGAAATCATTAATCAGCAATATCATAAAATAATTGCTAAAAAGCTAGGGAGATCTTACCTTCCTAATGAACATCTTTTAGGGTACACTGATTCATTTGTAGCTCTTGCACATTGGTGATTTTTCTATTAAAATATTTTAAGTATATAAAAAGCACTTTGAAAAGGCTAAATTGGGAGAGTACCAATTTATCAACAGAGGGGATTACAGAACCTCCCCCTAAAAGTTAAAAAGACTCCTGAAGATCATAAAGTACATACAAATCTTCCTTAAAACCATTCAAGTGTAAAAAATTCTTAGCCCAACAGTACAAAAGATAATACAGAGGCATCAATAACATAGAACAGAATAATACTCATACCTAAGGGTGAAGTTTCTGTAATTAGACACCATGGCTTCAAATACCTTTGGCTACTTTACTCTCCATGCCTCAGTCTCCTCATCTGCAGAATGAAGATTAATAATAGTACTCTATAGTGCTGGTCCCGGGATGAAATGGGATAATGCACATGAGGGCTGACAATTAAATTCATGAACTTGCCACAGTGTGCTTATGTTGGCAGCACAGTACACACAACTCGGTAAGGTGTCATAACCTTGGTGTATCTGTGTCTCACAGCTGTGTTCATGATGTGTGGCGGTGTCTTGCTGAGTGGCGTTCATTATTGTTGTTTGTGTGTGCTGTCGCGAGAATGTTGGAGATTGAATTAGAGCATCGAACAAACATTAAATTTTTTGTTAAACATGGCAAGAGTGGAAGTGAAATCAGGGACATGTTAATCCAAGTTTATGGGGATAACACTATGAAGAAAACAGCAGTGTACAAATGGATTAAATGTTTTTCTGAGGGGAGAGGAAGCATCACTGATGAAGAGAGGTCAGGGTGGCCAGTAACGAGTCGAACTGATGAAAGCATTGCAAAACTTCATTGAATTGTGTGTCAAAATCCTCAGCTGACTGAGAAGTCAGCAAGTAAGTAAACATTAGCAGACTAAGTAAACATCACTAGAGGAACAGTTAGGAAAACCTTAACTGGAAATCTCGGCATGAGAAAGGTGTGTGCAAAAATGGTTCTGAAGAAGCTCACTGTTGAACAAAAGCAAAGGAGAGTCAAAGTTTTCCAAGACCTTTTGGAGAGGCAAGATGATGTTTTGGGCTGTGTTATCACTGGTGATGATACATGGGTGTATCAATATGACCCTGAAACAAAACGTCAAAGTGCACCATGGAAGTCAGCCAATTCTCCACAACCAAAAAAGTTCCATCAGTCCAAATGAAGAGTCAAAACAATGTTGTTAGCCTTTTCAGATATCAGAGGGATTATTCATTATGAATTTGTACCAACTGGGCAAACAGTCAACCAAGCTTACTATTTGGAAGTGCTGAAAAGGCTGCATGAAAAAGTTAGACAAAAACGACCTGAACTTTTCGCCAACAACTCATGGCTCTTACATCACAACAATGCACTAGCTCACATGACACTGTCTGTGAGGGAGTTTTTAGCCAGTACACAAATAACTGTATTGGAACATTCTCCCTACTCACCTGATCTAGCCCCCAGTGACTTTTTTCTTTACCCAAAGATAAAGGAAATATTGAAAGAACGGTATTTTGATGACGTTCAGGACATCAAGGGTAATATGACTACAGTTCTGATGGCCATTCCAGAAAAAGAGTTCCAAAATGGCTTTGAAGGATGGACTAGGCCCGGGCATCAGTGCATTACTTCCCAAGGGGAGCACTTTGAAGGTGACCATAGTGATATTCAGCAATGAGGTATGTAGCACTTTTTCTAGGATGAGTTCGCAAACTAACTGTCAGATCTTATATAAGGCATATTTCAGTATACTTCAGTCAAACTGCTTCCCATGCTTAAAAACAGCATTAAACTTCATATAGGTGAAACTTTTATTTAGATTCTCCCAAATTCTCTGTTTAAATTTTTCTTTACTTATTCTCTCTAGATGATACATTGGACCGTGCCTCCTAGAGGGCTAATCAAGCCTGGGAAGGTCTGGCATCCAGAGTTCAGATTTGCAGGAGGTAAAGAGTAAAGGGTGAAGAACAGACAAGAGCAAACAGACTCTTAAGTGTTCTACAATCTGAACCTGTCCCCCCACAGCCTCAGTCTTTAATAGACCTTATAAAAATATGACAAACGTCCTCGGTGGGATTCAATTTCTTGTAACAGTTGGAAAAGGCAATGTTTTGTTCCAAATGGATGTAAAGTATAAAATATAGATGGCCCTGGAAAGACATGCAAGTGGAGACTAGGGAGCCCAGCCTTATAAGAACAAGGACATGAAAAGAGTTATGGGAAGAGTGCTGGATTTTCTGAGCCAAGACGGGGGGAGGTGAAGAAATGAAAACATGCATCCCAGGTGCTACCCCTAGGAATGTCAATATAAAATCAATTCTTCAAAGGCCCCACTTTCTCAATTTAAGATTCAGTGGACTTCCTTTCCATTTGGGTTTTGCAAGAGCCTCGTGACACCAATTAAAAATACCATTCTTCAAGTTCCAGTTAAATTCATCCTGCCACCCTTTTTAATCAGATCTTTATTACCCTATGTCTTCCTTTAAGGTTATCTAAAATTTTAAAAACAATATAATATTGAGATTTTTATTTTTATCAAAGCTAGGTCAAGGTCCCTTGTATCTGCTGTCAAAAAAAAAAAAATTATATAGGCCATCCATGCCTTGACAATGATGACAATAAGAGCAGTTATTTATGAAGTGCTCACTATGAACCAGGCATCACACTAATTGCTTTATTGCATTAATGTATTTAACCTTTGCAACAGTCCAACAAAGTAGGCTCTGTTATTATAGATGAGGAAACTAATGTTGAGAGAAGTCAACTTTATGGCCCAAGGTCATAAAGTTGGTAGTGAAACTAGAATTAATTCCTTCTTTTAGCTACTATTGATTGGGGGTAAAATGTTTTAAATAAGCCATATTTTTTAATCTAAAGAAAAAAGAGGTGCAGTTATATTCATTTTAAAGTATATTTATTTACAAAAGCTGTGAAAGCAAACACAGCAATCACAAATAAATGAAGAGCTTCACTTCAAGGACCTATGGCAGGTTTTATTTTTCAAAACTGGTCACAATGATAACTCTCATCCTACATGCCCTCAATGTGCTTTTAACTCTCCTCACATCAAGATATGGAAGTCTAGGCTCCCTCCCTTGAACTCTATTAGGACTCATAACTAATGGTGGAATTGACACAACATACTTCCAAGATAAGTTCATAAAAGGTTCACAGCTTTTGCTTGGTTCTATTGGGATGCTTGCTCTTGGAATCCAGCCACCAGACTATGGGAAAGTCCAAGTACAAAGAAGCCAGCTCTAGATGTTCCAGCCGAGGTTCCAGTTGAGATCTCAGCCAATACTGAGCATCAACCCATAGACATGTGATTGAAAGAGCCTTTGGATGATTTCAGACCATCATCAAGCTGACGCCTAATTTCCAAATCGTCCCATCTGAGGCCCCAGATGTCATGGAGCAGAGATAAGCTATGCCCCCTGTGCTGACTATACTCTTTCTGAATTCGTGCCCCACAGTAACCATTAACATAATAAAATGTTTGCTGTTTTACAGAAAGTTTAGTGTGATATGTTATATATGTTACATAGAACAGCTTTCTACAAACTTCATTGGTGTTTGCTAATTAAGCACCAAAGCATAGATAGATAACATTGCAGGTAACCTGGAGAGTCATGCTGACCTTTTCCACAACTTTGGCAGGTTACTCTTAAATTCTCCCCAAAAGAAGAGCCTCTAAAGCTTAACAGAGAGTTTCTGAAATATTCATTAAGATGGTAACAGCAGATACTACACTAGGACAAGAAAAATGCCTCTGCTATGATATTAAATGGAAAGAAAGCAGAATATTGATTTTTATATATCTGACCCTAGGTAAAGATTGCTTATGTAAATGGAAAAACGTCTAGAAGGCAATGTTAGAAATGTTAAAAGTAATTGAGCTGGTATTGTGGTAAAAGTTCATGAACTTTTTCCTCACAATTGATATATAATGTTTGTATTGTAGATAAAAATAAGTTAAAATAAAAATCATCAGAGAAAGAAATGGACAAATTTCCACCCCACTCTTAGCAACTCATTCTCAAGGCTGTAAACACTTAGTTACATAATCTGTGTCTCACTTTTCTTTCCTAAGAAATGGGAATAGCAATAGCACTTATTTCATCAGGTGTTTGTGGGAAGTAAATGAGTTAATTTGGTAAAGGCTTAAACAGTGCCTGACACACAGATTAACAAATGTTGGCTCTTATTACCTAATTCACCTCCCAATAATGTAGATTGGGTCATCTGCTAATCCTACATGTAATCCCCAGACCCTGCCAGCAATAAACACACAAGGACTAGACTTCTTTGTCCCTGTGTCAGTTTAGGAAAGAAGCTGTATAACCTTGGTCAAGTCATTCAGCCTCCATTAATTCATGTGTACAATGAAGTTTATGCCTACTTTTCTGAGTTCTCATGAAAATCAACTGAGATCATGCAGTGAAAGAATTTGGTCAAATTCCAAAACAAATGCCACTTGTCTATCTTCTGATTTTACCAACTGTATTAGTCTGCTAGGACTGCAAACTCAGTGGTTTAAGCAACAGAATTTATCATCTCACAGTTCCAGAGGCTGGAAATCTGAGATTGAGGTGTGAACAGGGTTGGCTCCCTCTGCTGGCTGTGAGGAAGAATCTCATCCAGGTCTCTCTCCTTGGTTTCTGAGAGTTTGCAGGCAATTTTTGGCATTCCTTGGCTTGTAGACATATCACCCTGATCTCTGCCTTTATATTTATATGGTGTTCTCCCTGTATGCATGTCTGTGTCCTAATTTTCCCTTTTTATAATGACATCAGTAATATTGGATTAGGACTCACCCTAATGACTTCATTTTAAATTGATTACCTCTGTAAAACCCTATCTCCAAATAAGGTCACATGCTGAGATACTGGGAGTCAAGACTACAATGTATACATTTTGGGGAGACACAATTCTACCCATGATATCAATGAAGAAATTACCCTAATTGGGTAGTCCAGTTATTTAGGGAGAGCAGAACATAAATCCAAAAGATGGTGACAACTTGCTCAATGTGTATACAAAAATGTGCAAAACACTTCTTTTGAAATCCCAGGCTAAAGAAACTCTGGCTGGGCCCTTATACGAATCTCAACTTCACCCCAGATTCATAAATCCTTGAAGGAAACCCAAGCCAATTTTGGAGTTCCTGACAAGCTTCAGAGGCTGAATGAATCAGACAGAATTCACTTGGTATTTCGGATTATAGAGCCGAACCTGAAACTTAATGCACGCACGTTCATGGAACGCAAACTCCTTACAAATTGAATAGAATTAGAAATAGTAAGGGCTCATGATCCATCTGGAATGCACATGCTGAATGTTGACGCTTTCCCATCTCAGTCACATGGAGGAGGGAGGGAAAGGCCAGGCTGGCAAGGTCTCACCATCACCAAGTCTATAGTGAATTTGAATTATTTCAAATTACAATATACATATAAAAAGAAAGTTTCACTTCTGAGCAAAATTTAAAATGATACAAATCTGCTTAAACGTAAAAATTTGTCAAAACTTGCAAAAGTTCAAGATGGGCAAGCTAAGTGACTGGCAAATTGTGTTGGTGTTATTAATGCCATAGGAAGGTGTCACCTTAACTGGTTAACAGAAATGCCTGCACTCTTTGATCGGCAGGTACTATTACAAATGCACACCCAGACTTTGAGAGCTTGTTTGGAGGTTCTAGCAGGGGAGCGCAGCTACTCGTATACCCTTGACCAAAGAACAGTCCTCTCCTCTAGCGGGGAAGGTCGTCCTCCTCGACTGAGTGCGCTTCCACCAGTGGTTTTAATAGCCATTGTGATCATTTTAAATTTGACAGTTGTTAAGAATTAAAATCTTTTGAATAGTCTGTAACAGTGTCATCCAGGTGTTCATTTAAGCACTAGCTCTACTACTGAAAAACACACTGATAAATTAGTAGCTTTGGACTGGAAGTTAGATGTCATGAAAAGTCATGGACACTGTCCAGACACCAATCCCAATATACGCTATTGCTAAATTAAGAGAGAATACTGTGTGAAAGAAGTAAACCTAAGAAAACGAAAAGCAGTTAAAACAAAAACTAGACCACAATAGGAGTGGGGCTTTTACACTCTGAGCATACCTCCCCTGCACTTTATCCTTATTTCTATGGGAAAGCTAGCCTTGAATTGTGAAGATGTGCATTATGCAAGGCCTTCAGTAATGTGTCTCTTAAAGCCACCATCCTGTATGTTCTTTAACAACTTTATTGAAATATAATTTCTATACCATGATATTCACTCCTCCTAAGTATACAATTTAATGACTTTTAGTAAACTTATTAAATTGTGTAGCCATCACCATAGCCTACTTTTAGAGCATTTTTCTCACCTCAGTAAGATTTCTCGTGCCCACTTACAATGAATCCCCATTCCTACTGCCAGCCCCAGACAACCACTTACCTACTTTTCATCTCCTTAAAGTTGCCTTTTCTGGACATTCACACAAACGGCATCACACAACATGTGCTCCTTTGTCTGGCTTCCTTCACTCAGCATGTTTTTGAGCAGCATCCTCTTTGTTGTTGAATGGCATTTCATTGTATGGATGGTATAGTGGGGGGGGGGGGGCTAAGTTTGGATGGCCCAAAGGTATAGCCACTTCTTACTGTGTGTACCAGATGTAACTAAGACTATCTGTGACATGGCCCAAATATGGCCACCAACAATTTCTAATTCCTCCCTCCCTGTACACACTCCTTACATTGGGAGGTACAGTCCACTTCCCCTCTCCTCCCCCTAGAACCTAGGGTGGTGCTGTCATTTGTCCAATATATAGAGAGAGCAGCAGTGACATACTAGGACATGTAAGCACAGTTAAGAGAACTGGCAGCTTCTGTTTCCTCCTCTTGGAAGCCAGCCACCATGTTGTAAAGAAGTTAGGGTTAGACTACTGGATGATGAGGCATCACAAGGAGAGAGGCTTTCAACACTAAGAGGCCATCTTAAATGTTGCAGCCACAGCCAAGCTCCCAGCTGAATGCAGCTCCGTAAGTGACTGCAGTTAGGCCACGTGGAGCCGAGGAACCACCCAGCTTAGCTTAGGCAACCCCCACCATCACGACAAATACTAAACGATTGTTGTTTTAAGCCACCTAGTTTGGGAGAGATTCATTATTCAGCAATAGGCAACTGAAATATGATTTAACCAAAGACTTTCATTTTCATTTTCATTGTTTCTGATTGTGTCCTTTTGGAGTTTTTATAGTTGTACTCTATTCTACAGAGATTTCTAATGGCCTTGACTTTAACATCACTTCCTTGGCTGCTTGTGGTACACTGAACAGTTTTATGTCAGTCAACCAGCTTCCTGATATTTATATGCTGAAATCTTGAGGCAAATTTTTTAAATACTCTGAAGAGAATCACCTGGAGAGCTTTATAAAAATGGATTCTCCATCCTCCCTTCTACTCCCTCACCATGATGGATAAGAAATCTGTATCCAGCTGTTCCCATAACAGTATACAAGTTAATTTAATAATCTCCCCAGGATAAGCTATCTCAATAACTCAATTAAATATATTTTCTGAATTTTAATTAAAGGAAAATCAGCATGATAAACACTGTGCATAAAGACACAAAAACTATCAAAACAAACCCTGACCCTGAAAAAGTTAAGAATCTGGTTGAAAATTAAATATATCAATATCAGATTAACATTCAGTCAGCCTGCCCGCCAAGTTGTACAATCAAAGGAGGCACCATTCACACAGAAAAAAAATGGGAATGTGGTCCCCTTGGACTTCTTTTACCAGACTGCACTGGAGGTTTAAAACTAGGTTATTTTAACTTTGACACTGTTACATGTCAATTATATCTCCATAAAACTGGAATGCCCCCTTCACCCATGGAAGGCCCTCCCTGCCCCATCTCCACGCATTCAGTCCAGGAGTCATGTCTCCAGCCTGGCTAATCAGAGGACCTCAATCAGAGGCAATGGGACACAATCTAGACTTTTGCTGAGACTGTGAAAAAGAGGTACTCTTTCTTTCTTTTCCTACTAGATTTAGAACTGAGGATGTAAGGAAGCTCAGTGCTATTAACCACCATCTTGCCACGCAGACTCTCTGTTAACCAGAACTGAAGCAACCAGCACTCTCAAGCCAGTGGCTTGAGTTCCGATTAACGGAGAGTCTACTGTTTTAAGAAAACAGAACTAGAAGCTGTCAAGAGAAATTGAGCCCCGGTGGTATCAACTGAACATCTCTTTCAATTCACATTGAAAGCTACTTCCTGCCTTGGACTTCTCAATTCTGGGAGGGGAAAGAGAATGTGCACTCATGCTCTTACTGCTTAAGCCAGTTGGAATTCTCTGTCACTCGTAACCCATCTTAGAAGAGTTTGTCACTAGTAAAATGAGGGAAATACTTGCTACCAAACTTTGGTGGCATCTGAGTATTTTAGAAAGTATAAAGCCTATTCAAATATAAAATATCATTCCTACTTATTCCTCTTTTCTGCTCCTGCCTGAGTTCCTCACATACTAATGCTTTTAAAACATAAAGTATAATACTATACCAAAAGAACATTTCATTACCAGATATGCCTGCTCTGTGTTCAGGGACTTCTGATCCCATCTGTTCCACAGAATTTTTCATATCGTAGAATTCTTTGAAACCACATCAGCGAAGTTCTATTTCAATGAACCATTTGTTCCCTAGGCCAGGAAAATAGCTTCTACCAATAAAACCCTACGTTAAAAACGGTGTTTGCAAAAACATCATTTTACCTATGATATATGGGAACGTGCTTTGGAAACAAAATTGCCTTGTAAATTTGTTGCTGATGTGGAGTAAATTTTCATTACTATCCATTAGTTAACGTCTAAGTTCTTTCTGGTTTCTTGATCTTGGGACTTGCTTCCCAAAAAGACAGAGAGCCCTATGGGGAGCCCACGATGAAAGCTCTTTAGTCTATTCAAACAGCAGAGATTTCCTTCCAATGATCGACTTCTCATTTTCCTTCTGTAATTCTCTCGTTCCTTCATTTCTGCTTCTACCTCCTTTTCATAACTCTTTAAACTGGCTTTGAAATTTGATTCTTTGATTTGATCCACCTGCAATATTTATCCCTCACAGCCATTATCAATGCCTTTGCAGAAATTCATCTGAGGCCTATGAACATTAGAAGACAGGGAGATAGGAGGGGTTTGGGTTGCACTCTAAAAAATTAGCTAACAGAAGCAATATACTGATATGTGAATTCTATCTCAAGAAAGCTGTTACTTCAAAAGAAAAGCAGTGAGTTAATACTGACCCAAACCCTAAAGAATCAATACTGAGTCACATACTGACCTCCCCAGAAAAAAAACTGGGTCTGGGGTTCATCAGCATGAAGGATATTCTTCTCTCGTATCCAAATAAAACCCAGAAAACCCTCCTTCAAGTGCTACCAGTCAGGCATGTGGAATGACAGTGAACAGATTGAACTGATGAAGGCATTTTATCTGCCAACATTTAAAAGGGCTCTTTAAAGACTAAAATCAATTCCAACGTCCCTACTTATACGCTGGTGGTACATACATGTATATATAGCAAACCAGCCATTTAGGAAAGCTCTGCATCTTTCCATATAATCCAAAATGATGGCAAAAAAAAAAAAATGATGGCATATTATGATGTAGTAATTAAATCAAACCTTCCATAAGAAAAAAATATGTTTATGGATTGCATATATTCAAAGCTGCCCTCTTTTTATATTTTATTTTCCATTTTTTATGTTTTCTTCCACCTTGCCTGTATACTCTCCTCACAATTCATTCTCTAGCTAGACTGGACATCCTGCTACTTAGGATGGCAGATACGACAGTGAAAAAATGATGTCACCCTTCAGCCAAATTGCACTATTATTACAGAACTCCATGTACTCTCATTCATTTATCTCTGCTGACATCGCTCCACAGGAAGGTTTTCCAGGGCAGATGTAAGCTCCTTTGGCAACAAAAGTGGTGGAGAGTACACATTCATTTCAAAATCCCAGGAGTAAATCTCGACTTTCTAGAAATGTATTGTGAATAAAGGAAACACCAAATGTCTTCAGACCTGCTCTGATTAAAAACCTCAAAGAATCTTGACCATGAAACAACCCCCAACACATATTCTCATTATAGAAATATTTTCTTCATTTAAAGGCATACTTTTGACCCACAAAAATATTGTGCAGACTAAAATAATCTATTTTGCAAGTATATGCATATGTGCTAAGAAATAACTTTATACTTTAGTTATCATCTGATTAGAAGTTAGACAAAAATTAGTAAAAAAATAATTATGCAGGGTTCCATCCAAAAGGACAAAAACAGCTTCAAAATCAAATGCAGGCATTAGGAAGATAGGAAGAGATTTTTTGAGAAGAAAATCAGGCAATCAGAGAAATGGTGTAAAACAGAAAAAGCAACCCAGGAAATAAGAGTGAAAAGAAAACCCAGGAAAAATCAGCTTCATCTGAAGGATACTTTCTCCCATATCCACATTTCCTCTTTCTTTCTTTCCTGGTACTTTGGAGCAATAGGTAACTTTTTTTTTTTTTTTAACATGGGTAGTTCCCTGGGTGGGAATCGAACCCAGGCTGCAGCATTGACAGCGCCGAAGCCTGGCCACTACACCACCAGGGAACTCCAGTAGGTAACTTTTTTTCTTTCATTTTTATTGTTAGACTTATTGGGGTGACATTTGTTAGCAAGGATTACTTAGGTAACTTTTTAAAATACACTTTCTTTTTTCTTTTAATTTTTTAAAACATAATCCATGCACATAGAGAAAAGTCCAATGGTACAAAAGGGTATACAAAGAATAGGAAAGCTCTCTTCCACTCCTGACCTAGGCCCCTAGCATCTACTTCTCTCTCACCCACCCAAGCAAGCACTCTTACCACTTTCTTGTATCTCTTTATTTGTGTGTGAGTGTGCCATGGACCCCTTTATGGGTGCCCCTCTTAGAATAACACTTGAAAATGTGCAAAATAAAATGCAGAGAATTACAAAAGAATCCAATTATTTTGAAATATGGTTCTATCAGAGAAGTCCTTAGGGATCCCTGGACTCCAGCATAAGAGCCTCTGCTCTATAGTTCCCATGAATGTATAAGCATATACGAGGGCTGTCTGGAAAGTATCCAGCCATGTCATATAAAAAATAGAGGCATTTATGGCTGGATTTTTTCCACACTGCCCTTGTACACATGTGCCATCTATCCTTTCCCACAAAATGGCAGCATACCTTCTGCAGCAGGTGGTGCTGGAGCTCTGCCCAGATCCCCTGTACATCCAGTGCACCCATCCCCCAGCTGCTGGCTACTAATGGATCATGGTTGCCTTCTTCTAAAAAGAATCCTATATCCCACCCCTCAACCATGTGGCCAACATAGGGGTACAAAAGGTGGGATGACTCCGTGGTGCAACTCACACTCCAAAGCCCCCCATGCACTCAGGCTAAAGCTGATATCCATTGAGACCATGCCCTTGCTCAGCTCTTCCCTACTCCACTCAGTTCCCTCCCTCCCCTTCTCCTGAGAGTAATCCCTCCTAAAAGCACAAGAATCCTCCTCTCAGTCTTTGCTTCCAGAAATACTGACTTGAAGCACTAACTCGCCATCCCTTACCTTGACTTTCCCACTTACTAATTTCTTGGAAAATATTCCATATCTGTACATACGATCTGTCACATTCTTTTAACAGCCACATACTTTTCATTAAATGGATTTACCATCATTAATCGAGCTCAGTCATTTCCAATAGTTCCTCTCAGGGCACTTAAAAATCTAATTTTTACACATTTAAATGTATAATGCTTTGCCACATTTTAAGTATCTAATTAGTTGGTGAGGAGCCTTTCTTCAGCTTCATTAGCTACAGAACTTTAGTACCTTGCTATATTTTTGGAATAAAGCTTTATTCTCAAAGTGATTTATCTTTAAATTCGACAAACTATCAAGATGCAGCTTACTCCTAGTTCACAGCCTGAGCCTCTTAACACCAGGTCAAGGACCAACCTCCATTCTAAACAGGAGAAAAATGAGGACTTGCAAATGCTTAACTGGAGCCTCAATTCACTGGGCCTCACTGCTTACCTGGTGAGAGGAGTAGGCGTGCCTCTTAAGTCTGGTAGGAAATTACTGGAGCTCTTTCTGTCTTACAGACACTTTCAACAACAAACATTTACTCCCAAAGATGGCACTGTCCAAACCCGCACAGGGAAAATAAGCATTTCCTCTGTGACCCTACAAATGAAAGGTGGTTTCACCCCACAAGGTAGCACCTGCAGGCATTTTTTAGGTGCGGACCCGCACCTTTTGAATAGCCTTCCTGCGTGTAGGAATTTGTTGAAATTTAAGTTCCCCTTCCCCAGGATTGAAAGCAGAACTCACTTTTCCTGCCTACCTGCTGCTCACAGTGTGCATGGCGACGAATCAGAAGAAGATCAATGCAAGGAAGCAACTGCTGCTGAGAATCCATTTCCGGTCAAGATGGAAGAGTGGCCAAGATACCTGGGATCGCCAAGCAGGCATGAGCAATAGGGTCTTCGTTGAATTTGTTCAGCTAAGTTCTGCTGCTCTCATCTAAAGATCAAGACCGATCATTTACTTCATGTTTATTTCTCTTTCCCTCATAGCCTCCAACCTCCTCCAAACATAACAAGATGCTCAGTTTCACTCAAAATCAGAGAAATGCAAAACAAATCAAGGGAAACATTGTTTCTTACTTATCAGACTGGCGAAGATGAAAACGTTCAATGAACTATGTTAGTAAAAACATGGAAAAACATGATGCCATTGGAAGAATAAACTAGTACAACCTCTACAAAAAGAATTGGATGATTAACTATCAAGCATGAAATCCAAAACTCTTGACTGGGCAATTTTTCGAATGGGAATTTAGTCTATAGATCAGAGGCAAGCAATCTTTTTCTTTAAAGAACCAGGTAGTAAATATTTTAGGCCTCCAGGCTATGCATCACTCTTATAATTACTCAGCTTGGCTGCTGTAGCATGAAAGCAGCCACAAAATTATGTAAACAAGTGGATGTGGCTTTGTCCCAATAAAACTTTACTTATAAATAACAAATGTCAGGTTAAACTTGGCCCGTGGGCTATATAGTCCTCCTAGAAACCACCTTGATGTCTGTCCATCAAGAGAGGATGAAATAAGTAAATTGTGGTATATCTATTCAATGGAACACTTGCAGCCACTAAAAGGGTTAATAGCCAAAATATATCAATTTTGTAAATGTAAGGTGCAGAACAGTAATGTTTCTATTTTTATTGAAAATTTATATATGTATATGTATTTATTTGTTTACCTATGCATAGCACATATCTGAAGGACCCATAAGAGACTGGAGAGGAGAACTAGAATGCTGGGAGACAGGATCATGAGAGAAACTTTTTTTAATTGTTTGCCCTCTTGTGCCCCTTAAATTTTATACCATGTGCTTTACCAATGAAAAACAAATTGAATTTTTGCAATGCATATGATTTTTTAGTAGTATATTGGATCATCAAGTATAGACAAAGTGGGGCTCCAGACAGCTGACTTAGCTATTTCCATAGCCCTCTCCCTTGCCCAGAGGGTTCGCTATGTCCATCAGAGAACATCATAGTGGGAATCAGGATACTTGGTTCAAGTCCAGACACTGTAACTGACTTGCTTGTGCTGCCCTGAACCAGTCAACTCATCCCTCTGATCATCCTCTTCCTATGCTATAAAATGGAAGAAATAGTGCTTTTGAGTTATGTAATATAAAAATATTAGTGTTACTGGGGAAACCTCTTCATGTTACTGGGCCTTTTTCCTCATCTGCAAAATCAAGAAGTCAGACAGAATACATCTTTCAACTCCCAACTGCATGATTCATTAATAAACAAAGTTTTTAATTACAAGAATTCAGGCAGAATCACGAACTTGGCAAGCAAGTGAGGATCTCTTTTTGCTTTTCTCAAGAGAGTGACCTCCAAGTCCAAAAAATAAGAAGAAAATATATGTTTACACTTAGAGACCCGTGCAACCTGGAGGTGGAATCAGGCTGCCTTCTTCCCAAGACACTATCTTTTCTTTCCTTGGCCCGGCCAACCGACCAGCAGTTGTCAGCCATGCAACTTGTTGTTGTTGTTGTTGTTGTTGTTGTTGTTGTTTGAGCTACCACTGAGTATAGAGCACTCCCTGTTGAAAAAAATTAGGAAATGTCACTCATCAAGAAGATACACTAATAGTATCAAATAATAGGCTCATGAGAGCTGGCAGCACAAAAAAATGGAAGGATCCAGGTCAGAGAGTCATGCAGGGAGGACCTCCGGCCCTGTCCTAACTCGTGGCCTCTGTTAAGAGCCATTAGTTGTATTTTTTTCAGGAACTGCAGGGAGATGACAGGATGGTGACAAAGAAGAATGGTGTTGTATTATCCTCCTATTTCTGAGAATTTCTGGTTATTGTTAAACAAAAGTTTGGAGAAGTTAAACTGACAGGAAATAACACATGTGTTGAGTTATAAGGTGGCAAATGTTGTGAAATTCATTTTCAAATAAGGCCAACGGGGTGAGAGTGTGCTGAGGTGATAAGAAGCAGAGCTCTCAACACCATCCCAGCTGGTGGAAGGCTCTTTCCTTTCCTTCCTCATTTCCATGGGCTTGGGAACCACTACTCAGAAGCTTTGAAAAGAATGTAACAAAGACACTTCATGTCCCTGGGTTTAAAGAACATTTTACTCTTTAATAAACCATTTTGCCGTCTCAATCTTAGAACCAAGCAGCCAGTCAAATCTAAGAGGTTTTAACAAATCACAGACTCTCCCTAGAAATGCAGAGAGCATGGTGAGCATACATCCCCAAAAACGATGGGCTGGGACAAGGGAGAGGGAGTATGGTGCCTTGAGGCAGCGGAGAAGAAGAAGGGTGGGATTTCAACTGTGAATTAGAGACTTGCAGGTTCTCATGGAAAGGCAGAAGAAAATATTTATTAAATATAAGACACAGAACATGAGGGTTTAGTAAAAATTTTGGTAGATTATGGGGGTAAGTTGAAATAAGCTGGAAAAGAGAAATGGAAAAAGAGAGTAAATTCAATATCAGAATTTGCTATGTACCAACCATTTGGGCTTCCTCATGAGCAAAGTGCTCTGGAAGGGGAACTTTGTGCTATAGAACAGGAAAGCTCTGAAAGCATAGGGCACTGAGGAAGAATCTTCAGGAGGGGCACCCAAGAGTGGTGAGAAGGGGACCAAGCAGTAAGTCCCACTTCTGTCCCAGGCTCCCCAGAAGGAACCATTATCATAAATTAGGTTTAGTCTTTCAGTCTGTGTTTTGCTACCTACAGATGCATCTGTAAATACCAGGTATTATTGTTCTTGTGTTTTTTTACTCATCAATGGGGAAAATTGGTAGAATCTAATATACATCCTTCTGCAACTTGCTTTTTTTAAAACATATTGTTTCCTGATATATTGATCTAGTTCATTCCCTTTAACCACTCCATATCATTCTACCATATAAACACACCACATTTATTTATGTATTCCCTTATTGCTGGACAAGTAGATGTCCTGGGTAAAACACTCAGTTTTCCTTCCTGTGTGTCTCATTTACTCTCACACTACTACCACACTCACAACACTTCTGACACTAGATGTGAGGGTCATTTCCCACACCAAGCAATTCTCTACTACATGAGCTGGGTATCCTGCAATTTAATTCACATCTGACACTATCTACCTGAAGATAGTGTCAGATCCCTCAGGATAAGGCCTCAGTCCCAAGAGACTGCCTCCCACTTCTGATGCCAATCACAAGTAATAGGTCCTCAGATTACCCAGAACTTCTGTAAGACTTGGCTGCTTGGTTAAAGAGAAAAACCACAGGCCCAAAATGGTGTTACTTGTTGCTCAAGTCCATGATGCCAAACCTAAGATTTAATAACGGACCTAATTGCTGTTTCAGCCTCGCCCAGAAATATAATTTTAATCAACCAGTCTGGAGTTTTCAGGTCAACACCAATAAGGTTATCTATCATGTGGGACCTCTCCATTCCCCTACTAACCACCATAGAAAAAAAGAGGCAATCTGCATGATAAAAACCCTTACCATTCCCTTCCTCCCAAAAGATGTCCTACTCTAAAAATAATCCTTTTTTTTCTTTTTTTTTTGCTTTTGTCACTAGCTCCTTTACTTCATCCTTCTTCCTATAAAAACCTTTAATTTTGTACAGTCCCTCAGAGCACCCTTCTAGTTGCTAGATGGGATTTGACCTGATTCATGAATCACTTAATAAAGCCAATTAGCTCTGGGTGATGAACACATAATACAACACACAGACAATGCATTGCAGAATTGTATACTTGGAACCTATGTAATTTTTACTGACCAATGTCATCCCAATAAATTTAACAATAAAAAAAAGCCCATTAGATCTTCAAATTTACTTGGTTGAATTTTGTTCTTTAACAATACAAATTGGAGGGTCCCATGACTTTTACCCACTTGAATTTGATTATCTGCTAGAACAGCTCACAGAACTCAGGGAAATGCTTACTTAAACATTAACTAGTTTATTAAAGGATACAAATGAACTGTCAGGTGAAGAAATACAAAGGGCAAGGTCTGGGAGGGTCCCAAGCCCAGGAGCTTCTATCCCATGGTGTTGGGGTATGTCACCCTACCAGTACATGGATGTGTCCTGGAGGCTCCCAGATCCTGTACTATTGGGATTTTATGGAGCCTTCTCACGTAGGCATGATCAACCATTAACTCCATTTCCAGCCCCTGTTCCCTCTCCGGAGAATGAGGAGAGGGGCTGAAAATTCCAAGCTTCTAATCATGAGTTGGTCTTTCTAGTGACCAGTTTCCCCATCCAGGAACCATCCAGGGGCCCAGCCAGAGTTGCCTCATTAGAACAAAAGATACTCCTATCACCCAGGAAATTCCAAAGGATTTAGTATCCTGTATCAGGAATCAGGTCAAAGACCAAATATTAGAACAAAAGATGCTCTTAGTGCTCTTATCACTTAGGAAATCAAAAGAGTTTTAGGAGATTTGTGTCAGGAAAGGTGGAGGAGGATAGGGGAAGCAGATATCAATATATATATTTTTTTCTACTATCTCACAGTAGCTTATTTCCAATTTTCCTATTTCACAAAAGAAAAACACTGCAGTATGCATCCTACATCCTTATACGTGTCTCCTGGTGTAAATATGCAAAAAGTTTTCCCAGGCTAATGTACATTTAGAAATAGAATTGTTGGATCCTATAATGTGCTTACTTTCAACTTTATCAAACAGTACTCAATTATTTTCCAAAGTGGTTGTACCAATTTATCCACCCACCCACTCCCCACAGGATATTATATGACTTTTTTTTTTTTTTTTTTTTTTTTTTTTTTTTTTTTTTTTTTTTTTTGCCATTCTAATGCATATGAAGTGCTTCCTTGATTTAGTTTGCGATTTCCAGATTACTAGTCAGGTTAGCATCTTTTTATATGCATTTGCAATTTGTGACTCTGCTCATTTTTTTTACTTGTTTTTGGTCTATTTCACAGTGATTTGTAGGAGTCTCTTATTTACTCTGGAAACTATTCATTTGTTTGATATAGCTGAGCAGATTTTTTTTTTTACCCAAAAGTTCGGAAACTAAAATATCAGTGATTGATTCTGTAGTATAAAATTCAGTTATATGGGTATTAGGAGGAAAAAAAGTCTCACTTGATTTTCTGATCTAAAAAATTATAAAATATTTTCTATCTTTGACTCTGATGCCCCAAAAATTCTACAAATTCTCCAGTGCCTAGAGTAACCAAGAATATTTCATCATGTGGTTCAATAAAACTTGGACCACAACAGAAGAACCTTCCCTCAGACTTGTTTTAAACATTTCTTATCAGTCAAGTTTCTCTTGCCTAAACAAATAGAAACAGATGGTATATTCAAGTTAGGACAGTCTGAAGAAGTTTTACTAATGAAGGGAGTAATTTAGAAAGGGTGAGTGGGTATAGGGGAGCCATAAGAGGTAGCAGGAGTGAAACTGTCACCATTGCCAAAGGAATAGGAGACAGAGAGCTAGCCAGAACCTAGAAAGAGAAAGAGTAGCAAAGAGTGGGCCACCTAGACAAGAGCAGCGTCCTTCTATTGAGGGACAAAGCAGCCTGTGGCAACATCACAGGAAGGAACCAGGAAATAAATGCCCTGATGCCATACTCCCCTCTCCCTCCTTCCCATCTCCTGCAGAAGGCCACAGATCATAGGTGCCTTTGATGTCATCCAAGCAGGACAGCCTCACAGGACAGAGAACGTATGGAGAAAAGTGGAGAGTGGGTCTAGAGAGGCATACTGAAGAAATTCAAAAAATAATAATAATAATAATAATAATAAAATAAAATAAAGAAATTCAACACCGTTGTCCAGCCAAATTACTTCAGATTCAATCTCATGTGTATGAAAGGCAGATAATTTAATGAAGCTATGAGGAATTTTGAAACATTTTTCTTCATTTCTGAATATGAGTTTAAATCACAAGTTGCTAAGCCAAGAGCTCTACTTGAAACCCTACGAAGCATAGAGTACAATATGGCAACCCAATAAAAAGCCATTTAATAAGGATCAAAAATGTTGAATAACTCACAATTCCTTGTAAACCCAAGTCTTTCACCATAAAATTGTAAATGTTCAGGATAACTTTTGAAATTATATAGGAGTAATAGAAACAAGTGAAAGATTGACAATAGGGGCAGATACATAGTTTTTAGAATATTTCCTCTCCTCTTTTCCATCGTTCATCTCTGCCAAGGAGAAAGACGATTGGATAGAAAACAAGAAAAACAAACATTTACTAAGAGACCTAAAAATCCAAACTGGAGGACAGATTATAAGAGAGCACTTGGGTTCACTACATTAGTGCAAACCTCCTGGTCCCAACAAACTCCATCCCAGTCTACTATGGGAAGGACTTGATGATGAAATTACCTGCTTTTTGTTATCTAAAAACAATCTTAAAAACTGGGGCAGGAACAGACAATGCACTTCTCCAACATGTTATTAAACATCGCTTTGAACACAGAAAGAAGAATGGGGAGCACTTAAACATGCCTAGGAGTCAGGAGAAACCAGTCATGATTTAGTGAATTAACAGCCCTTTCTTCTTCTCCATACTCTGCCAGCCTGGTAAATCAGAGACAGCTGTTAACACTGAGCAGTTGAGCTCAACATTTGACAGAGACTCCCACCTTCTGAACAAGATGGTGGATGGAATGTGTCCCAGCTGATCCTATGTGCCAGTCATGAATCAATGTCAGCTCACAGTCTCTAATGCCACAGGGTTCTGTCTTCAGCCTTGCCCTGTTCATTGAGCAAACAGCTGAGTGTACAGCCAACCTGTTTTCCGCCTCACTGATGGCTGGGAGAGGTAGCCAATACATTGAATAGCAGCGTGAAGATCCAGAGGCCATAACAAGAAGCCAGATTTAACAATAAAATTTTTAATTGGAATAAATGTGAAACCCTACAATTAATTTTTAATGCAAAACACAGAATCAGAAAAACAAGCTAGTGGCACCCGATTACACTTGGTGAGTTTTATCTCTTACTTTCATTACTACTCTCTTCCGAAACCTACCAAAGTGACAGTAGATGAAATTTTTAATAAAAAACAGAAAGAATGAGGGAGGAGAAATAGTGGACAGGAGACGTGGGCAGTAATTCGAAAGACGAAAAGCAAATAGTAACTGATGTAGCAGAACGCACCAGCAAAGTCCTGCAAAGCGGTATACCAATGAGAACAAAGTCAGTTCACTTGCAAGAATTCTGTAAAGGCCTCAGGAGACCTAGGTACTTCAGGAGGGAGTGGTGAAACATGAAGTGTAAAGTAGAAGTGAAAATATTAATAGAATGAACTGTTAGTGAGAGTGTGTTTCCATTGATTGAGGAGGTTCAAGCAAAAGTTAGACAACTGCTAATCAAATACATTATAAAAGTGACTCAAGCTTTGCGTAGAACTTGGCTCCAATGACTTTGAAAGTCCCATCATATCTGAAATCCTGTGATTCTAATCACTGTATAGACAGGACTCCAAGACACTTTGATAACTTCTGCATGAGTCCCTACAATCATCCTATATAGGTGGCCCTGTGGTACAAAATGAGACAGCAAGATAAGTAATAATAAGTGTTGGAGTGCTGGTAGAATCTAAATTGGTACAGCCACTATGGAAAACAGTATGGAGTTTCCTCAGAAAAATTAACAATAGAAATACCATATAACCCAGCAATCCATCTTCTGGGATCTACCTAAAAAATTAGAAAAACATTTATCCTTAAAGATATTTGTACCCCTATGTTCACTGCAGCATTATTTATGGAGGCCAAGACATGAAAACAACTGAAGTGTCCTTCAATAGGTGACTGGATAAAGAAGATGTAGTACATACACACAATGAAATATTACTTGGCTATCAGAAAAGATGAAATACTGTCATTTGCAACAAAATGGATGGAACTCGAGAACATCAAGCTAAGAGAAATAAGCCAGACAGAAAAAAACAAGAACCACATGACTTCACTCATATGTGGAATATAAAACTGAAAGCAATGAAGGAAAAAAACCTCATGGACACAGGCAATAGTTTAATTGTTACCTGGGGGCAAGAGGAGAGAGGGCGAAAGAAGAGGGAAGGGAAGGGAAGGGAGAGGAGGGAGAGGAGGCAAATATATGATATGGACAGAGAACTCACACAGGGTGGTGAACACATGATACAACACACAGACGACACACTGTAGAACTGTACACCTGGAACCTATGTAATTCTTGTTAACCAATGTCACCCCAGTAAGTCTAACAATTAATAAATAAATAAATAAAAATTTTTAAATGGAAAACTTTCGAAGGAATACTATGCAAGGACATAGAGATTCTGATATGTTTATTTTAAATTTCTTATATTCATAGCACATACTTAATTTCTTAAGTAGCTTATAAAAGGGTAGACGTGATGCTCTAGTGATCCTTGTAATCCATAGTTATCAGGTAAATTATAGAACTTATTTGTTGAACAAGAAAAAACTTTAAACTTTTTGGATTCAAATTCATCATTCAAACCCTTATTCAACCCAAATTCATTAATGTTATGATGAAACAGTGTGCTGGGAGACCTTAAGAATAAAACAAACCAACCAGTATCTCTGTTTGTAATTCATGCATTTGAAATATAGATGTGGCTTGTACCACACCAGGATGAGAGAGAAACTTTCAAAGCTGATGAAAGAGCTGTTCAAGAAAGCATAAAAGTGGGTTCAAAGGCAAAAACAGATAAACAAACAAACAACTTGAGCCTATACATGCTTCAAGAAAATTTGCAGTGAGATTTAAAACAAGCAAAAGCAGTATAACAGATGCTCCAGAATTGGTTTTTCAGTAGGGCACCAAGGGATGCTAGGTCTCTCCAAAAGTCTACTCAAAGAGGCCTATGAAAAAATTTTCAATTTGTGACTGTTACAGTGTTCGTCGCCTAATATTTGGAGTAAAAATGAGGCCAGAATTATAAAGATAAGAACTCTGATTAGGGTTCTAAGAGATCGTATCACATGAAGTCTAATTTTACATAAAATTTTACTATGTTAGCCAGCTTGGTCAACTTATAAACAATTTGGAAAGTTTAATACTGTATAGATACATTTTTTCAGTCACTCATCTAAAACATTCAGCTCTAAGACAAGAATATCACCTCCTTATTTTACTTTTGTTCTATGAGAAGCTAAGATCCAGCTTGCCTTACTTCAGTTTACAGAAACTTGCCCAGGCCACATCACAAGAAGAATCTAAAACATAATGCCAAGAGCACCAGAAGATCTGTGTGTGTTAAATTTTTTGGTATCAAGGCAATTTCAGGTTACCTCAAGTACTAGCAGATTTACTGTAGGTTATATATGGGACTAAGGCCAATAGGAATCTCAGATACATAGCCAGGGGCACAGTCAAACAGGATAGCAGGCACTACAGAGCCTGGGATGCAGTTCACAGAACAGTAAGGCACAAGTGACAAGGGACCACCCCAGGCTGCCATGTTGACACCTCAGCAGCTGTGTTGATTCATGATCCTTATGGTGACTCAGCAACTCTCCGTTTCTCCAGTTGAACTGCTATCAACTAACCACCTCACTCTGAATCTTTTTTCTACTTTATGGCTCATGTTACTCACAGCTTCTGCTAGATCATGGTCTCATTCCCTTGGCATCTGTCTGGAGAACCCAGATCTGCTTCCATTACCAATTGCCTGTCTCTTTTTCTTTGCTGCCAGGACAAATTCTTGAGAGAGAAAACCCTGCTTGATTTAGCTAGTAATCGTAAGCTACCTTAATTGGCCTCTGGCCCAGTGGTTCTCAAATTTGGACATAGAATCAATCACTAGGAAGGTTTACTAAAACACAAATTGTTCCATGCCACCCCTGGAGTTTCTGATTTAGTGTAGCTGTAGTAGAGTCCAATAATTTGCATTTCTAGCAAATGCTCGGGTGATACTCGCTGATGCTTTTGATTTTGAGATTACACTTTGAAAAAAATTGTTGTAGCCATAGGTTGATGGTCCTTAGATAAGGTATAAATTATATGACTTAGAATATGGTCACTTATGAATAAGTTCCTTTCAAAGTGCTATTTCTCTCAGCAAGACATAAAGCTCTCAATATGGCCTGCGAAAAGGCAAACCACACTCTGACATTTTCCATGTCCATCCTTTTTCTAAGTGACATTTAAAAGCAATCATTGAGTGCCTACTATGTGCCAAGGCTTCAATGTACTAAGCACTGGAGATACAAACCCAGGTAACTAACTTGTAATAATCAAGTGCTCAGATAAATCATTTTAATACCTTGTGAAAAAACAAGATAAATGTTTGGTTCTCTTGAATGTAAAAACCCATCAAAAGAAAACTCCATAAATTCTCAAAAATCTCCACTGAAATCATACTGTAATGGAAACAGAAGAATGAGAGGTACATAAGCAAGAAAGCACAGTCAAAACAATAAAAGAATTAGTTATGAACCACTCAGAATTTCTGACTCTGAATAAACCAAATTACATTATGACAAAAGCTAGGCTCTGTACTCTCAAAATCCAGCTGCACACAAGAAAGTAGCTTATCTGAAAAGGAGGAGGTGTTCAGCAGTTCTGCTAGAGGCAGGAAAAAGCCAAATACATAGTGGCTTTAGAAAAGCTCATGTATAACCAGCATATGAAATGGGCGCTGTGAAGAACAGAAAGTTTAATAGTACAGTACAAATATATTTTTCCTTGACACTAGAACCCCAGAAGAAAAGGCTACAAACCTGCTCCTTTCCTAGTCATGCCAGGTTGCAACACTCCTTCCCTTTTCTGGCTTTGGCCTTCTGGCTCTGCCCAAATTCATGGTCAATTGTGTTGTATTATATCGTCCTCTAGTGGTTTCAAAAATCTCTTGCCTTCCTTTTTTAAGGGTAGTATTCATCACAGGGCCACAAAACACATGGTGCTTAACAAATGTCTGTTAAATGGACTGGAATGAATGCCAGAGATCCTACTGGATGACTGTGCCTCAACAAGATAACCTAGCTCAGCTTCCCTGAGAAAATGTATTTTAGGCTCAGGCTACTTATGGCACCATTGACTTTCCTTTAAAGTAGATAATATAATATGGTTTGTCATTGTCTCTTGCATAGTTTCAAGTAATGTAACCTTTTTGGGTACTATAGCATGCGAGTGCCAAAGTTCTAAAACTGGTAACTACAAGTTCTCTATTGACAAGAACAAATACAGCAAGTTGAAGTGTTTAAAGCTGTTCTCTAGTCCAAAGTATAGTATACAGTCACAGTCTCAGTCATGTCCGAAATGTGAACACCAGTGTAAGCTTATGGTTCATTAAGCTTACAGCTTGGTATATTGTGTGTTTGGGTTTAGGGTTCTCCTCGTTCTCTCATTTCTCTCGTGCACGCGATCTCTCTCTCTCTCTCTCTCTCTCTCTCTCTCTCTCTCTGTGAATCCATTCAACAAATGCTTACTCTTCTGCTAGGTCCAAGATACCAGGGTGGTCAGTTAGGGAAGAGAGTGGGAGGGGAGATGTAGGCACAAATGGGACAAAGACCTGCCCTCAGAGTGCTTACCATACAGGGAAAAACCAGAATACACAAAGTTGTTTTAAATAACAATTGCTTCATGGTCTTTTAGCTAAGATCAAGTGTAGTTTTTAAAAATGATACGTGAACATGGGGAAAAATAGTGTAAATGCTACAGAAACATGTATAGTGAAAGTCAATCTCCTTCATCTTTGACTTTCTCTCATTGCTATTACTTTTCCTTTTATCCTTTCAGACATGTTCTCTGTACACACATAAATCAATAAATCCTTACTTTCTTTTTATACACACAAAAACCATAAAACAACATACTGTTATTCATTTTGTTATTTTATTAACTGCAAGTTGACCTACCCCATTTAACCTCATAGTATTCTACTGAATGAATACACCATTGTTTCTTAGGAATAATTTCACTAGTTGTGTAACTTTGAGCAAGTTACTTAACCTTTCTATGCCTCAGTTTTCTTATCAACAAAGAAGGGATAATAATAGTACTATCTCATAGAGTTGTTGTAAAGAATGAATTAACGGTTACATATTAATATAAAGTTGCTTATAAGAGTACATTAGACCTTCTAAAAGCTAAATAAATGTTTTTATTATTATTAGCACGTATAGTCTTTTGCTAACAATTATTGCTACAATTAATATCTCTATATTTATGTCTTTACACATGTGTGCAATGTATCTATAGGTTAAATTCCTAGATTGTGTACATACATGTATTAAATTTTGATAGATATTGTCAAGTTGCCCTTGAAAGAGGTACTATGAACTTAATAATTCTACCAACAATCCCTGTTTCCCCACACCCTTAACAACAGTGTATCACGAATTTTATCATACATTTAATTAAGTAAGTGATATTTTTGTGGATAGATGTATCAAGAACTGTGAAGGAACTAAAATTTTTCCTTGCTTGCCAGCTCACAATTACCCTGCCACAATTTCCTGGAAGGTGACAGAAAGCACTAGACTCCTTGGTCAGAAACAAAGGACTCTTATTCATGCAGACAGCATGAATCTCATGTCTGCATCACTTCACTTTGCTTCTCCCTATCCCCAGATCTCCCACTCTCAAACCATGCATCCCATAATGCATAGAAGCCTAGGTAGATGCTAAGCATGCAACTGAGAGTTGCTGCTAGCTAATCTGCTCAACCTTTGTTCTAGAGAAGCATTATCTTTATTATTCTGAACAGCAAACACATCTTCCCTTGCCCCAAAGGAAGATGTTATCTCTCTCTTCCAAGGTTGTTTGCTATACAAATATCTTTGAAAACATAATCTGGACAAAAGCTTTCAATGCCTCTGCTCAGAAGACACTCAAAAACACAAGAGATCCATACAGAATTGTCTTCCAACAAGATTCTTCTTTTCAATTTGTTTCTCCCAGGTGTGTTACTACCAGGTGAATTTCTAATCTGTTTGAAAAGAAGGACAACACTGTACTTTCCTCTACTCTGAGATATAATTGGTACTGGCACATGGCAGGCCCTCAATAAATATTTCCTTTTGGACTACTGGGTGGATGAATGCAAGGAGAAATTCCTGAAAATCGTGGACAATAATTACAATGAACCTTTAAGATCCACTCCTGAATTCTGATCTTCTAGTTAAGAATGTCTAAATATGAATTATCTCTCTCCATCTCCTTATTTGTGTCCTCCTAATTCTTCTGATAGTGTTTTTCATTAACTGCCCATATTTAATACCTGTTAAAATGATTACACACAGCAGAATCCCTAAGCACTGAGAGTTCAAATGCTTAAAACTATCTATTGCTTCCCTTATAGTTTTGCGGTTGTAGTGTGAAGTCCCGTATCTGAAAATTCCAGAGCACTCACATCTTCAGTTTGCTTTCTGTCTGGTGAGGACAGATACAGAATTATTGAACATTGTCTTGTTTTCTTTTCTTCTTTCAAATAAAAGATGACAATAGGTTTATCATCAGGCAAAGTCATCTGATGAGTTTGGGTCGCTTTCTCCACTAAGATGCAACACATTATGAGTTGATTTTTATAAGTATTGTACTGCTCCTCAGTCTGAAATAAAATGCATTTACAAAATCTATTGGCTGCTATTGTTATTCATGGTTTGATACCATTTGACCTGTACCATTCAGTGTTCTTAATTGCAAACAACAATCTCCACTCGGATTAGTTCCGGAATTTATTAATCTCTTAAGAGGACCAGAGAGAACCAAAAACTTCGCTTGCCACTTGGCACCAATGATACTCAAGAACAGATGCCAGAAGCTCTATCACTGCTACTTCCAAAGTACTAGATGCCTCCTTTAGAGTGGAAAATTAGCATCCTCACTTGCAACCTCCTTAGCTGAAGTCAAATCACATGGATATGTCTGATTGGTGAAACCCAGGTCACATGTCAGAACTCTAGCTATAGGGAATGTGGTTTCAGCCTTAGGAAGGTAGAACACATAATATGGTAAATGACACAAATATGTGTAGCTTTGTAGTAGATACTATCAGTAGGTCCTCTGCCCACATACCCTTGGATCCCTTTCCTATTTTTACACATGCCAGGAGCACTCCTAACAAATAGCACTTTCCTCTCTTTGTCAGAGAACTGTTCTCAAAATATCCAATTCCCTTGTGCTAAGGTCTGAATGTTTGCCCCTCACCAAAAAACAAATATTCATGTTGAGATCCTAACCCCCAAGCTATGGTAGTAAAGTAGTGGACCTTAGGGAGGTTATTAGGTCTTGCAGACAGAGTCCTCACAATTGGAATTAGTGCCCTTATAAAAAAGACCCCAGAACTTTCCAATGACAATTCTCCATCAACGAAGGCCCCTGTAAGCAGCAGCCATGGCGCCCTGCTGAAATGTCAGGATCCTGAAGCCCCATTTCCACAAGGATGGGCCACATAGTTTAACCAGCCAGGCTGGAAGATAACCAGAGGCAATGCCCGGGAAACAAAGGCGATGCCCAGCAAGTCAAAGTGTGCGACATCGCCCTGCGCCCTGTGTGGGGACCATCCAGTCCATAGTGAGATGCTCCATGGTGAGGTATCATACCAAAGTGACACTCAACAAGGGCTTCAGCTTGAAAGAGTAAAGGGTGGCCAGCATCCACAAGGTGGTGGCCCAGACCATTGAGATCTCAGTGGATCCAAGTAAGTAGAACAAATCCACAGAATCTTTGCAGGCAGAAGTACCACTCCAATATCATCCTCTTCCCCAGGAAGCCCTCAGCCTCCAAGAAGGGAGACAGTGCTGCTGAAGAACTCAAATTTGCTACCCACCTGACAGAACCAGTCATGCCCATACCAAATATCTACAAGAAGAAAGCCAGGGTCATGTCGTCACGGAGGAGAACTTCAAGGTGTTCGCCAGTCTTCACGTGGTGCGAGCCAATGCTCAGCTCTTTGGCCTCTGGGCAAAAAGGGCCAAGGAAGCTACAAAACAAGGTGTTTAAAAGAAAAATGAAGTACTGTTAGCATCATTGTGTGTGTGTGTGTGTGTGTGTGTGTGTGTGTAGTAATGATTGTTTTGGTCAAAGTGTAAAATGGATACTAATATAAATGAGTAAAAGTGTGATC
This sequence comes from Lyroderma lyra, assembly GCA_004026885.1. Classification (NCBI taxonomy): domain Eukaryota; kingdom Metazoa; phylum Chordata; class Mammalia; order Chiroptera; family Megadermatidae; genus Lyroderma; species Lyroderma lyra. Next base: position 488,612 of record PVJL010000018.1, read on the forward strand.
AGGAAAAGAATCTTTACATGGTCTCAAAGTATCTCCAGACAAAACATTTATTCATTAATAATATTAGATGGCAAAATCTGGTAAACATCATCTTACCAAATAATAAAAGTTAACTTTACCGGTAATGAAACAAGTTAGCATGATGTGTCTTCTAATGTAATGCACTAAGCAGCATTTAGAATTACTTCTGTGGTATTCCTGACAAAAATGCATATCCTAAATTCGATCATGAGAAACCATCAGAGAACCCTAAACTGATGGACATTGTTCAAACTACTTATCCTGTCCTCCACAAAAAATGTCAAGGTCATGAAAAACAGAAGTGACCAGGACTGCCTCAGATAAAAAAAAAAAAAAAACTGGACATGACAATCAAATGCAATACATGATCCTGGATTGTATCCTGGAGTTGTAAAGAACTTTATTGGAAAAACCTGTAAGATATTTCTCAGAAACCACTGTAGCTCCAGAAGTCTCTATGAGGCTTACCGAGGCTTTTGTTGGACTGCACCACTTTTCAACTTCTCCCTCTGCCCAGTTATGTTTCCTTTCCCTCTTTTGCACTCCTTAATAAATATCCTACACAATAAGCTCCATCTCAGAGTCTTCTTCCTGAGAACTCAACCTATAACACAAGAGTAAGTAGGATTTTAACAAGCAAAAATTGAGATAGGGAGTATTCCGGGCATGGAAAATAGTCTGAGCAAAGTCTTTCATTTGAAGGTGAATAACCCAACTGAAGAGGGGGAAAAGTGTGACTGGAATCCAGACAACAGAAAGCAGCTGGATATTAGATGAAGCTAAAAAAGACAGATTGGGACAAGCCCATATAAGATGTTTCTGGCCATGTTAATGATTTGAGTTTCTCTTAAGAGTAATGGAGAGTCACTGGAAGGCTGAAGGATGAAGTGGGGTGCATTTATAAGGCTTTGCATTTGAAAAATATAACTATCACTGTGGCACATGTGGAAAACAGACTGGAGAAGGGAAAGAATGAACTTGGAAAGACTAGTAAAGAGATTACCATAGTGATCTAAACAAAAGATGATGGTAGCCTAGACTTCATGTTGGTAATAGAGATGGAAATTTTTGGATTGCTTCAAGAAATAGTGAAAGTAAAACAATTTACACAACTTGGTGATGGAGGTGTTAAGTATGATGCCTAAGTTTTTGGTTTGCTAAACTAAATAAACGGTGCCAACCAAAGAAGTAGGGAACGTTAGAAGAGGATCAGGTTTAGGGGAAAGATGACGTGTGTACGTTTGGATGTAAAGAACCTGAACTTCCTTTGAAACAACCAAATGTGGGGTTCTAGCAACCATAGAAACAGAATGCTTTAAGAAGGAGGGACAGATCAACTATGTTGAAAGCTACAGAGAGGTGAGGTAATTAATATACTGCTGAAAAATATCCATGGGCTGCTTCAGAGGATTGATGAATGCAGAAGCCAGGCTAGAAAGAGTTGATAAGTAAGTAGGAGGAAAGACAACAGAGACACTTCTCCCACCACACACACACACACACACACACACACACACACACAGCTCACAGTTGCAGGAAATGTACTTATATTGGCCTAAAGAAAAGTGTCAAAATTCTAACCAAATCAGAAATAGTAAATGAATTCAAGTTCCACTTGAGATTAAAGTTAATTTCAATTTATACATGTCCTTTTACCTAGTGCTCTCTAGAGCTAGGAATGGAACTAGCTCTAGATAAACACAATAGCTAGTTGTCACCACTGCCATTCCGATTAGAAAATAAGAATTCTGCAACGAAATTGCTGCCCAAAAATTTCTACAGAAAAAGTCACTTGGAGAAAGTGAAGCAAGATTGTCACTTTATCAGTGAGTCTTTTCAGGTTATACCCATATCACACCTTATTTGGGACACCTTAGCATTTGTGCCTTAAATATGAAATGTTGCCAAGGTCTGGCTCTCAAACTGCTAAATATTTTTCACAATAGATTATGAAGCCCCAACAGGCTGTGATTCCTCATTCTTTTAGATGTACATAACACTCTTTATGAACATTCATATTAAGTATTGTAAACTAACCCTAATTTACACTGCTCCAAACCCCATTTTTACCCCCAATCCCAGTCCTCCAATTTCTGTATTGATAGTAGCTAACATTTATTGATTACTATATACCATTCGCAGTTCAGACAGTTTTCACATATTAACTTAGGCGTATCTAATTCTCCCAACAAACTATGATATAGGTATTACTATTTCTACTTTACAGGTAAGAAAATTGAGGTACAGGAAGTCCAAGTTACACAATTATTAAGTGGTAGGATTAGGATCCAAACCAAGACAGACACAGGAGACAACCTGTCTTTTCAGCAACAGAAAACTACCCCTAATAAGGCCTGGTCCTCCATAGGTGGCGTTGCAGGGACAGCTAAACGAACTGGGCGCTTCAATGGGTGGGGCTGATGGCGTCAAGGATTGGATCCACCACCGCGCGGCGGGAGGAACCTAAGGAAGGCCGAGGGAAGGCGAGAGTTCTGCTGTGCGCAGGCGCGGAGCTGGGCCCTCCCTCGGGAGTGAGGGCTGCTGGGCCCGATGACGTGGCCTGGCAACGTCCGCTCGGGAGCGACTCCCGGGACCACGGCACTGCCGGGACTGTCCGCGGCCTAGTCCCGACGTGCGTGTGCTTGTGAGCTGGTTCCGGGGACAGCGGCAAGCGGCGCCCCGGCCTGCGGGGACCGGACGAGGCCGCTGCCATGAGGGAGTGACGTGCCCGCGTCTGCTGTTCCGCGGCATCAGCGAGACATGAGGAGACCCCGCGGTAAGGGCAGCGGCGGCGGCGGCTCCTGAGCCCCGGGATGGAGGAGAAATACAGCGGGGACGTGCTAGCCGGCCCCGGCGGCGGCGGCGGCGGCGGCCTTGGGCCCGTGGACGTGCCCAGCGCACGGTAAGAGACCGATCGGGCTGCCTGCGTCCGGAGCTGCTCTCTCCCCGCGCTCACCCGCGGACCTAGAAGGCAGCTTGGCAGCTCCGGACACACCTTCCTTGGCCGCTGCCCTGGATTCCATCCGGGTGCGCTCGCGGACTGGCGTCCCTCTCGTCCCCCTGACAGCCTGGAACGCCCTCCTTGGTCCTAGAGCCCTCAAGTTCGTGTTCTCTCTCTCTCTCTCTCTCTCTCTCTCTCTCTCTCTCTCTCTCTCACCGTTAACCTTAGAACTGCCACCCAGTTCACGTGAGAAGATTTTCTGATCGATGAAAAACATTTCTGTCGCCTGTTTCTCCTTAGTTTAGCGACTACTTAATTTCTGACGTCTCCCAACATGAGTTAGGAGAAGGTGTCACCATCTTCTCAGGCGAAAAGAGCAGAAGACAAGCAGATGAACTTGAATGTTCAAGTTAGTCCCGCACATCAAGAATGAAGCCCGTCATCTAGTTTTCTTTACCTTCTGCTTGGTTTATTTTATTATTAAATAAGAAATGTGTGCTCGTCAGAAAAATTGAAACAGTACAGATATCATAGAGTAAAAAAGCGAAAATTCCTCTTTACCCTCCCGGCCAATGCTCCCACTAAATCCAGTACAAGTTTAATTTTCTAATCTATCTTGAACAACTCACTTTGTAAATAACAGCATATCAGATATTGACAACTAAATGCAATAGGCAGTTTGGGTCTGGCATTGGTACTGAAGTGGGGAAAATGCTGTAAAGGACAGTACTAGGTCAATTAACAAAATTGAACTATGGATAATAGATTAAATAAAAGTATCATATCAATGTTAAGTTTCCTAAAGCTGGTAATTCCACCGATTTTTATAACAGAATGCCCATATTCTTAGGAAATACAGTATTTAGGGGTAAAAGAACATGATATATGTAACTCTTAAATAGTTCAGGATGGGAGTTCCCTGATGGTGTAGTGGCTTAAGGCTTCGGCACTGGCGCTGTCAGCGCTGCGGCCTGGGTTCGATTCCCAGTCAGGGAGCTACCCACATACCAAAAAGAAAAAAAAAAAAAAAGTTCAGGAAAGAAAATCTATTTAGAGAGATAAGGCAAATGAGACAATATGTTAACAAATAGGGAATCTAGGTAAAGTATACATTATTGTAACTTTTTGTAAATTTGAAATTAGTTTTGAATTAACAGTTTAAAATTGTTATTTACTCAAGAGTTTATTGTCTTAGGTAGATGTGGAAAACAGTCCTTTGTCATCTTATTTGCTTAGCATAGCTGCTATTCTATTGTAGTTATTTGCAAAATCAAATTCAATTCAGGACTAGTTGAATTTTGAATAGATTCCAGGTTGCGAGAGTTTTCCTTTATTTATAAAAACTAAAAATCAAATACTTGTTATAATCTGCAACAAAAACTAAATGACGAATCCCTTAATTGTATATATTTTTATGCATAAATTCACAAATATGAATTGTTTTAAATGTTTCTATTGTGGCATGTATAAGTCCTCTGCAGAAAAGAGCAGAGGGTGACAGCCGACATTGGCTGAGCACCTCCTATGTTCCACGTGTTTTGAGTACAGCATCTCACTTAACCCTGAGCACAGTGCTGCAGCCTAAGTAATGGTATCCTTGTTTCACAGATCATGAAACTGAGTTGTAGAAAAGTTATTTTCCCAAGATCATGCACCTAGTAACTGAACTGGGAGTCAGTTATCCCAAACCCATGCATAGTGCCTTCTATATAGTAGACACATAAATATTTATTGAATGAATCATACTTGATTTACACACTGATTTGTTTCGTTTTTAACTGGAGAACTGGGAGCTCCTGCAGTATGCAAAGCCTGAGAAGCAGGTTTGAACCCAAATCCAGATTTTAGTAATTGCAGCTTTACAGAACCAGAGACTTTTCTAGCGCTCACACAAAAGACCAGTGGTATCTTTGATGAAAATAGTTAATGGCCAATAATGATTTATAAGATGGGGATGTGTTTATAATAGTTCCCCAGAGAGTCAGTGAATGGCTCAAGGGCCACTGTCCTGTTCAAGAGCCTCCCTCTCCTCTCCATCTTAGTAAATAAAACTGTTCACTGTTTCTCTCTACTAAGAATGTATGCTTACTCCTGTGCGGTTACTTGGCGTTAGCTAATATGTCATTTTTAGCCCAAAAGGAAGAATTATTAATGGAGACTTTAAAAATCAAAAGTATTATATCTAACTTTTGAAATTAGAAAATAAATTTTTAATTCAATATGGTAACAAAAGATCTTCAGTATATTATGTTAAAAGTCACAGAGCAATATCAGAATGTACAGTTGTGAATATGTGAATGTATCTAAAATATATGTGTGTCCATACATAAAAATGCAAAACAAAAGGTTTAGAAGGATGTATGTACCCAGGTGCTCACCTATGAGGAGGAAGTTGGAAATTACTTCATACAAAAATTTTATAACAACCACTACTCAGGAACTACTTTTGTAATCATTTTTTAATTAAAAAGGGAATAAAGAAAATGAATTTCAGAAAGATCATAATAGTAACACAGTATCAAGTATTTTACTTAAGGTTTTATATGACTAAATCTCACCATTAAAGTGCCAAATTTTTAGTTTTGTTAATACGTTAAACAAAAATTATTTAGAAATAATTTTACATATTGCCCTCATCTTCTTAAAACAAATAGATTCAATATAATTTACCTTTTCTTTGGTGACTTTTGGTCATTTTGAGCATAATCTGGTGATTGAGCTTAAATACAGTCATCTCTTCAACACTAATGCTAGCGTTTTGCATATACTGCTCTCTACTTTGATATACCGCTTCCTTTTTTTTTTTTTTTGCTTCGTTATTCCTACTTACTCACAGTTACACATCTCAAACTCTGAAGATGACCTTTGCTGCCTTAGTTAACAATTGCATAGTTATTTTCACATCTAACCCTTTAGAACTCTCTTACTTATCTAGGTCACATAAATGTTTTCTTGCCTGTCATTCTTAGACCACAACTCCTTGAAAGTAAGGTCTCTATTAAGCATTTAGTGTCTTGAATAGCACCTAGAAATGTGTTTAGTTGTAAGTAACCAAACTAAGAAAGCTTTAAACCAGGGATGTACAACCTTTTGGCTTCCCTGGGCCACATTGGAAGAAGAATTGTCTTGTGCCACATATAAAATATACCAACACTAATGATAGCTGATTAGCTAAAACAAAAAAGGTCCGTGCATAATTTTCATAATGTTTTCAGAAAGTTTATGAATTTATGTTGGGCCGTATTCAGCCCATATGCAGCCCATGAGCTGCAGGTTGGACAAGCTTCCTTTAAACAAATAGGGACATATTCTTATATCACAAAAACCAGAGGTTGATGGTATTGTTCAGCCTCTCAGTGAACCACCTGGGACCAGATATTTTGTCTTTGCTCTCTGCCATCCTAAGTGGCTTTCATATTCAGGCTGGTAAAATGGGTAACATTTTTTAGATAAGTTTTAGATAAAAGTCCTCTCTTGAAGGCAGAAAGAAAGTAAAAGAAGTAGATCTAGCTGCATCTTGCCCTTTTATCAGAAAGAGGGAAGGCAGTACTTGAAGCCACCCTGTCAGACTTCCCTTAGGTCTTATTGGCCACATATGGCATCAGCATATAGTAAAGTTACAAGGAACATTTGAAGAATGGTTAAATAGCCTCATGAGGGATCTACAAGGCTCTTTCTTTGTTGACAGCAAGAATTCCCAGACTGCTGTAATTTTTAATGTACCTCTCTCTATTTTTCTTGGTCTTTGTTTTTTCCTTGCCTACCTTGTTGACAGTGTTGTTCTTTGTGTCTTTATTTCTATCCTGCTGCCTTATTTTTTATACCTAGTTAACAGCTTAAGGAGATTTTGAGCTTTACTTGATTTTGTACTTTCTTCCATTATGAATTCAGTGGTTGATAGTTTAAATTGCCAGAAGCTTAACTGCCTCTTATGTAGTATTAATATATTACTATACTATATATACATACTACTGTACTAGATGTTACTGTATCACACAAGTATAATTGTAGAGTTAGCATTCATTCATTTGGTAAGCATTTGCTGAACACATACTGTGCAAGTCCCTGTGTTAGGAGCTGAATAAACAAAGGATTTCTAGCTCAACTATTTTATTAATTGGCTGCTTACGAATTGCTCCCATAACCAGATAATAATCAGCATTAATACAGCTTATTTACTTACGTTTATATTACTTATTTCTCTAGCTCAAATGTACCAAAATCTAAATTAATCTTAGATTTTAATATCTTAGAGTTTGTCTTTAATATTTAAAGATGATTTTACCATTCATGTGGGCTAGTATGAATATACGAGGCTAGACAATTAATTTCACAAATTCATCCTAGAAAAAGTGCTACATACCTCATTGCTGACTATCACTACGGTCACCTTCGAAGTGCTCCCCTTAGGAAGCTATGTACCGACGCCAGCACCTAGTCCACCCTTCAAAGCAATTTTGGAACTTATGTTGGCAGTACCTTACCAAGTGTCTGTACAGCGCTGCCAACGTAAGCGCATGGTGGCAAGTTCACAAACTTAATGGTCAGATTTTGGGGGTGATGACAGCTCTGATGGCCATTCCAGAAAAAGAGTTCCAAACTGTATGTAGCACTTTTTCTAGGATGAATTTGTGAAATTAATTGTCTGACCTCATGTAATTGGAAACTTTGGAAGATGGCAACCTTCAAAGCCTTTTGGATAGACTTTGATTTTCTGTGTAACATACTAAAAAAGCATACTTAAGAGACATGGACTTGACCTTAGCTAACTCTGTGGGCTTCAACTTCTCTTGTTTGGGTTTTTGTTTCATTTTTTGTTTAAATATATTTATGGTTTATATAATGACCCCTATTACTTGTATACTAAGAAAAAAAAACAGATTAAAGATTCCTTGTGACTTCAGTGATACTGAAACTTGTTTCTGCTTTTATGTTTCAGATTAATGAAATATATTGTGTTACTGTGTTTCACTAAATTTTTGAAGGCTGTGGGACTTTTTGAATCATATGATCTCCTAAAAGCAGTTCACATTGTTCAGTTCATTTTTATATTAAAACTTGGGTGAGTGTGTATGGTTCTCTTTTTCCTTAATGTTCATTATTTCTCATAAAATTTTGTTTTAATTAAGTAGCTTCAGGAAACTTTTCATAGAATATTTTGTATAATTTATGCTTCCTGAAAGTATTTGATAAATATTCTTTTAAAAAATAGAATACTTAAGTTGAGCTATACAGAGAGATTCATTTTTACAAAAACAAAGATTGTTATAAACTGATAGCTTGCCAAAGTGTAGACATTTACCTTAGTTTGTGTTAATAAGGCTTTTGCAAATTTCTGGCTTAAAAGAAGACAGCTGCTAGATTTTCACATCTGCTTCAGCATTCAATCTGTTGCAGTATCGCACATCAGCTACCCTCTGAACAGCTCCACTGTACGCCTTTGAGAGAACAAGAGTGAAAAGAGCATGTAATGTCTTAGTATTTTTTATAAAAATAGCTTTGAGCAACAAAGAAACAAAAACTAGACACAATCAATAGTTTAGTGGTTAGTGGTTATCTGAAGGTGTTGGGGCAGCGGGTGGGGAAGAAGGGACAGGGTCTCAAATACATGGTGATGGAAAGAGCACTGACTCTGGGTGATGAACACATAACACAACACATAGATGATATGTTGTACAATTGTACACCTGGAACACATGTAATTTTTACCAACCAATGTCACCCCACCAAATTTAACAATAAAAAATAGTGTCTCAGGGACCCTGGGATTCTTAGACTGTACCATCATTGCAGTGCAACCTTCCAGCAGACATAGAATGTACATGCAAGTTGTCTTGGCACAGATGTCCCTCCCTTAAAGTTAAACCATGCTAAGCTATGTTCACTATATGATCTCTTCATAGTACAGGGTCCTCATATAGTACTAACATAAATTTTACATTATTCTGCATATAGTAAAAAATTCTCTCTAAATAAAGTTTCTCTGGATCTTAAGATTGATAGTAACCACCTTCTCTGTTAATAAAAATCTATTGAAGAGTCTTGGGAGTATAATTTTAGTAATTATGGAAAGTGATTCTTGACTAGGAAATTTTAAGCACCATTTGTATGCAATTTTATGGGAATGTGAAAGGTAGGGGCATAATTAGAACTATCTTCATTTCTATTAAGATTTGTTATTACTAAATTTTAGAGATGATTAAAATTTTTTTGATATTTTTTTCAGAGTTGGTAAACTTATTTTTTTATTAAATTTATTGAGGTGAAATTGGTTAGCAAAACTACATAGGTTTCAGGTGTACAACTCTACATTGTCCCTGTGTTGTATTGTGTATTCATCATATCTTTTTGGTATTTCAAAGTGTGAAAAAATATTGAGACTCCTATTCTTTTATGGTTTATCAACTAGTTCAGAAGGCAATTACAAAAGAAGAGTTCCCAAAATGTTTCAATAGAAGCCTTATTAAAATAAGTATTGTTCTCCAGTATAATTTTGTTAATGATTAACATACCTTTTAAGTTCTAGTGTATTTGTTTAAAGTAAGTGTATACAAGATTGATTAATGTATTAATGTTTCCTATTCACAGGACTGCATTTTTTATGGTTTTGTTTCAAAAGCCATTTTCTTCTGGAAAAAGTATTACCAAACACCAGGTAAGTTTTTTGCAGAATCCTTTTTTCCTAGCAGCTTCCCATTCAGCAGGCCAGGAGACAATGCTCTTTTCTTGATCAGGGTTACTTACTGAATGATTCAGTGTACAAAGCAGAACATTTTCAAAGTTAGCTTGTCTATTCAGAATTGGGGTTTCAAGAGTAAACTATGAAGTGCTAAGGCAATAGAATGTTTAAAAATGCAGAAGACAGTAGAAAATTTTTTAAATATGCATGTGATTATTTTCTCTAATATAGGATCCTTATTCTGAAAGATTTAACAAATCAGATATGGAGACATGCCCAAGAGCCTAGTACAAATGTCCCTGGAAGGCAGATAAAGTATAGTGGTTAAAAATGAGGCAAATTCATGTTCCATCTGTCATGATTACTGAATTTTACTTGTTGTACTTACTTTGAGTAAGTTACTTAATTTCTCTACCTTAATTTTCTCACCTATGAAAGGAGATAAAAATAAACTTCCTAAGGAAGCTGTGAGGATTAAATTAATTACTTAAAATAGTGCCTGACATATAATGAGTATACAATACGTATTAGCTATCACCCTCATCATCGTTATCATTATTACCTTTAGGCATCTGAGGTTCAAGATTCATATCAAAAGTGTCCTGCAATCTGCATAATCATCTCACATTATCACCTGTTTGGACAGTAGTTATACCCTACTACATGTTTGCTTTGCTTACTATAAGTTGTTTGCCACAACTTGGAAACCTATGTCATGACTTTTTATTAGAATGGTAAATTCCCTAATTCTGTTTTAGGGACCAAGAATAGTTTTTAAAATGGAATTAGTATTTTAAACTCCATCTTAACTTCTTTTCTCTCTTTTCAAATAACAGAAGCACTGAATATTCCTGACAGAAAAGAATTTAAGGACTAAAATATTAAGTGTTTCTAGCAAACCAGTGAGAAACTAATGAAAAAACAAAACAAAACAAAATTGTACTTTATAGGAAAAGATTTTAAGATCTAATATTTTGTTTTCATTTATAGTGGATCAAAATATTTAAACATGCAGTTGCTGGGTGTATCATTTCACTCTTGTGGTTTTTTGGCCTTACTCTTTGTGGACCACTAAGGTAAATAAAAAATGCATGTTTTGAATGCTTGTTTATATTTCTTCATTTTGAATATTTGCTTTGTTCCATTATATTTTATGTCACATATTGGTGTCAAGTCATGTACAAATGCTTCTATGATTTGTATAGCATTGCTACAACTCAGCAAATACATATAAATATAGTGAGTACCTGTTTAATTTGTATACTAGTTCTTTGGTGAACACCATTAACATATTGTTCATGATCTGGCATAAATACTTTACTAGAGTCCAAACAGTTTCAGAAAATTTTTACCATAAGTGGCTTGGTATTTTTATCATTTATTGGTGATCCCTTTTTAGCAGTTGATTTTAGAAACTAAAACATCTGAAGTGTTAAATAAAATCAATATGGAAGAAAGGAAAATCTTTAAAAATCCTTTTTCTATTAACACAACTCTGAAAGTACTTTAGTACCCACAGAAAATTCTTGAATTATAGGGTTGTGAAAAGAAGTCTTATCATCAGATTAAAGATTAATTGAATCTCATTTCTTATTCCCCTAGATCTCTATAATCTTTTTATCCAAATGAACCAGTTCTAGGTGTGGAGAGGAATGCTTAAAGGCCACTTAACAGTAATTGTAACATGTGCAACTTCATAAGCATTCTTTTACTATTTCTCCATCTCTAAAGGGTTTTACTTACTGAGTAAAAGTATAAGAAAAAGTACCTTATCAGAGGTAAGGAGTAAAATGAAAGATGTTCTAAAGAATCTCACTCAGAATGGTGGCGTCAACAGAGTAGAAATTGATTGGTGGGTAATGTTTTATGTAAAGTCCTTTCCCCTCTCCCAGCCAATAGGACAGCTTCTGGGTTTGGGTTTCTTTGAATTGTTTACCCTGTACTTGCAAGATGTAGGTAGAGTATGCTTAAACCCACAGGTCATAGCCCTGTCCGTGACAGCAGCAGTATCTTAGAGTGGTGGGGAAGTTGGCTGGAATTTCTCAGCTCAGGGAGAACTTTCTTGGTTTATGCTTGAATATGATTGGTGGTATTGCTTCTTAATATTTTAAGTTTCTAATTCATGACATTATTTTTTGGTCCATATGTTACTAAATCACTGTTGCCCTGTGTTAGGAAAGGAAAGGAAGTGGAAATTTCTTAAACTCTTAATTGACTCTTTATTTAGTCATCTATTTTCTGCCCTTAAACCCTTAACACTACCTGCTCCTCTCCCAGCACTGCCCCTCTCATTCTTTTACTGAAACCATCACACAAATTTCTTGATTAGAAAGACTCCTTTGGTGTTTCATAGCCTGCCTTATTTTAGGTTAATTCTACTGATATATTTATTTTCTTAAATTGTAATCTCCCAAATATTAATAGGACTAAAGTTATCACTGCTATGTTCTCATTACAGAGTATTGGGTAAAGAAGAAAAATGAAAAAATTTTAATGAACAGCTGAAAATCTGTTACTATTTATATCCTGTAAGCTCCCTTTGGCTGGTGATAATGTTTTTTTAAAAAAAATTTTAATACTTCATATATATAAAAGAGTAAATATAAATATGTTTAAATAATAAAATGAACATTCATATATCCCACCTCCATCCCCCAAAATAAAACCTTACCAGGCAGTACCTTTGAAATCTTCCTGATTATATCCCCCTCTTCCCCTATCATTGGATATAACCAGCATCTTAATTTTCTATTCTCTTGGTTTTCTTTATAGTTTTATCATATATGTACATATTTCTTTTTTTAGTGTTTAATTTGCAAGATTTTTGCATGAATAGAATTACATTGCATATATTTTTCTGCAGCATACTTTTTCCACTCAATGATATGCTTGAGATTTGCTCATTTTAATGCATGTAGTATGTGTGTGTGTATCCACACACATCCACACACATACATATATATATGGTTCATTCATTTTTATGGCAGTTTTTTTGAAATACTCACATACCATAAAGTTCTTTTTGTCTTAGACCATTTTGGCTGCTACAACAAAAACCATAGGTTGAGTGTGTTATAAGCAACACAAATTTATTTCTCTCAGTTCTGCAGGATGAGAAGTTCAAAATCAAGGTGAGGCAGATTCAGTGTCCGGTGGGTGACTGCTTTCTGGTTCATAGACAGCTATATTTTTGCTATAACCTCACATGGCAGAAGGGGCAAGGGAGCTAATTCCATTCATGAGGACTCTAACCTTATGACCTAAGCACCTCCCAAGGGCCTTACCTCCAGAAACCATCATACTGGGGATTAGATTCAATATGATGTCTGCGGTGGGTGGAGGCACCCAAACATTCAGTCTATAGCAGTTTTAAAGTGTACAGTCCTGTATTTCTTAGTGTGTTCATTTTATTCATTTTTACTGCTATACAGTAGTACACTGAATGGATATACGCTATATTATCCATTATCTTATCAGTTGGCATTTAGGTTGTTTCCAGTTTTGGGCTACTGTAAACAATGTTGGTATTTTTTGTTTCCTGCTACACAAATATAAGAAACCTGTATGATATAATCCTACAAGTAGTATTGTTGGGTATTTGTAGCTTCAACCTTTCTCAGGTAAATAATGCCAAAATATTTTCCAGAACAGTTATATCTATATAATTTTTCTCATAATGTTTTATGAAATCAAGGAGAAATATTCATTGTCTTTTTTTACTCTAATTGAATTCATGCTCTTTGATAAAGATCAGATGTAGTTCATGCATTATAATGCTTTATTTTTGTAGGACTTTGCTGCTATTTGAACACAGTGATATTGTTGTCATCTCACTACTCAGTGTTTTGTTCACTAGTTCTGGAGGAGGACCAGCAAAGGTAGAATTTTCCATTATTAACTACTTGAAAATTGAGAGTATACAAGTGACATGTTCTCCAAACAATAAAATCATGTAGGGGCTTTTCTACTAATTTTGAATTTTTCTTATAGCATTTTAGTTTTTACTTTTTATTTTGATATCATTATATAGGATCCAGCAGAAGTAATGCTCTTTTTTTATGAGCTGGTAATGTGTAACAAATCTTTTATTACAAAATCATAAACATGTAATTCTGTAACATAATATTTTAACTACTTTAAAAAGGGCATTACTTCTGCCAGACCCTGTATATTCCTAGGAAGTTACAAAAATAGTAGAGAGGTCCTTGTACTTTTCATTCAGTTTCAGTAGTAATTTCTTACCCAACTCAATTATACTGTCAAAACCAGTAAATTGACATTGGTACAATCTGTGGACCAGGTTTTATCAATTTTAAATACACTTGTGTGTGTGCATATTTATTTGTATGTGTGTAGATTTGTGTAACCACCACCACAAATCAAGAAACAGAACTGAATGATCCCATTAACATCTCCATGCTGTACCCAAACCCTTCCCCACCTAATTTTTAATCCCTATATGTCATATTTGGAAAATACCTAAGAATTGTTATATTTAAAGTCTGATGAAGGGAGTTCCCTGGTGGTATAGTGGCTAGGCTTCAGCGCTTTCAATGCTGTGGCCTGGGTTCGATTCCCAGCCAGGGAACTACCCCCCCCCCAAAAAAAAAAAAAGTCTGATGAACATTTTTTTATGAACATTTATACAACATTTTGCCAATTAGGCAACTTTATTCATCTTAAGTAATTTAAGTATTATCCTTTGTTGGTAAATGAGTCATCACTCAGTAATTCCAAATTCTTAAAACTACAGTATTTTTAATTTACCAAATTAAATATTTGCTGTGAATGATATATTATACTAGTTATAGGGGAAAGGAGAAATAAAAACAAATAAAGTATAGTAATCCCTGTTCTGAAAGGGACTTTCAGACTAAGTAATGTAGGCAGATGAATAAAATAAAGTGGACAAAGTAATGTGCCACGGAGAGCAGAGTGAGAAATTACCCAGCCTGTAGATCTCATGTTGGATTATTAGTATTAAAACATATACCACTGTTTAAGCATTTTCCCCCTCACTCATACAGTACTGCAAAATAAATGTCAAATGGATTGAAGAGTTTGCTGGGTGATATTTATAAAACCATAGAATAAAATATAGATGGATAATTAATTAATCTATGGGTAGAGAAGAACTTTCTGAGCATAAAAACAGTGAGAAAAAAAATCACAAAGTCACTTCATAATGTATATAAACATCTAATCACTGTGTCATACACCTGAAACTAATAATATTTTATGTCTACTGCAATTGAAAAATAAACTTTAAAAAATAATAAATCACAAATGGAAAATTCAGTACATTTGACTTCATAAGTCTTCTATATAACAAATCATTGTGTAAACAACAAACTAAACAAATTGCAACAAATAAAAGCTTTACATTTCTTTAAAATATGAATTATTTAAGAAAAATGCTTAAGATCTTCAACAGAAATGAGCAAAGGACAGGAAAAGAGAACTCACAAAAGAAATACAAATGACTTCAAAATATTAAAAAAAAATAAACTTAGCTGCACTAATAATCAGAAATGAGAGTATAGATCTTGCATCTTATCTCATTAGTGTCAAAAATGAATCTCGGCATCTAACCAGGACTCAGTGTTTTTTTTTCTTAGTTATGACCGAAGCACTACAGAATTCTCACTTGCCATCTTTATTAACAAAAGATTAGATTACATTCTCCATATTTGAGTGTTGTTCATGTCATATCCTAACTCAGTGACAATTATGAAATTTTAAATTGTGTAGTTTATGTATACTGACTTCTGCTAAACCATCTACCACAATAATTTATCAGTATAGTGGTAATCACATAATGAATAGAATAGAGTCCTCACTTTTTATTTTAAATTTGTATTTAAGTATCTGGTATTGTATCTATAAATTTGTAAACATAGAATGTATAATACTGCTATTTAGATTGCTTCTATAACCCATATTCTGAAGTATTTGCATAAATTAGGCTAGTATGTCCTTTCTATCATTTCCTTTTGTCAAAATCCTTTCTCTGGAATGAGAACCATAAAAAGTTTATCAGTTTTCAAAAGCCTTCTGCTTTTGCTAGATACAAAAATGACTTACTAATTTTCTTAATGGCCCTTTGTTCTTTTTCCCTACAAGAGTGGTAACTAGAATATTGATATTATTGTAAATTAACTGTCTTCTCTATCACTTGCATGTCATAAAATATAATAAATCCTTACTAATTATTCTTTAGCTACTTGAGCTTTTCAACCAGAAGCAAAGTAACATTTACAAAGATTAATTTTGTAAACATTAACAGTTTGTACATGGTAACATGGCTAGCCATATTAGCAAACAAACAATTGAAGTTGTCATTATGTGTCTTAAAAGCCCTTAAAATAGCCTGCAAAATTTGTTGGAGCTCTTTACTTTTATCTTACTGTTAATACTATAAATATATTGTATGGTACAAGGACTCTAATGTCATGTTATTTTACTTTAAATATTTATTTGAAAAAAATTTCTAGCATTGGTATAGTCATGATCTTAAAAATAAACTCTTGAAAAAAAAATCCTTAAATTATTCTCTGCATTTTCAGACAAGGGGGGCTGCTTTTTTCATAATTGCTGTCATCTGCCTATTGCTTTTCGACAACGATGATCTCATGGCTAAAATGGCTGAACACCGTATCCTTTGCAATAGATCAGTTGTTTAGTCTTGTAGAAAAATAGAAGACTGGCAGAATGGGAAATGAAGTAACTGAATTAAACTCTCAGAAATTTAGGGACAGTGGAAGTATTTTAGATTGTCCTTGTGCTAAAAGAAATGTTTTGCCACTCAACAATTAGTCTATTTTCTCCCTGGTAATTAAAGTTAAATGTTTATTTTTAGAAATCAGTGACAGTTATTAAGTATAAACTTTTCGAGACTAAATGGAAAATATTTGGCATTTTCTTGCCTGAAAAGAAGTTCAAATTTAATTTGTATACATTCTCTTGCTCTAAATTATTATGGTATTTCCAACTCAACCCTCCTCTTACCTTACATAAACCCAACTTACCAAATTTGCCTACTCATTTTTCTCTACAAACATACCTTGTTCTTTCTTATTCATACATCTCTGCCTATTTCATTTAATGCAGAACTCAGAATACCAGTTTTGATTCTCCTGGTTACTGATACTCACTGCCCTAAAACTTAATAGTTAACTAATACCAGTTTACTTTGTTACCATGAAAGATGGTACCAGGACTTTGCAAACTCCAGGTCGCTTGTGATAATTTCCCCACAACCCTCATTTGTTTTCACTTGCTTTTTTGAGGGTTATGTGGTCTATGAATTAAAAACAAATTTAGGACTGATTTTACATGTCATTCTAAAAGAGCAACTTTAACCCCATTGGATAAGAATGGTCCGTGGAGGGTCCTTGCTCTTGTCCCTTTGTTCTGCTTATGTATACATATGTCTTTTGGAAATTGAGTGCTAAAATTCAACAGCTGTATCTTAAGCATAATTGCACTTGTTTTTGTGACAACAAAAGGAATATAGGCCATCATGCCCCAAAATTAAATTTTAAATTGTTTTGTTTTTAAGGGTAGTCAGGTTTGGGGCCCCAGAATAGTCTGTAATCAACCTAAAATAATGTAGCTAAAATTTGGGGAGGACTTAAGGGTTTAACGAGTTAATATTTGAAATTTTTTCCTCTACTCCTATTCACTTAGCTGAAGGACATCATGACAGTGCTCTAACTCATATGCTTTACACAGCCATTGCCTTCTTAGGTGTGGCAGATCACAAGGTATGTTCTGTTCTTTGTTTCTAACACAATCAAAAGATTCTGATAAGTTATAATAACTACAATTTTAAAAATATATTTAAAATGTTGTCAATAATTTACAATTACAATACTGCCTGCCATTTACGTAGTTCAGGAAATTGGGATATGTAAAAACAAACTAGTTCCATTTCTTCTAATATTATGTATTTAAGGATTGAGTTTTGGACTGTGTATATTTCTAATGAGACTTATCTAATTTTACTCATAGGGTGGAGTATTGTTGCTAGTATTGGCGTTGTGTTGTAAAGTTGGTTTTCATACTGCTTCCAGAAAGCT
The DNA here is from genome assembly GCA_004026885.1 of Lyroderma lyra. Lineage (NCBI taxonomy): Eukaryota > Metazoa > Chordata > Mammalia > Chiroptera > Megadermatidae > Lyroderma > Lyroderma lyra. The sequence goes on from PVJL010000018.1 coordinate 506,334, forward strand.
CTCTATAGATGTTGGTGGAGCCAAACGTCTTCAAGCTTTATCCCATCTTGTTTCTGTGCTTCTCTTGTGCCCATGGGTCATTGTTCTTTCTGTGACAACTGAGGTAATAAGGAATTTATTGGTAATAAGTAAAATGAATTGCTATTATTTACAAATTTTAGTTCAGTACATTGTATTTTATATCATTTTGAGATTGCAAGTAGTTTAAATAATCTGCTTTTTCGTTGTAGTTTTGAAAATTTTTTGGAGTTAATTTTTTATAGAAAAATCAAATTGAGTATCATTTATATATTTATATATTACATTTATATATCCTTCCCATACCTATGGGTCAAAGGAATCATTTGAAACAATTTAATACCTACGGGTCACCTAGTATTTATTAAATTATTAAACAATAATGATTTTGTTTTTAATACTTTGGGGGTATTTAGGAAATGTGCCAATATTATATAGTTCTTATATTTGGCATTATACAGATCACATTGAATCATGAGAATATACGTTTAAACATAAAGGGGTTAACTAAAACATCTTAAAAGATGCGAACTTTATACCTATATAGTATTGACAGAATTTTTTTTTTTTAATTTCTAGAGTAAAGTCGAGTCTTGGTTTTCTCTCGTTATGCCTTTCACAACGGTTATCTTTTTTGTCAAGATCCTGGATTTCTATGTCGATTCCATTTGTTCAGTCAAAATGGACATTTCCAAATGTGCCCGCTATGGATCCTTCCCTATTTTTATTAGTGCTCTACTTTTTGGAAATTTTTGGACACATCCAATAACAGACCAACTTCGGGCTATGAACAAAGCAGCACACCAGGAGAGCACTGAACATGTCCTATCAGGAGGAGTAGTAGTGAGCGCTATATTCTTCATTTTGTGTAAGCGTTTTTCTCTTTAGCAAATTTCTGATGGATTCTGATAGGCACATCATTTATTTAATTTGGCAATTTGTTCAGAGCTTGCATTTAGTGGTGACAGATACTGTGTTGGATTTTTTAAACCTTTGTAATATTCTTATTTCTCTCTTTTTAGCGGCTAACATCTTATCATCTCCCTCTAAGAGAGGACAGAAAGGTACCCTCATCGGGTATTCTCCTGAAGGAACACCGCTTTATAACTTCATGGGTGATGCTTTTCAGCATAGTTCCCAGTCTATCCCTAGGTTTATTAAGGAATCACTGAAACAAATTCTTGAGGAGAATGACTCTAGGCAGATCTTTTACTTCTTGTGCTTAAATCTGGTAAGAGTTTTAAAATTTTGTGGCATATCTTAAAAGCTTAATCTTTTAATTCTGACAATTCTGGTATAATTTAAGTAATTCCAAATTTCTGATAATTAGAGATGGGCTAAAAAATCACATTTTCTTTAAGTAGTAGAAAGATGACAGGATCATATTTAGGCTACTTAAGCAAACAATTTCTGAAACATTTTAGAAATGTTGATGTAGTGTGCTAAACATTGGTTTCAAATCAGTAAATATAGTATCCTCTGAAGATTTTATCTACTCCTTGTAGGATCTCTCTGTATACCAGATTGCTATTAATAATATTTTATGTCTTAAGTTTATTGAGTTATACACAGACATATAAATAAAACTATCTCCTTTTAAATAATATATGAGATGGACATATCTGATTTAGCCTAGTTTCTTACAATTTTTATGAAATGTGGTTTTAATAGAAGTACCAGCAGAAAAAGTAAAGAGACAGTTATATCCTCAAGTAAGGATTGGGTGTAGTTAAGGGTTAAAGTCCTCACAATTAAATTCTGATAAATCTCTCTTGAAACACTTATTTCCCAACACACTCCTCCCCTATTTTTTTTTAAACATATTTTAGCTTTTTACCTTTGTGGAATTATTCTATGGCGTGTTGACCAATAGTCTGGGTCTGATCTCAGATGGATTTCACATGCTCTTTGACTGCTCTGCTTTGGTCATGGGACTTTTTGCGGCCCTAATGAGTAGATGGAAAGCAACTCGGATTTTCTCCTACGGGTAGGTATACAATCAAGGTGATATAGCACAATGAAAAGTGCAAATTTTATCTTAGGGAATAAAATTTTATTACTGCAAATAATTTTTTAGCACTTGCTTTTTCTTTAATTTGAAGTAGATAAGAGGAAATGAACAAAGCATTTGATAAATATTGAGTGGCACTGAGTTCAGGATTATACTCCCTGACACATCCCTCTTACATATAGGCAGACAGAGAGCAAAAATCAGTTAAATAGTGAGCTCTTTACTCAGTGTGTTTCTTTGAGGCAATGGACTGTGCATAGCCATTCACATCTTTGCTGTTAGAAAAAGTATTCAATGTGAAGGGGATATGCATGAAATATCCTTTAATTAAGTGAATAATTCACCAAATACTGGAATCTGTGATTCATACAAGGCATTTCGGTAAGACCTACTCTAAATAGATTAATAAATTCAGCTGTTATTTTTAGTTGTTCACATTTTTAAATAACAATAAGCCAAAAATACAAATTATTTTGGTGCAAAGCAAAATCTTTGTGCTGTAACAGACACAGAGCAAGCACATTAAGGGCTTAAAGGAGAAATAACTTCTTGCTAAGAAATTAGGAAAGGCTTTGTATAAGAAGGAACATTTATATATTGAATTATAAAATTTTAACAAATATATGTCCACAAAGTACCTTCCAATATATTAGTATGATGTTTAAAATCTTGGTCATTTTCTAATCATACTATTTATTTTGTTGAAAATTTGGACTTGTTTCCTCATTTATAAAGTAATATTTATACTTCTAAAATATTTGTCATTTCTCTTTCCTAAAAATACATTGTATATTTTTAGGTATGGCCGAATAGAAATTCTCTCTGGGTTTATTAATGGACTTTTTCTAATGGTAATAGCATTTTTTGTGTTTATGGAGTCAGTGGCTAGATTAATTGATCCTCCGGAATTAGACACACACATGTTAACAGTAAGTCTTTTTATTTTTCTATTTATACTGTTTTTTCATGCTAAAGTTTAATTGTTTGTAATTATTGATCTAGGAAAGTTTTACTTAAATATAACTTCCTGTCTTGCTATTTATACTGCTTGCTCTTAGAGAAGTCAAATATTAGATAATATTCTAATACATACAGATTTCTTTCTGACTTATTAAATGTTTTGTTTGAAGATACATTTTAAATAACTGAGTAATTGTTAGAGATAAAATCAGGAAAATTGTATAATTTTTAAAGCCTTTCCCATAGATCATATTACTGCTATAGCAACTTTCAATGTTCTGCCTATGCCTACAAACCTTTACATGTGCTTTTTCTTGTAGTTGGCCTGCTCTTCCCTTACTTCTGACCTTAGCCTTCCTCTCTCTTCTGGCGGCATACTTTCTCTTAATCCCTCTCTTCTCTCCTCAAAGTTTTTTAGATTTCCCTTTCTCAATATTCCCATTGTATCTTGTGCATTCTTCTTTTAGCAAGATTGAGTTATAATTGTTGTTCAATCTGTCATTCTTCCACAATTAATATGTAAGTGAAGTGTCTTCAGGACCTTAATTGTATATCATTAACTCTTACATCTAGCACTTGGCTTGTATTAGGAATGCAGCAGTTAACTGCTGGAATGACCAAAAGTAGTTCTGAGTCTTATTGGTGGAAGTATATATTAGTAAAATGTTTCTGGATTGCAGTTTGGAAATACGTTATGAATTTTAAATGCTCATAGCCTTTGACCTTTAATATTTATTACAGAAATATTTGCACAGCTATGTAGAGGTGCATGATTCATTGTACCATTGTTTGTAATGGTGAAAAACAACAATGTCCACCAGTCAAAGGACTAGTTAAATAAATTTATCACTCATAGGAGAATACTATGCAGCTATTAAAAAGAATGAAGTTTATCTCTGTACGCTGGTATGAAAAATACTACTTACAAGATGTACTAAATGAAAAAAATTACAAAGCAGTATTACAATATGATTCTATTATTGGTTTAAAAAGATACATATGCTGTTTGACAATTAAGTTCGCGAACTCATCCTAGAAAAAGTGGTACATATCTCATTGCTGAATATCACTGTGGTTATCCTCAAAGTATTCCCCTTAGGAAGCTATGCACCGATGCCAGCACCTAGTCCACCCTTCTAAACTATTTTCAAACTCTTATTCTGAGATGGCTATCAGAGCTGTCTTATTACTCTTGATGTCCTGAATGTTTTCAAAATGTCTTCCTTTCAATATTTTCTTTATCTTTGGGTAAAGAAAAAAGTCGTTGGGAGCCAGATCAGGTGAATAGTGAGGGTGTTCCAATACATTTATTTGTTTCTGGCTAGAAACTCCCTCACAGACAGTGCCATGTGAGGTGGTGTGTTATTGTGATGTAAGAGCCATGAGTTGTTGGCAGAACATCCAGGTCGTTTTGTCTAACTTTTTCATGCAGCCTTTTCAGCACTTCCAAATAGTAAACTTTGTTGACTGTCAGTCCAGTTGGTACAAATTCATAATAAACAATCCCTCTCATATCAAAAAAGTTTAGCAACATTGTTTTGACTCTTGATTTGGACTGACAGAATATTTTTGATTGTGGTGAATTGACTGACTTCCACTGTGCACTTTGATACACCCATGTTTCAACATCAGTGATAACACGGCCCAAAACATTGTCTTGCCTCTCCAAAAGGTCGTGGCAAACTTCGACTCTCCTTTGCTTTTGTTCATCAGTGAACTCCTTTGAGACCATTTTTGCATACGCCTTTCTCATGCCAAGATTTTCAGTTAAGATTTTTCTGACTGTTTTCTCTATCGATGTTTAGTTGGTCTGCTATGCTTTTCACAGTCAGCTGATCATTTTGACACACAATTTGACAAATTTTTGCAATGTTTTCATCAGTTCTCCTCCTTACTGGCCACCCTGATCTCTCTCCATTAGTGATGCTTTCTCTTCCCTTAGAAAAACATTTACTCCATTTGTATACTGCTGTTTTCTTCATGGCATTATCCCTATAAACTTGGACTAACTTGTCCCTGATTTCACTTCCACTCTTGCCAAGTTTAACAAGAAATTTAATGTTTGTTCATTGTTCTAATTCAAGCACTGACATTCTTGTGACGGCACACAAAAACACGCAACAATAATGAATGCCATTCAGCAAGACACTGCCACATGTCGACACAAACACAGCTGTGAGACACATATACCAAGGTTATGAAACCTTACTGAGTTGTTTGTACAGTGCTGCCAACGTAACTGCATGGTGGCAAGTTGGTGAACTTAATTGTTAGATCTCATATGTATGTGTATTAGCATGTGCATAACAAAGACATCGTTCTCTTAGGAGTGACTGACTATTGGGAGTAGAATTTATAGGGGACTTTTATTTCTATATTATTTTATTTTTTTCTGATGAACTATATAAAGATGAAGTATTTCTCAGTAGAGAAGTATTATGAAGCGATGTGGTTTCTGAAACTGGTTTCATTCAAAATTTATTTATCATCTTCAAGCTCATAAAGTTAACTGAAATTTTAAAATCTGACAAATAGTCTGAGTCACAGGAAGAAAAAAATAAGCTCTATACATCATGTTTACTAAAGTAAATCCCTTCTCTTACTACCTTTGAAAAATAATAAAAATTACTTGTCCCCTTTATATGTTCTTTTTATAAAACAAATGAATTTCTCTAAAGGAGAAATTGTGGACATAAGTAAATTAAATAACACCTTGAGCTACTATTCAGAATCATTTTCTAAGAGAGGATAATTAAGGGTAAGTAACTTTGTTTATTCTTTGGAGTGTTACTGTGGCACGATTAAATCAAGATAATTCCATTCACTTTATTAAAAAAAAAAAAAAACGCAGATATTACCATTATATGTTTGCTTTTCCATTGTATCTTTTTTACTTTAGGAAATTTTACTGTAAGACACAGTAAGAATATTTATTTGGAATCCACTATTTAGTAAATTATGATCATTACCTTACAAACTATTGAAATTTACCTAGTAATATAAACAAGATTTCAAGCATAGTGTATAGTAAGCAGTACTTTCAAACACTTTATTAAATAAAAAGAAAATTTTAGTATCATTTATTTATTCATAAATCATGAACCAAGTACATATTATTCTTAATAATTTGATTAAAGCAGTTCTATTTGGTATTTTTTAAAATATTCTAAAATTCTCATTTTTAAAATTTTGGATTTACTTAATGAACGTAACAAGGTTTTACAATGGATACTTTCAAAACTATAAACAGAAAACCATATATAGCTAGCTACTAACTTTTAAATAACAAATTTATTTTTAAATTACAAATTTAAAGGTTTTCTTTTCTCCCTCTTGCTAGCCAGTCTCAGTTGGAGGGCTGATAGTAAACCTTATTGGTATCTGTGCCTTTAGCCATGCCCATAACCATACCCATGGAGCTTCTCAGGGAAGCTGTCACTCATCTGATCACAGCCATTCACACCATGTGCATGGACACAGTGACCATGGGCACAGTCACAGTCACGGATCTGCAGGCGGAGGCATGAATGCTAACATGAGGGGTGAGTCCTTGCCAGATATTGGCCTCCCTTTCAATGGTGTTATGAATTAACATTGTCTATTTGTATTAAATGTTGGGCTGCTGGTACAATTTTATTTTTGAGAAACAATCTATAGCTAAAAAAAGGTCTGAAGTCTGCTGTAGAAAATGCCCACATTTGTTCATAAATGCCAGTGTTTAAATTATTGTAACGATAAAGTCCTTTCATACTGACAATTGCATAGATATTATTTGCCAGGGAACACTGGTAGGCCATTATGAACTTTCACTACAGAAGAACCAGGGAATTTTTATTGTACTGTAAAAAAAAAAAGGGTGGGGGGTGGGGGGGGAAGCTAAATATAAGGTGATGGAAAGAGAAGTCACATTAGGTGGTGAACTTATTATACAACAAGTTGACAATGCACTGTAGAACTGTATGCCTGAAACCTATGTAATCCTTGCTAACTGATGTCACCCCAGTAAGTCTAACAATAAAAATGAATTTAAAAAAATAAATAAAAATAAAAGGGCTTAACTAAAAAAAAAAAAAGTAAGTATTTATCACTTAGTATATTGACCTATTTATTCTGATTTTTTAATATAAATAATTTGGGTAATGTTAAGATTTACAATTTCTAAGAAGTCTTTCCAGACAAACCGCACCCTGGTAAATAAAACTCACCACACTGTAGTATGGTTGCAGGATCCTTACTTTTTTACCACTATGTTGTGAATTCCTTGAGGGTAGTGACTGTGTTTTAGTCATTTTTGAAGTACTAGCCTCTAGCAGAGTGCCAAGGACATACTAGGTACCCAGTAATATTTGTAGAATAGACAAAAGAAATTAATTAGACGTGTTTTAATTTTTAATATTTTTATATATTTTACTTGTAGGTGTATTTCTACATGTTTTGGCAGACACTCTTGGCAGTATTGGTGTGATTGTATCCACAATTCTTATAGAACAGTTTGGATGGTTCATTGCTGATCCCCTCTGTTCTCTTTTTATTGCTATATTAATATTTCTCAGTGTTATTCCACTGATTAAAGATGCCTGTCAGGTTCTACTTCTGAGACTACCACCAGAATATGAAAAAGAACTACATCTTGCTTTAGAAAAGGTATTGTGTGTAATTTCTTCACTGTTTTTTTCCTTTTAAAATACTATTTGAAATTAAGTTGACCTAGCAAGAAATGTGCACAATATGAATGAAGAAAATACAGTTTTAGACATAAAATAGGGACTGAATAAATGGAGAGAGATAATTCCTTAGATAGGAAACTGTATTGTGAAGATGTTAATTTTCTTTCATTTAAATCTCAATGCATTTGTCTCTCATTTGGATTTTTTGTTCTTTTTGTTTTTGTTTGGGTGGAGGGGATAGATAATCCAGTATTATTTGGAAGCTTATTTAAAAGAGTAAATGCTTGAGAATAAACAAACAAACAAACAAAAAACACATACATTTACATAATTAATTAGTTAATAACAGGATCCTATCATGATTATAAAGTTACAGAATTAACAAAACTAGCAGTTTTGTTCTTGCACAAGAATAAACACAAATTAATTCTGATTTTAAAAATCAGAAACTGGTCCAGGAACTTATAAAATTCAGTATATACCAAAGATGACATTTAGATCATGGGAATGAAAGCGTTAACCTAATTAACATTTCCACTAGATAGAAAACAGAAGTTATATCTCTATATCACACCATATAAAAATATATTTCCAGTGGATTAGATATATAAATTACAAAAAAATTATAAAACTAAAATAAATTATAAGTATATTTTTATAGTCACAAAGATATGGAAAGCCTTCTTAATGTGCTTGAAGTAAAACCAGAAGCCAAAAAGGGAGAGAAAAAAATCTACAGATTGGACCAATTGAAAATCATCCATTGGCAAAAGATTCCATAACAAATATGAAGTACAACAATCAGAGCAGGAGAAAATATTTGCAGTACATATGTAAAGAGACAAAAGCTTACTATTCATAATCCTTTAAATCAAGAAAAAGTCTTATAGAAAAAAAAAAGTCTTATAGAATATAAACAGACAATTCATAGAAATAACAAATACAAAATAGAATGTATTTCAACTTTGTGGTCTGCCATACCATATTAAAACAATTAAGATATGCTGATGAAATTTAACATCTTGAATAATTAAGATATAGCGTCTTAACCCACTGTTTTCATAAATAAAATTAGGTTTTTTTACCTTCTTATAACAAGTGACTACTACATCCTACTAAAAAAAAAAGTTTTTTATTTCAAAATGTCTATTACAGAAAACGTCAAAATACAGAAAAGTACAAAAGAAGTGGGGGATATCACATAGAATTCCACCTGGAAAGAAACACTTTTAAAAGTTGTTTATTAAAAATATTTTGAAAATGAAAATGGCAAAAAAAAAATGTTTTGTACTCCTTTTTAGATTTTCCCCCAATAATTATGTCATGTGACAAATATTCTAATATTATATGTTTTTAATGACAATGTAGTGATGCATAGTGTGGACAGTCTATTATTTCTTTAACCAGCCCTCAGTTGTTGAACATGGTAGATATGTTTTGAATGTGTTATTGCTATATAACAAACTATGCAAATGTGTATATCAATGTAAAGGAAACCATGTAGTTCATTAAACACATCCACCATTTAGAATAGGCAAAGTACATCTTATATAGGTGAATATTGGTGTGCACCTGTTGGGTATAAATACACCTGTATCCCATTCACTTCCTATTCTGAGCTCCCTTCCTTGGCATCACTCATAGGTCAAAATATTTTAGGTACCTTCACTTCAGTTAGTTGACCTTCTCCTATTCCTTTCTTACTTCTGGGTTCTCCTTATTATCTTTTTTTAAATATTCAGCTTAATAGTGGTTCCTGTACCAAGAAGATTACTTTGTATTAAGTAAATTATAGCCTTTAAGTCCATTTATATCCCTCTCCTTTTATTTAACAGATACAGAAAATTGAAGGATTAATATCATACCGAGACCCTCATTTTTGGCGTCATTCTGCGAGTATTGTGGCAGGAACAATTCATATACAAGTGACATCTGATGTGCTGGAACAAAGAATAGTACAGCAGGTAGTAATCTTTGTTTTTTAAAGTAATTTCAGTTGAGGTAATTCATACATAAAATTGCACACAATGTAAGTTATACAGCTCAATAGTAATTTTTAACTGCTTGAAAATAATCAGTCTTTCAGCTAAGGATACATAACTTATTTTTTACATCTAGATTTGTTTTATATCCAGAAATGGTTAAAATAAAATCAAGTTTTAGTATTTAGAAGATAAGCTTAAGTTAATGTAAAAATTCATTTTAGATCCACTTTTATTCCCAATAGATTATCAAGAAATGTTATTATAAAGTATAGCCCTAAATTAATAATAATAATATTAAAGTTGGCAGGGTATATACTATGGTTGGAGATAAGAATCAAAACAAACAGATGTCACCCCAATAAGTCTAACAATAAAAATGAATTTAAAAAAAAAAAAAAAAGAATCAAAACAGTTTCTGCATCCCTAGTCTAGACATACTTAGTTAGAAACAACAGCTGTTTTTCTTTACTACTTTGAATGTAAGATCAGAATTTAATGACCTTCTAAAAGATCCTAACATTTGCCAAATAAATAATAAACATTATTTTGAGGATTTGTTGTTGATTATCTGTAGCTATAAAAATGTGCTATCAGTTATTTAAGGCATGTGCATTGAATGCATTAACCTAAATACTTTAAAATATAATGGATTTTTATAACAGGTTACAGGAATACTTAAAGATGCTGGAGTAAACAATTTAACAATTCAAGTGGAGAAAGAAGCATACTTTCAACATATGTCTGGCCTGAGTACTGGATTTTATGATGTCCTGGCTATGACAAAACAAATGGAGTCCATGAAGTACTACAAAGATGGCACTTACATCATGTGAGAAAAACTCTGGAATTACCCCTGCAGTGTGAACAATGAAGATTAAATGACTCAGTATTTATAATATTGCCAGAAGGAAGAAAATTGCACATAATTGTACAGAAATATTTTGCCACATTTGAAAAAAACATTTAAAGTTCCCTACTCTTGGATCAAGGAATCTTTTTTAAAGGAAATTTAAATACAGAATGAAGCATTAATTGTTCAAGTAAAATAATTATTTGAATTACGTGTATAACAAAAATCTTAAAACTTGAGTGAACACATCATCTTTGAAAATGAACATACAATGATGGAATCAAGTGAAGACCAAAATTACTTGTGTGTTTACTTTCTACCACAAAGCATCTCCATTGTAAATAATGTATTTACATGTTTATTACAAAGACCCAAATGAGAAATTTTTAGTCAATTTTTTGCATACCCGTAGGATAAAATAGGAATAAAAGTTCTATATTTATGGATTTTCTGTATATAAAACTGGTTTCTAATTATAACTTAAATCCACTAAGTAAAATCTGTACTGCCACTTTAAATGTAAACTAAATTATTTGGGAGAAACTTAACCACTGATAGGAGACAAGCAGGGAGAATAGGGAAGTATAACATTACAATTTTTGATGTATTACAAAAACCAACCACTCTGTAAAATAAATTTTTTACTTTTGGTAATATTTGCAAGTGAATAATTACTTTATTAGGGTAAAGAACTTATACTAAGTTGTGTCCATATTATTCATTCACTTGTCTCCTGCCTCTAAATTAGAATATTCCATTTCTTACTATACATCTGGCATTCCTAGTTGCCTATCAAGCTAGTATCCAAGCAATGCTAGGCTCTTCATCTACTCATTTAGTTCCCTATGTTGTGGAACAGCCAGTTGAGAAAAACATAAATTGTTGACTCAGCATTGAATTTTCTGCCTATGAATGTAATTTTAAAAAATTTTTGGAACATGTAAATATATAAGGAATATCAAAACATAGGTAGTTATTTTAAAATTTAATTAGTAAATTTTATTCATAAACACTTGGGCATCATGAAATCAAAACACCCTATAACTACTTTCTATAGTAATATCTTTATATTTTTTAATTTCCAATTTAAATTGAATATGTAGTCTGAAAAGACTATATAATAGATATATAATAATATATGCAGTTTTATAAAACCAAAGAATGTTGTCCAAAAGAAACTTTTGAATACCTGTCTCTTTATGAGAATATGAATATTTTGATTCTTATACTAGAAATTTTTATAAGTAGGATGAATTAATTTTAGTATGGGTACTATTTTCTTACCTGTACTATAATGGCAAATATGTATTGTAAATCATATTTTTGTTTTACTAATTTCAATATGTGAGAGGTTTAGAAATTTGCTGTAAGTTATTTCATAGTCCTGGTCTTCTCTCTACACAGTCTGGTCCAGAATCTTATATAGAAATTAAAATTTTTGAGTGGTGGTAAAATAATTGCATATTGATGTTTCTGTGCAATTTTTATACATTAAAAAATTTTAAATAGCTAGGTACAATAAATATTGCACTATCTTTAAAATTGTCATTTCCATTAAAAGGCACATAAACAGCAGAAAAGTTAATGTGACAGAGTTACCAAAACGAGAGCGGAGGCAAGGGCTGAACATCAAAGGGGTGCAGGTGGAGAGTAGGGGAAATCCAGTATTGAAGAAGGGTCATGTTTCCAGCTCATACAAACCATGTGACATTAGGTAAATCAGCCTATCTGGGTACCTTTTTTATTTCTTTAGCCTCATGAATAAAATCTGCTCAAATAACAGCATTATGAGGAGCAAAAGGAATAATGGATGTGAAAATGAAAGCTGAAAAGGGCTAAATAAAGTTAAAGAGTTGTTATTTTAAACCTGACTTTAAAGGTAGCTTTTATTAATTTGTCTTTTTTTCTATTGAAATCAGTACCTAAGAGATAAATTAGATATTAAGTGCACAAATAATCTTAACATAATACCCAGAGCAGAAGCCTATTTATAATTTGTCCCAAGGAGGGTGGTGGTGGTTGCCTAACACACCCAATTAATTTCTCTCCCTTCCCTTTCTCTCCAGTCATTGTTTTCCATTATTAACCAATTTAGTTCATGATTTCCACTTTGGATAAACTTGACACCTTTTATAATACAGATTTATTGTTCCCTTTACATGATAATTGATCAAACTTTAAGCTTTTCTAATTTCAGCCGAATAATGAAGCTATATATAATTATATATCTCTAAAAGCTTCTGGTTTTTCTTTAGATTATGATTCTCTCATAAAATATCCACTATTATTAGTGCAGATATGTTTACTAGATAATGGTCATATGGTCCAAAATTCAAGGGTGAATGACAAAAAGCCTCCCACCTCTGTCACTCATACACAACTCTCACACTTGTCAGTTTCTAGTATACCCTTCCAGATATTTTATGAACATACAAGCAAATACATGTATTATTTTTTACTTAGAAATTCCATAGTTGCGACATTAAAAAGTATTCTCATTCTTTTTTGTTTGTATTCTCATTCTTTTTCTTAGCTGTATAGTAACCCTATTGATGTGTTGTTTTTGTTTTTTTTTTTAAGGTTGGTTCAAATCTACTATTACAGACTGATACGACTAGCCTTATACAAACATCAGTTTACCTATGTACAAATAAATAGAATAAATTCTGACAAGCAGAATTTTGGAGGCAAAGGATTTAGGACATTTATAAATCTGAAAAATATTGCTAAATTGCACTCCATTGAGATGTCACAGTTTGCCCTCCCAAATTGAAATTTTGGCAAGCATTTCTTATGGCTTTAGTTTATATGCAAGTTAAATATACAGAGAGATTATACATAGATGCCAAACAGTTCAATTATAAAACCATTAATGTTTACTTCCTTTTTAGAGTAATTTTTTAGAAGGCAAATGTTCTACTAAATAATGTATAATACAATTAAATGAGTAAAGTCAGACTTTTAACTTTTTTCTGCAGCTTCTTTAGTCTGTCCACAGCAGTGTGATACATGGTCATAGATGGTTATCATATGTTGTGCATATACAGTGCTCTGTTAGATTTTTTTCTTTTGTGATATTTTTATTGAGGGATTCTTTACAATAAAATACACAGATCTTAAGTGCTCAGTTCAGTGAAGTGAGGATATGGAGCAACTAGAATTCAGTGCTAGTGGGAGTGTGAAATGCTGCCACTTTTAAAGTTAAGCGTACTTCCACCCTGTAACTCAGCAGCTACACTTTCAAGAGAAATGGAAAAGTGTGTTCACAAAAAGACCGATATAAGAATGTGCGTGTTTCACGACAGCCAAAAACCGAAAACAACCCAAATCATCGGAACAATGGGTAAATTGTGGTGTATTCATAATGGAATACTATAATACTCAGCAGTTTAAAAAAATTACTGTTATAAACAATGCGGGTGAATCTCAAAAATATGTTAAGGGAAAGAACCCAGACACATACTGCACGATCCATGTATATGAAGTTGCAAGTGCCCAAGAACGCAGGCGCGAGACCAGACAGTGGCCCCGGCGCCCGCATCCGCGCTCTGGCCCCTCCCGCTCCCGTACGTCTCCGCGGGATCGCCTTAGAAACGCATTCTCGGGAACCGGCAGTCGCCAATAGGAAGGAAGCGAGTGCCACGAACAAGCCAATAAGGAGGGAGCAGTGCGGGGTTTAAATCTGAGGCGGAGCCCTACATCTCCCTGCGTGCTGCAGGGGAACGGTTGTTGGTCTGTGCTGGGTTCAGGTCCCCGGCTCGTCGGGGGCTCCGGTTCTCTGCTTCTCCCCACTGAGCTGCTACCCGGCGAAGAGGAGACCATGGCGTTCCGGGTCACCAGGGTGAGTGAGCTGCTGCAGACAGTGAACAAATGCAGCCTTTCTCGCTGCTAGTCCTCTCCCTGTTTCGCTTGCCGGAGCCCCCCAGGTGTGGGAGCGGGCTAGGGCAGAGATTTGGGGATGGGGATAGGGGTGTCAGTGGCCCCCTAGCATGGTGGGGTAGTTCTTTTTTTGGAGAGGGGGCGATGGAGAGTAGAGGTGACAAAGTCCATCTGAATGGACCTTGGATAAATGTTTAGGGGGAAGCGGAGGATCGACAGGAAAACTTCTCTAAAACGTGATGGAGGGCCCCTTTGTGGGCTTCCGCCAACTGCGTAACCCCCTTCCCAGAGAGGGAGAAGGTACCTGCAATTGGAGACTTTATTTCCTTTCAAATGTAAATTCGTGGTATTTTTAGCAGCGGCCGGGACTAAATGTGCTATCCCTTCACAGGTGAGTGAAGAGGGTCTGGGAGAAAACTGACTTGTCACAGATACAGCGTAGACCTAGCGTAGACCCTGGAACCCAGGTTTCCCCTAGTAACTCATTTACAGCCTTTCCCCTTGCGAGCCACTCTTTTGCCTCATCTGAATTAACCCCTGACTTACTCTAACCTGTGTAGGCCAGCTCTCAAAGTGGTCTTGCTTCTTACAGAACACGAAAATTAATGCTGAAAATACGGTGAAGATCAGCATGGCAGGCGCAAAGCGCGTACCTGTGGCCACTGCTGTAGCCTCCAAGCCCGGGCTGAGGCCGAGAACGGCTCTTGGAGATATCGGTAACAAAGTTAGTGAACAGCCACAGGCCAAACTGCCTCTGAAAAAGGTAACTATTTTCCTGATCCAACTTCTCTGTAAAACGCCACCTTCCAACTGTGACCCTGGATGGAGAAACATTCCATTCTCTCCCATTCATCCACAGGAAGCAAAAACTTCAGCGGCTGGAAAAGTTACTGCTAAAAAACTACCAAAACCTCCGAAAAAGGCACTCGAGCCTGTGCCTGTGCAGGAGCCAGCACCAGAGCCAGAACCAGAGCCTGTTAAAGAAAAACTTTCGCCTGAGCCTATTTTGGTAAACTTTACTATTTTAGAGTCTGTTGTTTCTTTCTCCTCATTTTACTCTAATGCATGGAATAGCATTTAAATAGATAATAGTAATAGTTAACATTTAGAGTGCTCTGCTAAGCACTTTAACTCACATAATCTTATCTTCTCTTAGCTTGTATTCTACTTTTTGGATAAGGGCTTAGAGAAGTATTAAGTATATTCTAGAGTCATAACTAATCAGTGGCACATACTGGATTCAAACCCAGGCTTGTCTGCCTTCAGAGCCTAGGCTTTTAATGTCTTTGCTGATAGTAGTTGAGTAGTAGCTGTGTGGGTCAGAGATTTTGTTGTCTTTGCTACAAGTCATCGCTGTCCAAAATTTATTGACTGAAACACAAATTGTTCTCTTGAATCTTTATTTTTACTAATATGGCCACTGAATAATTAGTAGGCCTGTAACATTGGAATATATAAAGGTATAAAACAAAGAAAATGTAGCGTCTCAGAGAGCAGGTAGGATGAATTAACAGCCTTAAAAACCAAGAACTTGCTATTAAATAACAGGTAAATATCTATTGTGAAGAAAACACAGGCCATTTAGAAGAGGCTACTTCGTTGAAAATGCAATAAACTGCCTTCTGAAGCTGTAATTTTAAAAACTTACTAAAACCATTGGGGAAAATCTGTAAAAGTCATTCATCCTGACTCCTAATATTTAAGGGTAGATTTGTAGTCTTTAACTGGTTATAGCAAACTACCTGAGGTTTCCTTGCCTTTGCTTTCACACTAGTTAGAAATGATTTTTCCACTCTTTTAAGTTAGTTAATAACCTTTTCATCCTTCAAAACAGTTCAAGTATCAACTCTAGAAGCTTTGCCCAATGTCCCCCCCAACCTTGTTCCTACAATCAATCTCCTTACTTCATTTACTTCTAAAATCAAAGCCCCATAAGGACATCATAATATCAATGCCTAAAACAGAACCTGACTTGAAGTAAGTGTTCAATAAATGAATAGAGTAACTGGAGTTTGAAGGAAATGGTTAATGAGGTCAGTTAATAATCAGTAGTCAGGACAGAACTTGTATTCTCTTGAGCAGTGAGAAGCAGTCCATATTTTAAAATAAAGTCTGATTTGTCTTTGTTTAGATTAACTTCACATGACACTGATAAACAGATTTATTACATACCAGTTTCCTTTGGAGTAAAGTCCAGAATGTGAATTTATTTGCTTCTCTGTTTTACCTGTTAGTGTTCAGGTTCTGCTGACTTAAATTGGCTCAATCAAGTTGGCATTTCAATTTTCGTATTAATCACTTTCTAAAGAGAACTGAATAAATGTGAAAATCCTTTTCAAGGAAATGAATTATATAACTATTCAGCAAATGGTCTCAAGTTGGTATCAATAATCTGACCTTCATTCCCAGATTGTACGCTCTTCTTTGCTCTTATTTCAAAAGGTCTCTTTGTTTCAAGGTTGATACTCCCTCTCCAAGCCCAATGGAAACATCTGGATGTGCCCCTGCAGAAGAGTATCTGTGTCAGGCTTTCTCTGATGTACTTCTTGCAGTGAATGATGTGGACGCAGAAGACGGAGCCGATCCAAACCTTTGTAGTGAATATGTGAAAGATATCTATGCTTATCTGAGAAAACTTGAGGTCAGTATTATTAGAATCTTTGATTTTTCTAAACTGCATACAGCTTCATTAATTTCCCATTAACAGTTTGCAATAATTCAAGTAGGATGTGAGTTGATTTCACTTTCAAGTTCTCCTTCGTGAAATACCAAAAATAAAAAGTCATGAAACAAATCAATGAAGTCTTTATTTGCCATTTTGAACAGGGATAGGGAATGTTCAAAGTGAGAGTGGATACTACCATCGCTCTTTCTAATGGAAAGTGTACAGGTTGAATGATATATTTATATCCATCACAGAAGAAGGCATGTCTCAAACTCTGGTTTAAGGAGGATAACAGGCAAGGGATAGGTGGTACAGAGGAATATGCTAGAAAAACAACAGCCACTGCCAACACAAGGCATATGGGGTCAATGTAGCTGCTGTGCATGTGGTATCTTTGTGTCCAAGAGTATACTCAAAAACTAAAATGTTTTCGTTTGTTTGTTTTTGTATGTGGGTAGTTCCCTGGCTGGGAATCGAACCCAGGCAGCAGCGTTGACAGTGCCAGTGCAGAAGCCTTAAGCCACTACACCACCAGGGAACTCAAAATCTAAAATTTTTTTATTATCTTTTTTTTGTTTGTTTGTTTTGTTTTTGCTTTTTTGGTATGTGGGTAGTTCCCTGACTGGGAATCGAACCCAGGCCGCAGTACTGACAGCGCCAGCGCCGAAACCCTAAGCCACTACACCATCAGGGAACTCCCTGTTTTTATTATCTTTTATCTCACTTCTGAAACTTTCTATTAGTGGCATTTCCCAATCCACCCCAAAAATGGGGGGATTCTGTAAAACTAACAAAAGTTTTATACAATTACCAGATTTACCCAATTTTTTATAATGTGTTCTCTTTCCTTGGCATCATTAACGTCTTCAGTCTCTTGCTTGTATCTTCAGGGTATCTCTATTTTCCACAGGATTATCCTACCTCCTTGCCAGGACCAGCCTTCTAATTTGTGTTTCTTCCTCCTTTTTAAAGTTTGTGTTCTAACTTTGGAGAAGTGGTTTAGCAGATATACATGCTAGTCCTTAATGGTTCATTCTTATAGTGGTGTTTTGGGGTTAATTTAAACCCAGGACCAAGAGAGTGGTAGCACATGGGTTACAGCTGATGTAAGAGCTGCTGCTATTTTTCTCTACTTCTTAAAGCTCAGGTTCAGGGTTTAGTCTTAGGTGAAAAGATTGGAGATGATAGAGTGGTATCTTTATTTGGGAAGAAGTGGGTACAGGATGTAAGCCAGTAGCAGTGATAGTGATTGAATATAATAAGATCTGCCAATATGAAAAACCCGTCACACTGTCCTACTTGTTTTTGTGCTTGCTTCAGTGATAGAGTTGTTTGTAGCGACCATACATAATTTGAGTTAAAGACTTATCAGAGATTCTAAATGCTGCAGAGCTATTCTGTGGTGCCTAATATTTATGGTCAGAAATGTCACATGGCGACTTGCTTGTAACGATAATCAGCATTTCTTTTGTAGGAAGAGCAAGCAGTCAAACCAAAATACCTACTGGGTCGTGAAGTCACTGGAAACATGAGAGCCATCCTAATTGACTGGCTAGTTCAGGTTCAAATGAAATTCAGGTTACTGCAGGAGACCATGTACATGACTGTTTCCATTATTGATCGGTTCATGCAGGTGAGCATAATTCAATAATTGGGGGTTCTCTCTTCTAGGGTCCTTGCTGAGTCATAAGAAATAGACCTTTTCATCATTTCTTGGCCTTTTCAGCTAAAATTTGTTTTGGGGGTAAGATGTCATTGAGATGATAGAAGTATGTCTTTTTCACTTCTTCATAGCTCTGTGTCTGCTTTTTCAAATATGTATTACTTATCCAGTTGAAATTCCCATTGCAGAATAACTGTGTGCCCAAGAAGATGTTGCAACTAGTTGGTGTCACTGCCATGTTTATTGCAAGCAAATATGAAGAAATGTACCCTCCAGAAATCGGTGACTTTGCCTTTGTGACTGACAACACTTACACTAAGCTCCAAATCAGACAGATGGAAATGAAGATTCTAAGAGCTTTAAGTTTTAGTCTGGGTCGCCCTCTCCCCCTGCATTTCCTTCGGAGAGCATCTAAGATTGGAGAGGTATAGATTTCTTGAGAAACCGGTGGTATAGTACATTAGAGAATACTGCTGACCAAGTAGATCTAATTCAACTTATGCTTCACAGTAAAGGGATAATATTCTTTATTTCCAATCAGGCTATATATTAATATTATTAAGGCCTTTCATGAGCAATTGCACTTAAGAGTTTATAAATAAACAGTAGTTACAGTTGTGGGCATGCCAGTTATTGCCATTTTGTGACAAGGTCAGTGACCTGTGTGTGGATTTTGTTACAGGTTGATGTGGAGCAGCATACTTTGGCCAAATATCTGATGGAACTAACTATGTTGGACTATGATATGGTGCACTTTCCTCCCTCTCAGATTGCAGCAGGAGCTTTTTGTTTAGCACTGAAAATTCTTGATAATGGTGAATGGGTAAGCTCTGCCCAACAAACCTAGGTTGCCCTAAGCTTTTAAATTGTAAATAGTGTTTTTCTAAATACAGAACTGTTTTCATTAGAGGACAATTCAAATGGCTCCTAAATATGACATCTAACTGAAATGATTTAAAACGATAGTTTGTTTGTAATGTCTTCATAGAACGCTTTCATTACCTAATTTCATCTTTTTATATCCCTTTGAGAAAGGCAGAAGCTGTACTCTCAGAATTTCCAGCAGGTCAAATGACATACTAGAAGTTTATTCATATTCATTGATTAAACAAATATTTCTATGTGCCGTGTGTTACCCTAGGCCCTAGGAATAGAACTATGAATGAGAGAGTGGGCCTTAAAAAATGTGAAGTATAGATCTGGAATGCACAAGTCACTAATTACAAAAATGGATAGGTCTGAGCACATTAGAGCATAGTAAGTGTAAGCACAGGAACCTAGAGAAGCATAAAAGAATTCCCAGGGAGAAGAGGTCTTAAGCTTGTCTTAAGTTTCTGTTATAGTCACTCATGCTGTATCCATCTCCTTACCCTAACTCATCTTAAATTTCAATTATAATCAGTCATATAGTAGCCATCTCCCTACCCTACTCTTTAATACCATGAAGAAATTTTATAAAAACCATCATTGATGAACATTTTTAACATTAATTCTTGTTCTTAGACACCAACTCTACAACATTACCTGTCATACACTGAAGAATCCCTTCTTCTTGTTATGCAACACCTGGCTAAGAATATAGTCATGGTGAATCGTGGGCTTACAAAGCACATGGTAAGTCAATCAGTGGCACTTTAGGATGTTTGGGGAGAAATGAAAATCAATCATGCCAAAAATACATAGCTTATTTTTAAGGAGCTGATGTTTTATGTGACTGTCTGTACCACTGATTTTATTTTTTTCCTCTTTTCCTTCATTAATTACTGTTTTTTTTCTCTTCCAGACTATCAAGAACAAGTATGCCACATCTAAGCATGCTAAGATCAGCACTCTAGCAGAGCTGAATTCTACACTAGTTCAAGACTTAGCCAAGGCTGTGGCAAAAGTGTAACTTGTGAACTTGAGTTAGAGTACTATAATAATCTGCAAATAAAATTGGCACCATGTGCTATCTGTATATATTATATGCTACATTTACTTACTTTCAATAAAGTTGTAGTCCTTTTTATTTCTTACACCTTAACTCATTTGAATGTGGCTACTTCCTACTCTAGGGTACCCTAAGACTTGTCTTAAAGATATGGTCGGGGGAAGTTCCCTGGTGGTGTAGTGGCTTAAGGCTTCGGCACTGTCAACATCGCGGCCTGGGTTTGATTCCCAGCCAAGGAACTACCCACATTAAAAAGAAAAAAAAAAAGATATGGTGAGGACTATCAGTTAACCTGAGGACTCAACTAATATATAATTGTTTATTATATGATTCTTGTTTTATGTACCTCAGTTTTACTTTATTAACATAACTTAGGTCGTGAAGGCATTCTAAAACCTTACTTCCAAGGGCATACTGCATGGAAGCCCAGTCATCTTGGACAATCTGCTGCCTTGATCTACTTAAGTAAAAGTATGCTACCTCATCCCTAGGCCCTGCTTTCAGTTCTTCTGGTGGTTGCTGCCATAATTCCTAAGTAAATCTACTTTTATCACTATTTCTTAAATTATCCACTTGGGTTAGTATCAATTTTTTCCCTTGGAAAAATGAGAACTTTAAATTATATTCTAAACCTACTTCACTTTTTATTGATTGTTGAGAAAATAAAGCAGGCTCCTCAAAACATACCAAAGTATCTTTAAAAGTTTATTTTACCCCTCTCCCCTAACTCCTATATCTCAATCCCATCTACAGAAGGTAACAGTATGGGATGTATCCTTCCACAACTGTTTTTCTTTATTTTGGTTTTTTTTTTGTTTGTTTTTCAAAATCAGGGCAGTTTCAATGTAGCCTCTTTGTTCAGCTAGTCTTCGGATGATTCTTGAGGTTGATTGTTTCTATAATTTATTTGTAATTTTGGTGTGGTCCTGGAAGGCAGCAGGCACAGTGTTTACCTAATCCACCATCTTGGATCTCTCCTACAGGTTTTTCCTTCCGTGACTTTCTATAAACAGATACACATATAAATTGTAGGGGTTTTTTAAAAGACATCATTCTACATCCTTAGCAATCCTTTCAATATGCGTAGGTCTTAACCTGTATTTGTGTATTACATTACATAGTATGTTTTCAATCATTCTGTTGACATTCAGGTTGCTTTTTTGCTCCTACACACAATGCTGTTCAAGTATCACTAACTACCATGTTATGTTTTGTTTTTTATGTACACTGGGTTTTCCAAAGGTACATGTCTTCTCATTTCTAGCAGGTGCTGCCAGGTAACTTTCTCAATGTCATCAGCAGTATACAAAACTGCTGGTTTTCTCTGCTGTTGACTTTAACAGAACTAAAGGTAATCATTCTAATTCCTGTGATTTTGGCAATTAATATTCTACCTTTGCTCTTTTAATTTATACTCTAATGTCTACTTGAATAAATTTTTGTTGTCTACTGACTTACAATATGTAAGGCTTTCAGGTTTGTCATTTGCCCTTTGACTGTTTATGCTGTTTTTTTGCCATGCAGATACTTCTCAGTTCTGCAGTTGCTTTTAGAGTTTCAGTGTTAAGTAATTCTTAACCATAAGTATCTGCTAAAATTAAAAAAAAAATTTTCCCCATTTAGATCTATAATCCCTGTGATAGGAAGTAGGATTCTAACTTCCAGATGGGTGCCTAGTCATGCCACTACCATACGATTAAAATCATCCTTGTCCAAATGAATTGAAACATCAATACCCATCTATTGTTACCTGAGCTATTTGTTTCCTCCTGTGATAAACTTAATGTAAAACTATTATCTGTAAGATGAGCTACTACTATTTTCAAATATGTGGGGGCAATTTCAAACACATATGAACTTTTAAATTATGTCCAGTTACCAAAAACCTTTTGAGATTTTGACTGTACATTATGTAGTTCGGATGGACTGATAAATTGTCCTCCCATCCAGAAGTACTTTTCTGCAATTATACAATTGCTGACTTTTCTTAACAAGTTTATTACTGGACTTATTTTTGTCACTCTTATGAATAGGATATAATTTCCATTTCTATTTTTATTGATAGTTGTATTTTTCTTTTCCAGCTGACATCAATTTTCTTATTCTTAGTGGAGTTTTCTAAGCCTTAAATCCAAAAATCATATTTTTTTCTCAATGTTTATGGAATTTTATTTATTGTATTAGAATTGATAATAGGTATATCCCTTTCTTGTTCCCGGACTGGACATCTCTTAAGTATTTTTTACCATTTATTATTTTTGCTGTTAGTCTTTATGTGGTCTTTATATTTTAGGTATTTTTCTATTCCTGTTAAGAGCTGTTACAGGCAAGACAGGAATTTTCATTTACTTTTTCAGCTAATGGTATCATTAGGGGTTTTTCTTTAATTTGATATATGAGGACTGTCCGGAACAACTCCAGCTATAAATGTCTCTGTTTTTCATATTACATGGCTGCATACGTTCCAGACAGCCCTCATATTTCATATTACAGTTTAACTAAAATGGAATGAAGTCTCGTTCATGATACATAGATTGAATGTGCTAAAGGCTTTGTTAAAAATTTTTGCATCTCATTTGGGAAATTGGCTGGGGTTTTTTTTGTTGCTACCATCTCATTTTTGTCTTATCTTACCAGCTTTAAGGTGGATTAAAGAGATTTTCATCTTCAAGTCTTTATAATTTGAAATCCTTATTCATTCACTGAAAAATAGTTAAATTGTAAAGTCATGTGGCCTGGAGATGCTTCAAATGGTAGTTTACCATGGTTTTCTGGTCTTTTAGGGAATTCTTCCCAGTAGAAAAATCATCCATTTTGGATTTCTTAAAGTATAGCTGTAGAGAGGATATAATTAATACATTCTGTATTTATAGTTCTATCTTTCTCATTCCTGATATTAAATACTTCGATTTTCTATTCAGACTTCTTCAGGGGGCTTTATTTTGAAAGAACAAGTTTTTGGTATTATCATTTCTACCTTTATTCAGCAGTTTTAGCTTTTATGTTAATTCTCACCATCTGTTTTTCTTTTGGTTACTTTTTTATTTAAGTTAAATACTTAATGAAAATGTATAAAGACTTTTATTACTAAAATACATATTTAAATGCTTATGTTGTAAGTAGTTGCTTTTTCTGTGGCCTGTCTTTTTGAATCAATTGTTTTCTCTGTGGATAAGTACTTGATTGAATTCTGTAAATATTCAATGGACATAAGAGAAGACTTCCTTATAAGTGACATGATTCTAGTGATTTATATAAGAAAATATTAAACTACAGCTCTATAGCTGTAGAGAGAGAAATGTAGGGGCATTATACAAGGGCTGTCTGGGAAAAAATCCAGCCATAAATGTGTCTTTTTCATATTACATGCTGGATATTTTCTGGACAGCCCTCGTATACATGTGTGCATACATGTGCATAAACAATAGACTCTCCATTGCTTCTGTCAAGTTCTGGTTAACAGAGTCCATTTAAATTTACCCAGCATCTACCTCAAAGGTTCCTGTTAACTAAGAGTCTACTGTATTCCTTTTCTTTTTCAAAGCCACATGAAAGTAAATTTCTGGTGTCAGAATGTCACCTTAAAATACTTCATTATGCATCTTCTAAGAATTAAGGTCATTTTCCTACATACCTATAATCTGTATCACATTAAAAAATTAAGAGCTCCATATGTAATATGCAGTATATATTCAAATTTCCTCAATCTAAAAATGGTTATGAACTTTTTTCCAATCCAGGATCCAATCAAGATTCGTTTGTTTTTCCAAATAGAACAAGTGCCCTCCTTTTTGTTTTTCAATTGTCTTTCAAGGCATGGAGATGCACTGACTCAAACACTTGTCTTATAGAATGTCCCTCATTCTAGATTTATTATCTGACAGTTTCTTAATTTCAGTTTATGCATTTTGACAAAAATACTGATGATCTGTATAACTTACGCATCATATTGAAGTCACGTATCAGATTGTTAAACTACTGGTGATACCAAGTTTGGTTATCTGGTTAAGGTGGTAACCAGCTGGTAGTTTCACTGTAAAGGTGCTGTTCTCTTTTTAGTTTTAGTATCCATTAATGATAATTGCTTTGAATCATTTACCTCACTGGAAGTAGCATGGTGGTAGAAATGTAATTCTATTATCCCTTCTATAGATCGGACATTCTCAAAGAATAGCTCCTCACCCACACCTGCCTTTTTTGTTTAATCTGGATTTTTAAAAACTGTTAGAATCCATTATGCAGTAGTTCTCAAAGTCTCCTCAGCAACCAGCAATATCAACATCACCTGGAACTTGTTAGAAATGCAACTCAGTAACTTAGGCGTTTAGGGATCTGTTTTAACCAGCCTTTCCCATGATTCCGATCCTTGCTCAGATTACAAAAACTACTGCATTGTCTTTTTCCCATATTTGCTCAGTAGACACCTGACAGGCAACTACTGAAAAGGATGAGACTGATGTGACATATTGGAAGGCATCCCGGATAAAACTGTAAAGTGGAAAAAGAACAGGGGCGCTTTTGTGTAAATCAAAAAAGGAAACGACGTTCTTGCAGAAGTTCGGGGGTAGGAGTGGGAAAACATAACATCTTATGTTACATACCACAGTGTCTTTTGAACCCAACTTATCAGGAGCTGTATTGCTTTGATAATGGAAAGAAAGGAACGCACTGTGTGATTAAGTATAACTCAGGGGAAACTAACTATTGAAGGGAATACTCTTGTTCAAAGAGGTCGGAACTGATGTGCTTGTGCCACAAGGATAAAGTGCCCCTTACACCACCGTCCATAATGGAAAAGAACTCAGGCATTCTATTACCAGCTTACCGCCCAGGTAAGCAAGCTCAGTTGTAACCTGCCGAATCAACAAGCTGACTCTTGGGAGCATCAAACTCTGTTACGAGGGCTAATTTTACTGACAGCGG
This sequence comes from Lyroderma lyra, assembly GCA_004026885.1. Lineage (NCBI taxonomy): Eukaryota > Metazoa > Chordata > Mammalia > Chiroptera > Megadermatidae > Lyroderma > Lyroderma lyra. The sequence goes on from PVJL010000018.1 coordinate 531,885, forward strand.
AATTTCAGGCTAGAAATCGGGTTCAAGTATCCGCGCTGCCTAGTAGGGAACAGTGGGTATCTCTAAACTTGGGCCATTCGTTTCTCTGCCAAATGTGGGGTGTAGACCTCATGAACTAAGATCAAGAGTCTATTTAAACAGCCCCAGTCTACCAGGGACATCCATTTTCCAAGGATACGGATGGAGAGGGAGTGACAAGAAGGGTAAAAAAAACTAGCCAATCTCCCGGAGATTCCCCAGTCTCTGCGCCAAGGCTGAATGAGCATTTATGTCGAGGTTTTTACCTTTGAGGTGGAAGTCCCCGGCAGCCGAGGAGTGTCCCAAACGGTTATAGCCCAGCACTCGACAGAGCTGACGCTTAAAGTTCTTCGAACTATTTCACTAGTGGTTTGTAACGCTATCAACCAGTAGAGTCAGGAAAAGAAGGACTACAGTAAATGGGTTACCCGGAAAACGAGGCGGAAGGGGCGGAGTTGTAGGTCGGAAGGGGCGGGACAGGACGCGACACCGCTCCGGCTCCTTCCGGGCGTCAATTTAGTGGCGGGAAGAACAGCATCTTCTGAGACAGTGTCTGCAGGGCCTCCGCAGTATTCGCAACATCCAAGATGGATAAGTCATCTGAGGAACAAGCCGCCGCCAAGCCCGTGTGCTCCGTAGGGGAAGGCAGGCCGCCTCCGGCCGCCGGCGTCCAGGCGGCGCGTCCCGAGGACCACATCACTCTGCTGCTCAGGTTGTTCCCTCTGGCCCGCTCCTGCACAACCAATTGCGCGTTGTGGCCAAGAGCTCCGCCCTGCGCTATGAATGTGGCCAAATGCCTCGAATTTAGACTGAGCCACTGAATGGCTTTGTGACTGCATCATTCAGTGAAGCCCCTTAAACCCCTTCGTGTTCGGAAAGGAGAGAGAAAATGATACCCTCTTAGCAGAGTTGCTCTGGGGTTAAATGAAATACTTTGGGACAAGCGTTTTAGCACAGTGCCTGGGGCCCCTATTTTCCAAGAGGTTGTGAGGTGCATCCAAGCCCTGAGCTACTGGACGGAGATTACCCCTCCCCTTTCTTTTATAGGTAGGATCCTTTTCAATCCAGAAACTTCATTGGCAGTATTTTCTGCCAACAGGGCGATGTTTAGACTTTGCCACTAAGCAGTTGCTAGGGGAAGACTTGATAAGGACATCAGTCTTCGACACCAGTGGGCAAACGACAGCCCTGGGCTAAGTCCACCGTACTGCTTGTTTTTGTGTGACTCCTCAAGCTAAGGATAGTTTTTGTGTCTTTTGGAGGCGGGGGCAGGGATCACAAGAAGAACATTTAATAACACGTCAAAGTTGTATGAAATTCAAATTTCAGTCCCCTTAAATAAAGTCTTACTGAAACAGCTTTCCTCCTACAAGGGCTGAGTTGAGTAATTGCAACAGAGACCATGTGACTCCCATTGCTGCTTGGTCCTTGACAGAAAAATTTGCATATTCTGTTCTAAATCAATAGGGATTTTTTAAAAATAAGCATTGTGACTGTATTTTTAGCTTTACCATTGTTTTGGAAGGCTTTGACTCATAACCTAACTTTAAAAATTCCCTTCATGCAATATAAAATACTAAAACATTAAAGATAAAAGATCTTTTCCATGTGAGCTAAAAAGAAACTAAAAAATACTTAAGAAATACTAGCCTACTTAAAATCTAAAAAATTGCTCTTTTCATTTGGAATTTTGAAACACAAGGAACTTACACTATGGAGCTCTAGAAATTTATCTAATGTTTCTTAGCATCTTAAATACTCTCAAAGGCAAAAAATAATGTTTCAGAATTATGAAACTATAATACCATGTAAATGTGAAACATCTTGTAAGTACAACTTACAGCTAATTATTACTTTACCCATAGCTTTTCTATTTATTTTATGTATGATTTTAAACTAAGTAGCATCATAGGACAACTAAGTAGCTATATGAATTACTTACCTATCCAAAGACTAGTATCTTGGTTATGTTTCTAGATCTCCTGAGAAGATTACAATGTAGTCGTAACATTACAGTGTTTGCAGGTTTCCCCATTTTGATCTAGTTCTTTGTGTAGCAGTAGTTCTCATTAAGCCCCACTTCATTGTGGCCTGTTAAGAATAAATTTAAAAATCAGATTTTTAACTTTTCCTCACAGATGCTGTTTTCCCACTGTATTCCATTTTGTTGTCTTCCTCTGAGTCCTTAAAGTTCTTTATGCTCATTTTAAATAAAATGAGGCCACACCAGAAGACATTAATACTGTTCATTTATACTCGTTATTTTGCATTAGCTTCCGAAAAGGATGAGTTGCTTTATCACATGTAGAAAGTGCCAAAAACATGTATACACATTTTAAGAAAGGAAAAAAAGTATTAAAATTGTAATACTCAATATATAATGATAAGAGATTAATACAAGTCACATTTGACTTCTGCAATTTCAAGAAGTGCTCAAAATGGTTACCATCAGCATCCAGATACTTCTAATTATGGTGAGCTACTGCTTGAGCAATGTTGATACCACTTAAAATGTGTATACATTTTTTTGACAACCCAGTATTAATGAGTAAAAACCTCAATAAATATATGACTTTCTCTTCTCTTCATCTGTTTTTAGGCTGAGAGCACAAACAAAACAACAACTCTTGGAATATAAATCAATGGTTGATGCAAGTAAGAATTTTCATTTTCAAATAAGATTTTGTGAGTCTGATGATGAACAGTACTCGAAGGAAAAGAAAATCAACTTTACAAATAACTATTTACTTAAAGAATGAAGTGGCAGCATTATGCTGTACTATACCATGTAAGAAGGCAAATACCAGGAGCTAGTTAGGGGTTCAGGAAATAGCGGTAAAATAACTAAATAACCATGTAAGACAATCAAGTTCTATTGATCAGAGAATTGGGAAATCCCTGTGGGCCGAAGGAGTCATAGAACTTGCTACCATGAACAATTTGAAAAATAAATTAGATCAGATAACTGTTAAGCAAGTGATCTGAGACCTATACTTTGAGAAGCACTGGATTTTAGGAATGAGAGGCAGAAGGGAGATCAGCTTAAAGACAGGAGTGACAATTTATTCTAAACATAGGAAAAAATTAAATTTATCTTTTAGAATTATTAATCCAGACATCTCTGGGACCAGGAGAGTAGTAAAATAATAGGTTTAGCCCTCCTAAAAGTTATAACCACCTATTGCTCCCTGATTCATAAGCTCTTGGATCACAAAGATAGGTTTTGGTGAATCTTCCTTTCTCTATGAAATAGTCTTAAAGTATAAAACCAAGTAGTACGTAAGGTTGAATCAAGAATTGTGGAAAATAACAAGGAACTGCATAGATGTCTGAGTCACTTCACCTGAAACCATGTTTAAACTTGGGCAATTTTCAGATTCCGCTCAAGCTCTTTTTTAAGGCTATAGATCTAAAGGCAGTATTTTGCATCAGATATTCCAGGGTTGCTAACGTCTTTTTATGGAAAAAAAAAAAATTTTTAAACATAGGCCCCCTACCTTCTTTCTGCTTACTATAACTAGTAAATTATGTAACCAGGATATGAATCAGGCTTTCCCTCCAAAGCTATGACTCTTCCGTTATATCAGTACTGCTTAAGTCAAAGATGACCAGTAGGTCACTCTTCTTCTCCTGGAGGAGCTAATGGTCTCCTTGTTTCCAAAGCTTATGCTCTTGTATTAAACCAATGATGTTTACCTTGGAGATGAGCTAATGCTTTTGCTGGCTCAAAAGCCTACATAACAGCGAAAGGATAATCTACTTAGAAGAAAAGGGTGTAAGAGGAAAGTTACTCAAAATTTGGAATTATCTCTAGGTATTCCTGCATTCACTTAACGCCTTTGTAAGTGTTTAATATGTCTCTGGCACCATGCCAGCATGGAAATATGGTGTTAAACCAGACAGATTTTGCCCTTAGGGGTCCTAAATTTTCTAACTAGATGAGTAAGTGAAAAGACATGAAAGATAATTATGAAGTGTGGTGTGATGAAGAAAATAGTGGTATGATGAGATTGGGGCTGCTTTAGATAGAGTAATCAGAGACGGCTTCTCTGAGATGATGACATTATTAGAGCTAAAGTCCAAGTGATAAAGGTATGCTTTATCATACAATCTTTGTTTTCCCTGTATAGATTATTTCATTTTTAAGGAATTGTGACATTTGAAAACTTGAGTCTATGATATAGAACTACAAGTAAAAAGGGAAGATTTAAAGCAGGCCACAAAAAGTTAGGTTGTAGTCTTTAAAAGAAGATATGTATCCAAAAATGATTATTTTATCATTAAAAAATACATTATTGGGACTTTATTGTTTGAAGGATTTTTTTATAAGTGCATCCATTTTAAAGGTACAATTTGATGAGTTTTGACAAATGTCTGTCTATGTAACCACCACTACTATCAAGATACAGAATAGGAGGGCTGTCCAGAAAGTATCCAGCCATGTAATATGAAAAATAGAGGCATTTATGGCCGGATTTTTCCAGACAGCTATCGTATTTCTGTCATACCTACCTTGTGCCCTGTCACAGTCACTTCCCATCTTTACTCCTGGCAACCACCAATTTGAATTGTGTCACTACAGATTTGTCTTCTAGAGTTGTGTCCAATATAGTAGCTACTATCTACATGTGGCATTTTAAAGTTAAATTAATTAAAATTAAATAAAATTTAAAATTCAGCTCTTCAGTTGCTCTAGTCATGTACCAAATACAAGCCACATATCTAGTGGCTACCATATTAGACAGCACAGATATTAAACATTTCCATCAACACAGAAAGTTGTATTGGATAGCATGTTCTAGAATTTGATGTAAATGGAATTATATGATACGTATTTTTTGTTTCTGACAACTTCTTTTTAACTGAGACTTAATTCATGTAACATAAAATTTCTTTTAAAATGTACATTTCAATAGTTTTTAGTATATTCACAATATTGTACAACCATTACCACTAATTTCAGAACATTTCCATCACCCTAAAAAGAAATCCAGTACCTATTAGTAGTCACTTCCAATGTGTCTGGCTACTTTTGCACAGCATAGTATTTTTGTGATTCATCCATATTATTTGTTTCAGTAATTCATTCCTTTTTATTGTAGAGTGTATTTCATAATGACTATACCACAATCTGTTCATTCATTCACCTATTGATGGACATCTGATTTGTTAGCAGTTTCTGCCCATGATGAATAAAGTTGCTATGGACATTTGTCATTTGTACATGTCTTTTTGTGGACATTTGTTTTCATTTCTCTTGTTAAATACCTAAAAGTGAAATTGCAGGGTTACATGATTAGTACATGTTTTACTTTTTAAGAAACTACCAAACAGCTAAAATGATTATACGATTATGGCACATTCACATCTGCAGTGTATGAGATTTCCAGTTACTTAGTATCCTCCTCACCAATGAATATTGTCAGTCTTTTTAAATTTCATCTATGCGGGGGATTCCCTGATGGTGTAGTGGCTAGGCTTCAGTGCTCTCAGCACCTTGGCCTGGGTTTGACTCTCAGCCAGAGAACCACCAATCAATCAATCAATCAATCGATCTATCTATCTATTTATTTATTTCATCCATGCTAATATGTATGTAACAGTATCTCATGTGGTTTTAATTTACATTTCCCTGCTAACTAGTCATGTTGAATATCTTTTCATGTGCTTATTGGCAATTCATATATTCATATATAAATTGACTTTTATGAAGTGTCTGTTCAAATCTTTACCCATTTATTAATTGCATCGTTAGCCTTACTGAGTTTATGAGTAAATACTTCTTACCTCAGAAATCTGTGACTATCCCAAGGTCACAAAGATTTTCTCCTATATTTTGTTCCAAAAGTTATATGGTTTTAGGTTTAACATTCAGGTCTGATTTTTAAGTTAATTTTTGGGTATGGTGTGAGTTAGGGGTCAAGGCTCATTTTTTTCAATGTGGAAATCTAATTTTTCTAGCACTATTTGTTGAAAAGACTCTCCTTTCTCCATTGTTTATATGTGGGTCTACTTCTGGTCTCTTTCCTGTGTTTTCTTGAAGCACTTGCCTCTGCTTACATTAGAACCACACTGTCTTGATTGATATCAGCTCCTGAAAGTCCTGCAACGTTATTCCTTTTTTTTTCTTTTTTGGGTGGTTCCCTGGCTGGAACTTGAACCCAGGCTGTGGAGTTAAGAGCACCAAAGCCTAGCCACTACACCACCAGGGACACCCCAACATTATTCTTCATCAAAATTGTTTTGACTATTTTAGGTCTTTTGCATTTCTATATGCATGTTAAAATCAACTTTTTTTTTTTCTGTACAACAGTGTTGTACAGGAGAAAGGCCTAATAGAATTTTTACTGGAATTTCATTAGGATCTATAGATCAGTATGGGGAATATTGTTATATTAGCAATATTTATATTTCCCAGTAATATACATGGTATATCTTTCCATTTCCATATTTGCTAATGTTCAATGTGGAGGTAGGTCATACATATATTTTGTTATATTTGTCCTTAAATATTTAATGTTTTTGAATGGACTTGTACATGGTATTTTCAAATTTTGATTTTTAATTATTTGTTTCTAATATAGACATACAGTTGATTTTTTTTATATTTATCTTGTTCACTTTTTACTCACTTTCATTTTCTGTCATTCTAAAACTGTTGCGTCCAATATGGTAGCCACTAGCTCCATGTGGTGAACCCTTACAGTGTAGTTAGTCCTCATTAAGAAGGGCTGTAAATGTAAAATACTCACAGAAGAAAAGATTGTGAAATATTTCATTAATTTTAAAGTGATTACATGTTGAAATGATGCAGTTTTGAATCTACTGGGTTAAATAAGCTATATTAAAATTATTTTTACTTGTACCTTTTATAATGTGGAAACTGGAAATTAAAATTTACATAATTGGTTTTCATTTGTGGCTTATATTTGTTTTGGACAGTGCTGTTCTAAAATGTTGCTAACTTCAAAAAAATTATTTATTTATAGATGAAGAAAAAACTCCAGAAGAAATCATTCCAGAAAAGCAAATTGAAACGTATGTCATATTTTAAAATTTTATTTGTGGATTTTACTAAGATTTAGTAAATATCCATCTTATAACATTCTTTTTATTTCCCCTTTATTTTCCAAGTAATTTGTCATGCATGTATTAAGAACTTGTTGATACAGGATGTAGACTTATATGTACATGAGTGATCATGTTAACACTGGCATCCCCCTTTAACAAAATACTCCCAAAGCATCAGTTTACCAAATTTGTAAATGCATTGGTATGGTGAGCCTGTAGAATTCAATTTAGATAGAGCCATTTTACTTTTTTCAAAGATTTACTTTATATATTTATTCTAGTAGTGACTTTTTCTATTCCTAAAATGCTTTTGTTCATGCTTCTTTGGTAGTAAAATTGAAGATCTGGAAAATGAAATTGAAGAGGTGAAAACTGCTTTTGAAATGAAAAAGCTTGCATTAGACAGGTAATTATTACATTTTAGGTATAAGCAATGTGAACTGAATGCAAAATAGGTAGGGCTTAGGTGGAGAAAATAGTCTAAATGAATTAAGCAAAGGATGATTAGATAATGGTCGCACAAATTTTGAATGCTGAGAGAAAAGTTACATCATTAATATCTTCATTTGAAAAAGTTACATAGGATATGGTTAATAAGGAAATGTCAGTCAAAACAATGGAAGCGTGAGATTAAATCCCATTCTGTGGTTGACAGGATTGTGTGGATTCATTTATTCCAGTAGCTTAATTGAGTAAAAGAATTGTCATAGAGTTTAAATAACATTTTTCATTATGTTTTGCATATGATTTTAAAATTCAACAAATATTTTAATGCTTACTAGATGTTGTATTATGCTGTTAATAAGACACACATGGTCTCGTACAAACTTTGTGATCTGAATTAATAATCTCAATTAAAATCACTTTTATTTTTGGCCTTTCCAGATGAATTTCTTCATACATTTAATGTGAAAGTAGTTAAAGTGCTTTTAATTGCTTGTAGCAGTTTTAGCTTTTATCTCATGCTGGCTCATATAGATGGTATTTTTTAACCAAGGTGACTTCAGAGCTATTAAGATATCTCCTCTTAATGAATCAGATGTTTGTGTGTGACAGAAGAGAATAGCTCTAATACTGATGAGTTGAATGCCTTTTTATTATTACTTAATTATTTGAATTTAAAAGTGATTTATGGGGGAGTTCCCTGGTGGTATAGTGGCTTAAGGCTTTGGTGCTGTCAGTGCTGGGGCCTGGGTTCAATTCCCAGCCAGGGAACTACCCACATAAAAAAAAAAAAGAAAGAAACAGAAGACAGCGTAAAAGTGATTTATGGAGCTTGTTTGTATCTAAGTATATTTTAAAGTTTAGAGTTAAGTGTGGCTTTGTATTCCCTAACTTTTCTATTTCAGGCCATTGTTGATCTATGTAGTGCCTTAATGCCTGCTGCTTCTTTCCAGCAGGCATCGAGGTGGCTTGGAGAACAGAGCTCAGGCTCTGTTTCAGGTCTACTTTGGCCCTTCAGACTCAGCAGTGTACTCAACAAGCCCCATCCATCTTAGTGTTATTTCATATTTCTGTGACTTATTTATCAAAGTATTTCCCATACAATATAGTTTCAAAACCTATTTGTGTACCATAAGTGATGTTATCCATCTTTTGTAAAGCAAGCTTTTTCCTGTATTAGGATGCAGCTTTCGACTGCACTTAACAATAACCTCGAGAAAAGTGACATCCAGACAAGGTATGGTTTTGTTAGTTGTTTTTCTTTCTTTCCTGTATTTTCAAGGTTTATTTTGTTAAATGATGACTTTCTATTGAGTGTACAATGAATCCAAATGAAAGTAAATACATACTAATCAAGTTCTTCATTAATGATATTACTTTTAACTAAGGTTAACAAACCATATTTTCTTTTTCAGTGTGCTCATGGATAACATGAAACACATATTAAAGCTAAATAAATTAATAATGGAATCACAGCAGGTAACTTTGCATATTAGGCTGCTTATACATTCTCATGATTTCAGTAGCACTTTCTTTGTGGTAACTGTATTGTACATGATTAAATAGGATTGCCCATATTGCCTGGAATAGTTGGAACTCACTTAAGTTTTCTCTCATAACTATGATTTTTGACCAGTGTTACTAAGTATCTAGTTATAATTTAAGTTACTCTCTTCTCTTGTGTAGAAATGAAAAAATTAAAAACTACAGATACATGAAAAGATGAACTAAAAGATAAAAAGGTGATTTAGGTATTATAGGTTTGTTCTCTGGTAATGTGCCTTAATCTTTTCATTTCTAATAACAGGAGTCTTGGGACTTGGAGAAAAAACTCCTTGATGTTAGAAAGAAGAGATTTGGTATGTACCACAGCATTTGTTTTTCTTGTAGAACACATTTTTATTTACTGTGGAGATTGATAAGGCCAGATCTCTCAGCTACTGAGAAGTTCCTTAATTTTCAAATTTTCTTAAAATTTTGGACATGGCAATTTAAAAAGTAATATGTAAGATGCATTTTGCTTGATACAGGTTTTACTGCTTTAGAACATTAAATTACAAAATTAATACATTCTCAGTGGGCAAAAATTAAAAGTATAATGTGAAAGTCATGCCTCCTTCCTTTGTGACCACAGTTAGGCCTATTTACATATACATAATTTTTGAATGATCAGTTGATATACATGGTTATACAGCTTTTTAACTTATCATGAGATAGCTTTTTGTATTGGAATTATTGAAATATTTCAAAAGTAATACATACTCTCTGTAGATTATTTGGGAACAAAAGTATATGTAGGAAAAGTTAAATTTTTTATTTTACCATCAAGGGATAATCAATTGTCAATGCTTATTCCTTATAAAATTGGAATCACTTTATTCTATGTTGTAAACTGATTTTTTCTATTTAACAGTATAGGCAAGATTTATTATTTTTAAATATGCTGATTTGCCTGGATATAAGTAATGTCAGGGTGAGAAGTAGCCTTGGTCATCTGATCTAATTACCCTTTGGATGTCTAACTTTTTTCCATTGAATTCCAGCTTCCTTTTGATACATTAATGTCAAGGAACTAAGCTCCTGAGATTATACCCATTTATATATTTTTTGCGGGGAGGGATGGTTCCCTGGCTGAGACTCAAAACCAGGATGCAGCGTTGAGTGCGCCAAAGCGCTGCACCACCAGAGAACCCCTATATTTTCAAACAGCTTAATTCTTAGAATATTTCAGGAACTATAAAAAATGTTGATGATGTTTATCTCTGGAGAAGGGAATCTTTTCATTGAAAATTTATCTTGTTGATATGTCATTTTTTTTTAAAAAAGGGAGGGAAAACTGTTTCCTTACATATATATCCTGCCTATTTTGGTAACCCAGAGCAAATCCTCTTTGACAAAAAAATCACTTCAAACATTTGTAGGCGGCTATCATTGTCATACATACAACCTTAAACATTTGCGTTACTAAGTATAAAATTAGAATATTGGTATTTTGCACCAGGGATGTCATTTTTAGATCAATACAGAACTGCAACCTAAAATGCTCCTCATTAAAAATGTTCTCTTGACTGAAATAATTTTTCATAATTTTTTAAAGTTCTTGTTTATAGGAGTTTTCTTATACAGTATATTTTATGTTTAACCTAATAGAATTAAAACAAGCTTCAGAAAGTAAGCTTTTAGAAATACAGACTGAAAAGAACAAACAGAAAAATGATTTGGAGAGTATGGAAAACTCAGACCAGATAAAGACCATACAACAAAAACTACAGATGGAGATACAAATTGCTACAGTTATTCAACACGTGTTCCAGGTAAAATTTTTATAAATTAGGAAGAGATATAAAAAACTGTTTTTAAGGGATTGATTTTATTACTTTCAGACTAAGAGTTAGTCTTTGATCTTGACAGAATAATTAGTTCAGTACTGAAAATTGGTCTATTTACATATACCTGGAATTCATGTATATGTAATGTTTAAGGCTTTGATTTTTCATTATGGTTAGACCTTAGGCATTTATAAATAGGATGATTTTTAGCAGCTCTGAGCAGGCAGAATGGTATAATGATGGAGAGCATTAGACTCCAGTTGGGAGGTGGGAGAAAACGTGGATGGGGGTGATGGGAAACTAGAGTTAAAAACCTAAGTTCTACTTAATAGTTGCTGACCTTGAGCAAATTATTTAACTTTTCTAAGCATCAGTGGCCTTGTTTAGAAAGAGTGGTTGTAAAAAATAAAGAAGATAATTCATGTTAGTATGTTTAGCATGGTGTCTTGTACAAGTAAATTCTCCATAAACGTTGGTACTATTATCACATCAAGTATTCAGTATTAAGTGACTATTTCATTATTCTATGGGGATTTTTTTTATTACTTTATGAGATATAAAAGGTCTCTAGAACTGTTGAAATATTTAAATTAGTAGTTTTCGATTATGAAGATGCACAGTTAAAACTGTCTGTTACAGGTAAAGCAAATGTCTCTAAGGTGTATAGCATGTCCTTGTAGAATATGAGGTCTTATATCTCACCATAATCTCTTCCCCAGGTCTTATACCTACTTTTTAGTAGCATTAGGTGATTAAGTTAAGAGTAAGCAGATCCCTTAGGCTAACCTCAGGCGGAGGATTGCATCTTAAGTACATAGTCCTTTTCATTTTCTTTGGCACATGTTCCCTTCCTACTACTTTGAGACTTCTCTTATGCTGCATTTCTTAATTTTTATTCATAACGTGTAAACAAGTGTTAATTTTGATTTAATGAACTCATTGCTTTGTTAAGCAGAACATAGCTTTAGCCAACTTCAAAGCTCTCTTTGATCCTAAAGAAAAATCAGCCTTTAAGGGTTCAGTCATGTTTTAATGCTTACTTCCACTTGGCCTTTGTAAATTAGCCTAGATTTATACACACTATCCCTTTTAATAACCAATTTCAAGAATGTGCCTCATAAGCCAAAGATTTAAATATTTTTGTATGTAACAACAAAGTACATATACTCTAAAATTTATTTTAACAGCGATTCAATTAGTAACGCAGCATCATTGAGCCATAGTTTTTGAAAGAATAATGACCAGAATTTTCATTAATTATAACCCAAATCATTTCTCTGTTGTTTACCACAAAAATATTTTTCACCTTTCTTAGGGTCTTGAAACTTTGCAAGGGCTGAGAACTAAGCTCTTCTTTTACCTCTTAAAAAATAAGGCATGTTACTTAACACCTAAACTATTTTTCAGCATAGAATTACAAAATAAGCTCTGAACCACATTGCAACCTTTTTCTTTAATCTAGGATACCACTGCAAGTATCCTTAATATGTAAAAACTATCCACAAAAACTCATGAAGCATAAAAAGAATTGTTAGCCTTGTAGATATTCCCTAGCATTATGGGGATAAAGGCTGAAGCCTTACTGAAAATGGAAATGAGGATACAAGCATGTGTAATACTATTAATATTTTTCTCATGATCACAGAGTAAATGTTCACATCTAGTTTGGTAAATATTTGATAAGATCAGTAAAAGAAGATTTTTTAAAATCTTATTAAAATTTTTGAAATCCTTATAACTTTAATTTGAAGTTTTGTTTTTTTGTATTACAGAACCTCATTTTGGGGAGTAAAGTCAATTGGGCAGAGGATTCTGTCTTTAAGGAAACTGTTCTGCAGCTTGAGAAGAATCTCACCATGATCTAATAAGAATTCTATTTTTGCATTTTTTTGTTTCTGTCTTTGATATGCCATTTAAATAGCAAATTTCAAGTGAAATATTTTTTGGTATTTTTGGAACTATTCTAATACTGCAGGGGTTTTTTAGCTTGAGTTAACACTATAACATGGAATCTTTTGTTTTAAATATGATAATTAAAGTGACTGGCATACTCTAAAAGAATCCAAAAATCTTAGCCTTGCAAAGGTCCAGAAAGACATCATCTAGTCCAGATTTTCACTCAACATGAACATTGTTTCTTCTTCAACATTCATGGAAGTCCCAATTCTCATTTGCAATACTTCGATGCATTTCTCTGTCAACAAGAATATTAGAAAACTTAGAAAAGGATATCCACATCTTTATTTTTTAACCGTCGGTTATATTGTATTCAAATCTTTAGATTTATCTCACTATTGATTCTTTTCTCACTGAAATATAATTGATATATTATAACTTTGTATAAGTTTAAGGTGTACAATGTGTTGATTTGCCTACTGTGACATGGTAGCTAGCATCTCTCCATCATGTCACATAATTAGCATTTCTTTTTTACAGTGAGAACAGTTATGATTGGGTCCATGAATATAGCCAAGTAATAGCACTGAGGATATACACAAAAATCATAGATCCTGAGTGGGGTGAGCAATCAAATGATCTGATGACAGTCAAAAGGCAGACTGAAAGAAGGAAGAGAAGATAGCATTTGGGGATTGAGGTAGTCTGCTGCTTTAGCTTCACTTCTGTTATCTTCATCCTAGACAGAACTAATCCAGAAGGGCCCTGGATGAAAAATCTGTGAAGGAGTATAGATACCACCACTTAGAAATATACCCATAGTTAGAGACAAGTCAGAGTGTTTTCCTGTCAGATTCCCCAAATCAAAATCTGTATCAATATGACCAGTAATTGGCACTGCATTTGGCATTTTCTGAATTTATCCTCAGGTATTCCCAGGAGACTTATTGGTGTCAGAGGTTTTGGAAATTTCATCTTTAATAAAAGCTCTAAATCATGGGACTTTGCCTGTTTTCTCTGTCTCTTCCTCAGATAGAGCTATAAAAGAAAATGGGAAACATTTAGAAAAATAGCCAAACTATATGGTGATGGATAGATGGCTTATGGTGATGGGTGGTGAACATATAATGCAACACATACATATGTACTATAGAATTGTACACCTGGAACCTATGTAACTCTTGTTAACCAATATCACCTCAATAAGTCTAACAATAAAAAAGTAAAATAAAGAAAAAGAAAAATAGCCAGGACAGTCTGTTTTTTAAATCATGGAGTAAGAACTTAACATTATAGGTTTTCACACAGAAACGTGCTGTTTCTCTGTATGTAAATAAAGTCTGTGTATTAAGAATCTAAGCTGCTGTTGCTTTTTGAGCCTTCACTATCCACAGCATTATTAAGATCATTGACAAAATTATAAGATCTTTAAAATATACAATGTGATGACTAGATATGTCTGTACATTTTGAAAGGATTCCCTTTCATGTCCTTTGCCCATCTAAACACTTTAGCAGTCTGATTTTAGAAAATGTACTAAAACAAGCTTTGAAAGCTTTTAGTTCCACCAGTGTAAGTGCACCAGTGTACCTTGGCAAGTTTGCAAACTTAATTATCCTATTTTGGGCACCACAACAGCTCTGATGGCCATTCCAGAAAGAGTTCCAAAATTGCTTTGAATTGGACTAGGCACTGGCATCAGTGCATAGCTTCCCAAGGGGAGTACTTCAAAGGTGATCATAGTGATATTCAGCAATGAGGTATGTAGCACTTTTTCTAGGATGAGTTCGTGAAATTGTCTGACCATGTAGATTCCTGGTCTCCTCTACAGACATACTGAATCAGAAGGGTCTGTATTTGGGCTCAGTAACTCGTATTTCTAAAAACCTCCCCAGATTTAGAAACCACTGAACTTAAATCATCAAAATAAATGTGTCATTCTATTTGCCATACTTAAGGCTACATTACCTACAATGTTGAACAGCCACAACATAATTGTGTATTAAAAAATAACAATTTAAACATAGAATTTAATGTAACTTTTGCAGACAATATAGATGGCTTATGTTTCAAAAAGAAAAACTGAACTTTTTTGAGTTCTCTCAAATTTGAAACAAGCAGCCATTTAATATCAAAACAAGTAGTAAAAACAAACAAGACCAAATCAAACAATGCTAACAAGCTAGGGCATATGAGATGACTTTGTATAGGCCGGGAATTGATCTCACTTTCTGAGCTTGCTATTAACCCAAGTTTTAACAAGATTGTTCATTTTAGGAAACCACAAGGGATTGTATTATTTGGTTTCAGGTTAAATTTTGGACTGTACTGAAATTAGAAACTGACTTTGGGGAGAAGAAATGGTCTTAGATCACTCATGGCTAATGAGCAAAATAAACCCAACATCACAAACCTTCGCCTGCAAAAGGAAACAATGGGGAACACCTGGGTCAGTTTCTAGACGGGAAGAGGGGCGGAACCGGGTGAGGCACAGCGGGGTGGTGTTAGCTCCACACTGGAGGAGGATCCCTCCTGCTTGCCCCTCCTCCGTGACGTCACACGAGGGTCCTCCCCCAGCTGCCCACGACTCCAGTTATCGTTGCTGCCTGCAAGCGCCCCGGAAGCTTCCCCTTCCCGGGGGTCATGATGGGCAGCAAGATGGCGTCTGCCAGCAGGGTCGTTCAGGTAAAAGAGATTCGGTCGCCTTTCCCCACCGAGGGCGTTAGGGATGGTGCTGACTATAGCCTAAGGCGCTGGGGAGGAAATGCGGTGCGGAGACTGTGCGGTGACCGCGGCCCTAAGTAGGGCCGGCGGCGCCGCTTGGGGATGTGTGTGTGAAAATTGGACCTTGAGCCCATTGGGTCATGTAGTGAGCCAGTGACCGGAGCTGAGGGTTCGAGCCGGGCCGCGGGAATGTCGCATCTCAGCAGGTAGGCACAAAGCTACGCTGGGGTCGCTGGACTGTCTTCCTCCACAACCGCGTTAGCCCTCCTACGAGTCCGCGGGCTAGGCTGCTACAGCCTGGCCAATCGGCACCTAGTATAGTCTGTGATGTGCTGGATCAGCCAATCACAAGGAAGGCGGTAGCGACGAGTGAAAGGAAGCGAACTCTGTATCTGACCCAGTGTCCCTTCAAGGTCTTGGGAATGCCTGGAGACCTGGCTGCGTCCTCGCCCGGGGCAGGTTTTGGTTACAGGCCGGATGGCAGGGATTTAAAAATATATATATTATTGAACCTTAACTATAAGATACGTATTAGTGTGGTTTCCCAAGCTTATTTATTCTGAGTTTAGATTGACAGCTAAAGAAATTATATTGTTAATCCACACATCGATTACTAACTCCTGAGAGCTTTAGTGTTTGCTTCTCCAGCTGTGGTCTCAGGCTTAAATAGGAGAGGCAAAATTGGCTATAAAGGGACACAACCTTCACTTTTGTGGTTGGTTTACACGATCTTTTTCAACTCTGAAAGTGTGTTACTGTATGATTAACTTTTAACTTTGATAGAGAAATGCATTTCCCTTTGCACAAGTGTATCTCATAAAAGACCTTTTCTTAAAGTTGTTTCAGTCTAAAAGACAATCCTAGATCCCAGTCTTTAGTTCCATTGCAATGAATGATCGTCACTCATTAGGTGGGTATTGAGCGTTATAATTAATGTGAGAATAAGAACATCTGACAATGATATTCATAATATACAAGTATAACCTGATTTTAAAGTGGGTAAAGAACTTGCTACTGCACAAAAGAAGATATCCAAATGAGTGATAAGCATGTGAAAAGATGCCCAATATCATTACTTGCCAGGAAAAGAAAAATTCAAGTCAGGAAGTACCACACCCACCTATTGATTAAAATTAAAAAGACTGGCAATACCAAGTGCTGATGAGAATGTGAAGCACCTGAAACTCTCATACATTGCTAGTAGAAGTAGAAACTCTCATACATTGCTAGTAGAAGTAGAAAATGGTACAGCCACTTTGGAAACTTGTTTTGTCAGTTTCTAATAGTTAAAAACCTACCTGCCCTTTGACCCAGCAATTCCACTCATAGGTTTATACCCTAGAGAAATGAGTGCATATACCTATAAAAAGATTCACATTAAAATGTTCATAGCCACTTTATTCATAATAACCCCCAAGCCAGAAACAATCCAGATTGTCCATTAGCAGGATAAACAAACTGTGATAGATTTGTTAAAATGGAATAGTACAAATAATAAAGAACTAAGTGCTGATATATGAAAAATAGAGATACTGTGAGATACACAATAAGGTTCTGTCACTTAATAGAGCTGCAAAGACTTGTACTCGGATATTCATAATATAAAACAATATGTGCTAATACTATATAATTACATAATACATTAGCAAAATGTATAGAGTACCTCTGTTCCAGGCTTATACTTAGTGCCGTGACTACAGTGTCAGCAAGACAGACATAGTGCCTCCATAGAGCTTAGAATTTGACTGTTGATCCATACCTTGAAGAAAGTAATATTTCAACAGACTCACTAGCACAAACTCATGGGAATTCAACAAGCTTGGTTTCAACATTAAGTAGAGAAGTCTGACTGGACTACAGGGTATTTAGATGTAATTTTAGAAGAGTAAGTTATGGGTATTAATTAAATGCCTGTTGAATGCCAAGCAGTATGCATTTGATATGTTTGGGCTGACGTGAGAGCAGATAGGCTATAGTTATCATTTAGAAAATAATTTGACTCCATGAGACACGGGAGGAAGAGGGGTGGTTGGATTAATTCAGGATTTGAGATTTACAGGTAAGGTGAAAGTAAGCCTCCAGCAAGGAAGTTGTGAGTGCGGGTAAGAGAAGGTTAAAGGGTTCTAGGCTTATTTTCCCCTCATAGAGGTTATACTATTTTGCATTCCTATAGCAACAAATGATTGTCTGCTTCCCCACAGCCTTCCCACAGATTTATGTTATCCAACCTGTGTATTTTTAATAAAAATCTAATTGATGAAAAATACTATGTTTATATAGTTTTTAATTTCTCTTATAAATGTGGCTGACTATCTTTTCATAGGGTTAAGAGCCATTTTCATTTCTTGACCTGTGAAGAATGTTGCCCATTTTTCTATGCCTACAAGTTCTTTATAAAGTATGGCTATTAACCCTTGGTCTGTTGCAAAAGATTTTTACCTAAATTTTTTGTTTTTACTTAGATATGTTATTTTTTGACGAATAAAAGGTTTTAGTTTTGTTTTTTTCTTTCGAATGCTGTCCATATTATCAGTTTTTCTCCTTACAGGGGAAAGGGTGATGAAATAAGTTTGACTCTATTACCACTGAAGTTGTGTAATGTGTTTATCAGGGTTTATTATACTACTCCCTCTACTTTTATGTATTTTTTTAAATTTTCTGTTAAAAAAGAGAAACCCTAAGCACTGTGGAAATTTAATGTATTAAGAGGGTATAACATCATAGTTTTAAATGTACAACAGCAGTGCTGAAATGGATTCTTTCTCTCCAGTGTATGGATGTGTGTGTGTGTGTGTGTGTGTATACATATCACATGCCTATACATGTAGTTAGTTCTACCTTACAAATATACTCTATTCACTCACTTGGGAGATGTTTCCTGAGCATTTACTATGTGTGTACCAGACACTGTTGCAGAAGAGCTTAATTTTCTGACAGTGCCTTTCCAGGAGCTTAGCTCTTATGTAGTCATTGGTTCATTTGTCTGTCCTCTGCACACTATTCTTAAGATGTTCAGGGAGTTCCCTGATGGTGTAGTGGCTTAAGGCTTCGGCGCTGGCGCTGTCAGCGCTGCGGCCTGGGTTCGATTCCCAGCCAGGGAGCTACCCACATACCAAAAAAAGAGAGAAAAAAAAAAAAGATGTTCAGGATACCATGGAAATACAAAGAGATTTTGGGATCAAGGGAAGTTGCTTAAGAGTGGTATTTGAACTGTTTTAGAAGATAAGCAGGTAAGTCAAAGTGGAGGCCTGAAAGTAGGATGGGATTGGGGAGACATTTCCTGGCAGAGGACAAAAGTTACAAAATGGAATAATGAATTAGGAAAATGAAAAGTACTTCAGAATACTTGGAATAAAATGTATATACAACAGTGGGGAATGAGGCTGGAGAGGTATGGAGAGGCCAAATCATGATGGGCCTTTGGAGTGCCAAATATGAGTTTGAAGTTTATCCTGAAAGCTGTTGAACGTTTTTTAAAACTTTTAAATTGACACTAGAATGGATAGACCATTATTTAAAGAAGCTCAGCTATGGAAAGGAAGAAACAGTTACTAGATGGAGAGAGTTTTGTTTTTTTAATATTAAAGACTTCAGCATGCTTTTATGCTGAAGCACTTCCTTGGCAGTAGAATTACGGTGGTGAGTTTTCAGGCCAGTCCCAGCAAGACTATTTACTTCTGTACTCGTATAAAATGTATAATATGTAATACATATGAGGGCTGTCCAAAAAGTATCCAGCCCTATAATACGAAAACTAGAGGCATTTATAGCTGGATTGTTTTTTTGGACAGCCCTTGTATAGTTTACAAATATATTGCAGATAAAGACACACCTCAATCAATTACTTCTGTTCATTAGTCTTAGCATTGCATATTGAGAAGATTTCATACTGAAAATCCCATTACTCTGTATCATTATCTGGAATTTTAGGGATAAAACATTAATACTCTTTAAATATCTGTTATAAAAACAGTATTCTAAAAATATTTGTTTCCATGGGTATGGGAAAAAGAGTAAAACAAAGGGCTGTCAAATGTTTAAACCAATTTTGTGTGGGTTTTAGAATTATAGTCGTCTTTGTGCTTTTCTACATTTTTTCCAATTTTTTTACTTAGAACATGTTACTTTTCTAATCAGAAAAAGTTTTTTCAATTACCTAATTTTCATTATGATTTTTATTCCATCCTAAACTACTAGATATTAACAGAATAGGGAAACAACACTCTGGACAAGTTAGGAAACTTCCTGTTCTTACCAATCAGAAGGGCAATACATAAGTCACACAACATAAAGTCAGTGTCTTCATAGGGTTATCTTTGAGTCCAATGGGCAGTACAATAAAATATCTTGTATAAAGTACAAAATTATTATGAATAGCAGATAAGATAAACAAGTTAATAGTTCATGGATCAGCTTTTCTGGTTGTAGAAGAGTAATAAAATTTAAAGTCACTGTGTTATTTTAACAAAAGTACCTATTTATGAGATTCAGTAGATTGTCTCTTTTGTATATAGTTAATGAGGTTATTTTAGTGTTTCATTTTGTTTTCATGCATTTTATTTTTCCTCCAGGTAGTCAAGCCACATACTCCGTTAATAAGGTTCCCTGACAGAAGAGACAATCCTAAACCCAATGGTAAATTGTACTTTATTTAGATTTTTCAAAAATGTGCCATGTATAACTTATACATGAATATCCTATTATAGATAATATTTTTCATTTTAAAATGAGGTAGACTCTATAACTCAGATCTAAATGGTACCTTAGGTTGCATGCAAGTAGAAATCAACTTTTATTACCTCTATTTAAAAAGGTAATGACTCAACAGTAGATGTCGCTGAATTTTTAATAATATGGAGTTTATATAGGGGAATTTTCTACCTTTCTTCTGCCCTTTAGAAGAATCTCCCATGCTTACATTTGCAGATGTTGTGAGGAATAACCATTTATTTTTATTTTTTTAATACATAAAAGTCCTTTATAATTACATAGTTTTTTACCATTTCTATATGTACCTCCCAGCTAGCCTTTTCTTTCATTCGTTTATCTATTCATTTAATAAGTAAGTATTTCTTAGATTGCTGTAGTCCTTAACAATCATCGCCTATACACTAATGCAGATTCTGAACAAGTCCTTTTCTCTCTGACCCCTTTTACCAGCTCCTCTGTTTCTATCTTTATTACAAGATACTTGATCCTTAATTAAGGGAGAATTTTAACAAATTTTATACAGAGATTTTCAACTTACTGTAACTCTTGAAGAATTAAGATGTAAATGATAAACAAGTACAAAGGTATTGAGAAACCAACTTTCTTATTTCCCATTGTAAGATATTACCTGTAAACTCTACCATGTGACAAAATTTACATAGGTTATCCATATGGATTATACACTGCTTCCTAGAAATTTCATTTTACAAACTTATTCAATTTAGAATTCACTCACTTAAAACTGCCTCCTTATTTGTTTTAAGAACTTCATGAAATTATATATAGCTACCAAACTAAGTTACTTTATAATACTTACCTGTCAGGAGAGTTCCCTGGTGGTCTAGTGGCTAGGATTCGGCGCTCTCATCACTGCGGCCCAGGCTTGATTCCCGGTCAGGGAATCACAAAAAAAAAAAAAAAAAAGAAAGAAAGAAAGAAAAATTTATCTGTCAGAATTATAATATTTATAGTTTCAAGAATGACTAGATTATTCAATAATAGATAGCTCCAAATAATATTTTAAGACACTTGAACAACTTCACTAATTATGTATTTTTTTAATTTCAGTATCAGAAGTTTTGAGATCATCGGGACTGCCATCTCACTCCTCTTCAATGTCACAGCATTCTAAGGGAAGTAAATCACCAGACTGGCTGATGCATCAGGGCCCACCAGACACTGCAGAAATAGTAAAAACATTACCTCAGAAATACAGAAGGAAACTTGTCTCTCAAGAAGAAATGGAATTTATCCAAGTATGTTGTTGTTTTGTTGTTGTTGTTCTTTGTTTGTTTGGTGTTTTTTTGTTTTTGTTTTTGTTTTTTGTTTTTTTGGTGGTTCCCTGGCTGGGAATCAAACCCAGGCCCCGGTGTTAAGAGTGCCGAAGCCTAGCCAGTACACTACCAGGGAAGCCCCTTTTGTTGTTCTTTATTACAGTATTGTGCAAAACACCTTAACACTTTTGGCTTTTGGAACTTCATATGCTGATTTACATGCTTTTTTCATTGTCTTTGCTTTTGTCATGATGCGTCCTTTGCTAAGACAGAGATGGTCTGGTAGGCCAGGACTATGAGAAACAAACCACGAGAGACAAACCACATGGAAGCCCTCAGTAAATCTGCATGAAGGAATACATGTATAGAAGTATAATATGGTAAATAACAATAGATATAACCACATAATAAAAGCTCTTTAGGGTCCTCAGTAATTTTTCAGAATGTAAAGAGCTTCTGAGACCAAGAAATTTGAGGACCACAGCAGGACCACAAAATTCCTGCTGTGTTGGGAGCTCACCCTCTGACCTAGGTCAACTTTGAATCCCTTCCAGATCTGAAAGTGTTTGTAACATGAATATGAGTACCCAAAAATCAATGAAAACACCTGATACTGTTTTTAAAAAACTAAAGATCATTTGCTTAAAATAATGTAAATTTGTATAATGGCCATGAAAACATTTCTTCTGTATATTTTAACACCTAATCTTACTGTTTTATTTTTTCTTTCAGCGTGGAGGTCCAGAGTAATCACTGACAGTGTGGCTGCTATTTGTCATCAGACTAAACAACAGTCTTTACAATAAAGGACTTCCAAAATGACAAATGAAAAATTGTACATTAAACAACTTTAATAAATATTCTGTAAAAAAAAGAAATATAGAAAATTTAGATAGATACTTGTATCTCCTAATTTATGTATCTTGGTCAGCTTCTCCACAAGCTTACCTAATTGTTTATATACTTTATACTTATTAAAGAACACACTTTTAAATGGTAGCCTATTAATTTACTCTTGGTTATCAAAGTACTACCAGCTAATGAACTATTATAAGCACACAACGTCTAGTAAACTGTTATAATTTCACATAATTTCACTTTTCTTTCAATTTCTGTTTAAACATGGAAAGAATTGCTGCTTTGCGGAAAGTGGTTTTACTGAATTCGATGATGATCAGTGAAATGACGATTCCATTATTTGTTCTTAATTCTTAACATTTTTTTCATTCACAAAGTTACTGTAGTAAGTATATCCTACTCTAAATGATAAAAATATAGCCAAGGTAAAACCAGTAACTTGGTGGTATTAAGTCTGAGGAATTAACACAGAAGATTATTTGTAACCTATATTTAGAAAAAAATTCAGTATAAATGGAAAATAAGAGATCAAAATGAACATAGCATAGGAATAAATGTTTGACCGGAAATTGCAATTTATTATTTTTAGGGGTATTAAGAACGTCTAATTCTTTATTTTACTGTTTTGATTGTGATCACATACGCAATCCTGATAACCATTAACTTTCTCAAACTTAGTGTCTGAAAGCCTAATAAAGTCAGCCTAAATAGTTACCTTGTAAAGGCAATGTATGAAACTTAAAAAGGGGTCTTCCTGTGCCAAGGGTATATATTATTGTGAAAGAAAAGCTTCACAAAGCTAAATAAATTCTCTTCTGTACCTTTAATGATTTCTAGAATATGCTTTAAAGAAGTCATCCCTAATAATAAGGGTAGTTCATAAGAGTGTAATTGTTGAATTTGCCCATTTGTCTGTGTGTTAATCTTTACTTCTCTATTATTCCAGAATTGGTCTGCTTCTCTTGTAAATTCTGTGTGTGATCTAGTATAAATGTTGCCCAGCTCAAATATAAGAGGGGGCTGGTGCTAGCAATGAGCTGTTCTGGTGACTCAAGAAAAATGTATTAGTCATGATTTACTTTTTTATTATTTAAAAATTTATTTAGAAAATTTTCTTTAAAACTAGCACTATTCTTTTCTCTCCTTAAATTTTGCATTTCAGTAAAAGGAAGCCCACGGCACTTTTCTTTGCTTTCACAAATATTCAGGTAATACAGTGGCTTGAGTAATACTGTGGGCCAGTAGTTAGAAACCCCGATACTGGAACTATCAGGACTACCTTTACTACAGTTGCTGCCATGAAACTCACAATGAAAAAAATAGATCACTTTTGCAGAATTTTTTAATTTCAGGTATGGCAGAAGGGCACCTCCATTCCTCTCCACATAAGCCTCTCCATAGGGTTGCCCAAGTGAATTCATGACATGATGGCTCACTTCCACCAGAGCAAATCATCCAAGTGTACAAGGCAGAAGCAGCAATGCATTTTATGATCTAGACCCAGAAGTCACACACTCACTTATGCCATATTCTATTGGTCACACTTAACAGCCTGTTTCATTGGAGGAGGAAATTATACAAGTGCATTAATACCAGAAGGCAAGAATAAATTGGTACCATCTTGGAAGCTGGCTACTATGTACCAGTGTGTGAAAGTGCTTTGTAAACTAAAATGCCATACAGATGCTCAATGGTATTTTACAAGGGCTGTCCAGAAAAAAATACAGCCATAAATGCTTCTATTTTTCATATTACATGATTGGATACTTTGCAACAGCCCTCGTATGCGAGTATGTACAATGACCTAATGAACCCAGAAAATCACCTAAATACCTTTGTTACCCTATTTAAAATATCCCTATATAGGAATTTACTTAGCAGCATGGTATGATATAGTGATTATCAACTGATAAGCCATAGCACACTTGGAAACTGGAAGCCTAACAGGTGTATAATTAAATTTAGCTCACTGTTTAGCTTGTCTACTATAAGTGAGGTTACATTGTTACAGTGATGTCTTTCAGAAGGAACTTTAGCCTAAGTCATGGGATAACATGTACCATTACATATGATGTGCCTCAATTAAGAAATGTAAGTGGCAAAAATAGTGTTTTCTGCAATGTGTAAGAATTTTGCCTATGAATACATCAGAGCTCAGTAAAGACCAAAGTGGTAACAAAGTTGGAAGGTGACCAGTAATAATTATGTAATTGCTAACATAAATTGAGCATCTTTAGATACTTTTCTAACAATTTTTGAAGTGTGAAGCCATTTAAACCTCACAGCAACCCAATGAGTAGGTCCTATTGCAGAGGAGGAAACTGGGGACAAAATTTAATTTGCCCAATACTTGGGCCAGTAGTCAATGCAGATAGTCTACATCCAGAGCAGTGACTCAATCTGTACACTATTAACCTTGACTAAATTATGAGTCTTGGTATTGTGCTGCCTTCTTCTATGTACCTCTGAAAATCAGGATTTCAACTCTTAGAAACTCTTAGATTTCAAATGCTGTAGCTCAAAACCTTGGAATTATGCTTTCCCTTCCCCAACCCATATCTAGTTTGTCACCAAATCCTACTGGCTAAAAGCCAAACTGGTACCACCTAACAAAACCATCTGATTACTGCAATAATTCTTTAACTAGTCTTCTTGCTTTTCCTGCCCCCGCCCCCACCACGTCTAGTTGTAGTCAGTCTGTCACAACAACCAGAGCGATCCTTTTAAAATATCAATCAGATCACATCACTTGTCTGCTCAAAACTGCAGTGGCTTTTCTGTGATGTCTTTTTGTCCCACCCTATTTAAAACTGCAAACCCTGATAATCTATCCCCATTCCCTGCTCTATTATCTCTATAGCACGTATCACTATGTGTCACTAACGTATTTTACTTGTTATGAACTCCTGTTTGAAGGCATGGATCTTCACCTTTTTCCTTCCAATTTCTCAGAGTATACAACAGAGTCTGGCACATAGTCAGCAATCAATAAATATTCATTGAATAAATGAATTATATGTTTAATTTGTTGATTTTGATGAAAGCTTTTTGAGAATCAAAGTTGGGTACTGATCACAATTACCATTTAGTTGCACCTACTATATATCTAAACTTTCTTGTCTCATTTAATCTCACAACCACCTATGATGTCTATTATTTCCACTTTACAAGAGTAGAAAACTGATGACCAGAAATCTGTCCCACAGCACAGAATTCTTCGGTTGACTTGGATTTTGTCTGCCTAGGCATGCTTCTTTATAGAGGGACTAGACTAAGTAAGACTGCCCGTTGACCAGTCCTTAAGAACTGGGCACGCGTCTAAGTAACCTGAGATTGCCGGGCGAGGCGTCCATAGTAACCGTAGCACCACAACGCGCTCGAGCATGAACCAGAAGGCAATGAGGGAGAAAGACAAGTCTTTCACACTCATACACATCTATTAAATACAAAACTCAGAATATCCTAGCACAACGCTGACCCCCTCCTCAGTTGTGAAGACACTAAAACGGTGACAACGTGACACAGGTACCGGCAAAAACACCCCGCTTCCGGAACCAGCAGGCGCTCACGTGACAGGGCGGGGAGCCACGCAGAAAAGCCGAAGCGCCCTGCCTTCTGTAGCGTGAGCTTGGGCGGGACTTATTTAATAGAACCCACGCCCATCCCGGAAGTGGGGGCGGAGGTAATAAAGCACCGGACCGCAGTGAGCGGAAGTGACTGTTGGAAGTCTTCAAGGTAGCTTTAAATTCCTGCTGTGTTAAGAGCTCGCCCTTTTCAGCTGGAGTTGGGCATCGCGTGACAGATGGCTGTGGACGTGAAGTCACGAGCAAAGCGTTATGAAAAACTGGACTTCCTCGGAGAGGGCCAGGTGAGGCTCTCGGGGATCGGGGGTCCTGAGCAGAGAGCGCCGAGCCACCTCACACCTTCAACAGGTTATCTCGTGGAAGCCAGAGGACTGACCTGGCTACTGGTTGTCTTTGGCCGAGGCTGCCCAGAGGCAGCTGCTGCCTCTCTGTGCACTCTAAAGGTGATCCCCGAGCCGACTTCTCCTTTCTGAATAAAAACGGGACTGTGAACTGCCCACCTACGTTTCAAGCTACTGGGAGTCTGCTCCAAGAACTCCGGGTTCTTTGCTTCTCAAAATCTAAATTAAAAAGGCAAACATGAACAAAATCTTATCACAAACGTACGTTATTTCTGTTATTCTCTCTAGTTTGCCACGGTTTACAAGGCCAGAGACAAAAACACCAATCAAATTGTCGCCATTAAGAAAGTGAGTTAGTTTTTTTTTCCTTCGAGTCTGAAGATGTGTGTGGATCTGTGTGAGAGGGTGGATGGCCGTTTTACAAATCTTGACCTTACTCTGCTAATGAGTTACTTATGTCATTTTCAGAGGAAGCAGAATTTATTAGTGTCCTATGTTCCAAGGTGGAACTCGAGTTTAACTAGTTTTTTGAAATAAAGAGGAAGCTGTATGTTATGTTTGCTTTATGAGACTTGGGCAAAGAAGATAAGGACTGCCAATCCCTTGGGTCCTCAAACTACGTATTTAATACCATGATCTTCCCAAGTCACTGTCTCTGCCTCACCTGCCTCTACTCTGTATCATATTTGTATTTTCTGTATACAGATTTACAATGAAAGGCTTTCACCAACATTAACAACATTGAAGGGCGTGCATTTAAAAAATTATTTAAGTAGCTTTTATTTTCGAATTCATTCAAGAAACTTAGTTCATATTTAGCTAACTTTATATACGCCTGGCATTTTCACCTACATCTTTTTCATTTAACCCTCAAAACAGCCTTGTGAAAATAGGTAAAGTAAATGTCTCTGTTTTACACTTGAGGTATCTGAGGCTGAGAAATTAGGTGACTTGTCAAGATGATACAGATAGTAGTTACTACAGGTAGGATTTAAATCCAGGTGTCCAGGTTAATTGCTCTTTCTCATGCTACTAAAATCAATAACCCTCTCAAGGAAAGGCTGTTTTTCTCAAATCTCAAGGCCTGTTGGTGGTGGTGTAGGTGACCTCCACCTTCCTGTTGCTACATGTTCTTGTTGCTGCTTTGACTCTGTTTTTCCTTCAAAATTATTGACTCCTTTGAAGCATATCCACCTCCTTCACTTCACTGGCTCCCTCTCTTCCTTTGCACAATTATTCCTGCCATTGTTATCTTTTTAACTTAATTTGAATTTGCTCATCTCGTTTTCCAGCTTATGTTCTATAATCCAGCACTATAGCTACTCCTTTGGAAAACCCTTAACTCTCCCAACCCTTTTTTCTCTTTTTTTTTTTCTCCCAACCCTTTCTAAAGTTATCTTTTTAATTCTGCTCCTGGTTCGCTGTATTTTAGCCACACTGGCTTTTCTGTCCCTTGAATTACACTAAATTCATTCCAGTCCTAGGAATGTTGCATTTGTTTTGCCTTCTGGCTGATATATGTTTCCTCTAAAATTTGGCATGGCTGATTCCTTACCATTTAGATTTCACTCAAATGTCTCCTCCACCTAGAGGCTTTCACTGGTAACTCTAGCTAAAACAGGCGTGCTTCCCTCCTTGCCTAGTGTTCTTTCACATCTTTCTTTATTACCTTGTTTGCTTGCTTTTAATATAAATTAGGATAGAATTCATCCTGTTTCTCTGTGGTAGACTTTTACCCCTTGAAGATGACTCATAGTCATCTTCAAACCTGAGGGTCCTGATTTAATGATTTTTATTTAACATGTAGCCCCAGCACTCTCTTCAGTTTCTTCATGCCTGAGCTCTTTCCCTACTGGTCATTAACCCCCTGAGGCAGCCAGAAACAATGGCCATACCTTGACTAAGTATCACGAGGTATGGGTTTCTGTTAAGCTACAGATAATATCTTGACCTAAGTTATGTTGCAGCTCCTGAGCCCTAAGGTGGAACAACCCCTGGCTACTTTTTCTTAAAACCAGACTGACAGACACCAGAGCAGACCTCAGAGCTGTCCTCAAGACCTAAAGAAATGATTTATTACCCTTATCTCACTTCCACGCAATCAACTTTCAGCAAGACCCTGAACACCTAACCCAGAGTGTCTTGTGATTATGCCCTGTATAATCTAACCTACTCACTATCAAGGAGTCTGAGCTTTTGAGCATTAGATTCTTTTGGGTGGTGCCATGAATGTTAAAACAAGCAGTCTTTCTGCACTGCAATTCTTGGTGTTTAGTTTTCGTCCACCCAGTGCTAACAGAACCAACTACTGTTCAACATCAGTAGTGCAGTCTTTTATATTTAATTTTTATTTCAAATAATCTATCTTTATGGTTTGAAAAGTGGGGCAGGGCTCTTTAACATGCCTGACTCCTCTGCCTCTAGTTTTCATTCCTTGGAGCAATCACTTTCAACTCTGTAACTCTTTTCTCTGGTATGTACCTACACTTTGTTTTGTTTTGTTTTGTTTTGTTTTTTTGGGGGGGTCAGTTCCCTGGCTGGGAAACGAATACACTTCTTTAAGTAATGTGATCATATTATTATTTCTTGAGTGGTTTTGAATATGTAATTCAAAAACTTAAGGGGCAAGGAATGGTACATACTTGATTCTTATATTGTTCCATTTGCCTTTCTGATACATGATTCCCAATCCCTGCCTACTAACTACATATGTGTTGCTACATGTTTTTGCTGTAGCTAAGGTTTTGAAGTATATATGTGTGTGTGTGTACTTTTATACATACGCATTAAATCTAAATAACTTAACCCATTTTTAATGTTTTTCCCCCCTCTACCAGATCAAACTCGGACATAGATCAGAAGCTAAAGATGGTAAGTATTTTGTGTTACTTGATGGAAGAGGAAAGGTTTTTATTCCCACTGAGGAAATCAGCAAAGTATGAAAGCTAACAGTGGCTCTGGACAGAGTTATTGCAGGGACTCAGATTAGAGACAGGGTAGTTGTGATTTTCCCCATTTGGGTGTAGAGAACAACATTCAAATCACCTTAGTAAGTGGAAGGCAGCAGGTTATTAGCGGCTTGTCTTGCTGTCTTCATTATTGTTTCAGGTGTTATAAGCCATTGTTTCTTCTGTTGTTGTTGTTGTTGTGGTTGGTTGGTTCCCTGAGTAGAAATGGAACTCAGGCTATGGCAGTGACAGCGCCAAAGCCTATCCACTAAACCACCAGGGAACAACCCTCCCCCTCCACCCCCTATTTCTTCTTTTTCTGAGCTTCTAACTACTTTTGAAAATTCAGGATACACCTTCACCTTCATGAAAGTCCACAAAGCTCACAGTGGAATAGATAGTATCACTAGTCTGCTGTTAGCATAAAGAATCTACTGCCGGTATTCATAGGACAAAAGAAGGAAGCTATTATTAACTTAGTGTCTATATGCTGTACACTTATACGTGTTATTCCAGCAGTCTTTAGATCTGATCTGCTGGAGGTGAAGTCAATACTTTTTTTACCATTTATGTGTATCAGTCTTTATAAGCTATTTTAAAAATAAAGCAATATAAAAGAAAAATAGATGTCATTAAAATTGTGAAAATAGCGCTTTTCTGAAGGTGAATAGAATTTTCATTGCTATTTCCTGAGAGACTAACCTTTCCTAAAAAATGTTTGTGAGAGAATTGAGATTTGAGAATTATTTTTCACTTTTTGCTTTGCTTTTTTATGTAGGTATAAATAGAACAGCCTTAAGAGAGATAAAATTGTTACAGGAGCTAAGTCATCCAAATATAATTGGTGTGAGTATGATATAAGTTGTTTCTGGGATCTGGGACCCTGCCTTTTCTGACTGGTATGTTGATTGACAGCTTAGCAACATGAGTTGTTCTAGGCAAGCCTTGCAAATCAGGTTGAAATTATTTTCTGCCCAAATTGTTCCTGTAGGCAAATGTCTTTAAAACTATACAACTGATGAAATAAATATTGGCATACAGGCTGATTTTATCAGAAATCATTTTGAAGCCTAGGAACGCTAGCATGTGTAAGACCTTGGGCAAGTTCCCTCAGAACTATGTTATAGCCTCTACCACATAGGGTGTTGTGAGACTGGCCAATTGAATACATGTAACGTACCTGGCATAGAGAATGCATTCATTCAATGAATGGCAGCTGCCACTGTGATTTACAGGATTTTCTTGAGTAGGAATTACTCTGAATTGGTGATTGAGGTGAGGTTTTCATTAAGTTATTTCTTAATTATAGCTCCCAGAATCTGTGGGGGAGAAGTTAAATATTCAGTGATTTTTTTAAAAAATAATAAAATTTAATATTTTTGTGCCTCAAAGTATTAATTCCTAGCAAAAAAAGAGATAAATATCAAATTTAATAAAATTATTTAAACTTTAAAGGGAATTATTAACTGTTCAAATGTTTCTTTAAATTTTTAAAAATTACTTAGTTGGAATAATACTTTCAGGTATTTAATAGAGCATCATATTTTTATTTATTTCTTTTTTAAATTTTGCTTTGCAGCTCCTTGATGCTTTTGGGCATAAATCTAATATTAGCCTTGTCTTTGATTTTATGGAAACTGATCTAGAGGTAAGATTAAGATTCCTAGAGGAATTTTTTGCCTCTCTTTATCAAAATAGAACCTAAATGTTTATTTGCTACTTATAAAGATATTGGTAGTCAAAAGAATAGTTAATTTTGTTGAACTATGGATATACTCTTAAGTGCAGGATCTTCTGAATCATTTAGCCACATTCCCACTGTTAAATACAAAGATCTTATTTCATTAGCATTTGTCTACCAAGTTACCTTATACCTTACTGACATTATTTTTAAAGAAATGAGTGTTAGGCCTTTGAAAATTTAGAGTTTCTTTTCAATATTATCACAGAATTTCAACCTTTTGAAAGCCAAGTTTCTTTTTGAGAAAAGTAAGATCTTATGCTTTTCATTAATATTAATTGAATCTCAAAAACTGACAGTCCAAGGATATAGAACAAGCGGAATTCTCAAACACTGCTGGTGAGAATGCAAAATGGTACAGCTACTCTGGAAAACAGTTGGGTAGTTTTTTTTTTTTTTGGTTGGTTCCCTGAGTAGACAGCAAACCCAGGCTGCGGCATTAAGAGCGCCAAAGCCTAGCCACTACATCACCAGGGACCCCCACCCCCACCCCCCAGTTCGGTATTTTTTTATGCAGTAAAATATACATTTACAGTATGACTTAGCAATACCACTGCCAGGTATTTATCAATGAGAAATAAAAACATATCTACACAGAAATCAGTGTAGATGTTTAGCTTTATTCTTTTTTTTTTTTTTTTTTTTTTTGCTTTTTGGTATGTGGGTAGCTCCCTGACTAGGAATCGAACCCAGGCCTCAGCACTGACAGCGCCAGTGCCGAAGCCTTAAGCCACTACACCATCAGGGAACTCCAATTAGCTTTATTCTTAATTGCCCAAAGTGAAAACAATCCAGATATCTTTCATCCAGTGAATGTATAAACAAACTGGTGGTATATCTATATATACAATGGAATACTATTTAGGAATAAAAAGAAAGAAACTAGGGAGTTCCCTGGTGGTGTAGTGGCTTAAGGCTTCAGCGCTGGCGCTATTAACGCTGTGGCCTGGGTTCGATTCCCAGCCAGGAAACTACCCACATACTAAAAAAAAAAAAAAAAGAAACTACTAATATATGCACCAATATAGACAGATCTCACATACATGATACTAAATGAAAGAAGCCAAGTTCAAAAAGATGTATGATTTCATTTATATGATATTCTGTAAAAGACAAAACTAAAGGAGCAGAAGTCAGATCAGTGTTTGTTGGAGTTGGAAGTATAAGGTAGGATTGAGTACAGAGGGGCCTGAGGGAATTTGGGGGGAATTATAGAACTATATCTTGATTATGCTTGTGGTTACACAACTGGGTGTGTTTATTAAAACTCATGGAACTGTGCTTTAAAAAGGGTACATTTTACCTAAATCAGATTTTCTAAAAGAGAAAATGGGCTTTTATTTTTTTTTTTTGCAATGAGATTTTCATTTAAAAATACATTCTTTTTTAGATTATCACTGTGTTGCAAGTTTAGTAATAATGTCTTTTCCACTTTATTGGGTGTTTGAATTTTTAATTAAAAAATGTGTGTGTGTATGTGTGTGTGTGTGTGTGTATTTTTTAAAAAGGTGAAACCAAGAAGTAGTTTATTGAAAGGAAAATAAGGTGAAAGAAAGAGATAGTTTATTAAAAGGGAAAGTACACTCCTAAGAGATAGGAGCCGGCCTGAGCAGGAAAATGGCTCAAGAGCCTATAAAAATATTTTTATTGTTAGACTTATTGGGGTGACAGTGGTTATCAAGAGTTATATAAGTTCCAGGTATACAATTCTATAGTGCATTGTCTATTTGTTGCATTATATGTTCACCACCCAGTGTGAGTTCTCTTTGAAAATGGGCATTTTTACCTCATATAACTGATACGTCTAGGAATAAACTGGCTTTAGGCACAGCTCACAAATAATGCCATCAGAACTCAGTCTTGCACTTTAACTTGCTCTCTTTCCTTCTCTGCTTTCATTCATGGGCATAATTTCTCAATATAATGGGTGAGGTACTTCCAGGCTTATATTCTTTCCTACCCCTGAGGAAAGAAACTTTTTTTTTCTTTTGATTTTATCACGAGTACTTGGCCGGTTTATTGGCTTGGCTTGGATCATATGTCCATCCCTGAAGTCTCTTGGACAACAGGCTACAGTGGTGATTGACTATGCTTGGATCATGCACCTACCTCTAGAAACCATAGGTAGTGGTCAGTCTAGTTTTAACCTTGTGGGTTGGGATGGAAACAGGTGGTTTCCCAAAGGAGTGTTGAATGCTATTTTCAGAAGGGGTATCCTGGGGCAAGTGAAAAAAACAAAGCACTGCTTTCTTTCCAAAGCAAAGATACTTTCCCTAACCACATGACTAGAAATTCTGACACTCTTTCTCAGGAGAGTTAGGCAACCTGTCTTGATATTTTCCTGTGTGAATAAATTCATTTTATGTCTGTAAATCATTTCCTATGGTGGCATTTATTTGAAATAAAAAAGTTAGTTGTCTATTGTATACCTGCTTTACAGGTTATAATAAAGGATAATAGTCTTGTGCTGACACCATCACACATCAAAGCCTACATGTTGATGACTCTTCAGGGGTTAGAATATTTACATCAACATTGGATTCTGCATAGGGTAAGATTTTTAACCAAGTGTAATTGCTTCTTTATGTTGTCAAGTTTTACGTAGCTAATTTATTGCATAAATGGTCTGAATATGTAAATTGTTGCATAAAGATATAGCTGGACCATTTTATCTCACCTTCTTCTGTGTATTTCCTTCAGTTCCACCAGGTGGTGGTGTGAGGACTCTAAATTACTATGAAATTTAGAAATGGAAGAGACTCAGTCCTTAATATTTTTCATAGATGTAGAGCTAAATTGATAAATGACCTGACCAAAGTTATACATAAGTGAGGTCGGACAATTAATTGCACGAACTCATCCTAGAAAAAGTGCTACATACCTCACTGCTGAGTATTACTATGGTCACCTTCGAAGTACTCCCCCCTTGGGAAGCTATGTGAACTTGCCACCATGCGCTTATGTTGGCAGCACTAGACAAACAATTCAGGCGTCATAACCTTGCATGGTGGCAAGTTCTCAAACTTAATGGTCAGATTTTGGGTACGACAACAGTTCTGATGGCTATTCCAGAAGAAGAGTTCCAAAATTGCTTTGAAGGGTGGACTAGGCGCTGGCGTCGGAGCATAGCTTTCCAACGGGAGTACTTAGAAGGTGACCGTAGTGATATTCAGCAGTGAGGTATGTAGCACTTGCTCTAGGATAAGTTCACAAAATTAATTGTCCGACCTTGCATTTTCAATGTAAGTAGCAGATAACTGACAGTATTAGAACCTAGATCTTTTGGCTTTAAGTCCAGTGTTCTTTGTGCTATACAGTTGTCATAGGGGGAAAAAATACAACGAGAGTCTGGATTAAGTTATACAATGCTAAAATACCTTTAGAAAAATAATATTTCTAGTAGTATAAACTTCTATGAAGCAATGAAATAAAATTTCTGAAATGTTTGAGTCGTTGTTCCGAACGTTCAACTATTGGAACAAGACTGATGATTTAGATAGATTGATGTTCTTAGGTACCCCATGTCTGTCGATAGTTAAGAATATATCACTTACAGTTACTAATTCTCATACTAGGAATCCCTTTTAGGTTATTGCTAATATTTTCTTAGCATAGATTTTGATAATATGTTCCTCATCTTTTCTAAATGTACAATGTTTTTATTTACTAAAGTTCATATATACCTTTATTGTTATTAAATTAATGACAGCAACCATTTATTGAATGCTCACTATGAGCCAATCATACCCTAGGCTCTTTACAGAAAATTTAATCCTCACAGCAGCCTTGTACAGTAGCTAAATTGAAATTCAGTGAAATTAGATAACTTGATCCAGAGTCTAACTAGGTAATATGACCAATCTTGATTTGCTTTGATAAATTTTTACATCAGTGAAAACAATATTGATTGTTTAATTTGAGGCATTACCATGTTTTTGCTAAGTTTAAAGTTAAGCCAACTAAATGTATCATTACGGTAGTCTCTCCCACCCTGCTTACTTGTTTGTTTAAAATTTCCATGATAATAGGATCTAAAACCAAACAACTTGTTGCTAGATGAAAATGGAGTTCTAAAGCTGGCAGATTTTGGCCTGGCCAAATCATTTGGGAGCCCCAATAGAGCTTATACACATCAAGTTGTAACCAGGTAAGAATCCCTTAACTAACTGAACGCTTATATTGTGCAGGAGATTGATCACAAGTGAGCATCATTTGGCTTCTCTTGGCAGAGGTCAGGGATTGTTGTTGTTTTGTTAAAAATACAGCCCTTTTTATGTTATGCATATCGTACCACAATAAAAAAAATACAGCCCTTCTTCAAATGAAGTTGAATTAACTCAGTCCTCAGACATTTACCTAGTAACTTTTGGGACTAATTTATACTTCTTTTACATTTTAGTTGGGTGGGTTGGAAATTCAGTGGCTATTTTACATGGTCACCTGATTTGGGAGGCCTGTATTTATTTTATTTGTCAGTCCTGATTCCTTATTTTACATCATTGAGTGTGAATGCAAATTCTCTAAAAGCAGTGCATTGCTATTTGGATTTTTAATATCATTATTATATTTGTATTTTCTGTGCTTTTTATGTATAAAAATTAAAAATCACATTAAATAAGTAGGGACAATAGATTTTATAATTCTTGTCAGGATGGTATTTGTTAATTCTGAAGACACTTTTAAGGATCTGAGACAATCTTCAGATTGTCCCCTTCTGAATACATTTCATTGAGTGTCAGTCACCTGAGCCCTGAGTAAGAAGTAAGGAATATAATGTAAGTAATTATTCATGTAATTGCTGGAAAGATTAAGCTAATCATTAAGGAACTCAGGAAAACAGGAACCCACATACAAAGGCACTATATATAGTGCTTTTAACCTACCAGATTCTCATATTTTCTCTTCATGCAAATCAAATGACACTAATAGGTCAAGTTAAAAATGACTGAAAATTAACAGATTAGTGATGTGGATATCATTATTAACCTTAACAAGAACAATTTTGGTGGAGTGGTAGGATGAAAGCCTGATTGAAAAGAGTTTGAGAGGATAAGAGAAGAGGAATTGGAGACAGTAAGAACAAACAACTCTGCAGACTAACCAGAGAATGAGGTAGCTGTTAGGCGAAATAGGGTCTAAAGAAGTTTTTGTTGTTTGTTTCTTTGATTTTTAGTTTCTTTTTTAAGGCTGGAGAAATAATAATATGTTTGTACATTGATGGTTATAGTCTAGTAAAGAACAAAAAGTTGATGTAGGAGAAAGAGGAGAGAATTGAAGGAGCAATATCCTTGAAAATAGGCAAGCGAGCATGGTATCTAGTGCCCAAGTTAAACAGTCAAGAATAGTTCATCTTTAGTTGTGCATGGGAAGGCAGATTGTGTGAGTACAAATGACTGGTAGGTAAGTCTGTAGACACCTTTTTTTATTACTTGCATTTTTTTTCAGTGAAGTAGGAAGCAAGGTCATCAGTTGGGAGAGGAAGCATGGTGCTGAGGGTTTCAGGAGAAAGGAGGTGTTAATGATCTAAACAAGCCTAAGAGTGAAAGGACCAAGGATGTATATAATTTCCTGTCAGCAGTATGGAACTATTTGGTTTCACAGCCAGTTTTTACTGAGTTAATATATCCATAAAGGGAGTTCCCTGGTGGTGTAGTGGCTAAGGCTTCGGCGCTGTCAACGCTATGGCCTGGGTTTGATTCCCAGCCAGGGAACTACCCACATAACAAAACAAAACAACAACAACAAATCCATAAAAGTGAATTTCATCAGTGGGATGATGTTCTACTGAGTTTGCCCTGAGAAACACTTCAATAATTCCATTCTAAAATGACAATATTTCTCTTTGTTCTTCAGGTGGTATAGGGCCCCTGAGTTACTATTTGGAGCTAGAATGTATGGTGTAGGTGTGGACATGTGGGCCGTTGGCTGTATATTAGCAGAGTTGCTTCTAAGGGTAAGTCTTGAATTGCTGTACACACTTCAATATTGTTATAGTTATTTGTTTTTATAAGTTGTGTAAGAATTATCTTCCTAGAGAGGAGCACCATTCTTAAGACAAAAAGCCAGCAAACAGACCAATTGAAACTAAAACCTACCCCTGATGCAACCCTTTCTATGTTTTTTTTTTGCTTTTTGGTATGTGGGTAGCTCCCTGGCCGGGAATCGAACCCAGGCCGCAGCACTGACAGCGCCAGCACTGAAGCCTTAAGCCACTACACCATCAGGGAACTCCCCAACAAATTCACATTTGGATATCTGTCAGCGACCAAAATCACAGTGAATTTATCATCAAGAAAAAAAAACAAAAAACAGAATTTCTTAGTTCCTAATGTTATGACTAATCACTCTATTGAGAAAGTCAGAGAATAGAGACAACAGTTGGAAATAGATGGTTTAGAAATTGTAGGCCTGGTTGAAATTATAGTTGAAGTCTTACCCATTGGTATCATTGCTGGAATCATTATTAAGGTTATGAAGAAATGGACAGACAGCCCTAAATGGTGAAGAATTGTACCATTTTGACATATTTTTTTGTCCTGCACAATTGAAGAAAATGTTTTTTATTTTAAACTGTCCCTTGGCTCATTTGAAAATACGATCCATGGAAACACTGTCCATACAGTTCTGGATCTGTGGTGAGATCCTGTAGTCTAAACAGATAATAATTAAAAGCAGAATAATTATATATTTTATATGTTATATGTTATATTGTTACATAATATTGATGGTTATATAAATTAAAAGCAGGATAATTAATGGAGTTGCTATTATACATTCAACCTTTTATAAAGTGTTTTTCTTTTATATAAATTTTATAAAAGTAGGTTTAAAAAACTACTTAAACCTGAAAATGGAGGAGCAATAATAAGAAAGCCTATATCCAACCAAAGTAATTAATATAGTTTAAATTCTTTTAGAAGCAAATTAGTCTGCATTCTGAACGTTCTCTGTTATTGTTAAGTAAAAGGAAATACACAAATATTTACACCAGTGTTCTTAGGTCCAGGACTGTGTCATTAAACAGTACAAGTGCACTTTCTAATTTATTATCTGTTTATGTTCTATTTTCTTGTATTTTTTTATTTCTGGACACTTTATTCTGTTCCATTAATCTATATGCCTTTCCTTATGTCAATATCATACTCTCTTGATTATTGTGTTCTTTTTTCTTAATCATGATTTAAGACAGATAGTGATTAATAGAAAATCTAAACTGCCTTCTCTGGTCTAGACAGTATCAAAAATAGACATAATTATTCATGCCTAGGAATAAAACAGTAGTCTACCTTGGGTTATATCCTGGACCCAATACCTGCTCATACATAACTGGATTTCTTAGTCATTATTGCATTGATGCTTAATACAATGAAGACATTTTCAAATAAAGCAATAATGATATTGTAAGGATTTTTAAGATGGCAAGGCAAAAATATCTCCCCTTCAGAAATTATCTCTTAAAAAAAAAAAAAAACGAACCAAAAACACAAAGAAAACCAAACACAAATGCCATCTTTGAAACTAGGAAATACCTGTAACAGTATGCCAAAAGTTATGAAGAAGGCTAAAAATGGACAGAAAAGGATGCCAACTGGAAGCAAATTTGATTCGGCACGCAAAATCCTGAAGTTGCTTAGTAATGAAAAGTACTTATGACCATTGATGGCAATAATGAGGTGCAGGACTAAAAACAGAAGGGTTGTTTGAAAAATCTGTTTATGGAGCACTTAAAACCAGAGTCGCCCACACAGCCAGGTCACTTTTTTTTCTCTTCCTTCAAGTATACTTTTTTCTATCTTATTTCCCCATCAGGGCAAGGTTTATTCTCCAAAGAAACAGATGCAGGAATCTCTAGACATGGCCATCCTTAGAGACAGTGGAGGATGGGGGTGAGGCACCAGATGAAAACTTGCTGTTTACTAGGGCAAGGGCAGGATTTAATGCCCCATCCAGTATACCTCAGATTACATTTTTTTTTTTTTTTTTTTAGATTACATTTTAATTTTTGTTACAGTTTAGTTTTTCTTATTAAATGTATAGTTTTATTTGCATAACAACTATCACAAACCACCTTGAAATATCTGCCTCTCACTTCCTTTCAGGTTCCTTTTTTGCCAGGAGATTCAGACCTTGATCAACTAACAAGAATATTTGAAACTTTGGGCACACCAACTGAGGAACAGTGGCCTGTATGTCTTCATACATTTTTTTTGAAATTTCTATATGGTGTTGTCATGTGACTATTACTTAAATGTATTCATTGTCTTAATTTACTAGTAATATATACTCATTTCAAAACTTATACAAAGTAAAAGTTAAAATTGTGATATATCATCCAGCCACCTATGTACATATAGCCCTTCCCTCGTCCCAGTAATTCTCAACCCATGGTTAATCACTGTGAATTTGGTATAAAGCCTTGCTCTGAGGATACACACACATACATATATATAGAGTTGCATTTTATGTCTTTCATTCTTTAACAAAAATGGGATCACACCACAATTTTTTTTGGCAACCAAAACTCTTTTTACTTAATATTTATTACTGACCTTTTCCTTTTTTAACAGCTACATACTTCATTTTCATGTTAGTTTAGCAACATCTTAATGGATGGATTTAGGTTTATTTAGAGAATTTTCACTAACACAATTAAGCTGTTTCGGTATTATTATTTTTTACCCATTGTCTACAAAAAAGAAACATTTAGTCTGTAGTAAAATTTATAATTTAAATTGCTAAATTTTATATATACAGTTCAGGAAAATATTCTTACTTATTTATGCTTAAATTAAAATTATAGACCTTTTTATTTTATTTTCCTTCCTATCTTCTTTTTTTTTTTTTTTTTTTTTTTTTTTTTTTTTTTTTTTTTTTTTTTTTTTTTTTTTTTTTTTTTTTTTTTTTTTTTTTTTTTTTTTTTTTTTTTTTTTTTTTTTTTTTTTTTTTGTATGTGGGTAGTTCCCTGGCTGGGAATCGAACTCAGGCCGCAGCGCTGACAGTGCCAGCGCCAAAGCCTTAAGCCACTACACCACCAGGGAACTCCCCTATCTTCTGAGGAATAAATAAGTACTAGAAAAGAGAAATTTTAATCAGACTCTTTACCTTCTGATTAAAACAGCAGCAAAATTATCTGAAGCTGAAATTAAGTGTAAGGAGTTTCTTAAGTGTTATTACTTTAGCTTTCTAACTGAAAGTTTGGTATGTGTTCTAACTGTAAAACATGCCCTAATGGCTATCATTTGTTGATACAATTTATCGATAGCTGTGATCCTTTTTGAGTTAATTTTCCTGAGGTGTGAGACTTAGATCAAAGCTCGTGTTTTTTTGCCTATGTGTGTCCAATTACTCCAGTACCAGTTGTTGAAAAGACAGTCTTTCCAGTGAATGCTTTGTACCTTTGTCAAAAATCAGTTCGGCATATTTGTGTAGATCAGCTTCTGGGTTTGCTCTTATGTTCCATTGATCTATATCTATTCCTTTACCAATAACCATAGTTTAATTAAAACAGATGTATATTTAGTCTTGAAATCAGGTAGACTGATTTGTCTCACTTTTCTTCTTTTTCAGAGTTTTTAGCTATTTTAGTTCCTTTGCCTTCTGTATAAATTTTAGAATAATCTATATAATAATTTTGCCTGAATTTATAAAAGAGTTGCATTAAACCTGTATATAAATTAGAGGAGAGTTGACATCTTTACAGTGATGAATCTTCTAGTCCACGAACATGATAGCTCTCACGATTTATTTAGAGCTTTATTTCATCAGTGTTATATAGCTTTCAGTATACAGATTCTACAAATGCTTT
The DNA here is from genome assembly GCA_004026885.1 of Lyroderma lyra. Classification (NCBI taxonomy): domain Eukaryota; kingdom Metazoa; phylum Chordata; class Mammalia; order Chiroptera; family Megadermatidae; genus Lyroderma; species Lyroderma lyra. The sequence continues at coordinate 572,628 of PVJL010000018.1, forward strand.
GTTAGATTTTCACCTAACAAAGTATTTTATTGTTTTTGAGTGATTTTAAATGGCATTTAAAAAATTTCAGTGTACATCACATGTTCGTTACTAATACAGAGAACTACAATTGATTTTTGTATGTTTATTTTATATCCTGCAACCTTGCTCTACTTATTAATTCTAGCAGTTTTTAAATAGATTCTTGGGGGAGTTCCCTGGTGGTGTAGTGGCTATGGCTTCAGCACTCTCAATGCTGTGGCCTAGGTTTGATTCCCAGCCAGGGAACTACCCAAAAAAATAAAAAATAAAAAAAAAAGATTCTTTGGATCTTCTCCATAAATCATCATATCCATATGACAATTTTATTTCTTCATTTGAGATCTATATACCTTTCAATCCTTTACTTAAGTTTTAATTATAAAATTGTTTTTACAGGATATGTGTAGTCTTCCAGATTTTGTGACATTTAAGAGTTTCCCTGGAATCCCATTACAACACATCTTCATTGCAGCAGGAGATGACTTGCTGGCTCTCATACAAGGCTTATTCTTATTTAATCCATGTACTCGAATTACAGCCTCACAGGTATTTTAGCATTATCTTTCTTATATTAGAAAATATGAGGATAATCTTAACTGTAGCATTGATAAAATAAAAAATAGAATTTCATAAGATTTGCTAACATTCCTTAAATACTGGAAAGATGTGCTTTTGTTTTGTTCTAAGGAATAACAATTTTTTTTCCAAGCTGCAAGCACTGTTCAGACTGTATTAAATTACACTGTGCACACACAACTATGGGAGAGGTTATAATTTAAATCTTGTGCCAAGCCTAATGCCAAAAGTGTTTTATTTTGTTTCTCATAAAACGCACTCTGGCCATTGTCAGTCAGAAGGGATAATGGAGTGGAAATGGTATAGTCTGATATAACTATGTGCTTACAAGAGATTGAAAGATATTCTAAATAGAACAAACACTGAAACTGACAGTTTTTAAGGGAAATACAATCAGAATAAAAAATTGGGGAGACCAAGAGTATCTGCTCTTTTAAAAGAAGGGAGAAATGTTATCCAACATGAAAATACAAGACCTACATACAAATAAAAAGGGGTAGAGTCACAAACACCTAAAATCTGGGCAGAGATATGTAAAAATGCAACATAGTGCAATGATTTGGCTTCAAAAAGAAAGAGAAGGATTAAAATAAAAAGTCAAGTCTTCAGACCTAACAAAATGTGTTAATGCATAATATATCAAGAATACAAAGTGGATTTTTTTTTCCACTTAATTACAGATTACCAAATCATTGTTTAATGCATTTATTTCTGTAAGCCTTCTCTTTTTAGCAGTACATGCTACATTAGTACATACCTGGTAGGTATTTTACCATTAGAATTACTCTTCTAACTTTAGACAAGTAACTTGTTACTCCTACCCAAACAGACACACACACACGAGATCAGACAATTTTGCGAACTCATCCTAGAAAACGTGCAACATACCTCATTGCTCAGTATCACTACAGTTACCTTCGAAGTACTCCCCTTGAGAAGCTAGCTGTGCACTAACGCATTGCCTAGTCCATCCTTCAGTGCAATTTTGGAACTCTTTTTCTGCAAACGCCTTCAGAGCTGTCATCCCCAGAATCTAACAATTAAGTTTGCGACTCTTAAGTACAAACAACTCGGTATGGTGTCATAACCTTGGTAAGGACCTAGCTGTACCATGACAGTTCTGATGGCCATTCCAGAAAAAGAATTCCAAAATTGCTTTGAAGGGTTGAGTAGGCACTGGCGTCGGTGCATAGGTTCCCAAAGGGAGTATTTCGAAGGTGACCATAGTGATTTTCAGCAACGAGGTATGTAGCCCTTTTTCTAGGATGAGTTTGCGAAATTAATTGTATGACCTCATACATGTTATCTACCTCATTAGAAACTTGGGACTAGGTTAAATTATCCAGAAAGTTGTTTTCATTAATAGTAAAACTCAAACCTTACAGAAAGTTGGAATGAAACTATCTCTTAAGTCTCTGTGTAGCTCAGAATTAGCTTAGGGGACTGCTGTGATTTGGAAGTAATACTTTAGAAATGAAACTCTTAGAGTGAAGAATCTCTAAATTATTACTTCAAATGATACAATGTTAGGGGGGAAATGCTTGAAGAGTATATGGACTTCTTTTTGTTCCTAAAAGGATTATCCAAAAGGAAGTAACTTAAATTAAGTACTGTGGCTATTAAACAGTACTATGTTTCAAGTAAGTATGAGCTTGATAAATTTATCATTTAGAATAAAACATTTTTATTGGAATTTTGGACTGAAGTAAACTAAAAATCTTACTGACCATTGGACCTGGTAGTTAATAGAAATAACCTTGGGCAAACCCAAGTAAAATTTCTATCAATTTGCAGTGGATTATTAGATCTTAATCTCTTATTTCCAACCTGTTGTATCTTTTTAAAGCTTTATTTTTAATAATTTATATTTATATATGACTTGGAATATGAAGACATATAGATGATATGACAAGTAAACTTGGAAGTTCTTTTTAAGCAAGTTCCCCTCTGTATTTTTTGAACTGTAGAGCCCATAATGCTTAGAGAGCTGAATTATACAGTATTTTACTAAGGACATTCCATATTTATTATAAACTAACTGTGGGAAAAGTAGGAGGTAGTGCCTTTCTTAGAGTAATGAAATTATCAATCTTAAGCTGTAAGATATTTATTTGTAATTTGCATGTCCAGATACTTGAAATTAATTTTGTTTGGGGAGCAGGAGTATTCACACAGTATTTTTAATGTTCCCAACAATTTTGGAGGTTAAATTTTTCTTAAACACAGTTCAGATACTCACTTCAGTTTACTTTCTTTGGTATCTTTTCTTTTAAAGGCATTGAAAACTAAATATTTCAGTAATCGACCAGGGCCAACACCTGGATGTCAGCTGCCAAGACCAAACTGTCCAGTGGAAACTTTAAAGGAGCAGACAAATCCATCTCTGGCAACAAAACGGAAAAGAACAGAGGCCTTGGAACAAGGTAAAACTCTCATTTTTGTAAGTAATGAAATGAATTCAGAAAAGTCCAAATGGCTAATGAGTGGCTAGTGACTGAAGGACAGCTAAGAAATGTAGATTGTGGCTATTTACTTTCTACAAACTTAAATTATATAAGTAGGTAGAATGTGGTATTTTAATTTTTAGCTATATTTGCCCCCATTGAGAATACTTAACTCATGTTCTTTAAAAGGACAAGGGCACTTTTGAGTACCTCAGTGTCACTACAACTATCAATATGTACCTTATTCTCTTCATAAATTCTAATATTTAACAAGTGCTATTGGAAAAGCAAGTAAAGTAAATGTAATTGGAATGAGTAGTGAAAATTGCCATAAAGTGAATAACATTTTTTTTTTTTTTCACCCAGGAGGATTACCCAAGAAGCTAATTTTTTAGTGACACAACACTGGGCAGTATTTTACTACTGAAGGAAATAGTCAAAAAGGCAAATAATGAAAAAATAATAAACATTAAGTAAATGCTATAGAAGGACTTTGTAAATATTCTACACATGTAAAGTATATAAAACTGAGTTATTTTTATTAAATGTATTTTAAAACAAACTTAATTCTGATTTTTCTGATTAAAGTATAAAAATAAGGTAAGTTTGTTATCTGAAATGTAGAATTGAGAATGCATTAAGGAAATATTAATAAAAATAATCATCAGTTATTTTGATGATCTGGCTCATATAGCATCACAAATTTATAGTAGCAGGGGTAGTATTTAAAAACAGAAAAATAGTTTAGTAGTAATGTAGCAAATACCTACTACCCAGATTAACAAATTTTAATACACTAAGTAGGAAAAAAAAAAGATTACAGATAAAATTGAGGTCCTTGTTTCTTCCTTTGCACCCTTCCCACAGGAGAATGACTCTCAGGAAATGAGAGTGTCCACGCACAGGTCTCAAAATTTTATGAGTGATAAGACTGTGTGTCTCGTAGTGTAATTTTTTTTTACTTTTAAATTCCTTCCATGTTAATATATACACATCTAATTTATTTGTTTTAACTGCCAAATAATATATTATGTATGTATATAATATGTATACAACACTACTTACCCATGCTCTATTTATGGATTGCATTATTTTTCCTTTGCTGTATAAAATTTACCATAAATGTAGTATTTAACACAAATTTAACTGGCTCACAGTTCTGTAAGTCAGTTATCTGGCATGGCTCAACTGTATTTTTTGCATAGGCTGAAATCAGTGTGTCAGTCAGACTAGGCTCTTACCTGGGGCTCTGGGGAAGAATCTGCTTCCAAGCTCATTCACTTCGTGCTGTTTTAATACATGTGCCACCTGTCCTTTCTAGCTGTCAGCCAGGAACCTCTCGCAGCTTCTCAAGGCCATGCACATGCCTTATTGCATGGCTTTCTCCATCTGCAAGCCAGCAGCCATGCTTCATATCCATCTGACTTCCTCATCTGCTACCAAGAGCGAAATCTCTGGTTTTTTAAAAAAGGGGGGACTCAGCTGATTGGGTTGCATATGTTAAGGTCAACTCACTTGGACTTTAAAAACATCTTAAAAATCTATTCATGGCAGTACCTAGATCATCCCTAGAAGGAAATCTTGAGGACATCTTCAGAATTTTACCACATGGATATTTAGGTTATTTTCTTTTCAAAAAAAAGAATGTTTATATGGATATGCATTTTTAGTGCTGATATTGCTACATTTCTTCAGAGTAGTTGTATCAGTTTATACTCTCAGTAGCTGTTCAATATTTCTTAAAAATAAAGACGCCCTTTATATTATCCCGCACACAAAAATTTACTCAAAATGGATCAAAGACCTAAAACTATAAAAACTCCTAGAAGAAAACATAGAGGAAAATCTTCATGACATTAGATGTGACAATCATGTCCTGGATATGAACCCAAAAGGTTTTGACTTAATTTCCCTAGTGATGAATGATATTTAGCATCTTTTTCCTATGTCTGCCATTTCTATATCGTTGGTGAAATGTCTGTTCAAGTCCTTTGCCCATTTGTTTTTTAATTAAAAAAAAAAATTATTTTTTAATGGCTCAAGAGCCCCGATTAGGGGCAACAAAAGTAACTTAGAAAAATTGGACTATATCATAATTAAAAACTTGTAATGCATCAAAGGACATAATTAGCAGTGAAAAGGTAACCTATGGAATGGGAAAGAATATTTGCAAATCATATATCAGATAAGGAGCTAATAACTTAGCTAAGCAATTTTTTTAAAATCCAATTAAAAAATGGGCAAAGGTAATGGAACAGTAGGTGGTGAACTTACTATACAAGTTGACAATACACTGTAGAATTGTACACCTGGAACCTATGTAATTCTTGCTAACAAATGTCACCCCAATAAGTCTAACAATAAAAAAATAAAATAAAAAAGTAAAATAACTTGTCAATCAAGAGGCCCCACACCCAGGTGGGCATAACCCCTTACAACTAAAGAAAATAAAAGTGCCAAAGCCTCACTAATTGGAGCTCTTGAGCCATTAAAAAAAAGAAAAAATTTTTTTTAATTTAAAAAAAAAGAAATGGGGGAGTTCCCTGATGGTGTAGCGGCTTAAGGCTTCGGTGCTGGCGCTGTCAGCGCTGTGGCCTGGGTTCGATTCCCAGCCAGGGAGCTATCTACATACCAAAAAGCAAAAAAAAATATATATATATATATAGAAATGGCAGACATAAGAAAAAGATGCTAAATATCATTACCACCATAGCCTGGGTTTGCTTCCTGGTCAGGGAACCAACCAAAAAAATAAAAAATATAAATATAAGAAAAAGAAAAGTGTTGGTGATGAAGAAAAATTGGGACCCTTGTGCACTGTTGGTGAGAATGTAAAATGATGCAGCTGCTATGAAAAACTATGTTTCCTCAAGTAATTAAAAATGTAATTACTGTATCCAGCAATTCCACTTCTGAGTATATACTCAAAAAATTTGAATACAAGGTCTCAAATATATATACTCACCAACACTGTATTAAAGTATCTGTTTCACCTCATCTCTAGCACTCATTCTTTGTGATCTTTTGCTAATTTAATATCTCATTATAATTTTTCATTTATTTCTACTGTGGTTGAATATTTTTTCATGTTTGCTAACCATATATACTCCATCTTGTACGAACTGTTGATTTCAGATTCTTTGTCTACCTGTCAGAGTATTACAAATTCTATCCATTTATATAAATTTGTTTTATATATGAGGACTCTCCAGAAAGTATCCAGCCATGTAATGTAATATAAAAAAATAGAGGCATTTATAGCTGGATTTTTTCCAGATAGCTTTTATACTCATACACACACACACACACACACACATTGAAATTGAAACTTTCTATAGTTTTTTCAATTTGATTGTTTTTTACACTTTCATTTTGGTATTGTTGATAATTCCAGATCCTTCCTCTCCTTACCTTTTATTTTATATGAAGTTATTATATATATACTAGATCTATATATGGTCTATATCCTATTCCATTGACCTGTTGGTACCACATTGCTTTAAATAATGTAGCTTGATGTTATTATCAGAACAATACATTTTATATCTGGTAACAACAGTTCCTCCTCATTCCTTCTTTTCTCAAAATTTATTTGCCAAGTTTTCAGCTTTTATTATTATTTACTAATGACAACTAAATGCTCTACTTTTAACACAACTATGACTGGTTTATATTGTTACCTTATTACTCTGTGTTTATCTCATCTATTTTAGTATTCAGTGTAGCCATATATCTTTTCTTTTCACTAGAGATCATAATTAGATAAGTTTTATTGTAATTGCTGACAATGCATTTCCTGTGACATAATCGTAATGCTATTAATATAGCAATATTCCCAAAAGGTATTAAAGATCATTACCATGTAATATTTATAGAAAAAAACTAAATGGCCTAAAATTCAGTATCAAAACAAGTTAATTCAAAATGGTCTGAGTACCAGAATTCTGTGTAGATTTGGCAACAAAATGTCACCACTCTGACCAAAAAGAATCTATGGATATACTTTGACTTCTAATATACTTCTGCCAAAGTCCCAACTTTTTATTGAGGTTAACTTAAGGAAATCATTTTTAAATTTTATGTGGCAAATGAAAAATCCTGAAAAACAAATAAAACAAGATGAATATTTCAAAAATTAACATTCGATCACTCCTAGACATTGTTATTTCTTAAGAGCATTAATTGACATTATATTGTTGCTTGAGCTAGTCAAAAATCCCTATTAGTTCATAGTTAAATAATTTTTTTGTTTTTCTCAAAAATTTCTATTTTTTTGTTAAGATGTTGGTAAATACTGAAAACTTTATAAAATAATTATAAATAAAATGTCAACACAATAAATTTCTTGTAGAAAACATGTGAGTATTTAAGCTGCCGACTAAAATTTAGAAATACCCAGAAAACATACAAATGCTGAAGATGTAACATTTGCACAATCCTTTTTCAAAGTCTCTTGATTATAAACAGCTCTCAGTTCAAATTTCAACTGGGTTGTCTTCAAAACATATTTGATGGTAAGGAACGGGATCTTTTCAGATTGCTTGTGTAGTTTTGGTCTGTGTGAAGGTGCTGGATTGAACAAATGCAGCCCACAGAATTAAAAATTTGAACACTTGAGTGTACAGGATCACGCAAAACAGAGAATTGTGTAGTTTTCTGCCAGGGATTTTTTAATGGAAAATTGTCTTTCATAGGATTTTTTTCTTTATTCTCTTTTGAGCCTGAGTTTTTGTCTTCCAATGCCCGAGAGAGCATGTAACTAACTTTTCTTTGATGAGCCAAAGCTTCTTCTTTATCATTCAGCTGCATGCACAGAAATTAAAAATGTAGCAGTCAGTCAGTAAATTACAATACAGAGCTATAGTCAGAAGTATTCTATGAAAATGGACAATATTCAGTCTGTCCAAGTCCATCAATATGAATAAATTAATTAGGTGTCCACTGATTCCCAAGCATTTTTTTAAAGAACAGAAAACATTCCTTCTGTTGAAAATTTTGTCGCTGGATAAAGAGGGAAAAAATATGTGAAGGCTGTCTGAAAAGCATCCAGTTATGTAATACGAAAAATAGAAGCTTTTTTTTTTTTCGGATTTGTTTCCAAGACAGCCCTTGTATATGTATATAAAATCAACACGTAGTTATCTCTGTAAAAGAAAGTTGAAGTTACTTATATATAAAATTGTTTGCATATATTTATATGCAAACAAGTAACTAACACTTCCCTATAGATAAGTATATTTATATGAGTCTCTTTAGTCCATCTATGAAATGGGGATAACGGGACTGATTTCAGTCTTGTGGTAATGATTAAAGGATATAATGTTTGAGGAAGTGCCTTGAATACTTAAAAAAGAAATCCCTGAATAAATAGGTCTTGTCATGAACTGTATATATAAATGCAGATGACAGAGATACCTGGAGTTAATTACAGGGATCAACCTCTTTTCAGATGTGGAGTTTTAAACTTGCTTAAGAGGAACATGCAGAGTTTAAGGAGATGAAGATTGTAACTCTAGAGGAGGGTACCTCAGCCACGAAAAGGGCAGAGAAGGCAAATGTAGAGTGACAGAGTTGAATTAATGAGAAGCAAAAACATTAGCTTAACCACAACCTCAAACAAATAGAAAGCCAAGACTAACCAAATCTATTAGCATCTTAAAGACTTCCTGAGGATCATCCTGGTCTTCAACCCTCTTAGAACTGTTTTCTGTAGGAATCAGACCCAATAGTTTCTGCCGTAAGGTCTTCTTAGTCCTTTGTGATAGTAATCCTAAAATGGAACATGAAAATCCAGCTGAGACATAAAAAGACCCTCATTAATGCAGAACTTCCAGGAAAAGAGGTAAGTCTGAACCAAGGCAATTCATCCTTCTTTTTTTTTTTTTTTTTTTTGCTTTGTGGTATGTGGATAGCTCCCTGAGTGGGAATCGAACCCAGGCCGCAGCACTGACAGTGCCAGCGCCAAAGCCTTAAGCCACTACACCATCAGGGAACTCCCTTATTCTTGACTCAGTCCGGAGGCTGTCCTCAGGAGATCTGTAGCTCAAGTGAGTCAGGTAGCAAAGCACAGTAGTAACAGAAGAGCCTTTAGAGCAGCGGTTCTCAACCTGTGGGCTGTGACCCCTTTGGGGGTCGAACGACCCTTTCACAGGGGTTGCCTAAGACCATTGGAAAACACATATCAGATATTTACATTACGATTCATAACAGTAGCAAAATTACAGTTATGAAGTAATTTACAGCAACGAAAATAATTTTATGGGGGTCACCACAACATGAGGAACTGTATTAAAGGGTCACGGCATGAGGAAGGTTGAGAACCACTGCTTTAGAGGCACGATGGCAAATGCAGGAAAGGGCCCCAGTATGAGAATCCAGAGCAATGCCCTGACAATCTGGCATCGCCGTTCCTCCGCCCCCAACAATGGCTGCCCCAGGGGAGAGAATGCAGCCCATGCCTGCAGATCATCTAAGTCTTCAGCCAGCAATCCAGGTTTGTATGTGATTTCCCAATTGTGTCGGCCACTTTCCCACATTATTTGAGAACACTGTGCAGGCCACAGGTGGCCTCTGAACCATGCAAACTCTGCGTAATGGACTTGAATCCTCATTTACCCACTTACTAACTGCGTGTCCAAGTTCTCTGAGCTTCATTTCCTCAGCTCTAGAATAAGAACAAGAGTATCTATGCCTCAGGGTTGCTGTACCATTAACTAATAGAGCATAGGCTGGGAGAGGAGAGTGGGCAGTTAGTGTTTGTTTAATGGGTACAGAGTTCTTGGGAAGATTAAAAAGTTTGGGAGATGGATAGTGGTGATGGTTACAAAACAATGTAAACATACTTACTTAAAAATGGTTAAAGTGGTAATTTTAGGTATATTTTACCACCAGGAAAAAAAAAAACCATTTTTGAAAGCACCTAGTCCAGGTGCTGACATCATGTTCAAAAGTCCACATCAAGAAATATATGCACTAATACTGTTCTTCATTCATAGAAAGGATGCAATTTGTGTAGGAGGTACAAAATTTGTAGATTTATAAAAAAAAAATTTGATAATGTTTTTGGAATGCTCTGCAAGTGGTCTAATGGAAAACTGAGAGCAGATAACCCACAGCAACTTGGGCTCCACCTGACCTCTTCTGCAAGCAGCTGTGGCAAAGCAGAAAAGCCAGACAAGTTAACACACTCAGCAACTTGGATGAGTGGATAGATGAATCTCTATTTTCAGTCAAGAAAAAGGAAATATATTTATACCCTATCAGAACTTGTCTGATATCAAGCTGCCATATCAAGAAAAGTTGATACCTTAAGTGTTAACCACACAAGAAAATGACCTGTAATAAGCATCCTGGACCTCTTCAGGTTATTGAACTATACTAGTAAAATGAATCAAAACCTTGTCACTAAGAAACTTCACAAAGAGCTACCTAAACTTGTATGGACTTGCAAAGGCTTTTCAGAGATGAATCAATTATTTCAAATTCTGCTTCCAATCTCTCTCAGTGCCTTAATGGAAAACAAAGATTGGGAGATATATCTCTCAAATCATATTTTCTATGGAAAAGTTTCTGAGGTCTGTTACTAGCTAAGAAAGGTAGGAATTCTTGAATATAAAATGAGTATATATTCAAATGCTGAAATGAATATGAATCTACCTCTTAGGAAAAATCCCTGCTTTATCTACATAGCACTGTCTTTAGGCCAGCCTCCACGCATAGTTGGGGGACCTATGCACAATGCAACAGGCTTTCATAAGATTACTTTAACCATGTCTTTCCTCTCCTTTTCTTTCTCCCGTCACTCTTCTCCCTACACAAGCAAGCTAGATTTCCAAAGGAATTTGTCCTCAATACACAGAACACCAAGGCTGCCCTCAAAGAATATACCTTTGAAATTTTTGCAGTCTAGCTCCTATCAAGGGCCTAGTTGAGAGATCACCTATACATCTGCTGTCCATGGCAGAACCATTAATAGATATTCTTAATGCTTTCCTCTGATTCCTAAAAGGCTATATATACATGGACTATTAGCTTATTTCCCTGGCAAATCACCTACCTTGTATTGGACATTGAAGTTACATCTTCAGCTTTTATCAAGGGATTATTACAGAAAACCACCAACATACTGATTTTGTATTTACTTTAAATGACTGTTGAGGACTTAGCCATTATATTTGCTCAATGGCCTCAATAAGTCTCGTGTCAGAAAAACTTCTAGAAGTTAACTTCAAGACAGTGTGGAATGACACATTAAGAATGAGAGATAAGGAGTTCCCTGGTGGTACAGTGGCTAAGGCTTTGGCACTGTCAACACTGCGGCCTGGGTTCAATTCCCAGCCAGGGAACTACCCACATAAGAAAAAAAGAATGAGAGTTAAGAAACATATTTTCCCTTTTGACATATTAGAAAATATTTAGAAATAGTCATCTCAGAATTTTAGTACTAAAACATTTATTTAAACTTCTTATAAACTCCACTAATCTTTCTTGTCTGATAAATGGTTTCAAATTGGAATTTTGTGTGTTTTTTTTGTTTTTTTTGTTTTGTTTTTTGTTTTTATGTGGATAGTTCCCTGGCTGGGAATAGAACTTAGGCCATAGCACTGACAGTGCCAGCGATGAAGCCTTAAGCCACTACACCACCAGGGAACTCCTCAAATTGGAATTTTAAATTGAACCAATATGGGAGTTCCCTGGTGGTGTAGTGGCTTAAGGCTTCGGCACTGCGCTGTCAACGCTGCGACCTGGGCCCGATTCCCAGCCAGGGAACTACCCACATACTACCAAAAAAAAAAAAAAAAAAAAAAATTGAACCAATATGAATTCTACTGAATAGTACTGATAAAGGTAAATTGATACAGACCTTTTAAAGAAACTAAAATTTCTTAAAAAATAACAACTACTTTGTTTATACTTGGACAATCTACTTCAACTGTAATTTTATTCTTTTATGCCATTTTTTTATATTTTACAATAATACAAAAAAAAAACAGCCATAGACTTTGGTAAGGCTAGTGAACCAAACCTAAACCTTAACTTCTGTTTTATTTTTTATAAGAACATTTTATTTATCCAACTTAAGATATTTCGTCTACCAAACAATGTCTCTTCCAGAATCACACGTCAATAAAGTTAATTAAACTTTATTGATGTGTGATTCTGGTACATTTAATATAGATGAATTTAATGGGTTTCACCGTCATTTTCAATATTATTTATTTTTGGCAGTTGCTCTTTTTAACCATCTAGCACTCTTATTATTTTTTCTATTATACTAAATATAGTCTTGTTTAAATGAAATAGAAGAGTACTAAAAAAGAGATTCTCCTGTTAGTTTATGGTTTTATTGACCCCAATAAGCTCATCTGCACATGTAATACCAAAGGACCCCTTTTTCCCATAGTAACTAAATTTTTAAATAAATCATATGTAAAATTTCAATTATATTCTCCATTATATTAAATGTGCTTAATCAATTTTGATTATAACCAAAGACAACTGAAATTATACCTGATTATTGCCATTAAAATTTATATTTACCATCCTCTTTAAGGTGCTTCCAATTAATCCATTTTGTTTCTTTTTTACACAGTTTATCCATTTGCGTCAATCTTAGTGCGTGGTCATTTTTCCTCATTAATTGTTGCTCAAATGCAATTCTGAATGCATCTGCCATTATGTAAGCTTCTTCTTTAGTCTTCTGCAAAAGTTCTAACTGGTTTAGAAAGAAAATTTGAGAGATGTCAGGCAAACCCAGAATTATTATTGGCTGAATGCTGAGTCAGATTAGCAAATGCAGTCTCCCTGCCTAACATGGGTCTACTGTCTGTCTTCCGTATATTTCATCTGCTTAAACTAATTGGTACTTGCCAGTTCTCTTCTACAGTAGCTGCCCACTCTGAACTAGATTACCAGAAATTTCCCTTGTGGTGCCTGTCAATTCCATTAATCCAACTCTTGGACCTCATTATCCTAGACAGGCCCTGTATGTGTTCTGCCCAAGAAAGAAGAAGGGAAGATGCCAAAGGCTGCATTTCAGTACTGCCTTGGGAATTCTAAACAAAACCACTGAAAATAATATTGAATATCACCTTTCAGATACCTCCCTATAGTTAATCCTGACTGTGATCTTAATGCTTTTCCTAATGAACTGTTACGTTGAGCTGTTAGCTTGCCTATGGACTTCGAAGACTTTAAATTCCATACCTTCACTAAAGGTAAAATATCATTAAAATTATGGTCCATATACTGTATTTGTTATTAAAGCCTAATTATAATGGTAGCTATCATTTGATTAAATGCTGGGCATATACATGGCACTGTGCTAAATATATGCCTACTTCCTCTATTTCCTACAACCCTCCAAACTAGTTATCACCCTGTGTCCAAAGCCACACAGCTAGAAAATGATGAATCTCAGATTCAAACCTAGGTCTGGCTAGTACAAAGATTCCTTCCACTGTACCTTGCTGCTTTCCTAAATGAGCTTCATGTTTATCTCCACATTAATGTGTTATGGATCCTAGTATTTTAGCATAAGTGTACCTTTTCTTCTAACAAGCAATAATTTTAGGGTTATGTATAGACAAAAGAAATAGAATTTAGGAAATATTAACTACAATCTTAGGGAAACAACTTTATGTGACTACAATATCATGCCAAGCACTACTAGTGTTCTAGAACCATGTAAACAAAATCCAGTTTATAAGTTAATGCTATAATATATAAGTAAGTATGAGTTCCATAGCCAGTGATTGCTAAAATGAAGCTAATCATGGCAGGTACTTCCATTTATTTCACTGTTAATAGAGAAACAAAACCAAAGCTTTCACTGTTTTGATAATATGATACCTCTTGTTTGAGCTCAAGAAGCGTTTTCCGAGCAGATGCTGCCATTTTGGCACAGGAACAGGGACTCCCTTTGGGACCATGACAAAGGCAGGCTCCAAGGACAGCAAGCTTTAAATCCAAAAGCATCACCTGTTACTAAGTGTCACACTGCTTAGCTGGACACAAACACAGGGGCACACCCACAGATACCCATGCACATTTCTATTCAAGCATCTGATTCAAAGAAACTAGAAAGAAAAACAAAAACAGAAGAAAGCTGAGACCAGGATTTCAAGATCCAAATAGACTACATAGAAATGAGGAATCTCATGCACAAAGGGTATGGTGCCAGCAACACTGAAGAACCTACCTCGGCAAACCCATGGGCCTCTTTCACTCACTCTCAATTTGCTAGGTATGGGGCTACCCTAGAACAGCAAATGGTGGTGGCAGAAAGAAAAGGGAAAGTAGAAAATATCCCTCTTGCTAAGCTTGTGTACCTGCTTGCTTACCTCAAGACCCGAAACCTCTGCAAAATCACTTTTATTATGGCACATGTTTTCTTGAACTATCTTCTGCTGTTTGATATCAAGCATGGCAAGTGCCTCCAAATACTGTTGATTCAAACCTAGCAAAGGCCATAACACAAAAATAACAAACAAAGCAATCATGAATATTAATGAAATATCCTTTTAAAAGCATAGAGAACTTAATAGCATAAAGGAAGTAATACAACATTAGCAAATAGGATAATTTTTGGTAATATTTCAGAAACATCTTAATAGAGTTTATCAAAAAAATTCCATATAAAACATCAAATGAAGAAGTTATAAATGGTACTACAAAATACCATTATTAATTACTTCTAACTAAAGTGGAAAATATTTGTAAATATTCCTTAAATTAACAAAAAGTGTTAGTTATGAGTGCTAACTCTGGCCTCATCTAATCTTGTGACAGCAACATCACATACTTATTTCTTACAAGCAATACATAGACAGCAGGCCTGGTCCACAAAATCTGACCCCTTCCAGAAAATCTGATAGAACAGTGGGTATCAAGTGAGATAATACATTTGTAACACTAGATAGAATGTTGTTATTTCTAATATGGAAGTAACTTTACAACCAAAGTCTGGTCATTTGCTCTGGAAAACTTTGTAGTATTTTCAAAGAGAAAACATACAAATTATTCCCTATAAAAAAAAAATAAAGAGTTTGTGGATAGTGAGATGACCAGACGATTAGATCTCATGTATTATATCAAAAGTACCAACTATCCAAACTCTATCAGATATTTTTATTAAGAGTTTTTACAAGAGTCTGCCAAACCATTTAGAACAAGAGGGGTCCTGCCATCTACTGGAGAACAGAAAACAGTAACTCTTGTGGCAGGGTGGAGTGGTAGCGAGGGAGGGGAGGGGTTGTGGGTATGAAAAGCTTCTGTCCTGAGAACCAACCTAATACAGGAGAAACCTGCCTCAATCTGCTCAAATTACTGGCACTGAGAAGCACCATCTGTTTCTCACTCAGGGCCATTGCCACAACTCACTACACTACGCAGTAATTACCTGACTTAGAGCTTATTTTGTTCAAGACACCACTTTAAAACAGCTTCTGCTCAGAAGGGATAATCAACATCTCAACATTTTATCAAAAGTTGGTACCACTGTAATATTCTTAAAACACTTCAATACTTTTCATTAACCTTTGTCATAGGCGGTTCATCATATAAGAGTGGGTGTGTGTACACACATATACACCTGACTCTTGAACAACATGGGTTTAAATTGCATGGGTCCCCTTATATGTGGATTTTTTTTCAATAAATATTGGCCCTTCTTTCCCTCAGATTTTGCATCTGTGGATTCAACCAACCTCAGACTGAAATACCGTTCTGAATTCGAGGATGTGGAGGACGGACTGCATGCATTGTTCTATGCCGTTTTATGTGAGCATTTGAGCATCTGCGTATTTTGGTATCCATGGCGGGTTCTGGAACCAATCTCTTGCAGATACAGAGGGAAGACTTAAGTTTTGGAGGAGTCAAAAATTATATGCAGATTTTCAACTGCATGACATCAGTGCCCCTAACCCTCATGTTGTTCAAGGATCAATTATATATGTAAAAATTGTCAAGGCTTCATGACTCAAATAATATCTTGAAAAAATAAATATAATTGCATTAGTGATAGTCACAGAAGACCCTTTTTGAAAGAAAATAATGTTGAAGAACTATACAATTATAAACTTTTCCTGAGTATCCCAATAAAACATATACCTGCTCAAACATCAGGTGCTCTACCATTTTGTTTTTCACTGAGTATAAAAATTAAAGAATAAAGGAAGGTGGAAACAAATTGGGTTTTTTTTTGTTTTTTGGTTTTTTTTGTTGTTGTTGGTTCCCTAAGCGAGGATCAAATGAAAAAATTGTTCAATAGTTATGAGATTTTATTTTGGAAAGATGGAAATGTTATGGAACTAGGTAGTTGCACAACATTGTGAATATTGTGAATTGTTCACTTTTAAATAGTTAATTTTATGGAAATTTCATGACAAATTTTTTAAAATTAAAAACCTAACTGATGCATCTCTTCTCTTATCCTTAAAATATATTAGTTCAAAATACCAGCACTTTGTCTCTATAGATATGTGTGTTCTTAACACAGGACCCTCTTTATAAAAGGAATCTTTTAATATTTTTAAAGAATCATCAAAATACCACTCTTACTTGCATTTTCAGACTTCAGCATTTTAATTTCTTCTGTTTTTAGTTTCAAAGTTTCTTTGAGGACTGCATTTTCACAGTTTAACCTGGAAAAAAGTACCCTCCAAATAACTATGACATTAGCACTTCATACTTAAATGAAAATATTTTTATCCTATAATTAGAGCACAAAAATCTAAATATAATTTTTCCTACTTCAAAACAGTCTAGAATTTATATGTGTCACAAAATATAAACAATTTAAAAGAGTATGGTAAGATTTTTCTGTATACTTAGGTGAGAAAGAATTAGAACCAGACATATCCTTAAGATATTCCCTTTGAATACTCTATTTACTAAGTTTTAATTCAACTACCAACTGTTAATATATATATCTAAGGCTTAGGCCACCTTCAAAACTTGCATAAAAGATACATAGAAAGTTTTATCTATTGACTAGAAATTGGAATTACAAGAGTTCCTAAATCACCCAGCACCAAAGGCATAAACAATTTTTTGGTGTGTCACTAAAAGCAGTAACCAAATTATCTGGTCAATTTATGACTTTAAATAAAATACTTATCAAGGCATTGTTTGTGAGAAATGTTCTATGCTGTGCTCAGGATTGGCCTCAGATCATTACAACAGTGGTCATGAAGTTAAAGCTTCCCAATTAAAAGTGAAATATAAATCAAAGGCATTCTGCTTCTATGAACTACGTAAATTAGTAACATGAAATCAGGTTGTCAAATAAGGTATGTAGCCCTTGAGGAATAAGGCACCTCTGTTAGTAAAACCTCTTCCCAAGAGATTAAGTCTGTGAATTCTGTGGATTCCAAATGAATTCTGACTAAGGTTATGAGAAAATTTTTCAGATACTTAGAAACATTTTATTACATCCACTTAAATTACTTAGATTACTTTTTAAATGGTACCATATTTTGCCATGTATAATGGGCACATTTTTACCCAAATATGTGAGGGAAAAATAAGAATGTACATTATACATGGGTAGTACTAATTTCATATCTATATCAATGTTTTTATTCTTTTATTTATACTTATGAATTAAAAGCATAACTCTAGAAATCAATAGTGATATCTGCATGCAAATTAATACCCTGGAAGATAATAATATATTTTTATACAAAAAAATTTTATACATAAAATTTCTTATACCCTGTACTTGGTTTTTGTGTTTTGTAATTATTTGTTACATAAAATTTCTTATACCATAATATGTTAAAAAAATAAATGCTAAAATTCTTTTATAATGCAAAAAACAAGTATCTAAATATAAACAAATAAAAATTTGAATTAAAAAATTAAAAGATTTTTTCCCTGAAAGTTTTGGGCCAAAAATGTGGGTGCACCTTATACATAGGACCTCAGTATACCCAGCAAAATACCATAATTTATTAAAAACCTACTCAGTCAAATGCATTAACTTTGCTATCCAGGTAACTATTTTTGTGTAGCCCTCATAATAAAACATCTTCTGCTTGCCCTGCTTAATTGAAGGGTATCCTAAAAGGCAATCTACTGACCAAGTGTGAATCTGTATATGTGAATCAGAATGTTCTAGGTTCTGTGCAGCCAAAACAAAATCCAAAAAAAACAAATTAGGTAAACAACACCATCAAAAAATTAAAACATATGATATATTCTCTTGATGAGGCTATGGAAAAACAGGCACTCTCACATGTATTCTGGCAGAAATGCAAAGTGGTACAATTCTTATGCAGAGGAATTTGAAAGCATCTAATGAATCTACATATGGATTTACCTTCTGACCCAGCAATTTTCCTTCTAAGAATTTACCCTGAAAATACATCTCTAACAATACAAAAGTATGTATGTCAGGTTTATTTACTGCAGCATTGTTTATAATCACAAAATACTGGAAGCAATCTAAGTGCCTAAATGCAAGGAATGGTTGAGTACACTATGGCACATCCAAACAATGGAGTGATTTCCAGGATATATTATTAAATGGAAAAATCAAAGTATAAAGGAGTATCTATAGCAGACTATCTTTTGTGTAAGAAAGAAGGGGAAATAAGAAAAAAATATATATATATATATCTGCCCATTCATGCAAACAGAAGCACAGGAAGGATAAATCAGAGAATAATAAATTGTTTATCTGCCGACGGTGAGGGGAAGGCAGAATGGCAAGAGGTTGAGAATGCTGGAGAGGGCCTGGGGGGCACATGGCACTTCTAATACACCTTTCTGAATAATTCAGACTTCTGGAAGCATGGCAATGTTTTACAAAGTAAAAAAATAAACAAATTTAAATAAGTAAATCAACAAAGATGGTAAAAAAACAACAACCCTAAAATAGAATACAAATAGAAATAAATTATCGTAAATGAACAACATAACCATACTAAAAAGTAAAAAGAAGAAACTAACCAAGTAACCTTTGAATACAGGAGTCTAACCATATACCCCCAGGCTAAAAACTGCAAAAAAATATTCAACCAGTTAGTAGGTTTTATTTTACAATGGTATGTATAGCAATTCTACAGCTACTTTCTGCATATTCTATGATGGAAAAATAAGTAAATAGGAGGGCTGTCCGGAAAGTATCCAGCCACATTATATGAAAACTAGAGGTATTTATGGCTGGATTTCTTCCGTATAGCCCTTGTATACTGGGTAATAGGAGCCAGGTTTCTCACTGTAGGAGTTACAAATGTGAAAAGGGCAAAGCTAAAATGAACCCTATGGTGATGGACTGAAATTGGAAATATGAGTATGGACGCAGGGTTTTTAACAGATTGATAGATGACAGATAGATAGACAGGTGGATGACAGAGGTGTATGGATGTGTCAGTGGGTGTATATGTGTGTGTGTGTGTCTTTTCCAGCTCTGTCCCCTGAGAAAACCTTCTAGCAATGACTCCCCATTAGCAATGAGCACCTAGCACTAAGATCTTGATTTCCAAGCACATTCCCCCTTAAAAGGGCTCCTTGAAGAAATACTTTATGTTGTGGGTGTACTGGCCTATAATATCTTGTACCAGAAAGCAAGAAAGTGCTCAGGGAATAATAGGAAAGTGTCAAAAAGTCACAGAAGCCAGTTTCAAGGAGCTCCCATTGACCAAAGTTGACAAATTTTAAACATCAAAAGAAATTATGATAGTAATAGCTTTTAACCCATTAACTAATGCAAGAATCTATGCGTCCATATTCATATAATAAAAAAAACAATGAGAGAAAGAAAATTTCTTACAGTAAGATGCCAATAAATAAATGCAAAAGGAACAACGGAATTCAAACATTGCCATTTGGCAGCCAACACATAGTAATTACTTCAGTCAGTGGATATAAAAACCAGTGGGTAAAAGTCTGATGAGTAACAGTATGTTTATATAATTGCAAAGTATCTCCCCATAAGATGCTTACTAAAACAAGGGGAAAATTTGTGACTAGAGTACAGATTGAGAGCAGATACTATACCTACACTAAGTTATCAAGATTCAGTACTAGAAATGGGACACATTAACATCACATGCTTCCTAATGTGGTTCATTGAAGATATAATATCGCTTCAGTTGTAATCTTGCCAAAAATGCATAACCTGAATCTAATCCAGACATTTGCACTGTGGGATATTTTATGAAATAATAGGCCTGTCCTCCTCAAAAGAAACACTGAAGAATTGTTTCAGATTAAAGGAGACTAAAGTTTAGACATGACAACCAAATGCAATGTATGATCCTGTACTGGATCCTGAAACAAGGGAAATTTTTTCTGTCTTTTGCTGTAAGGACATATTAGGATAACTGACAAATCTAAATAAAGTCTATAGATTAAAAACTAGTAATGAGTTTTATATATGCTATGATTTTAAAAGAGAATATCCCTTAAAAAATAAAAACTGAATTATTTATAGTAATGAGGCCTTATTTAAAGCAACTTACACTTAGAAATGTAAATCTAAATCTACATATTTAACTACAAAGAGAAAGAAAGGGAGAAAGAATGATAAAGCAAATATGGTAGAGTTAACATTTGGAGAACTTGAAAAATATATAAGAATCCTTTGTACTGTTCTTACCAGTTTTCTGTAAATCTTTAATAATCTAAATTAAAAGTTAAGAAATAATAAAAGATTAGGTACTAAAGTCATCTATAACCTCAGATATCAAATCATTTTCTCAATAATTGACTTTAGAAAAAGTATATACTGTAATTTAAAGTTATTAAATTCACACTAATAAAAGAGCTACTCAAAAAATTTTGCTTCAAAAAATAGGGCTGATGCTAAAATAACTTGGAAAACATGGCTCTTACACTGTATTTGAAAATACAGTTTATACAATATTTTTTAAAAAGAAAACACAAAAATATGGAGCTGGCAAATGGATAAGCAATAAGAATTTTATATTTACAGTTAGTTCAAAGAAGAAGAAAGCCTAAGCTACATTAAATTAACAGACACTTTAAAGATTTCCAAAGAAGAACTATAGAGTAATAATATACAAACCTGTCATATTTTTGGTTCCAAGATTCCTCTATATTTTTAAATCTATTATGATCAAATTCTATTTCCCACTGCAAGGCATTTATTTCCTACAAGAAAAAAATAGCACTTTCATGGAAAATTCCACAAAGAAATCACTTCAAGACCTTAAGAATAGGTGAAATACATCATTTAATAATTTCACAGAAATTTGTTAAGGAAAACAACTAATCATTGCTCAAAAAGTGTCTATGACATTTGTAAACATATATAACTCTTTAGCACTCAAAAGAGCTTTGCCAAACCTTACTCAGTACAGGAGAAAGTTCAAATTGTTTAGCTTAAATATTTCCTGTCTCAACCTAGATTTCTCAGCATCCCCACCCCCAACCCATGCACACTCCACAAGCTACATACACTCCTGAAAGTCTGAGCCCAGGGCAGTTCCTTGAGGGGAGGGTACAACAGGCACAGGAACAGGACCTTCGAAGGTAATTCCTAACTACCTTTTCAGTAAAGATGAGGTAGTCAGAAAGAGGCAGGCTCTGCAAGCAAAGAAAGAAAAAGAAGAAAACTAGGAAGTGTCAACTTGGCAGACCTCCTACTACCTTAAAATGGAGAAATAAAAGAATCCTTAATTCTTTGGCAATTTGAAATCTCTTTTGGATTATAAACTCCAAAAGGGAAGGAACGACATGAAATTGAAGCACACCTAGCAGAGGGTATGCAGAAATAACATGACCATTAGTATGGTGACTTTTAAGGAAATTGTTGCAAACCTTATTGGATTAACAAGTCTACACTAAAATGCAAATACCTTCTCCAAGGATCTCTTTTGTTCCACAGTTTTTTGAAGCACTGCCTGGGTATGACTTGTGGCTTTGCCAAATATTGCCTGACAAAAATAAAAATCATATCAGTCTAAATGAAAATTTTTTAATTTTTATTTTATTGTTAAACCTATTAGGGTGACATTGGTTAACAAGAATTACATAGGTTCCAGGTGTACAATTCTACAGTGCATCGTCTGTGTGTTGCATTATGTGCTCACCACCCAGTGTCAGTTCTCTTTCTGTCACCAAATATTTGGCTCCCCACCCCACACCTGCTCCCCGCTTGCCCCCAGGTAACCACTAAACTATTGACTGTAAATTTAATTTCTAATCACTCCTACATGCACAGTGAAGTTCACAGTTTTATTTTAAGACAACAGAAAATTAATTTGAGATGAGACTGACTTTCCAGAGACCGCTTTTTTGTGGAGCATTTGATAGTTGAAAAGTCAGAACATCTTGGTTTGGCTGTTTTCCAGTGAATGTGAGAATGAATAAAAGAATTTTCCACACAAAGACTTGTACATGAACATTCATATGAGTATTATGCCAAAAAGTGGAAACTGAACTGCAGATCAACTGGTGAAAAGATAAACAAAATCTGCTATATCTATACAATGGAATATTATTTGGCAATTAAAAGGCAAAAAGTACTCATAAATGCTACACCATGCTTGAACCTCAAAAACATGCTAACTAAAAAAACCCAGATGTAAAAGAATTGAGGCACATAGTATATGATGCTACTTATATGAAATAGAAAAGGCAAACCTATAAGACAAAAAGTAGATTAATGGATGTCTGGGGTTGAGGATGGGGGGGTGACTGCTAATTTGCATGAGGCTCCTCTTTGGGGTGTTGAAAATGTACTAAAATTAGATTGTGGTGATAGCTGCACAACGCTAAGTGTAGTAAAAATAAACTGTGTGCTTAAAACATGTGAAATTCATCGCATGCAAATTATAGCTCAAACTGTTAAAAAAAATCTAAAACTCAAAAAAATCCAATTATATTAAGGACTGCTTTTATTTATTTATTTATTTATTTATTTATTTATTTATTTATTTTTGTTCTTGGTATGTGGGTAGTTCCCTGGCCGGGAATCGAACCCAGGCCGCAGCGTTGACAGTGCCAGCACTGAAACCTTAAGCCACTACACCACCAGGGAACTCCCTGCTTTTATTTTAAAAGCTAAAATTACACCACTTCATATTGGAATATGACAGTGATAAAAGTTTAAAAATAACTTCTTACCATGCTTTGAAGAATTTTCAGTGCTTCCTCTTTACCTTCAAGTTGTCTTTGGGATGCCTCAAGTTCAGTTTTTAAAATTTCTACCTCCTGAGGAGAGAAATAAAATTTTTCTTCCTATCTGCAAGATCTGTAACCCAAAATGATCAATTTGCATAGTCTGCATTAAGGCTTAACATGTATGCAATCTTTTGTTTTTATCCATCTAGGCCACACAGATAAGAATTTGAAAAAAAAAAAATCTTTAGGCCACATAAATAAGCATATGGTCACTCACACAGCTACAGTAGCTATTATGGGTTGAAATATGTCCCCCCAAAAGAAATGTTCAAGTCCTAACCCCTGGTACTATGAATGTGATCTTATTTGGAAATGGGGTCTTTGTGGATATAATCAAGTTAAAATGAAGTCAGACTGGATTAGGGTAAGCCCCATTCCACTGACTGGGGTCCTTATAAAATGAGAATAATTTGGATGGACGTAGACACACAGGAGAAGGCCATTTGACAACAGAGACTGGGATTAGCTACAAGCCAAGGAATGCTGAGAATTGTCAGGGGAATGCACCAGAAACAAGGAAAATACAAAGATTCTCCTCTAACCTCTGACAGGAATACGGCCCACTGACACTTTGATTTCAGACTTCTAGCCTCAAAAACGGAAAGAATAAATCTCTATTGTTTAAAATCCCTAACTTGTGGTATTTTGTTGCAGTAATACTACAGGAGCTTTCACAAGAAGAGTTACGAACATACACTAGGATGAGCTTTCTGTTTCCCACAGGATAGGCACCCCTCACAGAAATGCCTACTCCCAGCAGGCAAGATGGCCTCCTCAGACCACTTGGGATACTTTCTGGTCTTCTGACTTCAAAGAGGTTAAAGTCAGGTTATTTCAAACCATACATACAGGGACGACAGATGGAAAGAAGAGATAACTTATTTTCTCCAGGAGCAGATTAAAGAAGTAGTAGAAGATTAGGGGCAAAAGAAGAAGGGGAGTGGTGGGGGGGCTTCTTTTACATAAACAGCCTTTTTGAGAGATGAGAAGGTAAGAACTGAGGAGGCCAACTGAAAGATAAGAGCTTTACACCATGGCTCATCAATATCTGGAAAGCCAATTATTTGCTTTCCATACAATTTTAGTATTACTTAAACAAAATATCTATCAGTGGACTTTATTCACATGAGAATTTTCATATTAGCCAGAGTACCTACCTCTAATGTTTCACCAAGACGTTGCTTTAATTCTACGTTTGACAATTCTGAATTAGAATCTATTGGGGGAAAAAAATTTTCTTTAACTACTTAAATACAGGACATTTATTTACAAAATCTCAAATACAGATCTCCCCTAAATTGCACAGAAAAGAATTATAATAAACCAAACAATGACAAAAATAGTTTAAAATATTTCACAAATGAAAAGACACATACTTTTGAATAAAAAGACTTTTCGAAAAGGACTCAAAAATAAAGCTGCTGTTAATAAATTGGTTAGTTACTACATACAAACACATGTCAATGTAAGAAACATATAAACCTGTAAAGAATTTTTATGAGTTTATTTGAGCCAAACTGGCAACAATTACTAGGAAGCAAAAGCTCAACAGATTGAGAAAATGCTCCAGAGCACGGCTGTTTTGCAGTTTACTTCATGCATTAGAAAGCAAGGCGGAGAAATCTCTGAGATTAGATAAAAAGTAAATTGGAGAGACAGGTATTTCTTTTATAATACATTGGTGGGTATAGGACAGTTAACAACTAGCATTTTACAGCACATAGAGATGGCAATCAGGGAACAAGATAACAATGAGGGGTTCTGTGGTCTCCTGCTCTGGTGAAGGCAGTTGTACCCTGAGGGGTCTGGAAAAGGAGATTACTCTGACATTTCAAAGGTACACTATCTTTAGATGCAAAAAGACAATGGACAGGTTCACTTAAGGTAAAGACTGGCCTTTGTCAAGGAAGCTACAGCCTAGGATGTGACTACCCTCCATGACTTGCTTTTAGCTAGGAATGTTTATGTTCAGACCACCCTGTGTAGTTACTTTCAGTCTCTGAGTTTGTGAGGGCCACCATGCAGGCCTCCCTGAGCTTGTCAGGTTTAGTACGGGGCCTCTTTTCTATCCACACACAACATAAAAAAGCGTGAATGCTGCTGAGTGAAGAAATAAATTTTGGTGTTTGGCTTAAGTGTGATCAATATAGTGATATGAATAGCTAAGAAATAACCTGTATTTAATTTCTTTCCAAAGAGAATGACTAGAAGTCTCCTGTAACTTCAGTTACACTCGCCTTAATGTGATCAATTAAGACAAACTGAGCTTTCCAAGAGCTTCATTTTCATTTGGTCTCCCTGGCAACAGAGAAACATTAAAGGGGTAAGTTACAAGCAAAAGGAAAAGAAGTAAAAGAAAAACAGTTTAGAAAGAACATTATGAGGGATATTAAAATTTTCTCAAAACAACTTTTTTTTTTTGCTATTCTGAACTTTCATCAACATGACAGTATCGAAGACAAAATTGAAATTATGTTCTTACTCTGATAATACAGGGTTCCCAGAAGGGACAAAAGGGACATTGGGTTGACAATGACAAGTTCTGTTTTATTGATACTTGTGGTAGGCAGAATAATGGCCCCAACGATGTTCACATCTGTGAATACGTAGCAAAGGTGACTTTGTAGGTGTGGTTAAATTAAGTACCTGGAGATGAGAGCTTATCCTGGATTACCCAGGTGGGCTCAATGTACTCACAAGGGTCTTTATGAATGAAAGAGGAAGGCAGAAATTTAAAAAAAAAAAAAAAAAAAGAGGAAGGCAGGAGAGTCAGTGTCAGAGTGATGCAGCACGAGAAAGACTTGACCAGCCATTGCTGACTTTGAACATGGAGAATGGGGACCACAAGCCAAGGAAGCAGGTGGCCGCTAGAAGCTGGAACAGGCAAGGGAATGGATTCTTTCCTAGAGCCTACAGAAGGAATACAGTCCTATGGGCACCTTCATTTTAGCCCAGTGAAGCCTGTTTTGGACTTTTGACCCACAAAACTGTCAGATAATGAATGTGTGTTATGGGAGTTCCCTGATGGTGTAGTGGCTTAAGGCTTTGGCATTGGCACTGTCAGGACTGCGGCCTGGGTTCGATTCCCAGTCAGGTAACTACCCACATACTAAAAAGAAAAAAAAAAAAGTGTGTGTTGTTTCAAACCATTAAATTTCTGATAATTTGAAAATTACCTGTTAACAATAGGAAACTAACACAATGTTCTTACCTAGGATCAGGTCAATTTTGACAAAAAAACCAAAAGTCCATAACCAAACAAAAGAGGAGCTCAAACTATTACTATTACATTTTATTTCTATCCCAGTGGTTTCTTCATATTTTTAAAAAGGCATCTTAGCATCATGTCCAGTTTTCAACATTTTGCTTGCAAAACAGTATACATTCTCTGTGCATGATAAGGAATTGGAAGAAAACTATATACATAATCCCATACTAATCCCATACATTTTGAGGAATGGGGATAGATCTCCAGCTACAACATAGTGTTCATATATCTGAATCATGTTTCTTAAATTATCTTTGCATTGTTTTAATTTGTATTTGTTCCACTTTGGTGGGGAAGTTTTGCAATGTGGATTATAGAAGCTTCAGCAACGCAAGAGCTGTGCAGTGCAGGCACGGACTCATCCATGGGCTCCCAATCACTTTGGAGTTGTATCATTCTATTATAACATGATTCTGAATGTTATCCTTTCCTTAACATTCAACATAATTTATTTTTAGTTGTGATAAATTAAGATTAATTTTGTTTTGATACTTTCTGGGGCTTCTGTGACATCCCTAAAATAACCAGAAGCATGTATGTTCTGCCAGTAGCACTCCTTCCCCAGATAAGCACCAGGCTTGTGGTGTTCCAATGTCATCTCCTTAGAGAGTCCTCCCCTGACCCTTGCCTAAAATAGCAGCTCTCCAGCCCCTCCAATCACTCCCTATCCCTTCACTTACCACTGCCTGATGTTATATAGCTCTTGATTTGTAGGTTTATTTTCTGTCTTCTCTACTAGAATGTGAATGAACTCGTCATTAGGGCCTTTGACTATTTTGTTCACTGCTGTTTTTTCCCAAAGCTTAGAGCTGTTCTGGGCACCTAACAGATACCCAATAAATATTTGTTGAATTAGAACAAAAATGAATAAATTAAGTATACCACTAGATCACAAAAAAAGCAAGGTAGGTAATCACTGAGATGACTAACATATATGTGTTAATGCAGAATAACTAGTGTACTTCACAATTTGAGCAATACCTAGAAATAAATATCAACTACTTTTGAACCATCACCAATCTCAAGAGATGAATAAAGACAAATTTCTGAAACCCACCCTGGAAACTCATTTTCATGTGTTGGAAGGGTGGAAGCCCTGACAAAATTCACAGAGAAGGAGAAGGGAGAGAGCACTAGGAATTCTTACCAGTGCTACTTGGTCGTCTGTGGTGGGAAATTCTGGACCCTTCAGGGTATGCATCTTGCAAGCTCTCCTGCCTAGAATACTGAAAAACAGCACCACCCCTTTCTTCCCACTTCCTTGGAAACGGGGGAGGGCTAAAGTTCCGTTCATCTGACCTTTTTGTAGATGTAAATAAATGTGAAACTTGCACGTCACAAATACCGCCAGGCCTTCTTCCGAGGCCATACCCTAAATCGCCTTCCGCCATGTCATCGTCCTCCTTCTCCCAGGTCTGCACCTCTGCCTCACTCAGTGGTCGCACCGCCCTGCTCATCAGCCAGATGCCGTCTGTACCATAAGGAAAAACGGGTTATCTGTAGTTAAGAAAAACAGTAGTTAAAACACCATCAGTATAAGAAAGTTGGGTTTTCCTGGGAAGATGATTTCCTTTCTGTTTTCTGCAAGCATGACTACCCAACAAAGCATTAGTGCACAAATGCAATCCAATTTAAGGTCTTTAACATTTCAGGACTCTTTAGATAAGAAAAGTTCCAACCTCTTATTTCAAAGATTGCAGTGAATTGTAAGGAAGCAGGAAAGGCTTTCACTGATTGCAGTACTCTACCAATCAGGATAAAGCAGAGCCTTTGCCAAAGAAACAGAACACACTTGATGGACAAGCTATAAAGGAAAGAGTTTGGTTTTCATAAGCCTAAGAGTTACATAACATTCAGGAAAGTCTCTGAAACACTTGACTTTCAATGACTAAAACTATCCTGCCTCTGTGCCTTCACAGCCCTTTATCCATTTCAGGTGCTCAGGGCTCTTCTGGCCTCCCCTACAGCCCCACATTTCTCTGCAATTAGTAGAGATTTTATAATTGGGACAGTGATAGGTGGAAGGAAAGAAGGTATCCCACCTATATTTCTCAAATCATGCCCCAACTGTATTCAATACCCTCAGCTATTTTGCAAGTAATCAGAGCAAGAGCCATAGCCTTTTGAATGGCTAAGGGCCATGGGCTCATTTCTGCAGAGGCTGACTGCCCCTGGCCTCCTGGTGTTCTTGACCCTGTCAAGCATTCCTGCCCTAGACCTTTGTGTTCCTGCTACCTGGGGGAATGCTCTTCCCCAGGACAGTTGCACAGCTGGTTTCTTACCTCCTGTGGGTCTTTCCTTCAGTGACCTTTTCTCAGTAGGACCTTTCCTGGCACCCCGTCTAAAATTGCAAACTCCTCCTCCCCGTCCCACTTAACCTGCTTTATCTTTCTCCTTGGCACTTATGGCCTTCTAACATACTCTTGCATATTTTGCTCATTTTTCAAAGCACACCACTAAAAGCGGGGAGGTAGTGCAAAGTGGGAGCCCAGTGAAGCTGAAGGTAGCTCCAGCCTGCCTAGGATGTCTCTCAAGAGGTAGGGCATCCTGAACATTCTCCCCTGACGGAGGCCAAACTCATGGTAAATGGCCCTGAGGCATGGAAGCTCCACAAGGGCAGAAGTTTTTGTTTGGATCACCACTGCATTCCCAATGCCTAAAACAGTCCCTGAGACAAAATCGGTACTTAATAAATACTTGTTCAACGAAAGAATAAAGCAAGGAAGGAATATACAATCTGAAATACATGCCTCTAGAGCAGAAAAAATAGCTGAGCAAGTCGTCACACTAGCTATCATGGGGTTAACTGCCTGCCTTTCCTCCTAGAAGAAAACATCTCCAGGTAAAAAGGCCCTACAGAGAAATCATCACCCAGCCCTCCCCATCTGGAGATCATTGTAGGCACCTACCTGGTGGCTGGAGAGCACCTGTAATGCTCAGCCTTGTACCTCTCATACAGAGTACAGGTAAGAGGGACTTTCACCACCACTAGACATTTCATAACTGCTGCTTTGCTGTAGTTATTTAGAAATATTTCATCCTTTTCACAAGACTTATTAAAACACAAAGAAAAGAAAAACACATATAATATCTTTTTCTAAATATCCAGCTATTTTAAGTAGTTGCTTACCAGGACTTTCAAAAATAAATCTGTTTTTAAAAAACAAGTCTCATTTTTTGCTGTGACCTTTCTCTTTTTCTTACACTATTGAAACCACACATTGATGCCAAATAAATTTTATCATGTATGGAGGGTTTTCTGTTAAGGTCAAGGTACTATATATTTTTTCAATTTGTTTGTAATCAAAAGACCTTAAAAGATTTGAAGTAATAAACCATAAAAGAAGATAAATAGATGGAAAGACACTCAACATCATTAGTCATCATGGAATTGTAGATTTTTTTTTTTTTTTTTTTGCACATGGATAGTTTCCTAGCTGGGAATCGAACCCAGGCCACAACGCTGACAGCGCCAGCGCCAAAACCTCAAGCCACTACGCCACCAGGGAACTCCAGGGAATTGCAGATTTAACTGCAATAAGAATCCACCACATACTACTGCCAGTTCCCAGTGTTGCTGAGGATGTAGAAATCCACACACTGTTGGTGGGAGTATAAAATGGTACCAACACTGAAAAGTTCGACAGTTTCTTTTAAATGGTGACCTGGGAATTGCATTCTTGGTATCTACCCAAGAGAAATGAAAACAGATGTTCATAGAGAGATGTGTGCATGAATTTTCATAGCATTATTCAAATTAGCCCCAAACTGAAAACAACCCAAATGTCCATCAACAGGAAAATAGACAAATTCTAGTACATCCATAAAATAGAATATAATTCAGCAATAAATAATGAATATCTGATACATATAACAACATGGATGACTCTTACAGACATTATGCTAACAGAAGAATCACATTCTGTATGAAATCCTAGCAAAACTAATATATGAGGGCTGTCTGGAAAAAATTCAGCCACAAATGCCTCTATTTTTCATATTATGAGGTTAGATACTTTCCGGGCAGCCCTTGTACATGACAGACAACAGATTAATAGTTGCCTGGGGTGGGAAGATGGACTTCAAAGGACATGGGGGAACTTTCTGGGATGATGGAAAAGTCTTACATCTTGACTAGAATGATGTTTTGTCAAAACTAATCCAACTGTATACTTACTTATACAATGGTGCATTTTATCATATGTAAATTATAACTCAGTAATATGATGTTAAAAATTGTTTACAACACAGCAAAAACATAAGGAACCTTTAAGTGAATTACTGGATTACTGGGCAAGATGAGAAATGTGTTAACAGTTTTGTCCTCCTAGACAAAAAAATTATTAAACTGGATGCCTTAAATCAGCAAATATATATGTGTGTGTATACACACACACACACACACACACACACACACACACATATACACACATACATATATATTAGTGATAATAATAGCTAGCACTTGTCGCGCTTGCTTTCTGTGTGCTGGGCACTATTTTAAATGCTTCACATAGATTATTCTATTTAATTTTCACAAACACATTGAAAGACAACATGATTATTATTCAAGTATAGACAATTAAATTGAGACACAGACAGGTTAAGTAACACCCCTAATTCCGAATCCAGATTCTGAATCCAGACCCTTATGTCAAAGACACACTTTTAGCCACTGTTTTCTGCCGTTTGGAGAATTTCAATGAGATTAACATCAGAGTAAACCAAATTTCTGTATTTATGACATCAAATAGAACTGAAAGCAAAAATCTAAAATAGCTAGTTTTAGCAACAGTCAGCAGCGTCTGCTGGCCCATTTTCCCCCCCAAATTTTTTTTTTTTTTTTTTTTTGCATTTTGGTATGTGGGTAGCTCCCTGGCTGGGAATCGAACCCAGGCCGCAGCGCTGACAGCGCCAGCGCCAAAGCTTTAAGCCACTACACCATCAGGGAACTCCCCCCAAAAAATTTTTATAAAATCATTTTGGGTTCCTTTACAAGTTTATTTCCTAAATAAGTAAGTTTGTCTATTTTTATTTGTCAGAGTAAATGGTAAATTATTTATTATATAAGAGGCTGTGTTTTACTTCTAGTGCAGCAGATCATGTTTATAAATGCAATCTCACATCTCTGTTAGGAGGGTGTGGTCACAGTTATGCAGCCAACAGTGAAGAGAACGGAATTGGTCAACACAAAGGAAAAAAGCAGTAAGAGGAAAGCATAAGCAATCACAAGATTACCTAAAAATTTTTTAATGCACCACATATGTTCAGGCATCATGAGAACGTCTTCCGACTATTCAGAATTGAACATAATAATAAGCTCTCAGATGGACCAATGCTCTACTTTTTCTAAAAATGTAACTTCAGGAACTATTGGCTATTTACCTACTCACTTTTTTATACTCATAGTAATATTAATATGGTTTGCAGGAAAAGTAAACTTGACTTTTGGAACATATTACTTCTAAGGAAGGGGAAATATTTGAAGTTAACTAACGTTCCATTCAACAAGGTTTAAATGCATTCAGTGTTGACAACTGGGGAGGCAGCAGGATGTGTGATGGAAAGCCTGGCCTCAGGAGGTCGGGGTTTAAATTTCACTCCACCACTTGCTGCTCTGTGATCCTAGGCAAGTCATTTAACTTCTTGGAGCCTGTTTTCAAATCTCCAAAATGGGTTTAAGCATACCTACTTTATAGAGGTATATAAACCCTAAATTTGGGCTCATTGATATATTTGAAATTAATGTTTACTGAACTAGAATTTGAGTATTAGTTTATTCATTTGTCAAATGAAGAGATTGGATAAGATTTACCGGTTCTTTAGAGCTCTAAAATCCTGATTTTATATCAGCATTTCCCAAAGTGTGCTCCATGGAATCCTAGTTCAATGAACTATGAGCTGTTGCTAGGAATAAAAGGGCCCTTCTGGTTTTATTAAGGGAAGTATTTTCCTTTTCCATTTTTTGGGTTTTGTTTTTGTGTGTGTGTGTGTGGGGGGGGGGGGGGTGGTTCCCTCACTGGGAATCAAACCCAGGCAGCAGCATTGAGAGCACAGAAGTCTAGCCACTATACTACCAAGAAACCCCAAGGGAAGTATTTTCCTATGCCAGCCTAGGCATACATGATCTGCCCAAAATTACACAGGTAGGGGTAGAGCCAGAACTGGAAACCAAATTTCTGGTTCCTTGTTCAGTAGTCTGGCCACCTGAGAAAGGCCACAGGATGAACATGCTGCAGACTGTGAGAAGACAATCTTCCTACTTCTTCACTAAAACAACATTTTGAAAAGTGACCAGTGACTTCCTAAGAGATAAATCCAAGACCTAACCTCATTCCTTGGCCATCTCCATGTCTGCAGAAGCTGTGACTACTGACTCACCATGTCCAGGCTCCACCTTGGCTCCCCAACCCCACAACAATCCCAAGCTCTCATTATCTGCCTGCTCAGGCTCCTTTTCCTCTTCCTGTGCCTTCTGTATTTGTTTGGCTTCCATTTTTAAATACACATCTCCAGCTGGATATCCTGCCAGCAATTCAAACACAGCTTGTTCAAAAACAAACAAATTACTCTCCCCACTCCACCCCAGCCAGGTCTCCTCCTGTGTCCTCCATGTCTGCAAATGCATCAACCATGCTCTAAAACACCCAGATTATGGGGGTTCCCTGGTGGTGTAGTGGCTAAGTTTCGGTGCTCTCAACACTGCGGCCCAGGTTGGATTCCCAGCCAGGGAACCATCCAATAAATAAAAAAAACACCTAGATTCAAAACTTTGGAATTAGTTTGGCTTATTTTCCCCTTCTTCTGCTTGGTGCCTTCAGTTGTCAAGTCCTCTAGAGCCACAGAATCTCCCCAAACCAAGTTCTTCTTTGCACATTAACTTCACAGCCCTCATTACTTCTCATTACTTCTGAGCAAAACCAATAGTTCCCTAACTGATCTACTCCAAGCTATCCTACACAATATTGCCAAGTCAATCATCTCCAAGCACAGATCCAATGATGCCCATCTCTTGCCCTAAAATAGTCCATGGCTCCCATGGCATATATAATAAAGTGTGTCACCTGTTTTCTGCAACAAGAATCCTGTTTTTACTTCCTGTTTCAGCTGTTAGTACTTTCTGGGGATGTTTTCTGCCTCCACCTAAGAGGGACTGCTCCTGCATCTGGTCACCTTCAAGCCTCTGCTGATGCCATGCTCCACCCCTGCAATAGTTTTTCCTCTCAGGCCCTCCTCAGGTCATGACAGCCACTCCCTCCAGGAGCGTTCTGGGCTACCTGGACCATATATGATTTCTCCTACCTCTGAGCCCTTCTAGCTCTATAGTGTCTTTTTTAATAGTCCTTAATTCCTACCTAATGATTTTATTATACACTCCCCTAGTACAGGGAGTATATGTGTCTCGTTTGCTTGTGCATAACAGGTGTTCCAAGATATCTGAGGGACGGATTTGAAAAAGAAACGTTTCCTGATAGGAAAACTTGGACTAGAAGTTTTCCACACCCACTAACTAGCCTGACAACTCTTGCCTTAGCAAACAAGTTGGTCAAAGAGACACCTAATTCCTGTCAGGCCTGGCAAAGCGGAACAAACTGGACCCCGGCCTGGTGAATAATAGCCTGCTGCACAGCACTGTAGGATTTCAATTTTTAACTTGTTCTGTTAAAATAATTTTAGATTTACAGTAAGTTGTAAAGATAATACAGAGTTCCTGTATATCCTTTACCCAGATTCCTCTAATGGTAATTTAGGGTACATTTATCAAAGTAAGTTAACATTAACTAACCCACGGACTTTATCAGAATTTCCCAAGTTTTTCTACTGACGTTCTTTTTCTGTTCCAGGATCCAATTCAGGATACTACGTAGCATTTAGTGCGCCGTAACGTTAAGGCTCAAAATTAATAGAAGGGGAGAGAGTCAGAAACTGGGTCTTACAAATCTATTCCTTGTGTTTCTAATGTCAGAAGAGGCCGCTAAACTTGCTTTAGGGGAAAAGGAGACAATTTGCCAGCTTGTCCACAACCTGCGGCGTTCCCACGGAAGTGCGCCGCCCGCCCCGGGGGCCACCCCACTCGCGGTTCCCCCTTGCCAGGTCTGGCCCCCGCACCCTCCGCGACGCAGGATTTGGGAACCTGGACTCGGCGGCCCCCGCCGCCCTCGCGCCCTGGCGTCCCCATTAGCGCGCTCACCAGGCACTGAGCCTCCACGTCCCGCGCGCCGCCCGCTTCTCCAGCCACGTGACCTCGCGGCGCAGCCCGGAGCGGAAAGGCGGGCAAGGCCGCCTGAAAGGACGGACGCCTGTGCGTAACCTGCCCAAGCTCGGCCGGTGAGTGTACCGGGAAGTTAGCAATGTCCAACGACAAAGCCCGTATTTTCCCCACTACGTGCTACCGAATTCTAAATAATATAGCACGAGACTTAGAAAAACAGAACAAGGCCGCGTATGCACGAATAAAGAAAGGTAAAATAAGTTGGTTCAAAACACCGTGTCTAGGAGTCCCGTAGGAAAAGGATGGAGCTAAGCTCAAGTTCGACAGTGGAGGTGAACCTTGACATGCAGGCTTTCAGGACTAAGAAATGAGGAAAGCATTGTAGGCCAAGGGAACTGCTGGGGACAAGGCGTGACACTAGGAAGGAGTAAGAGGGAATGGTCTTGTGGGCTTAGAAAGCTGCCTGCCTACCTGTTCCCGTGGATTTCTTAAGACTGGCTCTGCCTCTTTCTAACTTCACCAAAACGTGTTTGGGTTATTAGACAGCCTTGAAGTAATGATTTTAGTATTATTTTCTAATACTCAACATCCTTGGAATAACTGAAAGGACTTCGTAGAGGTCGTAACTAGATTTAAATATTGCTCTGGTTTGGAAATAAATTAATAAATCCTTTCCTCGCAGTAACAAACTTCTTTCAGTCTTCCTCTTCTCCAGATCCAGCCCACATTTCCCTTAACCAGCTACTTTTGAAAAGTAAACATCCCTAGATGTATGGAAAACCAGACAGAATTGAGGCTCTGAAATTTCTCCTGAGTATAGAACAAGATCAGTGCTATGTACTTTTTAGATGCGCAGGAATTTAAAATTATCATGAAATAGTAATATAAAGGGTCCAACACAAATAACTCCCCTTTTTATAAACTGGTAATTGATGCCAAATCTTTCATTACAAAATCATAAGCATGTGTGGTTATGATTTTGTAATAAAATCATTAACTCGAGTCCAGGCGTTACTTCTGCCGTACCCTGTATTTATAACTGTAAAAAGTCAGTTTGTGTACTCTCTCCTTTAGTATTATAAACAACAACTTTGCAAACCAAAAATAATTTTTTCTTCACTTAAAACTTTATTATAGCAAATCTTGAACTGAGGTACTGTAAGTCTTTTAACTTTTTCTTAAGTTCTTTTCCAGCATTGTTTGGCTATTCTAGTTCCTTAGTGTTTCCATATAAATTTTACGATCAACTTACCAATTTTTATTTTATGCTGGGATTTTTATTGGGATTGTTTATAGATCAATTTGGAGAAAACTGACATGTTAATAATATTGAGTCTTGGAATTCATGAACATGGTATATCCATCTAATTGGATTTTTCATTTGAATTTTCAGGATGCAGATCTTGTACATATTTTTAGACATGTACCTCAGTACATCATGCTTTTTGCTATTGTAAATGGTATTGTTCTTTTCATTTTAATTTCCAACTGTTTGTCACTACCATATGGAAATACAATTGACTTGTGTATTCATCTTGTGTCTTGTGAACTTGCTACAAATCACTTATTAGTTCAAGTAGCTTTTGTGTGGATTCTCTTTGGAATGTCATGTTGACAATGAATAGTTTATTTATTCCTTTCAGCTCTGTATGTCTTTATTTTCTTGCTTAATGCACTGGCTGTATGCTTTTTATTCAGTAGTTTTGTTTCACAAATTATTTTTTAATCCCCTTTCCATAAAAATAAGCCCCTTAAACAATAAACCTCTGGATGGGCTTCTTTGAAAAATGTAAGCAACATTTTGTATTAATATGTATATTTCCTTGAAGGAAGTGGGTTCATAGCTTGCATCAGACTGTCAAAAGGATTTATATCATCAAGAGTTAAGGAACTAAATTTTAAGTAAAAACCTAGGTATATATAGAAAGACTTCTGATGATACTCTTTTCCAAATATACAGCAATGAAATTCATTCAGAACAGTGATTTTTTTTACCTTGCCCCCACCCCGACTCCATAGGAAAGAATTAAACAGTGCTCAGAAGTTTTGACCGCAATCACTTTTGAGTTAAATACAAATTTAAACATTGATAGGGATTGATGGTAGGACAGGCTTAGAATGTAGAAGAAATATAGATGACATAAGATCAAACCCCCATTTCAAAGCCCACAAAAATAAAAATATACCAAGAAGGGCATAAGGGGGGGAAAAATCACTGGTTATGCATATGTCAAAGCTTATTATCTTCAGGCACTCTTGAGAAACTGAATAAATCATAGTAAGTCTCATCTACAGAATTATAAAATGATTAAAAATTTGGCACACTTATCTCCTTAATTTTGGTTTAAATTACCCTATTTAAACAAGAAGTTAACAAGTAGGTTTGAATAAAACCAGACAAACAGTAAATAAGGTTATTTTTAAGTCCTTCTTCAAACAACCTTTAAGATGTTAAAGCATGTGTCATTTCGCATGAAAACCTAGGATTGAAATTAGTAATATAGTAGTATTTATAAAATTCCCAAAAAGGCATGTAGCTCTGTATTAAACTCCATTATCTTTCTGTTGAAGGAAAATCTCATTATTAACTTGAGTCAATGTCAGTGTTAAGATAATTAGCAATCACTTCATTAAGCCTAAGAATTTAGTGAATCCTAGAAGTGAAAAGACAAGTCTTCTCAAGACAGCTGTTGTACTACTAAAAATAATAATGGGCGGGGGGTGGGGGGTGGTGGTGGTGGTGGTGTAGGTTCCCTGGTGATGTAGTGGACTTCAGTGCTCTCACTGCCGCGGCCTGGGTTTGAACCCCGCTCAGGGATCCAACCAAAGAAAAAAAAACAAAAAGCAAAAAATAATAACATTAACATGGTGCTTAGTATGTGCTAAGCACTACTTAATCCTTACAGTAGTTCTATAAAGTAATTATCCTCATTTCATATTATTTGTAGTACTGGCTAACACCTTTGTGACATTATACTAGTTCAAGTAATCTTTCTTCTTTACCTTTATACCCAGTCTTAAAGGCCTGGAATCCTGTATCATTTATCCTTTTCCAGTACTCAGTCAAAAGTAAGTTTTTTTTTCTCTCTCTTCTCAGAATGTTACAATCTCCAATAGGGCACTTGTGCCTGTGTACCCTATTTGTCTAACCTGTCCATATCTTCTTTGTATACTAGGTTAAGATCATTTAGGGCTCAACTTAACCTTGGGAGGACTTCCCTACCACAGTGATTTGCATGGTATCTTGCACATATGTGATAGGCAATCCATGTTTAATAAAATGAATTTACTAAATGTTTGCATACTTTTTATCTTCCAGAAATTTGACACATAAACTTGCTCATGTGCAAAATTACCTAAGCATTAGGGAGTACAATGTAATTGGGAGGAGTCAGCTAGGATGGAATCCTGACTTTGACACTTCCTAGCTATGATTTTGGGCAAGTCACTTAACCCTTTTGTATCTTGTCACCTGTAATGGATAATATCTACACCTCAGATGGTAGTCATGCCGATTAGAGTTCACTTTTGAAATGTGTTTAAGAGTGACCAGTACATAGTAATATACATTATAAAAGTAAAAATTTGTAAACAACTTTAATGTCCATCAATAGGGGATTAATGAAATCAAACCATAGCACATCCTTAATGGAATTCTACGAAACCATTAGAAAGATTAGGGGTGCAAAGAACATGTACAGGTGACTAATAGGCACATGCAAAGAGGCTCAACATTAGGGAAATGTAAATCAAAACCAAAATGAAATAGGACTGTACATCTACAGTATGGCTATTATGAACAGTTGCAAATGTTGGCAAGGCTGTGGAGAATTAGTTTCCTAATACATGGTGGTAATGTAAAGTAATGCAACCACTTTGGGAAACAGTTTGGTTATTTCCTCAGAAAGTTAAATTCAGTTGCAAATGACCTAGCAATTTCCCTCCTAGATATAGAAAGGCTTCATGGAAAAAACCCAGCCATAAATGCCTGTTTTTCCTATTACAGACTGGATCCTTACTGGACAGCCTTCTGAGAATTGAAAACATACATCCACATAAAAACTCATACACACATGTTTATAGCATAATTCATAATACCCAGAATGGATACAACCCCATTGTGCAACTGATAGAATGGATAAACAAAATGTAGTATAGCCACACATTGGAATATTATAACAAGGATTGGGGGACTGGTATAGGCTACATGGATGACCTTGGAAACATTAAGCTATGTGAAAGAACCCAGATAAAAGGCCATATATTACATGATTCCATTTATATGATGTGTGTTCAGAATATGCAAATTCATGTAGACAAAGTAGTGATTGCAAGGGGCTGGTAGAAAGGAAGAATGAGAAGTGACTGCTAACGGGTATGGGACTTCTTTTGAGCGGGGTGATAAAAATGTTATAGAATTAGGTAGTGGTGATGGTTGCAGTCTTGAGAATATAATAAAAACCAGTGGTCTGTATACTTTAAAATGGTCAATTTTATAAGTGAATTGGATCTTAATATGAAAAAAGAATAGGGAGGTCTATAAGTTCTGAGATGATATAATCTCCAAAATATATTAAATGAAAAAAGAAAATATAGAACAGTTTACATGGTGTGCTACCATATGCTTGTGTACACATACAACACACTTTGCAGGCATAAAATCTCTGAAAAAATACATATGTAACATTATTTTTAAAATTTTTTATTTTGTCTTTAATAACATTCATTATACATGAGGTGGTTTAGTTTTCTCATGGAGGAAAATAACCCAAACATAAACCTTTATACTATCCACTTACTAGTTAAGCAGCACAATTTTAATAAAAAAAGTTTTATTGATAATTGGACAATTTACGTGATGTAGGCAGAGCAATATCAAGAGTGATTATAGAATGGTCAGTCTTGAAAATCAAGAGCTATTATCTTTGATCCATTGCTCAATCCATTTCAGTATCTGATTGATATTATCCTCTAGATCTTCTGGTTTATTGCTGGGCAGCTGATGAACTATTTCTTCCCTGTAGGATGCTAATGCTTCTTCATGAAGAATTTGAAAAATTTCACACTGAATATTATCTTGTAGTTTCTTCTCATTATAACCCCTAGAAGGCAAAGAGAATATTAAATAAACAAAAGGCAAACTGAATGGCATTAACTGGAGTTTTAGAAACATACCAGAAATGGGACACTTTTGAATACATGAAAAATCATGCAAAAATACTTCTTGTAGTCTCTTTACCTTTAGAAAATAGAATGGCAACTTAGAAATATGAGAGACTTCTTTGACAAGAAAATTAAACTAAGGACCAATGTTTATGTTTGTCTGAAACTTTTTCCCTCAAAGTTTGTCAGCCAGTCAGTTAGCAAACACATCTACCTATCTCAAGCACATTCTG
The DNA here is from genome assembly GCA_004026885.1 of Lyroderma lyra. NCBI lineage: Eukaryota > Metazoa > Chordata > Mammalia > Chiroptera > Megadermatidae > Lyroderma > Lyroderma lyra. The sequence goes on from PVJL010000018.1 coordinate 612,699, forward strand.
AGCTATGAGATAGATAAGAGGTCTACAGTTATGGTCCTAGATTTCAAAAGAATTAGAGGAGTTTAGATATAGATAGATAAAACAAATAGATGGCATATAAAATGCCTATGATTGGAATACTATATACTTGAGTACTTGTATTTGTTTTTTTGTTTGTTTGTTTTTGTTTTTGTTTTTGCTTTTTGGTATGTGGGTAGCTCCCTGGCTGGGAATCGAACCCAGGCCGCAGCACTGACAGCGCCAGCGCTGAAGTCTTAAGCCACTACACCATCAGGGAACTCCGAGTACTTGTATTTGTCACAAAGATGTATTTGTACTTTACCATTGTTCCAAAGACATTGAAAAAAATTAACTTACGTACTCTATGCACATATGTAAATTAGCAATCAATTAGCTTGTGAAATACATAAAGAAAATTCAAACTCAAATGAAATCTTTTAAAGACAATCAAAATTTGGAGTTCCCTGGTGGTGTAGTGGCTTAAGGTTTCGGCATTGTTAACGCTGGCCTGGGTTCGATTCCCAGCCAGGGAACTACCCACATACCAATAAATAAATAAATAAATGACAATCAAAATTAAAATGACCTACTCAAAAGGTGATTAACTATGAAAAGACAAACCATAGAACAGGAGAAAGCCTTGCAAATCATATATCTGATAAATAAAATATGATGGAATTTTATTTGGCAATAAAAAGGAATGAAGTACTGGTGCATGCTGATAAAACAGATGAACCTTGAAAACAGTATGCTAAGTAAAAGAAGCCATAAACAAAAGACCACACATTGTATGATTTCATTTACATGAAATGTCCAGAATAGGCAAAGTCACAGAGGTAGAAGGTAAATTACTGGTGGCCTACAGATGGAGGACTAAGGGATAATGGAAAGTGACTGCTAATATGTATGGGGTCTTTTGGAGCGGTTGGGAGCCAGGGGTTGATGAGCATTTTCTAAAATTGATTGTAGTAATGAATGCGCACCTCTGTGAATATTCTAAAAAATCACTCAATTGTATACTTCAAATGGGCGAATTGTATGGCATATGAATTTATCTCAACAGAGTTTTAAAGATGACTATAACTTTTTTTTCAGTGGCTAAAAACAGAAGACTATCTCTCTCATTGTTTTTTCATACCTCAGTCAGTCTTTGGCTATTTACAAGAAAACTTTTTTTCTCTTAGATTCAGAATGTTGGTACCATGCAGAGGATGGTTTATAACTACAGACCAAATAAAGTAGTCACATTGGCCAATATTAGGAATCTGAATAAAAGTTTGTTAGACTTCAAAAATTCAATGTTTCCCCTTTCTTACCTTGTTTCAAGTCTTTTGTACAATATATCATTATCTGTTGTCAGCACAAAAACTATGTGAAACCAGCGTTCAGGGAAGAAATCACAACCATGGTAATCAACAATAACTCCACCTTCACCCATTTGGTTTTCTAATTCATCAATTACCTGTATGGGAAAGAAAAAAGATGAATGCCGCTTTCAAAAACTGATGTTGACTTTCCTATTAAGTTTTAAAAATGTGTACTTTATGAAAAAATTGTACTTACTCTATCTTCATCTAAAATGGGACAATCATACTCTTTATCATAACCATCATATAACTGCCCTGAAAGAGATTTACATTGGCTTGTTAAAGTAGTATTTTCTAAGGTACTTTCAGTAATTTTCAATGAACTCTAGACTTTAGGAAAGGAAATATACTTGTATCATCAATTACTCTTTTAGAGACAAGGGAGGGCATGAACACAATACAAGTCACACAGACACCAAATACGTATAAAAAACAATACTAATAAAATTAGAATTTTGTGTAGAGGGAAACTTGGATAGCGACCTAGCTGAAATTCTTAACTATCAAAACTGAAACCAACTACAGAATGAATATAGCCAATTTCAGAATTTGTGGGGCTATTAGAAGAGAACTGCAGTATTTTGGGTGACCTACAAATCAGTGGGAAGAGGGGACATATGGACACACTCTCTCACACATTAACAGCAGATTAAGTTCCAAACTTATGAGGCTAAGGACATGAAGCTTATTAAAAACAAGTTCTTGATTCCAGAAATGAACCCTCTTGTCATTGAGGTCACATCTTCATGTGTTTGGGGAAGCAGAGTCAGTACCCGAGTGCTCCTGAACAGTATCTTCTAGATTTCCAGCATCCCAAAAAGCCAAGGGTTAAATGTCTTATTTCAGAAGGCTAAACAAGAATAATGGGCAGTTGTAAAGAAAACAGATTTATATGTATTCCTTGCTAACAGATGTCACCCCAATAAGTTTAACAATAAAAATGAATTTAAAAAAAAAAAAGAAAACAGATTTAAATGTAACATAAGAACTCTCCAACAAATCAAAGCTGGCTTTCAAAGTGAGTCTTACTTCAGAAGGTGAAACATAGCAATCCCACCCTTAACTGAATCCCTAGGAGGTATGTAATGAGGTAGGCTAAGATCATCCATGTACCATCTCTAAGAGCATGCTAGTCTTCCCACCCCTTCCCCCTTCATATTTTGGTACAGATATAAATTAGGTTAAAATGAGCATGAGTTCTGAATAAAAGGGTAATCCTGAGGGTTGGTGGAAGGCCAGAGACAGTTTTAACTGCAGACTGATTTGGGGTACATAAGCCACCCACCTCTCCAGCACCCCAATGTGTTCCCTGCCTCCTGGGGTTACTGCTCTGTTACCAGCAATTCTATCAGCCTAAACCTTAAACTGGTTAACAATTTAGAAAACAATCTAAATGTGTGTGCCACAAACTCTGGATGGATTAAACAGTTTAATTCCAAAGATAACAGAAAATTAATCTATAAAGGAATGATTCATTTGAATTTGTGAAGAAATAAAATCACTAATTCAAACATATACAATGTTTAATCTATATTCAATGAAAAGTAATATGACTTTAACAAAAAGAAAAATAACAGACTGGGAGAAGTATTTTGTAGTTGGACAAAGGTCTGGAATGTAGATTATATAAAGACCTTAAAAACCAAGATAAAAATGAATAGCTTAAAAAAGAATAGGAATTCACACAGGATGGAAAAGATAATTAGTAATTATACATGAAAAAATGTTGGACTTTCCCAGCTATTAAAGAGATGCAAGTGAAAATGAGCCTTTATATGCCTGTTGTATTAGTTATATATGTATATAGCAAGCTGACTCTGGACATTTATTTTTAAAAATCTAAAAAGAGAAACGTCATCACCATTCAGATTTCCTATATCATTTAATTTCTAATCAGAAAAATAATTATGTGATAAAATGATTAAAAATGTTCAACAGGGAAATAGTTAAATCTTGGTTTACTTGCATGATGAAATAGTATGTAATTAAATGAAGTTCAAGAAGTACTATTAAGTGTTTAAAAAATACTATGTAGTACAGACTAAGTAGTAACATAACAAATGCTTATGACATAACCAGTAAAACACAAAAAGTAGAATTCAAGGTTATCTGTGATAGGGACAAAGATTGTAAAAGAACAAAAGATGTAAGTAAATTAGTAGGATTTGGCATATATTTTCTGTATATTATTTTTACAATACTGTTTTTAATAATGCACAAAATATAAGAATACCTACAGCTGATTTCTGTACCGTGTGGGAATCTAGAGTAGATAAATGATGAGGTTCATTCATATTTTAAATCAATGACTCTTAAAAGACTAGTGAAATCTAAAATATATGCTGTCTAAAATAAAAAATACAATTGCGACATTAACTTTTAAAGTATATACTGTATTGCTGAAATGTGTAATTTGTTAAATCATGCTAATGTTTTAATAGAAGTGTAATCTAAGCTTTCAAGCATACAATTCAAAAAACATTTATTGAACATTATGTACCTTTCTTCCTTCTTTGGAAATGTATTTACCACTATTTACCTCAATCCAACAAGAAGCATCTACAGGTAAGGGAATAGCATGTATAAGACATGGGGGTGGAAAAATTCTCATGTGGGTGAGGAACAGTAGTGGACTGTGGATAGGCTGAAGGGGACATAGTGGGGAGTGGCTGCAGGTAAGGCTGAGGTACCCTGTGGCCTGTTTATAACCTCCTATACATTAAGGAGGATAGATTTTATCCATCATGTTATTCATGCTCCCCCTTTTTTTAAAGGACATGATGGTGTAGAAGAGGGAGGGAGGAGATACTGAAGAGTAGGAGATTCAGCAGTTTTGAGAATGAAATAAAAGAGTACCATAGGAACACAGCAGCAAGTCTTAGGAATGGGATAGTGATCCATAGGGATTTTTCAAACTATAAAGATTTAAAGGCCAAATGGATCTGTGTAGCGTATGAATGTGTCTGTGCATGGGGGAGGGGGGGGATAGGAAATCAGGAGTGGGCAAGTAGTCAGGGATAATAACTTCAGAGCATTTGCTTTTTAAACATATTGGGAGATATCTGAGAACTATCCATATGGTTACATTTAGGTTATCTATACATTAGGCTAAGTTTTAATTATAAATTTAAGATTCAACAGCAACAGTGACTAGTTCTGAGTGAAATTACTAGAAGGAGGGGCAGAATTACAAGATGACTGCAGTAAAATCAGAGGGTCGGATGCAAAGACTAGGAGAGAACAGTGTCGGAGAGGCCAATGGAGAAGTTAGTTTCAAAGGCTTGCAGTAGAGGAAAAGAATGGACATAAAAAAGGTTAGAGCAGGGAGGGCAAACTTCTGGAGAGGGGCAGAAAGTTCAGACTTTGTGAACTATTCTTTAGCTAGTGGTTCCTATAAAAACAGCAACAGCTTGGGTTAAAACAGATCAAGATTGTAAATGTTGAGGGCTCAGCTATGCTTTATCTCTATCTGAACTGGATCTATTGTCCATATAGTAGTATTACTTTGTCTAGAGATCTACAAGCATCCTGGGGTTAGGAAGGGACTTCAGACTGATAAACTGGTGGCAGGAAAATTAAGGAAGCTGGTAAATGGAATTAAATGATTGCATATGGGAAAGGATATTAAGTGAGGAGGAATCTGAGAGACTAGAAGAGCAGGGATCAGAAAAGCATTCTTAGCATACCACATTTAGGACTTCCAATAGTTCTATTAACCTTCATTCTCCAACTATTTTTTTCTTTCTTGGTTCCAAATGCCATAGGATGGTCTCTTACAAATATAGTTGACCCTTGTACAATGTGGGGACTAGGGGCACCAACCTCCCAGAAAGTTAAAAATTGGTATCTAACTTTAGTTGGCCTTCCACAGACATGGATTCCCAACTGCAGAGCTGAAATGTTATGTCAATTGAAAAATCTGTGTACAAGTGGACCTGTGCAATTCATAGCCATGTTGCCCAAGGGTCAATTGTAGTAAGTAATTCAACATTACTAGGATGGCCATAATCATCCATTTAAACATTTGTGTAAAACCATTATTTTTCTCTAAAGTCTCATTTATAGTAGGGCTTCTCAACTTCAACTGCTACTGACATTTTGAGCTTGTAATTCTGTTATGGGAATGGAAGATATGACTTGTGGGATTTTCAGCAGAATCCCTGATCTCTACCCATTAGATGTCAGCAGCAACTCCCCCAACCCCAGGTGTGATTACCAAAAATGTCTCCAGAAATTGCCAAATGTCCCTTGAAGAGTAAAATCACTCCTAGCTGAGAACCACTGTTTTACAAATAATTGTATGGTTTCTCTTAAAAATGCATCATCATTTGAAAAAATGAGGCAGCTGGATATTTCAGAGTATTTTCTAGTAAGATTCTCAGATATAGTCAAATGGCATCTGAGGAAAAAAAACCTGATACATTATGAAAAACCTTACAAAGTTACTTACTTCACCTAACATGTCAAGTCAGACCAGAAATCCTTATCTGGCATTATAGGGGAGAAAAAAATACTTTTGCTTTAAGGCTTAGATTCTATCTCATCAATAAAATACAAAGAGGATGTTTGAGACTATACACCATTAAATGGACACATAAAACTGGCTAAAATGCTGTGAAATCAAACAGAAGAGGACCCAATGGTCTAGTGTTACTGTTCCTGGCAATGCATTAAGTTTAGAAATGTTAAACTGAGTGGGGTGGGATTAGAACTGGAAGACATGACTGAAAATGACTATTGCATGTCACTCTGAAATCACTTGTCAAAAACTGTTCAACAGGCAAAGAAACAAAACCAAACTTCATATAGGTATAAAATGGAGACCAACTAGCTGTATATAACAGCAAATAAAAATCTAAGTTTTAGTGACTATAAATTAAATGCCAGGCCCAGATTAAAAATACAAGCATGGGAGTTCCCTGATGGTGTAGTGGCTTAAGGCTTCCGCGCTGGCGCTGTCAGCACTGCAGCCTGGGTTCGATTCCCAGCCAGGGAGCTACCCACATACCAAAAAGCAAAAAAAATTAAAAAAAATAAAAATAAAAATACAAGCACGATAACTTATAATATCAAGAATATGACAAGCAAAGATGCAGAAAATTGACTTGCAAAAGGGGATGCTGGGAAAAAACATAAAAAAAAATGTAAGTGGGGAGATACTGGGAAACATATCAAGGGTCCTTAAATATAACCAAAGGGATAGAAAAATTGGACCTAGGAGGAATAGGGCAGTTGAACACGATAATCCAAACATATGAGAACACAGTATGAGTTCTCTCCAAAGGTGATCTCTCCAAAGAGACATTGTGGAGTTCCCTGGTGGTGTAGCGGTGAGGCTTCAGTGCTGTTAGCGCTGTGGCCTGGGTTCCCTTCCTAGCCAGGGAACTACCCACATATAAAAACAAAACAAACAAACAAAAAACAAAGAGACATGGTTATGCTTCAGCAATCTGAGACAATGGACTATATGATTTAAACATCTGAAGACAGTAGAGCTAACTCTCTAGTGGTAATGAATAGACAACAACAACCTCAGATTCTTGTACCTTGTTACTCCTGGTGATTATGAGAGGGGAAATTGCTTCTAAAAATATTAATTGCCAAAGTACCAACCATGAAATTGAAGAATGACAACTTTATTTTTTACACTTAAAGGCTGATGAAAAACCATTATGAATCCTATTAAAGAAATTCCAACATCTCAATTAAAAAGTATAGTAACTACAATTACTCATTGAATACTTAAGTTTTCTAAAACACAACTTCAAAATATCCAGCATGCATGTTTAATTTCAGTACAATGGATTCAAGACCAAGTATACATGTTACATGCATCAAGGCTGGATTACAAATTATCATAGTCATCATCATCCTCATCCTCATCATCCTCATCATCACGTTTTCTTTTCAAAGCATTTGATGATTCATTGGCAGTATTTTGTGATGACACCATGTTAGTGGTAATAAGAATGTTTTTGGACCCAATTAATGATGGATTTATCAGAACATTTTGAACTGCTGATGTTGCAGGAATTGATGCTTTTACAGCTGGGGACTGAGAAGTAGGCATCTGTACTGTAAACCTTTGCCCTGTGAGGGACATTGGAGTCCCTACTTTAGTTGAAACAGACATGGTTTGTGGGGTTGGTGTGCCAAGTGTGGGAGTACTTGGCCTGCTAGTAACTGAACCAACACTTAGCCGTGGAACCGTTATTCTTCCCGCAGAAGTAGATGCCTTTTTTTGTAAAGACTTAAGTCTATAGTTTGGAGCAGTCAAGCAGTATCTATCAGGTGGCAACCTAGGGCCTGAATATGGCTTGATCAATGGCAAAGGGGTTTGATTTCTTTGCCTTGCAATATCTAATAAAAAATCTCTTGGAGGAGGAGAGGTAAAAGACTGGTCAGCACGACACTGGATTGCCAATCGCACATCGTCTGCGTCAACAGTAGCTTTCTTAGCATGGCTTGAATAAATTTTTGCATCATCTAGAATTGTGGTCACATATCGGAAGGCAAACTCCAACATCTGATTTATAACTCTTGGCTCATATTCTGTAATCCCCATATCCTTCAGGATTTGTGCCATCATCTGTGCATCTTTCGGCATGCTCTTGGGAGAAGCCATCTTGCCAGACTCCATGATATCCGGTGATCAGACTTTAGATCATTTGAAAAAAATATGTATATTAGGTCAAACCTGAAATAGTTACTTTAGTAGCAACTGTCAGGAACTTAAAAAATTTAGAATGTTAAAAATTTAAAAATATATTTAAAATGTCAAATTTTTAAAAATTTTAATGAGGCACTTAAAATTCCCTTTACTTAACTGTAATGAGTTTCTACCCTGTAGAAATCATTGTAGAATACAAAAAGATAAAGACACAATAAGGGAGTGATAAAAGATTGGGGGAAAACTGAGTAAAATAAGTAAAAATATATCTTTTTAGAATATGTGCAGTTGCATGCAGACATGCAACTATAAAATTAATCTAATACCATAGGACAGTCATGTCCTAATGCCTGATTTAAAAATAATCTGTCCTTCCAATATGATCAATATAATCAGTGTTTCCAAAGATAGGCTTAGCACCACCCAAATCTTTATGTGTTGACCAATCTCAAAACATTCTCCCTCTTCCTCATATTCAGATTCTACATTTCCTAAGTCCAATCTCTTCATGGAAACCTTCCCAATTATTATTGTCCACAAGAACTGCTAGCCAATTGGGGAGCACTGTAATGGTCAGAATAACCAAGACAGAGCTTTAGACACTTAATACTTTCTATTTCTATGGGTCCCAACAGAGAATAATTCTTTAATGGCAATCTTTCTCTGCTTTCAGTACCCTCTCACAGTATAATACTAATACTCCATTATCTCTCTCTTTAAAAAAAAAATAAATTTAACATCAAAATGTCCTTTACCTTCTCGAGCTAAATCACCAACATTAATGTATTTCAGTCCTGATCTTGATGCAAGTTCTTTGCCTAAGGTTGTTTTACCAACCCCTGGTGTACCTGTAAAACATAGAAAAATATTGTTCATGAAATACTTATTAGACTTTAGTCACCTATCTGTCCTTAAGGTTCTTAACAACTGAAATGAAGTTTCTTACTTAGCAATCCCATGTGAATGAACATACACTGTGACCTAATCAAAACTACCCAAGGCCTGTTGCAAGTCCAAATCTGATTCAATCAGGAGTGGGGCTCAGTGATTCTGACGCCAATTTGCAGACTGCTTGCTAAAACAATGAAAATTTCCCAGAGTGAAACCAGCCACCTCACATAAATTTAACATCACTGCCATTGTTTGCTTAATTGTGTGTGTGTGTGTGTGTGTGTGCGTGCGTGTGCACGCGCATGTGGTTCCCTGCCTGGGAATAGAGCCCAGGTCTCGGCAGTGAGAGTGTGGAATCCTAGCCACTAAGCCACCAGGGAACCCGATTTTTTTTTTTAAGTTAAGAAATTATTCATGGAAAAAACTGAAGCAGTATTAAAGACAAATCTCATTTCTGCTACTGACTTCCCTATCCTCTTCTTCCTTAGAGGCAACTAATGTAAACCAGTTTCTTAGATACCTTTCCAATGAAGTCATATGCACATCTATTTGTGCATAATTCATGTATATGTATACATGACAGCATACTCTATATGCACATATGTACATATTATAAGCACACATACATACACACTGTTCATTTCCTTTTACATAAAGGCAATGCTATAATACACATCCTCATTTTTCCTTTTTATTATCTATTTTTACTTCAAGACAAATAAGCAAATGCATAATTTTCAGCTGCTCAGGTTTAAATGTCACTGAAATAATAAAGCTTGACCATTATAATCCAAGATAACTGGGATAAATCAAGTCTCCATATGCAAGACAATAACCTTTATCTTAAGTCCACTATAATACACCAAGTTTGAATCCTGGACTCACCATGTTTTCAATAAAATGCTCACATTTAGTTTTCTGACAATATGGCTTAATATTAAAAACCAGTACACTTTCTGACCCAAACAATTCAGATGTTGGGAAATCTTCCCCCAAAGGAATCTTAAAGGCTAAACATTAAGAGGTTAATCTGCAATTCTCAGAAACAGAGACTGCACCACAATAGACTTATGAATGGTAAGAAACTGTATTGTTGTTTCCACAAAGAGCACCTCAATTTTTCCATTGCAATAGCACCTACAACAATTAGATTTTTTTCCATGAATGCCCTATTATACTATTAACTACTACAATTTAATGAGTATTTTCAGATTTAGACAACCAGCAATAGTATTCTTTAAAGCCGTCATGCGGCATTTTAATACCTCTCATATATAGGAGGCCCCGGGTATGGATCGAGAGACCCAGAAGGGACTCCACGGGAATTTTCCTGTAGCTCTACAAAAGAAAACCACCAGAGAATTCTCAGTAGATGCCTTTTCTTCTTAGAAGGGATGAAGCCTCTGATGCTAATTCAACAAACATACATAGCAAAGTAATCACCCTATTACGCTACAAAAACTCGAACCCTTTTACCGAAATCTGATTCTCAGATACAAAGCAAAAATGAAAGACGGCCATGGAAGGCCTAAAGGACTAAGGCATCCATCATGAACAAACCTAAGGGATGCGTACTGCCGTACTTGATCTCGCTAAAAATCAACGACAACCCTGACAAAGAATCAACATCCACTTTACAAACAAGAACCAGATTCAGGAAAATGAAGCAGCTTGCCAGAAAGGGGAGTTGGATTGGTCTCTCACCGAGAAGCCTCTGGCCAACAGAATTAACGTTCCCCGTCCCCTCCCCCCGCTTCTCGCAACGATCGCGAGGGCCCGATCTCGAGGTCCAGGCAACTGCCACGCCTGGAGGCCCTCGACTACCCTAGAAACAGAACGCTGAGAGCTCTCCTCCACTTCGAGCGCCCGGCGACCCTGGCCTGCCCCGCCGTCCAGCCCATCCGTGCCGCGTGCCCTGACCAGTGAGCAGGATGTTCGGAAGCAACATAGTCCTCACCGGGACGGCTCTGGGAACCTCGGCACACGCGCCCTAAGCACAACAGGGAGGAGCCGGAAAAGGCGAGCCGCGGCAAACGCCAGTGGCCCCCCAGGCCCTCGAGGCCCTGCACGGCGCTCGTGACCCATCTCCGCATTCTATTCACCGACCGTTGGTTACACGGCCTTCTATGACACGATTCCAGCTTAGGGTCCGAGGCAGCAGCACAGCTTGGGTCCGCTATTCAGGTCAGGCAGTACACTGGGTGCCTACATCACTGGCTCCGTTGACATCCCCGCCCTTCGGGTTGTGTCGCGGAAGCGCCGACGGATCTGGAAGGTCCAGGGAGGCGGGACCTCCGAGAGGCTCGGCGCTGATCCTGGGTAGGACCGGTGGTTACCCCTCCACCTGGAGTAGAGCCTGGGCTCCTTCGCTCCTCACAGCCCACAAGGGCATGCAGGTCCCCCCAAGTAAGGTGGCTGCGGCGTACGTATGTCCTAGTGACGCGAAACCATCTCTACCACGCCTTCCCCGGCTCTCATCGCTCCTTCGGACTTACCCATCCCATTTGGGGATGAGAGGGGTGGGGGTGCGACCGCTGGCCTGGAACCGGGGCTCGCGAGCCTATCGGCTCTCCACTGATTAGCAGCATTATGTTGCATGACTCTCTGAGCTTATTATCTCCTGTTCAGTGTGTAGGGTGGTGGTGGGTGTGCTAGAATGTCTGCTCGAAAGTCTCTTCTTCTACATCTGACGTCTCATTTCAGGACTCTGACATCATCAAGGTTACCTGTTTTTTAAAGGAGGTAATTGTCAGTCTTGTTTTGAAAGAACGGCTAGACTCCTGATCGTAACAACCGTCTGCGTCTTTTATTTTTACCTGCTAGCTATATTTACTCAAATAGGTGTTTTTTCCATCTATGTATGTCTTTGAAACTCCAAAGTAAAAATCGTGAACGAGTTATATGTGTATGTGTACCATTTGTTTTCTAGTGTGTGGAAATATTTACACCTTATGTGTGCCTCCAGGCTACTTTAAAAAGTCCCAATATACCTTCCAGTTTGTAAGTTTATGAACCTTAAAAAACACCTTGCTTTGGCTAACTTAAAATTAGTGAATTTACTAGTTTATATCAACATTGTAGAATTATGGAAGTTGCAAAATACAGTGTTGCCAAAAAATTTCCTAACATGTTCAAATAAGGAAAACAGTTATAGGAAAGATTTAAAATTTTTGTCCAGAGTGAGTGAGAAGTCTGAATTCATTGTTTGGTGGAGTGTTTTGTATTGTTTTGCTTTTTTTCATTTTGGCAATGAAAAATTTCAACTGTAATTTGAATTAAGGGAAATTTTAATTTTCTTTATAAAAACTGCATAAATGCAATTGTCTAGTTTTACTTAATGACAAAAAGTAGGTACACAAATACGTGGTTATTCTGTTTTGTCTAGTTATTGAGTTCAGATGAAGTAACTTGCATTTATAACACTATAGATTATTTGACACAGTTATATCCATTAAAATTAAAAATTATTTTAGCATTTTGACTCCTGCTTCACCTGTGTTTACTCTGTTCTCTTTCACTGGTCTTGAGCCTTAACTTTATTATGCTGTTGATTATATCCTATGCTGTTGATTGTATCCTATACATATGTTAATTACTGTCCTGTTTCAGTTTTTCTTAATTGAGAATTTTTTCTCTTTTTTCTCTAGGTGAATTATACTTTAATGTACTACAGGTTATATACTACGGATGGGAACTATTAAAGTTTATAATGTCAAAAGCTTTTCTTAGACGAAAGGTATCTTCCACAAAGGTATAATACACTGAAATGGCCCTGTAATAATTGCCTAAAAAGAATTAAGATTTTTGTGCATGTCTTTTATGATTTATTACTGCTACCAAAGTAATGGTGTTCACTATCTGTTGTAATTAGTGATCTAAAAAAACCTAATAATAAGTTATGAAACAACTGTACGCTAAAAGTACATCCTTAATTTGAAAAATCATTTATAATCTCAGTCACAAAGAAAAGGCTGAAAACTCTTGAATGAAAGAGCAATAGAAGAAATATATGAATTGTAGTTGATGTTAAAACTTAAAAACAGGCGCTACCTCTTAGAAGTCATGTGGTTCAGTGCACCAGTTCTCAGCATGGTTAATAGGATGGAGGTCAAATAGTATCATACTCATATGCAAAGTAACTATTTTCCTGGTTGATCTGATTTTCCTTTGATCTTAAGTAAATTATTTAATTTTACTGTTTCTTTTTTTTCTTCAGTAAATGGGAGTCTACATTTATGTAAGAAACAAAACTATAAAATGTATAAGTAACATGTAGATCAGAATTGCTATCAAAAGGTTTACTATGACAATATTTTTATATAACTCCTAAAAATTGAGGCAAAGATTCAAATTGTAATAGTGACAGTCTTCTAAAGAAGAGGAAATGAATTGGGTGGCTATGACTCAAATTTTATCCCACAAATTTTCATTTCTTTATGTACTGCTGATAATATTCCTAAACCTCTGTCATTTAAAGAGAAGTGAATATGATAAAGTTATATTACAAATTATTCATAACATAAGGATTCTTTTTTTTTTAATATCAGGATTTTTAGACTATAGCTTCACAGAGTCTTAAACCTGTTAAGGATTATTTGAATGTATGAAATGTAATGTATAAGGTTGGACAATTAGTTTGGCGAACTTATCCTAGAAAAAGTGCCACCTACCTCACTGCTGAATATCACTACAGTCACCTTTGAAGTACTCCCTTTGGGAACCTATGCAGCGACACCAGTGCTTAGTCCACCCGGGAAAGCAGTTTTGCAACTCTTTCTCTGGAAAGGCCATCGGAGCTGTCATTGTGCCCAAAATCTGACAATTAAGTTTGTGAACTGCTACCACTCATTTATGTTGGCAGCACTGTACAAACAACTCACTCAGGTGACATAACCTTGGCTTCCCAAGGGGAGTACTTCAAAGGTGATTGTAATGATATTTAGTAATGAGGTATGTTGTACTTTTTCTAGGATGAGTTTGGGAAATTAATTGTCCAACATCATATTATCCTGGTCAAGGTGTGGAAGTATTACATTTCTCACTGTTGCAAATGGTTAATTTCTTTGTTTTGCTTCTTTTTTGGTAGGTAATTTAAATATGTTTAAAGAGCTCATTTGTGAGATTTTTATTTTAAATGTTGCAGATACACCAAGTTTTCACATAGTAGTTAATTGTATAGGGAACAGATGCAAAAAATGTAATAGTATTAAATTGAATTCTTTTTTCTCAGGTAACAGACTGGGTAGACCCATCATTTGATGATTTTTCAGAGAATACAAGCATTTCTCCTATTACTACCACATCAGTAGGTGTGAATAACTCAAGTCATAGAAGAAAAAATGTGTCTTCCACATTAGAAAGTAACAGATTTCCAACTGGGAAAAGAGGAAAGCTATCTTCCTCAGAACAGATTTATGGTCTAGAAAATTCAAAACAATATCTGTCTGAAAATGAACCATGGGTGGATAAATACAAACCAGAAACTCAGGTACTAAATAGCATGCAAACAGGTATATGTAATTTCAGGAAGGGGGGGATATGCATTTTTAGATTATCACTCATAAAAATCTTTTTATCTAGATGAATTAGAAAAAGACAATTATTTTTATTATGTCCCAGCGCTTAGATTTTCTCAACCATTGTTCTGAAATTGTATACTTGATTATTTTTATTTGTCTTAGTTTCATTTTAACCCTAACATAGGCTTGCTCTGGGGCTTTTGTGTTTGTTTTTGTTTTTTTGCTAAATGTAATACCCCTTATTAGTTATTCCCTTCCCAAATACATTTCAGGATTTAAAAAAATTTTATAACTACAAAGCTGTCCAGAATTTTTATACAATGGTGTGAGCTTAAAAACAAAATTTTTTCATAACAATGGAAAAAATTAAGTGTAATCAGCCTTTTTATTACGATATCATGTTTTTTCATTAAAAATGTTAGGTTATCTGTGCTGATGTACCAAAAAGTCTTAAGTTAAAATGTTCTATTTTAAACTTTAAATTTTTAGCATGAACTTGCTGTGCATAAGAAGAAAATTGAAGAAGTTGAAACCTGGTTAAAAGCTAAAGTTTTAGAAAGGCAACCAAAACAGGTAATTAAATAAAAAACATGTTTTAAATATTTAACATCAAATGTTTCTCTGACTTATAGCTGGTTGTAAGAAGTTAAACTTCTATGGTGACTAAATAAGTTCAGATCACTTGTCATGGAAAACTTTCTGATCTTTAACATTCTGGCCTCACTAAAAGATTCTGAGACTTTTTAAGTTTTCCCCTTTACTTATATCTCTTTTTCCCTCTTATGTCTTGTCATAAACATAAAGCACAGTAAACCAGTTAGGGTGCTAGTGTATTTAGCACATCAGATTATCTCACACTAAAGCAAGCAGGCAAATTATATAGTAGTTTTTGTACTAAATATAGTCTAAAACAGTCATCATTCATTTTACACTGATGTTCTTTCACTTCCTAATTGTACAACAACCCTGGGCCCCCAAGCTAGAATATTCTCTCTTTCTCTTTAAATTTTTTTTTATTTTGAGATTCTTCAAACATAAAAATAGAATAGTAATTTAATGTATACTCATACTCATGATATATTCTTCATTTCCTCCCTTAAGTATTTTAAAGTAAATTATGAACATGTGATACTTCAGTCAGACTTTTAGAAACTTTAGTATGCCTCTGTTTTGTTTTATTACAAAAGTATTTTCCTAATTAACTATGTGTACCATTCTGTCTAAAAAAATAAACTGTCATTTCCTAATGTTATTTAATGCTCACATATTCACACTTCTCCAGTTTTCCCCAAAATGTTTTTCACAGCTGGTTGGTTACAACCAGAATCTTATCAAGGACCACACATTGTATTTGATGTCAAATCTTTGAGGTCTTTTAAAATCTAGAACAGACTGGACCTTCACCCTTTCTTTCCAAGACGTTGACCTGTTGAAGAGACCAGGCCAGTTGACTTGTAGAAGTCTCACATTCTGGATTTATCAGGTTGTTTCCTCCTCGTGATTCATTTGTTCTTCTATCTTGCATTTCCTATAATTTGGAAGTTGGAAGCAAGGCATTGATTATTAGACTCGTTGAACATATTTGCAAGTTTTTTTTTTTGTTTTTTTTTTTTTTTTGGTATGTGGGTAGTTCCCTGGCTGGGAATCGAACCCAGGCTGCAGCGTTGACAGTGCCATCGCCAAAGCCTTAAGCCACTACACCACCAGGGAACTCCGCAAGAATACTTTCTAAGTCATGGTGTATATTTTATATTGCATCACATTAGAAAATATGTCTTGTTCTGTTGTCTTTGATGCTACATTTGATCACTACATTAAGGAGATGATAGTCAAAAATCTTCACTGTAAAGTAATTTTCCCTTGCAAGCTGCACATGATCTGTGGGGAGATAACTTCAGCAACATGTAAGGGTCCAGTTCCCCAGCAATCTTTTCAACTAGGTATGTTAGCATCCATTTTCTGTCCTTGTCTTGAATCACTTATTTTGTTATGATTGTGAAATGGTGATTTTTAAATTCTATCATTATTTCTAACTGTTAGCTGGCATTTTTCTGTAAGATAAAGTTTGCTGTCACCAGCTGGAGCTGTTTAGTTGCCTTTAAATATAGTTCCAACTGGAAAGGCAGGATAAATTAAATCACTTTTTTTCATTTTTCAATTTTGAGGTGAAACAGTTTGTGTTTTAGTTGCCTCCAGTGGTAACAGATCCTCTTTTGAATCCTAGTTCTTTTTGTGTGGCTTGTGGATATAACCCTTTGGTTTATTGTTAAGATAATATATACAAGATGGGTTTTTCAGTGTTATCATTGGTATTCCTCTGCTGGCTCATAAAAACCTCTCATCTCTCCTCCCTGGGTATAGATTCTTGGGCAGTTTTCCTGATGCTCTTATATCCAAACTTTATTCTCATTGATTTGTTTGGTCAGCTTAGCTAATAGTTTGTATTTTTCAGTGTCCATGGTGTTTTCGCACTCATCAATACTTTTTTGGTATAAAGATTGTCATGTCTTTTTTTGGGGGGGGTAGGGGGTAGTTCCCTGGCTGGGAATCGAATCCAGGCCACGGTGTTAAGAGCGCCGAAGCCTAGACACTACACCACCAGCAAACTCCCTGCATTATCATGTCTTAAACCTACACGTGTATTATTGTTATCATTCTACCAGTTGAGTAAACTTGGGGAAAGTATATCCTCTGCAGGTTTAAAAGCTTCTTCTCTGTAAGAAGTTGGACTTAAATCAAACATATATGAGGGCTGTCTGAAAAGTATCCAGCCATGTAATATGAAAAATAGAGGCATTTGTGGCTGGATTTTTTCCAGACATCCCTCCTATACTCTATTACGTAAAAGTTTCAAGGGTATCAATAATTATAAGACCTTTTAATTCAAGAAAATTTTGGTAACTTCTGATGTCTCTATGGGTAACCTAAAGTTATTATTTTTAAAATTTATTGTAAGTACTTCAAATATTAGCTGAGTTAAACTTTTCATAGCAACCTCTTTCCTTCAAAATATAGTAAAACTTTATTATAATGAAGACAGTATGGGAATTAACAAAAATCTTTGTTTTAGCGTTCTGATAGGCTACCTCCCAGTTTTCTTACTGGAAACAAAACTTTTGCTATGTAGCTCCTACTTGCTGTGGCAAAAAATAGACTCTTAACTCTATCATGTGAGAAAAATAGCACTTTTGCACCCAAATTTGTCAGGGAAAAATAAGGATGCACATAGTACTGATTCTGTATCTATATAAATGTTTTTAATTCTTTTATTTATGCTTAGGAGTTAAAAGTGTAACTCTAGGGGTTCCCTGGTGGTGTAGTGGCTAGGCTTCAGCGTTTTCAACGCTGCGGCCATGGTTCAATTCCCAGCCAGGGAACCATACCTGGAAAAAAAACCCCAAAAAAACAAAAACAAATAAAAATGTAACTCTAGAAATCAATAACGATATCCATATGCAAAATAATACTCTAGAAAACGATAATCTTTTTTTATATAAAAAATTTTATGCGTAAAATTTTTTGTACCTTGTATCTGTTCTTGTGTTTTGTAATTATTTGTTACATAAAATTTATTGTACAATAATATGTTAAAAAAGAAATGCTAAAATTCTTTTATAATGCAAAAAACAAGTACCTAAATATAAACAAATAAAATTTTGAATTAAAAAGTTACACGAAAGATTTTTTCCCTCAAAGTTTGGGCCAAAAACGTGGGTGCACATTATACACAGTAGCACATTATACCCAGCAAGATATGGTATGTGGCTGCTGGTGCTTAATCTTACTGGTTTTTTTTTTTGGTTTATTTATTTATTTATTTATTTATTTATTTATTTTAAAGATTTTTTTTTTTTTTATGTTTTATTTTTTTGCTTTTTGGTATGTGGGTAGCTCCCTGGCTGGGAATCGAACCCAGGCCGCAGCACTGACAGCGACAGCGCCAAAGCCTTAAGCCACTACACCATCAGGGAACTCCCCCTGTTTTTTTTAAAAAAGTAATCTGGGATTCCCTGATGGTGTAGTGGCTAGGCTTCACTGTTCTCACTGCCACGGCCTGGGTTTATTAATTCCCGGCTAGGGAACCAACCAAAAAAAAAAGTAATCTGCTTGGAAGTAGTCAGTTATGATTATTTGCATTTTGTTATATTCTGTAAAGTTATTGCAAACAAAGAATTAGCAAATACTGAACCATTGTTTCTAAGAGAAATACAGAGTTAGGTTTCTGTGAAACCTAATGCTCCTCTAGTCATATTTATGTCAACCTGTCAAGAAGTAATGCCAGACCCTGTAATGAATGTCTCGCATGTGATGGACAGCAATTTGAACATGTCACCTAAAGTGTGCTTGAGTGATATTGTCAGAGAAGTACATGCTTATGATTTTGTAATAAAAAATTTGGTATGGATTACCAGCTCTTTAAAAAGGGGCATTATTTGTGCCAGACCCTGGATTTGTGTATCTGTTTAAAGGCACCTTATTTAATACATATTATTGAATCATTAACATTAAAGTCATGACCAGTAACACTAGAATTTAATGCATTCATTGATTTTAAAAAGTGGAACTGGCTCTCTCCTGGGTCCAAACACATAGGCCCTTACTTACACTAGTTACTAAAGGTGAACGAATGAGCAAGGTTTACAGCCCACCTCTTGATAAAGGAAACCTTCCCCTGCTGTTTTTTTGGCTTTAACTTTTTTATCCAATAACTATATGAGGGAAGATTACTGGGACCTATAATCTCTCGTCTGTCTTTAGAGTCCTATCTCTGGTAGATATACTTCTTAACCCTTTTCCCGTTGAGAAGAAAAAATGCAGCTCACTGCCACGTTCATTTAATTTTACTTAAGCACACTTTGAGGCAGAAGCAAGTTAGACTGATTTTCTTTTTTTTTTTTAATTCATTTTTATTGTTAGACTTATTGGGGTGACATCTGTTAGCAAGGATTATATAGGTTTCAGGCATACAATTCTACAGTGCATTGTCAACTTGATGTATAATAAGTTCACCAACTAATGTGACTTCTCTTTCCATCACCTTATATTTAGCTTCCCCCCAGACTGATTTTCAACATGAAAATAAAATATAAAAACTGTTCTTGGACTTATTTCTAAACAAAATTTGTCTCTAATTCCAATGTAACAGAAATGTATATAATCAATATTTAATAATTTGAGGGGTAAGGTTAGGTCTGTAATCTGCAAGTTATCTTGGAGTAAATGCTGCAGCCACAAGTGCTGCTGGCGAGTATTCTTGGGGCAAGCAAGACAAGATTTAAAGAATCTGATATTCAAACTGATGTCTTCTCATTAGAATATTATACTTGTACCTACTTAATCCAGCTAAAGATAGTTGTTTTAATTTGGCTGCTAAGAATTGAAGGGACTCTAACAGATGTCACCCCAATAAGTCTAACAATAAAAATGAATTAAAAAAAAAAAAAAGAATTGAAGGGACATAATGCAAAAATTGAAGAATTATCTTATTTTATCTAAGGAAGTTTATTCCAACTAGTATTATTGTGAGGTATAGTCTGCTTATGCGAGACATTCAGTAAATATTTATGGAAATAATATTTAGAAAGAAAATTCAAACATAGTAGTCTAGCATTCCAATGATTTTGATTGTTAATAATTCTTTGTGTTTGGTTTTAGGGTGGATCTATTTTATTAATAACGGGGCCTCCTGGATGTGGAAAAACAACAACTATGAAAATACTATCAAAGGAACACGGTATTCAAGTACAAGAATGGATTAATCCAGTTTCACCAGACTTCCAAAAAGATGATTTCAGGGAGACATTTAATCCTGGTAAGGTTAGCTACAAAGGTAATGGAAATAATGGGAAAAGTCTGTGCTTAAAGGACATTTGAAACAAAGTCCCCATCCATGTCCTTAAGATTCCTAAGATCATTTTTTAAATACGTTTTTGAAGAAAAAGGTATATATTGCCTCTTCTATACAAACTGGATTGGCATCTGCCCACAACCAACTGCCTCACCAAGTCACAGCAGTAATCAAATAAAACTATATAAGTGCATTTTTCCCCCATACTTCCCAGTTTCAGAGAGAAATTTCAGAAGACGGAAAATGTCTCCAGTAGAGAATGGATTCTTTGAGGGTTGTCTTAACTGTTTTGTTAGATAGCACACCAGTCTGTGTGCATTACTTATGTACTTGTTTTCCAGACTCTGACTAGGATTAGACTGTGTAAATAAAATCTTTTTGTTTAAATATAAATCAGGCTTTAAAGGTGTATTAAAGGAAGCTTCCTCCACAAACAAGCGAGAGCTTGGATCAGACCAGTTGGGATCAAATCAAATCAAAAGCGTAAGGCAAACTGTCTTTGGAACTAGGAAGTAGGACTTAATTCAAACATCTAAAAATAATAGTAATACTAATTTAAAGATATTGTACATAAGAACTTCACATTGTATGCTTTTAAACTCCAGCAC
The DNA here is from genome assembly GCA_004026885.1 of Lyroderma lyra. NCBI lineage: Eukaryota > Metazoa > Chordata > Mammalia > Chiroptera > Megadermatidae > Lyroderma > Lyroderma lyra. The sequence goes on from PVJL010000018.1 coordinate 633,602, forward strand.
GGTCATTTTTAACTTTCATAGTTTTAATTATTGCTACTGTAGGTAATTAAACAAGGACTGGCCAAATCTCATAGCCCACACTTTGAAGTGATAAAGGTTCTTTACAAGGACAATTTTATTTATTTATTTTGTTAATGTGGGTGGTTCCCTGGCTGGGAATCGAACCCAGGCCGTAGCGTTGACAGTGCTGAAGCCTAGCCACTACACCACCAGGGAACTCCCATGGACAGTTTTATTTTAATGTGGAATATTCCTCAAAATCTATTATTTGGGAATTTCTTTAATATGCTCTGTGTGTACTGTATCCTTAGTATGCATACCCTTATACTGCTAATACTCTGTGTGCCTGGAATTTTTACTGCTTTCTAAGCAGTAACATTACTTTTGAAAATCTAACAAGTCTTTATAGACAGTGTCCTGTATAAAATATGTCTTCGAAGAATTCCTCTTATTCCCAAGTTCACTAATCAGTCATTCTGCTTTTATTGTTAAACCTTTATTATTGAAAATTATTTATAGTCACATACTCATTTGAAGATTCTTCATGGTATTGGCAAAGTCGTTAAGTATTTTCACCAATTGTGTAAATGTGTGACAGATGTGTTCTGAAGTCAGTTAACTCCACAGTGCCAACACATTCACCAGTATGGGAAAATTCCTGATGTTTGTGATAATTATTTTCTTTTGAACTGAGTATCCTATTTTAAATTTGAATAGTTTTGCCTAATTAGAAAACCGTCTATACTGTGAACTTTTCTTGAATATATAAATTTATTCATTAATGTATATGTTATGTACCTGTGTATAACATTCATGTATATATAATTTGTTGAAAGCAAAAGGGTTAAATATGTTTCCTTTCAGAATCAAGCTTCCATATATTTCCCTATCAGTCTCAGATAGCAGTTTTTAAAGAATTTCTACTGAGAGCAACAAAATATAACAAACTACAAATGCTTGGAGATGATCTGAGAACTGATAAGAAGATAATCCTGGTAGAAGTAAGTACAACTTTTGAAATCCTGCTGTTGAGTAAACAATTGCAAGATATATCTTACATGATAATGACTTTCTACAAAATAATAATAGTGGTAAAATATAATATAAAAGTTTTGTGATAGCAGAAACCTAAAATCCTATTCAGTAAACTTGAATAGAGTAGTTACAGGTTAATGAACTTTAAAAATTTAGTGGCTTAAGTGTAGAAAAGCAAAATAAATATTTGGAAAATGATGTCTTAGTGGAAATACTATAATTAGTAGTGACCTTAAGAAAATTTGATGTGAAAATTGAGTTTTCTATATTGATGCATCATTTCTATAAAAGTTCTGGCTATAATAAATGGAATAGATAACATTTTTTCCTACTTTGGTAAATATAAATCTGAAAATAAATTTACATGGGAATAAAACTGAATGAGTATTTGTCATGTGTTTTCAATAGGATTTACCTAACCAGTTTTATCGAGATTCTCATACTTTACATGAAGTGCTAAGGTGAGTTTCAGTGAAATTTTCTAAAACTCTAAATTAAATGGCAAGTGGCTTAAATTTCAGTAATGCTGTATTTTATTCTAGGAAGTATGTACAGATTGGCCGATGTCCTCTGATATTTATAATCTCTGACAGTCTCAGTGGAGATAATAATCAGAGGTTACTATTTCCCAAAGAAATTCAAGAAGAGTGTGCTATATCAAACATCAGGTAAGAATGAAATTTCTACTTATGATGTTCACATACACATTGTATTTTTAAATTAATCATTTAACCACTTTCTTTATAAAACTTTGACAGTTTCAACCCTGTGGCACCAACAATTATGATGAAATTTCTTAATCGAATAGTGACAATAGAGGCTAATAAGGTAAGTCTCTTAAGAACTGATTCATTTGAATCTCATATTGTAATTATAGAAAGCCAAACTTATTATGTACACTTGAGTTGAAGACATTACTTTAGTTTTTAGAATTAAAAATTTTATTTTTTTAAATGACACTCATAAGGCACATCATTTTAGAAAATGAGGGAAATGTTGATTTAAAATATCCTTAAACTTTTTCTACTGTTAAACTTAGCTTTCTCTTTAACTTCATGGTAAATTTCCCTTTGCTTGGCTTAGTATTCCACAGTGTGTCTGTTACCAAGAAACTATTTCTGGCATCTAGGCACATTAGTCGTGAACAGTCCAACTCCACTTTTGTCCTGTTGTCACTTTTGTACTGAATGATTCTTTTTTATGGTAAAGAACACATCATAAAATTTACCATCTTAAACCGTTTTTCCAGCTTTATTAAGATAAAATCATGAAAGTTTAGGGTGTACCACATGTTGATTTTATACAGTTATGTATTGCAAAATGATTACCACCATAGCATTAACACCTCCTTCACATCACAAAATTGTTTCTTTTGTGGTGAGAACAATTAAGATCTGCTCTCTCAGCAATTTTCAAATTTGTAAGACAGTGTTATTAAGTATATCATCTTAACCATTTTTAAATGTACAATAGTATTAAACAATGATGTGAAACTTGTCACTTTCAGTGCATCATTTTTTTCTATCTTTCAAATCAAGATGATGTTAAAATAAATTGATAGAGTTCTATTTTTAGCAGCATGAGTCTAGATCTTACATGAGACATCTTTTTTTTTTTTTTTTTTTTTTTTTTTTTGGCACTGCTGGGATCATAGGAATTAAAAGAAATCTCCAAGGAAGTGATTGCTGTGAGAATTAAACAAAATAATGTATGTGTGTAGAGCACCTGGGTGAATAAATTACTATTAATAGTGAAAAATTAGAAAAAGCTGAGTCCATTAATGAGGAAGCAGTAAGTGTAGTGAGCTATTATGTTAAGTAGTGTTTTGAGAATATTTAGTGACATGGGTAAAATACAATTTAATGTCAAGTTTAAAATAACAAGATGCAAAGTTATATGATAACACTAACAATAGAAGTGACATCTTCAGCCCTTTATATGTCAGGCCCTATGCACAGTATGACTACATACCTGATCTTATTAAATCTCACCACAACCATACAAAATTGGTACATTATCTCTATTTTACAGGTAAGGAAACTGAGCTTTGGGGGGAAATAACTTGCATAATATCCCACAACTGTAAAGTATCAGATGGTGTGAAGTTTTGTTTTGACTCCACTTTATTGTGCTAAAACAAAACAATTGTCAATAACAACAAATTGTACATGTATATAAACTTTCTCATACTAGAAGAGAGTACATAAAAAATGCCAAGCATGACTTGTTCTGATGGTTGCATCACTTGTGATTCTTTTATTGTCTTTTTGAAAATCTTTCTGCATTTACTATGAGGATGATATAATAATTACAGATTATAGGATTTTTTTGTTCACAAATTATACTTCTAAATATTTTATTTATTAAACAAAAACTAAAGAAAAATCAGTATCATACTACTTTATCACATTAATGGAAATCTTTTTTCTTTATAATTAAGTCATTAAATTGCAAATGGTATTTACTTTAGCAAGTTGTATTATACTAGTTAAGAGATACCATAACTTCTTTGTTATGGGGTTAACATGCTGTATCTTAAATAGATGATTTGTGGGAATGTTAGAACTGTTATTGTCGGTATGTTATGTCACAGGAACAACAAGCACACTATTCAGGTCCTTCAGGCTTTCATAAAATCAGATGTTATGATACTATCTGGGGTTTCCAAGGATGATAATGATAGTATAGGAAGATTTAAAGAATTTAATCTCTGGCATTCTGTAGCTTAGTTAATTATATTAAGAAAGATTGTTGACATCTTAAATGAACTAGTTGTACAGTATCTCTTATCTGCGGGGGATACATTCTAAGACCCTCAGTGGATGTCTGAAACTGCAGATAGTACTAAACCCTGTATATACTATGGGTTTTCCTATACATACATACCTGTGATAAAGTTTAATTTATAAGTTAGGCATGGTAAGAGATTAACAGCAATAACTAACAATAAAATAGCACAATTACAATAGTAAAATAAGAGTTGCTTGAACACAAGTCCTTCAATACTGCAGCAGTCAATCAGATAACCAAGGTGGCTACTAAGTGACTGACAGGCAGGGAGCATATACACTATGGATACATTACACAAAGAGATAATTCATGTCCAAGGCAGAATGAAGTGGGCAGTTCAAGATTTCATCATGCTACTCAGAATGGTTTGCAATTAAAACTTAAGAATTGTTTATTTCTGGAATTTTTCATTTAATATTTTCAGACTATAGTTGACCGTGGGTAACTGAAACTGTGGAAGTGAAACCTCAGATAAGAGGGGCTACTGTAATGAGTGTCGAACATGTTAAGTGCTTTTTTTTAAAAGTTTAAATAGATGTTTCTCTGTTTTTATAGGAAAAATGATCTTTAGTCTTTTCTGATATTATTAGCTATATAAAGTGTGGAAAGAACTGCTAATCACACATTTCAGCCACATTACATGTAATTAACCCAGGGTATGTTTTTCAGCTTCCAAGCATGATTTCAAATTACATTTCCTTTTTGGCAGGTAATCTATATCTAGAATTTTTTCAAAAACAAATATTCCTCTCAAAACAATTTTCAAATTACATGTATTTACAATAAAAGTGAAATTAATCTGGAAGAAATTCAGAGGCATAAGCAAGAAAATTTTCTAAAAGAACAATGAAAAAGACTTGCTGTCTAGGTATTGGAATGCAATATAAAACCATAGAAATTACAACCATGTGGTATTGGCATAGAACTAGACAAGTGGAAGAAAATGAGAAGATAGCACAGAGATAGATCAGTATTTGTAAATGGGAATTTTCTATGCAATAGAAGTGGCATTTTATATAATTGGGAAAAGAGTAGACTATTACAGTTAATAAGTGGTATTGGAACAATTGGATATCCATATGGAAAAATAAAAGTTTGCATCTTTACTTCAGACTATGCACAAGAATGATTTCCAGGTAGATTAAAGGTTTAAATGCAGAGATCAAAATCAGAAGAGTATTGAGGAAAAAAATAGTGACTGGGTTGCGACAGAGCCTTCCTAAACACGTAACAAAAGCCTGAAAGCCATAGATTTACTTTAAAAAAATGAGAAACTTAGGAAGTGACAAGGCATGATAAGCTAGATTGAAAAACAAACATGAAAATGAAAGAAAATATTTATGTAACAGTTAAAGCATTAACACCTGAATATATAAAAATGTGCCTACAAAAAAGCTGAGAAGCCAGTACACAAATAAATACAAATGGCTAGTAAACATGAGGGATGTTCAGCCCTACTGATAATCAGAGAAATTCATATCATGTTCAGATATTCATGTATCAGATAGCAAAAAATTTAAAAAATTGACAGACTGGATTGCCAAACAATACAGAAAATGGGCACTTACATACCATTCATAGGAAAAATAGAATTGGTAATTGTTATCCATATGCGACACTTTGGAGAGCACTCTACTTCTACAGAAATGTTCACACATGTTGGCAAAAATGTATGAGGGCTGTACAAAAAAAAAAATCCAGCCATAAATGCCTCTATTTTTCTTATTACATAGCTGGATACTTTCCAGACAACCCGTGTGTGTGTGTGTAATGTCTAATGCTGAAAAACTGGAAACTGGAAATATCCCTTCATTGGGGGAAATATTAGTTAAATTATGGTATACCCCTAGCATTTTAATAAGTCTTTTTTGGGGGGATGGTTCCCTGGTGAGGAATCAAACCCAGGCCGTGGCGTTCTGAGTGCTGAATGAAGCCTAGCCACTACACCACCAGAGAACCCCCTACCCATAACATTTTAAAAGATGAAATAGACTTAAAGGTACTAACAGCACAAAGAATGGTATTAAGTTTAAAAATAATAATACATATGTTCCATCCCATTTATGTTTAAAAAATTAACTATGTCTGCATACACTTATAGATACTATATATACTTAACAGATATTTGCTGAGAAAGTGGTCTGGAAAGGTTCTCATTAGAATGTTAACAGTTTTGACAGAGTAGGATTTGGGGAGACTATGAGAGAACAGTAACTTTTTTGTAAACACTTTTGAAACAACTTTGTTTAATCAAATTAAAATAAATATTGAAGGTCTGTAGCACAGTACTATTTTTCTGTTTTAATCAGTTTTTACAAGATCTAAAAGGGATGATCTGTGAATAGCTAAGTGAATTCAACTTATGTCAGTAAACCATTAGGAGTTTCTGAGTGAGGCGAGGGGATAGATAACTTTTTTTTCCTTGTATTTGAACTGTGAAGGGTGTGATACATAGTATGTATATATTTTTTATTTGCTTATGTATGTATTTTATGTATCTTAAACTTCCATATGAAATTTAGCCTTTAATATGAGTTGATGTGATTGTGGCTTTTTAATACTCAACAGACTGATTTAATGTTGAAAACTCCAGTGTATAAATTTTCATTAACATTTCAAAGATTTGTCAAAATATTTTGTGTTCTTAAATTTATTACATTATATTGTGTTTTGAGGTCTCTCTGTGTGTGTACATACAAGGGCTGTCCAGAAAAAAATCCAGGCATTGTCAGTGTAACATTGTCATATTACCTGGCTGAATATTTTCCGGCCAGCCCTCGTATGTTTGTGTATGTAATATGAAAAATAGAGGCATTTATGTCTGAATTTTTTTCTGGATAGTCCTCATGTATTTATGTGTGTGTAGTGAGAGAGCTAAAACTTCAAAATAAAACCTAGTCAAAGTAAAACAACATTTTATACTCTTGAAATTTTACCTGAACTGCATTAAATCATTGACACTTACACCATCATAGGCAGACTAGTGTTTAACACAGAGGCTTTTAGCATTTAAATTTGAAAGATGTACCTAATGTACCTTGCAATAAGTTTAGAAAATAGGGGAGTTTTTTTGTTTTAGTTTTAGGAAAACATTTAAAATTTTTTATTTTTCTCATTTTAGAATGGAGGAAATATTACTGTCCCTGATAAGACTTCTCTAGAATTGCTCTGTCAAGGATGTTCTGGTGATATCAGAAGTGCAATAAACAGCCTCCAGTTTGCTTCTTCAAAAGGTAACTATGGAAGAAACATTCTTGTAACATCATATGGGTGACTGATTTTCTCTTAATTGTTCATGAGATGAAATCAAACTAAACATATTTTAACTTATAGTTGATATATACCTGCCTCTACTTACTATTTTTTTATTGAGACAGTGTCATCAAATTATGTATGTGCACATGCATGCACAGACCCCTTTGAATATGTAACCTGATATATCCACATATCTGAGACAAAACCTGATTCATTTATTCATTCAGTGTTTTGTTACTTTACTGTTCAAAGTTAATTTGACTTCCTGGTTGAAAATCCTGGTTCTGCCACTTGGTGATGACTTAGTCTTACAAGTAGCAATCTTTTTGTGCTTTGATTTTCTCACCTTTATATATAAGAACCTATTTCTAGAGTTACGTGAAGAGTAAGTGAAGTAATACTTGTATTTATTGCAGTGCTTGACACACTAAGGGATCAATAAATGGCCAGGTGTTAACAAATTTAATAATTAATAATACTGTGCTCAGGTAGGATTACTTTTGAACTTATTTCATAATAATTTATATATGATTTGTTTAATGAATTAATTTCTCCCTATTAACATGGAAAAGGGGTGCATAGCCATACTATATTAAAGATATCACCCCACAAATGGCGATGACTTACATTTTTACTCTAATATTCATAGCTTGCTGCATATAGTCTTCATCAGAAAACATTTGACAGGTGAACTGTTTGATGCTTAACATTGACAAATTGACATTAAAAAATTAAAACCCATCTTTGTAGCTCTCAAAATCTACCTGAAATACTAGTGTAACTATGTTCAATTAATTTACATCTTTGCTTTTCAAAATAACTAGAGAAATAGGCAGGCTAACAACTGATAACAGAATTCTGCTTATTCCCGTAGAAACATAAAAGTAATTGGTCCTTAGGTTCACTACTGGAATTATGGGTTAGGCAGGCTGAAGTGGGCCAATTCCAGATCCTAACTACCATTTATAACATTGTGGCTCCAAGCTCAGAAATTGTAAAGAGAAGAAATTAAAATTTTTGAATGGGTTGGGAACAATATTAGCAATTAAATGTTTTTTTTTTTTTAAATTTAATTCTCAGATCAGCCTAATGAAATAGACATACTATCCAAACCCAGATCCTGTGTTCTTCCTGCTATTCCAGGCTCCTTTTAAGTGATGCATTCTGAGTTTTATTAAACAGCAGATTTACCAATTTGAGCACAGGAGACAGGTAACACAGAAAAGTTGTTAAGCAAGGATTGCAGAGCCAGACTGCCTGGATTCAAATCACTCACATGACCTTGAGCAGGTTACTTAACCTCTTTATGTCTCATTTCTTTGATCTGTATAATAATAGTTCTCTCATAATAGAGTTACGAAGATAAAATTAGTTAATACATATTATGCACCAAGAATAGTACCTTGCAATAACACCACGAGAAATCAAGGTGATATGACTGTATTAGAGAGTGTTTCATTTGTATATGTTAAAATTTGAAATCTGTGTCATGAGGTACTTTTTAGATAACAATTATTCTGTTTTAATGGTTTAGTAACCGAAAGAAGATTCTAACTCAGTTCACATGTTTTATAATTGTTTATTAGAAAATATATTTTAATTAGAATACTTAGTGTAACTATATCTGAAATGTTCTCAGGTTTAGTTTTGCTTTCATGTTTTAATTTTATTTTAAATATTGTCACTTGGATATATATTATTTAGGAGGAAACAGTTTATGCCTAAGGAAAAAAGGAATGTCTTCATTAAAATCAGATGCTGCGCAGTCAAAACGAAGAAAAAAACCTGATAAGTTTTTTGAAAATCAAGAGGTCCAAGCTATTGGTGGCAAAGACGTTTCTCTCTTTCTCTTCAGAGCTTTGGGGAAAATACTATATTGCAAAAGTAAGGAAGCTTCATACATTTTTAAAAATCTGTTAGATATTAGTCTTACAACTGAAATAAAATACCACATTTTAAGAAATGTCACGTGTTTGGTTCTTTTAGAAGAAAGAACTAGGGCTAGGTCAGGTACTGTTTGGCAAGGTCTAAGACAAAGCAGAAAAATATATTTAGAGTATTTTTGGAATGTGAGTGAGCTTAAACATAAAAACTATCTACTGTGGCCCATGTTCATGTTTGTAAGTTTTAAAATTATAGCTTGCTGAAGGTGAGACATCAGTTCATCTAGACTTTCAGTGGCAAGTGTTGGCTGTCCAAAGCCTTCAGTGCTGGGCCCTGGCCACCATGGCCCTGGGCTACTTGCCAGGTAGCTTCAGATTCCTTTGGATTCTCTTTCATTTTTATGTTCTCTTCACTAGCTATTCCATTCCCGTCTCTGTCTTTAATGCCTGCTTCCCCTCAGCTTCCCTCCACCAGTCACCCATCTCTGAGGTAACTTGAGGTAAGCTCTCAAGTTACCTCTCCTTTCAGTAAAATCCCAAACTCCTGTTCTTTATATGGAAAAATACCAGTTTTCAGTATGATCCTGAAGGAAGCAAATTGAGATTTCTTTTTTTTTTTAATTGATCTGATGTGATTTTTATAGAGAATAAAACAGTTTACGCAAGTTTTTGAAGGAAAAGCATTGTCGGTTATAAGTTTTATATTATAACGAAAGGTAAACTGTCATTGTGAACCATAAAAAAATCTTAATGTATACAATATGCTTAACATTCTCTCAGATAATGTTTTAAATCTCTTGTAAAACAGCTACATCAGTGAGTCACAAGTGTGAACACACATTCACTGAAGCGTCATGCTTATCCCACCTATTATTGTCTGAGACTGTTTTCTGGTTGCCAAAAAACTCAGTAGCTTTAAACTACTCATTTTATCTCTCTATAAAACTCTGCGAATGCCTCTTATACCTGCTTTCCATCTTATCATCCTTTCTTCTTTCTATTCTGTTGTGTCTCTATATTTCTGCTTCATTCCCTCCTCACTACAGGCATTCTTGTTTTAGGCCAGTGGTTCTCAACCTGTGGGTCGCAACCCCTTTGGGGGTCGAATGACCCTTTCATAGGTGTTGCCTAAGACCATTGGAAAACACATATCAGATATTTACATTATGATTCTTAACAGTAGCAAAATTACAGTTATGAAGTAGCAATGAAAATAATGTTATGGGGGTCACCACAACATGAGGAAATGTATTAAAGGGTCGCAGCATTAGGAAGGTTGAGAACCACTATTAGGCTAATGTCTCTCAGTTTCATCTTTCCAGGTGGTTAGAAATTGGGATTTCTAAATGGAAACTTTCGTGCCACCTGAAGAAAATGAAAGAGGCATCACTTAGGTGGACATGAAGACATTCCTCTGTCCCTGGCTCCTCTGACCTCTGAACTTCAGTGACCATTCCACTGATTCTTTCCTTCCACTCTTTCTTTTTCTCCTCAACATCGTTTTATAACCTCTTGCATTAGGGAATGGGGTTTCCTGTTCCATGCAGAGAGCAGGATCTACCTATGTACTAAATAAAGCAGTAAGTCCTCTATATTGAGATGAGAATCAGAAGAAGAAAGCAACTCAGAGCTGAAAAGGTGAAATGTGAGTGCTTTAAGAAATGGGATATTTTAATTCTAGACAAGCCATAATGAGGCATTCTAAATTTTTCTTGGTAATAGTGAGGCAACCTCATAAGCTTCCAATTTTGTTTTGTTTTTAATTTTTAACAGCTCACTTAGTATTTTTTACATCATATGCCTAAAGTATTGAAAACTTTCAGATGAGAGGTGCTACATAATTATAAAGCTGATGTTATTTTTAATAATTCCAGAATTATTTTTATAGGAGCATCTTTAACAGAATTAGATTCACCTCGATTACCCTCGCATTTATCAGAGTATGAACGGGATACATTGCTTGTTCAACCAGAGGTAAAGTCTTTAATAACACTTAATACCATTCACAAGACACATTATTTACATTTGTGAGCATATACTTTTGACTACTGCGTTTTTAACAAAAATTATACATGTATGCTTCTTTTTATATTGTAGGAAGTAGTAGAAATGTCACATATGCCAGGAGAGTTATTTAATTTATATCTCCACCAAAACTACATAGACTTCTTCGTGGAAATAGATGATGTTGTGAGAGCCAGTGAATTTCTGAGTTTTGCAGATACCCTCAGTGGTGACTGGAATGTAAGACCATTTGACTTAAATGTTTTTGTTTATGAATATTTCCTCATAATTGAGAAAATTGATTATTATTCTTAATTCACATGATTTTATGTAACTTTTTAATAACTATGATAAAATAAATTCATCTAACCCATTGTTTGTTATGAAGCTTCAGCAGTTAATCTTATTTTTCTGGTAATAATGTAACGCTGATTTTTTTTCCAACGTTTTGATTATAAATTATTATATATTATTATTGATTATAAAATTAATACAGACTCAGAAATTTTGAGAACCATTGAAAAGTTGATAGAAGGGAAAGAACTGTGCTTCTTTCTATACTTTCTGCTAGTTTAAAAAAATTTTTTTTACAAATTTGAAATTATCCACTATAAAAATCAGTGTATTTTAAAACATTTTAACACTGCTATGACAAGTATAGTAGCCACTAAACATATGTGGCTATTTAAATGAAAAATTCAGTACTTTGATTATGCTAGCCACATTTCCAGCTACGTGTAACTAGTAACTACTATATCGAATAGCCTAGATATAAAACATTTCTATCAGAAAGTTCCATTGGTAAATACTGTTTTCATGTGTTATATTCCTCTGTGTTATAGATATTGAAATAGCATTAGTAATTAAAATTAGGAAAGATACATTAAAACATTTTGGTATAATGTCTGTCATATTTAGAATTTCATTATTCAGTATTTGTACTTGCTTCATTTTTTATATTGCTTTTTTTTTTAATTTTTCAACCTATAGTCATATAGAAAGGGTAGTACGACTAATACCTATGTACTTTAACTTTTGTTCACCAGTTTTTCATTTTACCATGTTTTCTTTTTTTCTTTTTTTTTTTTTTTTTTTTTTTTTTTTTTTTTTTTTTTTTTTTTTTTTTTTTTTTTTTTTTTTTTTTTTTTTTTTTTTTTTTTTTTTTTTTTTTTTTTTTTTTGTATGTGGGTAGTTCCCTGACTGGGAATCGAACCCAGGCCGCAGCGTTGACAGCACCAGCGCCGAAGCCTTAAGCCACTACACCACCAGGGAACTCCATTGCCATGTTTTCTTAATCTCTGTTTACACGCTTGTCTTGGCTGAATAACTGCCAAATAATTGCAAATGTCGTCACACTTAATACTTAAGCATGCATAAAGACATTACTCTGTTACAAGTGTTACAGCATTATTACATGTAAGAAAATTCACATCAATCTGGTAACATACTGTCCTTATTTCAGTTTCCCTCGTTGTCTCAAAACTGTGTTTAAAGTTGTTTGTCCCACCTTCATCCAAGCTCCAGTCAGTTCATACATAGCATTTGATGGTTATTTTTCAATTGGATTTCCTTTAAATCATCTTGTAGCATAGTATCTTTAGGGCTGCAGTGATGGTGAAGAAAGTGAACATATAGTATTTAAGTATTGTTAGTCTTTTTTTGCTGTCAGTAGTACCAGTAGTACTATTTTATAAATCTCTTACTTTATTTCACATCTTGTCTCCTTTTTCAGACACGCTCTTTACTCAGGGAATATAGTACATCTGTAGCTACTAGAGGTGTGATTCATTCCAACAAAGCACGAGGATTTGCTCATTGCCAAGGAGGAGGATCAAGTTTTCGACCCTTGCACAAACCCCAGTGGTTTCTAATAAATAAAAAGGTAAAAAAAAAAAAAACCCAAACTTTTCATTAGGTGAACTTTATGGAATGTGAATTAGACAAGGACTATCTTGAAAAAATCCAGCCACAAATGCCTCTTTTTCATGTTATATGGCTGGATACTTTCCAGACAGACCTCATATATCGGTAAAGCTGTTATTCTTTCTTTCAGTGAAAAAAGAAGTGTTTAATTCTTAAGAAAAACTTGCTAAGACTCACAGTTTTCTTAAAATTATGATAAAAGAACAATCTTAAATGCTTGGTCTTTTTTTTTGAGGAAAAAACTCAAAATTTGAAAGCATAATACCTATTTTATTTATTAATTGACTATTAATTAGAATCAGAAATTAATTAAATTATATTTTAGGGTTTTTTTGGGGCGGGGGGCGTAGTTCCCTGGCTGGTAATCGAACCCAGGCTGTGGCATTGAGAGCACTGAAGCCTAGCCACTACACCACCAGGGAACCCCCCTATGTTTTAGTTTTAATTAACAATCCTGGCTTTGCCTCTAACCACTTGGACAAGTAATTGTACCTAATAACTATTAATAATAAGTGTGTGCACTTTGTTTGCACAACCGTAAACAGGATTGAATTAGAGGTCAGAAACAAGTGGCCCAGATATATAGCTGACACAGTAGGTGCCAGTATTTATGCAGCATCTGTGTGAGGTGGGGAGGGGGAGAGAAAAATAAAAAGAGACTGATTTATGGAGAGTTTAGGTAGGTAAAATGCAAACATAGATGCTGGGAATGGCTTTGATCCATTAACCATAGATTAACCTTTGGAAAATACATAAACCATGGATTTTTAAAATGTTCACATAAAATCTTGTGCTGAGGTGAGCCCTTTGGCTCCTGGGGCTGAGAACTCTCTATGCACATCCTAACATTAGGAGAGGAGCACTCTCCTTACTGTTTTTCTGGTAACATAACCAGGAATCTAACCATTGGTGTAGCCCCTGCAGCCACAACTTTCCAGTTCCTAGAGGTTGCTTAGCCAACACAGGATTCAGACCATTAGGTCTTTTATTTGTATCACTTCCCAGCTCACAAGGGTTGAGGCAGAGCACATTGCCTGGCACATCATATATGCACAGGTATGAAATGGCTGTCATTGGGTGTCCACAGGGAAGACCTTGCTTCCTCAAATCTCTCATATTTTGAGCAGAAGGTCAGATTAAAAGGCAGTGAACGGGAGGAATTTCAGGCTTCCATGCTGGGTTGGTTTGTTGGTTGGTTGGTTGGTTGGTTGGTTTGCCAGACTGCAGGCCGTTACTTTTGTGTAAGGAGACGTGCAAGGCATGCAAAAGGATGAAGGTGGTGGGGAAGACAGGAATGAAGAGAGTATATTCAGGCTCCCCCATGGGAAGGGCTCCATAGAGGCAAAGGTGCCCTTTCAGGGCTACAGTAGGTGATAGGGCCCCTGTGACTGTGAAGACGACAGCCCGATCTCACTGTCACCACACTGCCTGCTGGGCCCTACACTGGGGTTCTGTGATTTTGAACAGCAGCCTTTGTGCTCTGAGGGTGCTCAGCAAATGTCAGGCTTCAATTCAATTTCCCACTATGCTGAGGGGCTCTAGTGGAGTGTATGCTACACACAGCAAGTCACCAGCTGGAGGTTTCATTGACTTATCACTGGAAAATGTCCACTGAACATGTGATGAAGCAGATAAGGCCTAGAGAGGGTGCCAGGGCCCCATGGGCAGAGGTGTTCCAGACTCCAGGCTTTCATATTAGGCTGTCCCTCAGATTTTCTGAGTACTTTGCAAAGAGCCCAGGGATGAAAATTTCTGAGGTGAAAGGGAATCGTGAATGTCATACTGCTTAACCTTCTACCTTCAGGAGATTACGTACTGTAAGAGAATCAGAGAATAAATACACTTTCTTTAAAAAAAAAAAGAAATAGGTGGCCCACAAGTTGAATATATCGCACACAGATATTTTTTAAAATTAATTGCCAGTCTTTAAAATTAGTATATAATAATTAAAACTCAGATACAGATTTCTGGCTTCAGAACTTCTGCAGTCTCTTGGGAGAAAAATAGGAAATAAGGTAACACTGGCCTGTATTTTCACATGGCAACAATCTACCCCTTGTAAATGGGAGTGGTAGGTACCACTGTCTGGGCTAGTCCACTGCACTGGTTTGAATTACCTACCTGGCTCCTATAGCGTGTGAACTTAACCCCTTGCAGTAGGTCATCTCTGAGATGTTTTCCAGTTCTAAATCATATGATTAAATATGAGCTTATAATTCATAACCTAAGAAATTTTTTCCAGTGGATTTCTTGGAGAATTTTATGACTTTCAAGCTATTTATGTCCATATTTACTTGCTTTGTTCTTTATAACACATATGTTAATTTTGCATTATATCTGAATTACCTCTCTGAGACGGAAGGCTTGAAGGCAGTTATGCTTTTCTCCTTATCAGCCTACCAACTGCACCTGTGTTAACTGAAGAACCTAAGTTATTTCATTGAGAATCAGTTATCCTCATATAATTTGTTATGTGTGTATGCTCATAAACAGAATTTTTTTTATTTTTAACTTCTTTTCCTTCTACCTGAGTGTTTTTAAAAAATATTCCTATTGCTATTACGTCAAATGTGAAATAGTTGTGTAAGTAAAATGCTTTATTAGAATTCTAGGATAGTTACAAAGGACTAATTACATAAACTCTTACAAGTATATTTGTAGTATATAAACCCACACACTTTTGTGGTACAATAAACATTTTTAATTTTTCATTTCTTCTTTCTTTCTCCTATACAGTATCGGGAAAATTGCCTAGCAGCAAAAGCACTTTTTTCTGACTTCTGTTTACCAGCTTTGTGCCTCCAAACCCAGCTGTTGCCATACCTTGCTTTGCTAACTATTCCAATGAGAAATCAAGGTAATAATATGTGGTTTTTTTTCCATAAGCAATGGTGTTTTATAACATTTATCTTTTTGTAGGTCACCTCATTGCTGTATACTAATGAGACTATGTTTTTTCCCCTTTATTTTTTGATCCAGAATTAATACTTGTTTTTTTTAATTAAAAAAGAAAGAAGTAGAATAATACAGAAATACATAAAGTAAAAATTGAAAGTGCCCTATAAACACAGGTAATTCTTTTTGACAGATTGTTATAAATTCTTCCAGACTTTTTTCTGTGCATATACAAATATTAGTATATGCTTCAATTTGTTAATGTCACAAACCATGGATAGCATTTAATATTTTATAAATTAGTGCTAAAGCAGCACTGGAGGCTGGGAAGTCCAAAATCAAGGTATTAGCAAATCCATACTTACCTGGCAGAGGAGATAACATGATCACGAAGGTGGTTTTCCCAGGGCAAGGCTTATCCATTGCACTCCGGATGTGCTGACCCCTGCTATTTCCCCAAATGTGGGAAACTCAACTGCATAATTTGTGGTAGTGGGGGACCGCGTTCGTGCTCTCCCCAAAAAAGAAAAAAAAAAAAGGTATTAGCAAATCCAGTGTGTGGTGAGGGCCTGCTTTCTAGTTTGAAGATGGCTATCTTCTCACAAGGTGAAGAACAGAGCAAGAGAGAGCTAGTTCTCTCTCTGGGGTCTCTTTTATAACATCACTAACCCTATTTATGAGGTATTTATGAGGACTCCACCCTTATCACCTAATTACCTCATAAGGCTCCTCCTCCTAAAACCATCACATTGTGGGTTAGAATTTCAAAATAGGAATTTGAGTTGACACAGACATTCAGCTCATAAATTAGCAATGCTAAAGTATATTCAAATCTAACTCATTTTTTCAAAGTTATATTAATTTTATTTGAGTACTTTCCTTCTGATACAAAATGTTCTAATATCATTTTATGCTTTCCCTGCCCCAGTCCTAGAATCAGGAATTTCAAGGAGCCCTGTTTCCTTTATTGGAAATGGTATTTAGAAATTAGGATCTGAGTACTAGGTATGCTCATTGTTACTGGAGTGTCATTATTTCTGGGTTCTTTCAGTGGCACAAGGTTAGATGTGTGTGTGTGTGTGTGTGTGTGTGTGTGTGTTGCAGTCTAACACCACAGAGTTTATTCTGACCTTTCCCCTCTTAGTATCTGTACCTCCCTTCTTGAACAATGAAAACCCATCTCCCATTTTGCTAAATATACTTATCTACTCAGTTCCTCTGTCTCTAACATCTTCTGACAGTGCAGGTTGTTCCTTCAGTCCCAGCCCTACTGCCACCAACTCACGTTGGCATAGCTGGCCATGTTCCTTGTCCCCACTACCAGTTGCTGGACCAAAAATCAGTTTGATTAGCAAGAGCTCCTTGGACTAGGACTATCCCCATCATCTGAACCTTGAGAGAGGTATAGACTCTCAGGCCTCACCAAGACCTGAATAAATGTGAATATTAACAAATTCTCCAGGTGATCCTTATGCAGGAGATGTTTGAGGAGTTTGAGAAGTACTGGTTTAGATGACTTACATTGGAATCATCTGGTCTAGAGCAAGCTTGTCCAACCTGCGGCCCATGGGCCGCATGCAGCTTTGAATGTGGTGCAACAGAAATTCAAAACCTTCTTAAAACATTATGAAAATTGTGCATGGACCTTTTTTTAGCTCATCAGTTATCATTTGTGTTAGTGTATTTTATGTGTGGCCCAAGACAGTTCTTCCATTGTGGCCCAGGAAAGCCAAAAGGTTGGACACCCCTGATCTAGAGAGAGAATCATTTATCCAGTAGTTAAAAATTCAGATCCCATTATCACAACTCTTAAGTATTCCATATCAAAAAACTGTTTTTAAAAAAATCCTGATCGTAATATGTATTGGATTTTTAAAAAGGTAAGTAACCAAGAGCCCTCATAGTTTTGGATTTGCAAACTTTTAAAAGGGAAGGTTTATAAAATTTAGTCAAAAATAGGATGTTTGGCTCTTTTATTATCCATTTTTATCCTGTTTCTTTCATTTTATGTACTGTGTCATTTCAGACATTATTTCTTTATAATTTTTCTGCTTTCTGTCCTCTTTTCTGGTTCTCCATTAGTGTTTATTGGAATGCTTAAAGATATGCTATATTCCTTTGATATCTTTGTTCATTTTTCTTCATTCACTTTTCTTCAATTGCATAATCTTTCTCTTTTCTTCCATTGCACTCTTTTCAAGTTGACTGATTTCTTTCTTCTGCCAGTTCAGATCTACTATTGAGCCCCTCTAGTGAATTTTTCATTTTGGTTATTGTACTTTTCAACTCCAGGATTTCTGTTTGGTTATTTTTGTAATTTGTTTCTGTTGATACTCTGTATTTGATGAGACATTGTCATTATAGCTCCCTCTGCTTCTTTAAGCATGGTTTCTTTTTGGGTTTTTTAAACATATTTATAACGGCTCCTTTGAAGTCTTTTTCTGTTAAATTTAATATTGGGACCCTGTCATTTTCTGTTGCTTACCCCTTTTCCTGTATATGGGTCACACTTTCTTGTTTCTTTGCATAGTCTTAATGTTTTGATAAAAATCGGATATTTTAGACAGTATATTGTAGCAATTCCGGATACTGATTTCCCTCTACCCTCTGGGGCTGGATTTTATTGTTGTTTGCTTGTTTATTTGATTAGTGACTTGGTTAAACTCTTTTAATGAAGCCTGTTTCCCATTGCAGTGTGAAGCCTTTGTCACTCCTTAGAGAGCTCAGCCTTGGGCACACCCCCACTGTCTTAGGATAACTGGTTTTAAGCAGGGGGATTTATCTCCTTTATTTCTTGGTTAAACTGTTTGCCTTCTTTGATCTCACACCCACCTGTTATGCTCCAATAACTACTTGCTGATTGTTCTGTTGTTTTAAACAGTACCAGGGTATAAACTATTCCACAGTCTGATCAAATTAAATTTGGTCAGTTCAGATTTTGAGGCCTAACTGAGATTTGTTCTGACCCCAGGAAGGCTCTTCTTAGTTGTCTCTTTCTCTGTTTGTTTGTTTTTTTTTCTGATCAGGTAGCTTATGTTTGTTTAAGCTTGTTGCACTTAATGAAGATGAACCATTGATTTCAAGAAGGTCCTTAATCCTGAGCTCTTCCCCACAATACTGTTTTAAATAAAGTCAGACCCTTTGGGTAGAGCTCAGAGCTTTCCTTTCCTATGGAATGCCTCTCTCCCCTGGGCAGAATCCATGTACCACTATTATGAATGGCTATTCAATCAGAGGTAGCCTCTGATTATCTTGGCTTGGCCTCACCTCATGTGGACCCTTTGGCCCCACGAATGAGCTGGGGCACGGGCCATTGCCGTTTCAGAAGGCAGTATTTTCGGTCTGCTGTGCCACTGGAGTAGAGCTTCCATCCTATGGGTGGAGAAAGAGAGCATCAAACTCTTGCCTGGTCACACTCACTTGGAGGGAGCTTTATGCCTTTGGCTGCACCCAGCTGGAATGAAGTCTCCCTAAAGCTCCGGAAGGGGAGGAGTGGGTCGTGGCTCAAATGCTACAGACTTATTTTTACGTTTTCTTGAATAAATGTTTCCTCATACCATAAAATTTACTATCTTAAACCATTTTTAAGTATACAGTTCATTAGTGTTAAACATACTTATCTTGTGCAGCTATCTATAGAATTTTGTCATCTTGCAAAACAAACTATACACATTAAACAGTACCCACCACCACCACCACCACCCCTGCCAATACACCTACCTTCTGTCTCTATGAAATTGACTACTCTGGTACCTCACATAAATAGATTTGTACAGTATTTGTTTTCTTTGATTGACATTTCAATTAACATGTCATCAAGGTTTATTTATGTTATAAGATGTCAGGATTTTCTTTTTAAGACTGAATATTATTGTATGTATGTGCCACATTTGATTTATCCATTTCATCTGTCAGTGGATCCTTAATTGCTTCTACCTTTTGGCTGTTGTGAATGGTGCTGCCCTGAACATGGGTGTACAAATAACTGTTCAAAATCCTACTTTCAGTTCCTTTGGATACATATGCAGAAATAGAATTGCAAGATCATATATCAATTGTATTTTTCATTTTTTGAGGAACTGCCTTCCTATTTTCCACATCAACTATACCATTTTATGTCCCTAGCAGCAGTGCAAAAAGGGTTCCACTTTTTCCTCATTCCTGTCAAACCGTTTTGTTTTTTGTTTTTTTATAGTAGTCATCCTAAGGGGTATGAAATTGTGTGTCATGGTTTTGATATACATTTTCCTGATGATTAATGAATTTGAACATCTTTTCATGACTTTATTGGCCATTTGTGTATCATTTTTGGAAGAATGCCTGTTTGAAGCTTTTCTGAAAATCTTTGTTTTAGCTCAGATTTCTTTTATCCAAGATATTGGAAGGCTTCCTCTGAAGCAACACTTTGGAAGGTAAGCTGATAATTTTAATTTTCAGAGCTATTTTTTTCACTATACAATCAATAAATGATATCTATAAAATCCAGTAAATACATATTGGACCCAGTGATTAAAGACTGCCTGATTATATTGTAGAACCTTCATTTTATTACATATAAAAGCATATTTTCACCACCTTATAATGGAAAGTAGACTAAATAGAATCATGAATCACAAAAGCAGAGGGATCTTTAAAATCCTCTAGTATGCAAATCTTGGGTATCTAGAAACCCCTTTTCACCTTTCCATCAAGAGGTGTTCTTAGCCTATGTTTGAAGACTGCAATGCCCAGGAACTACCTCAAAAGCACCATTTTTTAATTTCTTTATCACAGGAAGTTCAGATAAGTGAAAAAATATGGATACTGTAGCAATATAAACTTACCTATACTGTTCATTTTATTGCAAAATGATTTCTGGACTTAATGATTAACACAATACCTGTATTTCATTTTTACTTAGCTTATCTGTAAGTTCAAATTATACACTCAGTCATTTCGAAAAGGTTAAAAGGGCTTTTTAATCACTATTATTGGTTCAACTACTTGATCTGACTTGGGTGGCAGGATTTGTCAGTGCTTATTATTACAATGACCAAGTACTGTTATCTTTCATTTATAATGACCATTTTTTACATTATCTTTGATTCATGTTGATAATATTAATATTTAGCTTAATATTTAATATTTTAATAGCTGCATAGTTTCCTATAATTCAATCTATACCTTATTTTTGGACATTTAGCTTATTTTCAGCTTGTTATTATCACAGTCTTTCTTATAGCTAAATCATCATGCACATCAAATACTATTTATGTAGGATGAATTTCTAGAAATGAAATTGCTGGATCAATGAATATACATCTTTCTGGGGCCTTTGCTCTATATTGCTAAATTATTTCCAAGAGTATCTTGACAATTTTATGCTGTCTTACAGTATATCATGTATCAGTATGTTCCTTTCTCCTAACTTGTGCCACCACTGGGTTTTATTATTTTAAAAGGCCTTTGCCAGTTTAGAAGATGGGCATTGTAGCTCATTATTTTAACTTCCATTTTTAAAATTACAAATTAGGCTGAACAATTTTTTTAGTTACCATTAATATTTTTCCTGTAAGTTGTTTTATGCCCATTTTTCTTTTTAGTTAATAGTGTAAGAATCCTTCACTAAAGACATTCATCAACTCGTCTGTATTGTAAGTTGTAATGATTTATTCCCAATTTGTCTTTTACCTTGTACTTTTGGTTATATTGTTAAATCACCTGAAGGGCCTGGCTAAACTGTGAATAGAATGAAGGTAAATGAAAGCTACAGGAGATGGCTTCATAATCATCATACTTGTGATATAATTTAAAGGAATTCCTCCGTTGGTTATTAATGCCTACATTATGAATCTGGCAGATTACAGATGGAAGCCCTGATTGACAGGGAGCATGGAATGGTGGACCCAGAAAGTGGAGATGAAGCCCAGCTAAATGGAGGGCCTGCAGAGGAAGCTATGGATGAATCCTCTCAAACTGCTGAACCTGAAACCTGGTCTCTTCCTTTAAGTCAGAATAGTGGGAGTGAACTGCCTGCCAGCCAGCCCCAACCCTTCTCAGCGCAGGAAGACATGGAAGAAGACTTGATAATAGAGGACTATGAGAGTGATGGGACATAGAAACCAGCCCACCAATCACATTCCTGATTGACAGATTCATATTAGTTTTATTTACTGGTACTTGAACAGTCATAATATGGTTTTCAAGTAAATTAAGTTTAAGTCATCACTCTTGTATTTTAGCACAAGAAACTGATTCTTACGTCATCCTGAAGTAGATGAAGGCTTCAAATAATACCTGAATTTTTTTTCTTGAGTATTTATTTAGTCTTGTGAGTGGTGTTGGAAAAGGAGGTCATTGTATATGAAGTATTTTTGAACATTATGCCAAATATTAAAAAAATGTGAAGGAATAATTCAGAATACAAAAACTTTATAGGGTTGTAAATACAAATTATAAAACAGTTTAGTATGCAATTATGAGCGTAAATAAACTTTGTGCCTTAATCACAGTTTCTCTGTGGTCTCTGGCTTCTCACATACCATTTTTATATCTTGTACAGTGGAACATTTTAGATACTTTTGAAAAGTATTTTACGTAATTTATATCAAAATTAAAATGTTGAATTTCTTTTTGTTTCTCCTATATGTTGATATTTTCCTAAAATGTACTGTCCGCCACGTGTCACTGGGCAGAGTATTTGAATCTCCATCTAGTGTCAAGCTTTTCAAAAAATAGGGAAGGAAGGGAATTCTCCGGGAGGTTAATCACACCCTAAAGTAACTTTCCCAAGCACTCGGTGCGTAGAGGGGTTTGTCACCTTTGCTGTGAGGTGCAGGTAGGTAGGGCGGGCGGGGCGCCCCGGACCGCCCGGGATCCTAGCGGGAGTCCTGACAAAGTCGGGCGGGGCTAGGCTTGTCTCGGCCCCGCCCCGGGAGTCCGATCCGGTTTCAGTGCCGTGGGCGGTGTGCGCGCTCTTCCGGTGGCCGCACAGGTGAGGGGGTCCGGGGGTGGGGCCCACGTGACTGGGACGAGGTTCGGCAGCCCCCGGGAAGGACCGCGGGTGGGAAGGGGATCTTCGGCCCCTCTCGGCGTGCGCCGGACCCCTCGGAGCTTTCCGGGCCCGCGGCGCTCGCGGGTCAGCCCCGCCATAACCTGCCGCTGAGGCCGAACGCCGGCGGGTTAAGAGGTGAGGGGCTCCTGGGAAAGCCGGTCCAGTGGGATGGGGTCAGGAGAGCCCCTTCTCCAGTCTGGTCTCAGTCAGGGGACACAGGAGTGCGGCTAGACACTGGCCGCGTCGCCGCTGTCCTTCCCGGCGCGGTGATCCTGGTCATTGTGGCCCGGCATGTCTGAGCCGGCTGAGTTTCGGCCACTTTGGGGCGGAATCTCCAAAGACTAAGTGGGTTTTCACTCAGAGACCCGAAGACGGAGCACTCAGGCAGGGTGGGCAGAGCAGAAGCATGAAGGAGATGGGTGGGACCGGGGGCCCGAGCGGCTGACCCGGGAGAGGACCGAGCGAAGATGCTTACTAGCCCATGGCACTCACTCGTGGGTGAAGTTAAAACCCGCAAGGCCTTTCCCAACCCCCTGGAAGCCCCAAAACATCCGAAATCTTCCCTTTTCTTGGACCCAGCAAAACTTTAAAGCTTCCTAAACTGGTAATTCTGTTTGTGTAAAGATGACCAAGGTAGGGGGAACCTTCTCCTCCCGCGGCTATGGCTTTCCCAGATTTGTGTCCCAACAGAATACAGTCAGGGTTTAGGGCTTTAACAAAACAAAAACCACTGTGCCTCAGCATGCTGAATCTTAAGTGGGCGTTCAATGACACCCTGAAAGATCTGAGGCTTACCCAGATATATAAGATGAGCTAAAATAAATACAGCTTACCATTCCCTTTTAAAATCACATATTTTGCTATTCCCCTGTTCTTCAAACTTGTATTTTTTAAACACTAATAAGGTGGTCTGATTCACCACTTTTTACAGGTGAAGATAAATCCATTACAGTGAATGGAACACACATTTTTTTTTCTGTTCCCAGTGAGTTAAATTAAGCAATGGGGTATCCTACATGTATAACGTAGATATTGAAGAATATTATGTGAAACTTGCTAAAGTTATTTGTGGTAATTTTTGCTTCTACTTTTCTTAGGGAAATGTTATTTCAAAACCTAGTAGTACTTTGCATTTCTACAACTTAAACTTTGTTAGATAACAGAGAACAAAACGGCTAATTGCTATCATTGCATTGGGAACCATGCTGAGACTGTCACAGTTAATTATTTAAAATTGGAACTCCCCATTAGAAGACCCTGAAATTTAGACCACTTCTCCATCTCCACCCATTTCTTGGGTGAATCTATCAAGTTTGTGGCAGTACATACGCATCTCTTTATAGACTGCCTACTTGACATCTCCACTTTGATTTCTGATGGGTATGTCAAACTTCAGACTGCTTCTCCCCAAGGCTGAGCTGAAGAGGTGGAGATATTTTGCAGGTGAAATGATCTGATGTCTGGGATTTGCTTCAGAGTAATCTGCTGGCAGAGGGAATAAGGTAGGGGTATAGATGAAACAAGATTGGTCATAAATGAATAATTAGTGAAGCTGGTTAATGGGTATATAAGGATTCATAATACTGTTTTCCCTTTTTATTATATTTGAAAATTTCTATAATAAAAAAAATGTTGAATTCCCTGTATCTAGAATTTGACCCTTCCTGCTATCTCCATTGCTCCCACCATGGCCCACTGTTTCAGTGGCCTCCTAGCCAGTCCCCCTGTTTTCACCCTTGTCTCCTGGAGTGCACTCTGAACACAACACAGTGATCCTATTAAAACGAGTCAGATTGTGTCACTCCTCTTACTCAGAATCCTCTAGTGGTTTCTCATCTCACTCCCAATAAAAGCCAAAATCCTTTCCACTGGCTTTTAAGGCTCTCATGATTCAGGTGGCCTCAATTCTACTACTCAGCCTCTCACTGCTGTGGCCACACGGGCCTCCATGCCTTAATAGTACCTAGCATGCCAGGCACTCTCTCAAGGCTTTTGCACTAACAGCTCCATCTGCCTGGAATACTTTACTTGTGATACTGGCCTGTCTTCATCCTTCACCTCCATTTCTGTATTCAGATGTCATGTTCTCTGTGAAGATTTCCCTAGTCATTCTGTCTAAAATTGTAACACCCAATAATATTGACCGTCACGTGTAATTGAAAAATTAATAGTAATAAATAAAATTGTGACACCCTGCCCACAGTGCACTCCTTATCCCCTTCCTAACTTTGTTCCTTAGCATCTGATATATTTCACTTACTTTATGTGTATCATCTGTCACCTCCCACACACACACTGGAATACAACCTTCATGAAAGCAAAGATTTCGGTCGATTTTGTTCACTGATACACCTTGAGCGTGGTACGTAGTAGTGATAAATAAACCTGGTACATGGCAGGTGCTCAGTGAATATTTGTTGCATGATTGGTCTTCAATTTACAAAGTAAAATAAGACAAAGCCTTAGGAACTTCTAAATTGTTCAACACCATAAAGGTGGAATTATCCATTTAAACTTCGATACCACCTTCATAATGCCCACACATATAAAAGCAATTTGAAGGGAAAATTCATGTACTTTAAACCTGGGCGTTACATTAGCAAATGGTTTCCTTATTTTTATATCTGTGTCTAGGTCACTGATTTCATGAAGGAAATCAACAGTTCTAGTACAAGTGCTTTTTCTTTCTTTCTTTTTTTTTTTTAAGAAAAGTAAGTATTCAAAATGCCAGCATTCAGGAAAGGCAATGGACTTTAGTCTCAAAAACTACCTTCCCTGATCCAAATAAGGCCAAAAAAAGGGTGGGGGTTCATTTTCTATGCTTTATTTCTTAGGTGAATTGAATACCCTCTAATAGACCTTCTGAGTCTCCATGGCAATAGCAAGTTGCCTTTAGACTACTGTTCTGGAAAGAGTGATATACATGATCATTGCTGCTGCTTTCTGTTGAAATTTTGGGGAATCTTTACCTTTGTTGTTTTTTTTTTCTCTGAGAAAACAATTTTTAAAATCTCATATCAAGTGTTAATATTTTAGAGTGGGAGAAGCAACTCCCCCAAACTGACTGCTGCTTCTCTTGGGTTATTCATTCCAAAGCAGATTTGAGTTAATGAAAATGAAGAGTATTTGCTGACCCATCAAGTTTGGGTATGTTCAAACTCTTAAATATTTTTATTTAGCTTTGAGGAAAGGACTGTACTTGGAATGTGGTAGTATTCTGTCTTGTTAAAATTTAGTCTTATTTTTGTTATTTACATTTCATTGTTTATAGGGCTCGTAGATAAATTAAACTTATAACTATTCTAATTCAAAGTAAAGATTTAATTTTTTTTTTTTTTTTTTGGTAGTATGTAGGTGGTTCCCTGGCTGGGAATCAAACCCAGGCCACAGTGTTGACAGCGCCAGTGCTGAAGCCTTAGCCACTACACCACCAGGGAACTCCAAGATTTAAATTTTTGATTGCCCTTAAAAATCATATAGAATGATAACTATATCCCTGGCTAACACAATTGTTATATGTTTAAAATACATATATTTATATTGTCATTTTTATGTGCCATAATAATTGGATATGATATTGGTGTCCTAAATATCACTTGCTACTACATAAATAAAATCAGTATCATTGAAATAATAACTAATCATAAGTGGTAACTTTAATCTTGGCCACAGGTGTAGAAACCACAAATGTCGACAAATGATGGAAGATCCAGGCATCGGGACAGGCACTACGATGAGGTCCCAGGGGACTTGGCCTATCAAGATGGCAGCATAAGAACCCTCCAGACTCTTCGTGACAGTGAGCTGGCTCTGAGCGCTGATCCTTTGCCACCGCCCCCTCTCCCATTACAGCCACCATTCGGCCCTGACTTCTACTCAAGTGACACAGAGGAACCCGCCATAGCACCAGATCTCAAGCCTGTGAGGCGCTTTGTCCCCGAGTCCTGGAAGAACTTCTTCAGAGGGAAGAAAAAGGACCCAGAATGGGATAAGCCAGTGTCGGACATCAGATACATCTCCAATGGAGTGGAGTGCTCACCTCCAGCCTCTCCAGTAAGAACAAACCACGTGTCATCCCCCAACTCCTGCAAAGATACTTATGGATGGTCAGAACGCAACTGTAATTCCCGGAAGGAGCCTGAAGCGATGCTTCCCCAGGATTCCTTTGGATCTCTAGGCCGACACACACAAACAGCCCGATCATACAGTGAGAAGGTGGAAGAGTATAACCTGAGGTATTCCTACATGAAGTCGTGGGCAGGCCTGCTGAGAATTCTGGGTGTGGTGGAGCTGCTGCTGGGGGCCGGCGTCTTTGCTTGTGTCACCGCTTACATTCACAAGGACAGCGAATGGTATAACATGTTTGGATATTCACCACCCACAGCCATGGGAGGCATTGGTGGCCTGGGCAGTATATATGGGGGCTATTACTACAGTGGCCCCAAAACCCCTTTTGTACTCGTTGTTGCTGGATTAGCTTGGATCACCACCATTATTATTCTGGTTCTTGGCATGTCCATGTATTATCAGACCATTCTTTTGGACTCGAACTGGTGGCCCTTAACTGAATTTGGAATTAATGTTGCCTTGTTTATTTTGTATATGGCTGCAGCCATAGTCTATGTGAATGATATCAACCGAGGTGGACTCTGCTACTATCCATTATTTAATACGCCAGTGAATGCAGTGTTCTGCCGGGTAGAAGGAGGACAGATAGCAGCCATGATCTTCCTGTTTGTCACCATGGTTGTTTATCTCATTAGTGCTTTGGT
Organism: Lyroderma lyra; assembly: GCA_004026885.1. Lineage (NCBI taxonomy): Eukaryota > Metazoa > Chordata > Mammalia > Chiroptera > Megadermatidae > Lyroderma > Lyroderma lyra. Next base: position 661,192 of record PVJL010000018.1, read on the forward strand.
TTGCCTAAAGTTATGGAGGCATGAGGCAGCTCGGAGACACAGGGAGTACATGGAACAGCAGGAGGTAAGGAAAGTCACAACTTTTCATTTGTTTTTAATTGTGTTTTTCTGTTATTTACTCCTTTGTTAAATATGTATAGTTCTCAAAACAGATTTTTTAGAAGCCTTTTTTTTTTTTAAAAGCTAAAATTCAACAGGCCTAAGCTCAGAATCTGACATGCTATGAGTGGGATAACTTACTCTAGTGTGTTACTGTTGTGTAGCATTGCAAGTAGACGCGAGGTGTGGAATATATAGTTTGTTGGCTACATCATTATGTCCTCTGATGCTTAAGGGGAAAACACAGCTAATGAATTCCTGCAAAGAAGAATAATAACATACTTGGTAAATTAAATGTCTCATCATTTAAGTTTGAGAACAATTTTGATTCTTTAGTATGCTAAGACAAAAAAACCATAATTTTTCAGGTAACAGGAGGAAAATGCTCATTTAAATCTGTCATGATGTGTCCCACTTTCTTCCACTAAGCTAAAGTCAAGAAAAAATATGGTGAACCACATTTGATTTTTTTTTTTTAAGTTACTGAGGGGATAGGTTGTAATAAACATACTTTGTGAAATCTTGTCCAGATATTTTGATGTTTTATCCCTATTTTAGTGAGGTGAATATTCCAAAATTAGAATGGGAACCATGCTCTTGATTATATTTCTAGAATTTAACTAATTAATTATAAGAAGGAGAAGGAAGAGGAGGAGAATTAATAATAATAATACCTGGAGGATGTGATGATATAAAAGCTCTATTTAAAATTATTTTATTTGAATGGTAGCAAAAGTGTTAAGGGTATGTTCTAGTAGCTTCGTTATACCCTGAAATAAGTTAATGTCTTGCTTACTTTTCTAAGGAGGTGTGTGTAGTAGTATTTTCTATGCCACTGAAATTGTCAGTATTACCTTATTTTATTTTTATATTTTAAGTCAACTATATCATACATCTTTTTTATTGTTAAATTTATTGGGGTAACATTGATTAGTAAAAATTATATAGGTTCCAGGTGTACAGTTCTACAGTGCATTGTCTATGTGTTGTGTTATGTGTTCACCACCCAGAGTCAGTGCTCTTTCCATCAGCTTATATTTGACTCCCCCTCCCTCCTCTCCCACCCTCTTCCTGCCTTACCCTCAGGTAACCACTACACTATTGACTATGTCTATGAGTATTTGTTTCTTTGTTGCTTTCAGTTTTATTATATGTTCCACATGTGAGTGAAGTCATATGGTTTTTGGTTTTTTCTGTCTGACTTATCTCACTTAGCATGATAACCTCAAGATCCGTCTATATTGTCATACGTGGCAGTATTTCATCTTTTCTTATAGCTGAGTAATATTCTGTTGTGTGTATGTACCACAGCTTCTTTATCCAGTCATCTATCAAAGGACACTTTGGTTGTTTCCATGACTTGGCCACCATGAACAATGCTGCAATGAACATTGGGGTACATAGGTCTTTGCAGACCAAGATTTTCAAATCTGGGGGGGGTACATACCCAGAAGGGGTTTTGCTGGGTCATACGGTAACTCCATTCCCAATTTTCTGAGGAACCTCCACACTGCCTTCCACAGTGGTTGTACCAGTTTGCACCCCGCGAGGGTTCCTTTTTCTCCACATCCTCTCCAGCACTTGTTATTCCTTGTCTTGTTGATAACAGCCATTCTCACAGGTGTGAGGTGGTATCTCATTGTGGTTTTGATTTGCATTTCCCTAATAGCTAATGAAGTTGAGCATTTTTACATGTATCTGTGGTCCAGTCTTCCAAGGTAAAGTGTCTGTTCAGGTCCTCTGCCCACTGTTTAATTGGATTGTTTGTTTTTTTTATTGTTGAGTTGTGCAAGTTCTTTATATATTTTGGATATTAGCCCCTTATCAGAGGCGTTGTTTGCAAATATTTTCTCCCATTCAGTTGGTTGTCTCTTTGCTTTGTTGAGTTTCTTTTTCATGCATCTTTTTTTTCCCACTCTCCCAAAGACCTCCTAGATACTATACGAGGGCTGTCAAGAAAGTTATCCACCCATGTAACCATTCGTGTGATATAGACAATGGCGGATTTTTCCTGGACAGCTCTTGTATAATTGCTCATGGTGTGTGTTGGGCAAAACTATAGATAAAAATGAGATTCTGTCCTTATTTACTCAATAGCCTATTTATTTACTAACTGACCTATATATATGTATTGTTTTTAATCTCTTGCAAGAGCCTGATGTATACTAACATCAAAAAACTTGAGTACATTTATAATAAATGTCTTACATGTTATATGGAGAACCTCAGCATGTTTCAGTGTGACCTATATTTTCATCACAAAATATATTTATTTTACTAGAACGCAATATAGATTCAATTTATTTCTAAAAGTTTGTCTCAGCACATTAAGCATATTTCTTAAATTTACATCTGTGTATACAAAGAACTTTAAATTCCAGTCAGTGTCAAATCTAGTGAAACATGCATACATCCTTTAATAACAACAGAGTTCTTAATGTCACTTCAGTATTCTGCATGAATATGACTGTAATTATCAACATAACACTTTCTTTTCCCTTTCTCAGTAAAAACTTGTTTCTGTCAGACTTTTCCTAATGGTTGATTAGACTTGAATCACCTCTGATGTTGGAGGTTGTGCCTATATGTGTGTTGCTGTAACTTAACTGAAAGTTAGAAGATGTAGTGGCCTGAGACTTTTTTCTACTAATTCCATAATGTAACTCTCCCAAACTCTTTAACCTTGCAAAGTAATGGGAACCAGGAATAAATAAAATCTCTAGGTAATTCAGAGCAACTCACCTACACTAGTCTCTGCCATCTCCATATTTCCAACTCTGCTCTCTGCTCCTGATTCACAGAATTCCAGTTATCCCTCCTCCTCTGGCTCTCCATTGGCCATCAAAATGTGGCCAAGAGAGGAGGAGGAACGTCTGACAAATAGAAAATCAACCTCTATAAAATTGAGCTTGGGCTGCAGATGCAAATGGGTGAAAATATTTGCAAAGTAGCATCACACGCCTTTGAAAAATCATTTTAATTTTTTTTGTTCCAGATAAGTGAGCCATCATTGCAATCAAAAAGGAAAATGGTAAGAATAAAGTTCACATTATATTTTATCCCTGTATTTGTTAAATGCTTTTCTCTCTGATCGGTGAATCTACAGAGTAGATCATCTGTCTGTGAAAGTGTGTCTATTACATTAAGTTCATAATAGTACTTTCAGTTTTTTCTAATACTAAAAGGCCCAAATTAGACAAAGCTGTTTATAGCTTTTTAAGTTTTGTTACAGGAAAGCTTATGCAAATTAACTGTTTGTTCTCCTTATATGTTTAAATTTTAATTTTTAAAAATGAAGGTAATTCTCCCCAAATTTTTTTAGTCTCTTTAAAGGTTTTTTGTTTTTGTTTTTTTGTTTTTTTTTGGGTAATTCCCTGGCTGGGATTTGAACCCAGGCCGCGGCGTTGAGAGCGCTGAAGCCGAGCCACTACACCACCAGGGATCCCCTCTTTAAGTTTTTGCAGTTTTTTTCCATCCTCGCCTTGCTTTCAGAAGCCAAATTTTGTTATGTTAGGAGGGAAATTCCTGTTCCACGATTTATTCACTGGGACAGTAGGCAAAGCCTTTAACCGAAAGTGCCTTGATAGCTTCATCTGTAAAATTAGAACAACAATAATAATTTCTACCCCTTAAAATTGCTGTGAGAATTAACTGAGATACTGTTATTAAAATTTTAATGTATTTTAAACATGATTTTACCTCATTGAAAAGTTCTTTTCTAAGATATTGAGCATTATTTCTAAACAAAAGTTGAGAATGAATCCAACTCATGGGTTTCTTAGTTTCTTTGAAAAGAAATATAGTCACTTGGTTCAAAATTCAAAAGAATGTCAAATACAAAGGCTCCTCCCACCTCCTGTACATACTTGGCTTCCCAGTTTTCCTGCTCGGAGGCAAGCAGTGTCACCAGTGCTTGTGTTTCCTCTAGAAATGTGTTATGTATGTATTTTCTCTCCTCTCCTTTTTACATAAATGGTGGCATACCATACATACTGTTAGGTTCCTTATTTTTTCCACTTAACAGTACATTTCTAAGGTATTTTCTTATTAGTACATGAAGAACTTCTGCATTCTCTTTTTACAACTACATAGTACTGCATTATATGGATGCATCATAGTTCATTTAACCCTAAATGAACATTTAGGTTGTTTCCAATCTTTCACTATTAAAAACAATGCTACAGTATAATATTGAATGTCAGCTATAATTGAAAAATAAAAAACAAAATACAGTGCTGCAGCAAATAACCTTATACATATGTCAATACTTGTACATACTTCCATTCATATACATATTCTGGGGGGGGATGGGGGGTAGTTCCCTGGCTGGGAATCGAACCCAAGCTGCAGTGTTGAAAGCACCGAAGCCTAGCCACTACACCACCAGGGAACCCCCCCATTCATATATTTTAATTGCCAGATTGCCCAGTAGAAGTTTCCACTCCCAATAGCATGCATGACAGGCTTCCTCACCCACTGACCAACACTGTTTTAGAAAATATGTTGACATCTGTCAGTCTGGTAGGTAAAAATGGTATCTTATGTAGCTATCATTTGCATTTCTCTTATCAAGAGTGAGGTTGAAAAAAAAAAAAGAGTGAGGTTGAGCATTTTTCAGATGTTACATTTGCATTTTCTTCTCTATTAACTGTCATATCCTGTCCAATTTTTTTATTGAATTGCTAATTTTTTTAATTGCTAATTTATACAAGTCTTGTTAAGTGCATACATTTTGAAAATACCTTTTATGAGTTTCTTATTATTCTTTCCAACATACAAATACTATTTAAAAACATTTGGTACAAGCTGAAATAGGCATTTATGAAGTAGGTGAACAGTCTGTCCAAGGGATCATGATTAATTCATCAATGTCATTATTAATTCATTCACTGAACAAACATGTGCCAGTTAGGCTGTGGGCCAGTGACATGAATACTACAAAGAGTATCATCACATTTTACAGGGGCTAATAATGTAGTGAAAAGGGAAAACACAGAAGATTAATAGAGTGGGATAGTGTATGTGTGTGTATATGAGAGCTCAAGCATCGAGAACTATACAATTTAAATAGTTTGTTTAAAGATTTATATTTCTCTGACACCTCTTGAGGAAATAAATTTATGGATGATAATGTCTCAAATTTAGCATTGTTAATTGGTCATCTTTGGGGATTTATAATTAGCCACATATGTTCTTTTTTATTTTAAGAAAGTAAAAATAAAAGGAGTAAGTTGCATTAAATTATTTCTGACATGTATGTGAGGTCACCTGAATTGCAGCTGACATGGGTCAGCAGCTTTTTTGGGATTATTTTAGATATTCGTAAACCTTTAGATATCAAGAGTTATCTGACCAGTCCTGACTTAGTAGGCATGAACAAATGATATTGGTATTAGCTGACCTAGAGAACATTGAAGTGTCTTTCTCTCACAGGGCAGTGTGGACCTAGTGCCACAAACCTATACACTTTAAACATTGCTCATAGAATTAGATATAACTGTAGTGTGTGTGTGTGTGTAAGAGAGAGAGAGAGAGAGTGCATGCACACACATGCAAGTGCATATTTGTGTGTGTATGTGTGGCTTTTTATTTGGTTTTTTGTAGTGTTTTAACTTCCTGATTCGCTGTGTTTTATTGACAGGGTGTCCCCCCCCAAATGTAAACACACTTTGTTTTTTTTTTGTTTTTTAATTTTTTTTTTTAATTTGCATGGTTTATTTCTTTGTTAATTTTCTTTTTTCTTTTTTTTTGCTTTTTGGTATGTGGGTAACTCCCTGGCTGGGAATTGAACCCAGGCCGCAGCACTGACAGCACCAACGCTGAAGCCTTAAGCCACTACACCACCAGGGAACTCCCTAAACACGCTTTGAATGATTAAAAAGTCAGTGTTTGTTAACATACAGTCTATTTTCAAAATTTAAAAGAATTTACAGAAATGAATAGTTGTTTTTTTTTGTCAATGCTTGTTTTCAAATTGATAATCGTTCTGGTCCAGGCACTGCCAGCAACGCGAAGCAGTGGAATCACAAATGTTAAAAATCATTTCATTTGGTATTTGGGCACATTCTTGTCCAGTGGCTGCCTTCAATTCGACTGTTGTTGGTTTTGTACCGTAAACTTTATCTTTTGTGAGTCCCCATAAGACAAAAAAATTTAGTGGCGTGAGGTCTGGTGAACACAGAAGGTATTGTGCATTCACCACACTTCACCCATTATTTCAAATTGCCAAAACCTGAAAAGGAGAGAAAATTATGTGAGTTATCAGTTGTTAAAGTGTGTACACAATTTTTTGGGCTACCCTGTAGTTTTATATTCATTTATTTATTCAACATTTTTTGCTCTCAGGATATACATTTCGATTAGACTTCTTCTGACTCATTGGTACTCACAATGAGAGTAAGCTAAATGGATGCTCACTTTTAGGCTAAAATCTACATATCAGATATACCTGAAAGTGATGATAGTTGCCTTTTGGCCCTTTTGAATTAATCTGTCTTGTGTATATATTACCTATTCAAAAGTGTTACAATTTAATTAATAAATACTCATTTTTATTTAATTAATAAAAATTTAATTAATAAATACTCATTTCAAAGATTGAGATAAGTGATATAAGATTGAAATTTAAATGGGTAATAACACCGGCCCTTTGCAATTTAAGTGCGGCCTCCCTAACTTACCCTCTGGCTGCTTTCCAGTATTAGTCCAGAAATATAGTGAGTTTGACCAGATGCAGGGAGCAGTCCTCTCTACTGAGAGTCATCGTGACAGTGGCTTTGGCAGATCATCGCCAATATGCTTTCATTCAAGATTACCGGTATTGCCTTAACCCATTGGTAAGTCCGACTCTCTCAAAGGGACTGACTAAGAAACTCAGAAATTCCACCCTGGCCAGGAATGAATCACAGCCTCATAAGAGTCCTAACATAATGTTCGCTGCATGGAAAATGTTCATTTTAAAGGGACTTTGCTTTACAAGGTACAGCAGGATTAGAAAAATTGTTTATAATGGGAAATGGGCCTAAGAAGTACATACAAAGAAATTCACTCTCTAAAAGCTGACTCTCTTATTAACAAGTGATATCAAAATCTGTTATCAGAGTTAGCAAGTCACAGTGCTAACATTAGGAAATATGTTTTGCAATACTGGTTGAGAGTGGTCTGTTCCAAGGTATTTGGCTCCCCACGTGCATTTTTGCTTTTAGGGGCCCAGTAGCTAGGCACATGGAGATGATCTGGTTCCCCTTCACTAGCCTAGTGGCTGTGAGCTTCTTCTTTTCATAATCCTCCCCGGAGGCTGGTTAGCAGCCTTTGTCTGATCCTCTAATCTGGGCTGTACTGTTTGGTGAGTTAAGAGCTAGTGGTTTTTAGAATGAGCTAATGTTCGACCAAACCTCAAAGGCAACCTCAAAGATAGGAAATCAGGGAACAAAGGCTTTTCAAAGCTGCCTGGCAAGATTTTTAAATCCTGTTTTATGTTTTGTTTTTAGTGAAGTAGGGACCCTCCCAAGCCTCCCTCAGTGTAGTTCCAGAAGTTTAAATCAGCAAGCATGAACTGAAGGCCCAAGGGGCAGTGGAGAGTTGACTGCTCTACGAGGAGCCCCAGTGCCCATGCCAGGACTCACTGTCTTCCAGCAGTCTGTCATTGCCCACACTGCCCATCACAGACTCATTTCTAATGTGCTGCCAGAACTTCAGGGAACTTGAGGATAGAACAACATACAGTTGTAATAAATAAAACCAGTTTCCTCATTTTACTCATTTAAAGTTATCTGTAAGCCAAAAAGTTCTGGATTTTAATTCTGGCTTTTCCATTTCATACCTGTGAGATCTTGGGAAATGTACTGAACCTCTCCGAACCTTGCTCCTTTATGTGTGACATGGAAGCCCCTCTCCTGGCATCCAGCAGCCTCACCCACTGGGTTCGTGTGGTGAGCACTTCCGCAGTGGGGTCCCAGGACAGTCTTCTCCCACCCAGCACCACAGCTGTGCATCCACCTTAGTCCCTGCCCATTCTAGGCCGGATTCACTGGACCTTCCACTCCTACTTCCTTTCTGTTGGCTATTTTCACTCCTGAGGCTTGTCCCCTGTACTTCCTCTCTGGGTATTTCATCTTGTGTTCAATTCCTCTCTTTTGAATGTACTTTTTTTTTTAATTGAAAAGGCTTCTAGGAGCCCTCCAACTTAGAAACCCTGGTGACTAAACCACCACCTCCAGGGGCCTTGCAGCCCTCTTTAGGGAATCTTAGGTTAGGGACCCTTGGGCAAGTTACAGACATCCACTTCCTCTCCTGTAGATTTGCTTGCTTTCCTTCCAGATGCTGAAAACAGCACAGCTTATTGCCCTTTCTGACCTCCTCAGTGGCTACTTCATAATGGATTCATCTCAGGTTCCAGTGTCATTTCTTTCTCTTTCCATTTAAGTAACCTTGTTCCATTTTCATTCCCCAAATTTCTTATTTTTAAGTACATTTTTTTTTATTATTTTGGTTATTTGGTGTATAAATCCTAAATAAACAAAGTACTTAAGACTCCACATTTAGCATTTTATCATCCATCTTTGACACATACCTGATTGGGGTTGGAGGGTGTTCTACCTTTTTACATACTCCCATCTCAGTGATTCCCCCTTTGGCTTTTACAGAAACACACAGAACAACTTTGTGCTATGAAACACGGAATTCTGAAATGAAATGTTAATTGGTATTTCTGCTTTTCTTCCCCCTGCCCCTCCCTCCATTTTCTCCTAAGAATAAATTTAGGGTATTTTTCCCCCCTCCTACCTCTGTTTATAAACAAATCCTCTTTTTCTCCCTAACTGCAGTGTGAAATGACCATCACTGGTGACAGACAGAGAGACCAAGAAGTTATTTTCAAAGAATCAAGAGCAGCGAAAGTGAAACCTGAAGTACTGAGTAGACACATCCCCCCAGGCCACATTCCTAAACCTATAGTGTTGCCTGACTACGTGGCGTGAGTATCCCTCTAAATGCCTCCTCAGGGTAGAAATCCAGAGATTCCATTTGGACTTTGCATTTTCAAGTTTGTCTCCAAGTTAATCCTCTCTGCTTAAAGTCATTTATATTTGAGCAATTCTTTGTCACCTAAGAGGCAGCATATTGAATTGACAGTACACTGTGGTCAGTAAGGAATGTGCTAAGCGGATTTCCCATTCAGCTGGTTTTTATGAAAAAGTTATAACTTTGGTTAATTTTCTTCCCCACAGAAAATACCCTGTGATTCAGACAGATGATGAACGAGAACGCTATAAAGCTGTGTTCCAAGACCAGTTTTCAGAGTACAAGGAGCTCTCTGCAGAAGTTCAGGCCATCCTGAGGAAGTTTGATGAGCTGGATGCAGTGATGAGCAGACTGCCCCATCATTCTGGAAACCAGCAGGTCAGTGTTGGCAGCTGCCTGGGAGGAGCTCTAGTAGTTAAGAAAGGATGCAATCTGGCCTGTTTTGAAATGTAGAGAAGCCATAATAACCACCTGTGTCAGCGGTCTGTGTCTCGGAAAGTCATTTGAGATCTTCAAGGTGACTAGTCAAGGTTACAATTCAAATTTTATAATTTAATGTCTTCTGCCTTCAATTATTAAACAGGTAAACTATCATTTTATTTTCTTATTGAAGTAAAGTATAAATTTGCCTAAGATACAGACTGAATCAGTCAGCATCCCAACAAAGACAATGGCACACTCAAACTTAGGTAGTTTGAAGACGGTTTATTCACTAAGGAATGGGTGGGTGTAGGGGAGCCACCAGGGGCCCTGCATCATTCAGTGGTAAATAACAACCAACTTGGGACCACCCAGGCCCAAAGAGCACGGTGAGTAAGGATGGCAAGTGGATCTGAAGCTACAAACGTGAGGTACTAGGCACATGGGACTGACAACCGTGATCGTAGCACAGAGGAAAACCAGAGTAGAGAGGGCAGCCATGGGGACTTGGGCATTTTCTATCATGTTCTCTTTTTTCCTTCATATTTTAATATCTCTGAAATCAGGATGCCCTCGTAATCTATGGCTTTTTTTTATCAGACGTATATTTTTTTATTGAGATATAATTCACATATCATAAAATTCACCCTATTTAAGTGTACAGCTCAGTGGGTTTTAGTTAGGCTGACTGGACATACCATTTTAAACGGGACAGAAAACAATGGCACTGTCCCATTTCATGTGGTACGGATGGCCCGCCTAGTCTCACAGGGTTAAATTCAGGGTGTCCATAGGCTGACCAGACATACTGTGCAAAATGGGACAGTACCATTCTTTTCTGTCCTATTGAAAATGGCATGTCCGGTCAGCCTAGGTTTAGTATAGTCTCAGAGTCATACACCATTACTACTCTCCAGTTCCAGAATATTTCCATCACCCCCAAAAGAAGCCCCGTATCCATTAGCACTTATTCTCCATTCCCACCTTTCTCCAATCACTGACAACTACTAATGTACCTTCTATCTGTACGGATTTGCTTATTTTGAACATTTCATATAAATGCAGTGATAGAACATATGGCCTTTTGTGTCTTTCACTTAGTATATTATGTTTTCAAGGTTCATCTATGTTGTAGCAAGAATCAATACTTCATTCCTTTTTGTGTGGAATAATAACACTCCTTTGTATCCAAATACTGTGTTTTATTTATCCATTTATCAGTTGATAGACATTTAGTTTGTTTCCACTTTTTGGCTATTAAAATAATTCTGCTAATGAACATTGGTGTGTAATATCCTGTCCTTTTTAAAGAAGTTGTAGTAATCTAATCTACTACCCGTATTATTAAAATTTTAACTCATACTTTAACTCATTTGAAAATAAATATTTTAAAATAAATATCAAATAAATTATGTATATATAACATACATACATGTTATATATGTGTGTGTGTATATATATATTATTTTTCTTAGACCCATATTATTGTAGTTGGGTATCTTTGCTTTGACTACATATTTTTAAGTGTACATTTAAATCAACTGTAATTATGAACTATCTAAGCCAAATGTGTAGAGTGGCAACATTTTCCCAATCCTGAAGCAATGGGATAGTGTTAGCTAAGTGACACACACAGTACCAGGAAGCAGGAAAAATCCAGCAAATACTGCAGGTCAAAGGTCAGTTAGTACCATTTGGAAAACAAGCAAGGTCCACAGGTCCAAGAAGGATGACCAAATTTAGAGGCCCTCAAAAGAGTGCAGGAGGGCACGAGCAGGCCCCAGGGTCTGGATCGGCTCAGGCTGGGAGGAGTGAGCTGATTGATAGACAAGATGCGGAAAAACCCAACTGGGACCTGTAGTTTTCAAGCCTGGACCCAGCGGTCTCTGGTTTGAGGGCTCTGTATGGGTGGGCAAGGACTCAGACATGAGGGTGCGCAGTTATGGATGAAGGGGTCCTGACTAAGGTAGGGGCTAAGAGACTGGGTCCTCCTCTGACATTTCCACACAGTATCAACGATGGTCATTTCCTCTGGCTTTTAACATGCTATGGCAAACAAGTAGCCAAATGGCAGGGCCACAGTTAGTCTCGCTGTCTCCTCCAGCCCTTATCTAAAGTAGAAATATTAATTGTATCACAGAAGTTCACTTCTCATTGGCCAATGGGCCAGCTTTGCTGTGGGCAGCAGTCCACCAGGAAGGCTCATTCACTTCCCACACGTCCCTGGGAAGCTATTTCAAAGCCCAGTGGGCCTGCTTGGAGGCACCGGTTCTCTCCCAGACCTGGTTGTGCACCCTTGAAAAATCAATCATATGACTTTTCTAAGCCAATACAATAGCAGTATTTTGCTCAGAGTAATCCCTCTGGTCTTCACCCTCTTATATTCAGTGTCTCTGACAGACTCTAGGATAGGTTTTACAGCTCTCATTTCTGCCTGGGTCTCCAGCACAGCAACCTTGGCCCCACACAGCTAGTTTACACCCAATCCAGGCAGGACCTGCAAATAGAGATGAGATGACAGATGAGTCACCAGGTTCATCTCCTGCCAGCAGCCATCAGAACACAAACAGTATTCATGATCTTAGTATGTAAAAGACATTGATGAATTAAAATGCGCTGGGAGAAGGATGTGGGTAAATGATGGAAAATGTTCTCGGGAAGCTTTTAGAACTATAAATTACTACATTTTATTTATTAGATTTACAGTGTCTGACAGTCCCTAAAGTACATGGATAAATGAAGGCATTGCTCTAGTCACCTGTTCCTTTGGAGAGTCTGTTCAACCTCTTAACAAATTTCATGTTATTATAAAACGTAGAATAAAGTTGAAAGGAACCTTATATTAGGGATTTTCAAAAGTTGAATAATCTTAACCTATTAATCCCAATACCTCATCACATGGAAAAGAACCTTTCAGTGGAGATGAACATGGTACTTAATAATGCCTAATATTGTGATCATTTTGTGCCAAGCACTTTCTGAGGATCGTTATTAAATAAGTGAACCTTCTCACAACCCTATGCAGCAGTTGTGGTCATTATTTTTCATTTTACCAATAAGGAAACTGAGTCTTGAGGAGGGTAAGGAGCTTGCCCAAGTCACTCAGCTAGCTGGCAAGCAGTGGCACTGGGATCCGTTCTGGTTTCTTGCAGGCGGGGGCCTTTCTCTCCGCTCGCCCCTGGGTCCCAGTGCCTGGCACATAGTAAGTCTTCAGATGTTTGTCCAGTGAATTGAATTTTTGTATGTGAATATTTTCATTATAGTCTTAGGTAAAAATTGTTTTCTGCTCTAATCACCAGTGTACTTTGAGACATGCTTGAGATATGATTTGAGTAAATGCAACTGTTTTAATTCAAGTGTACAATAATGCTGTTTTTAGGAACACGAGAGAATTTCAAGAATCCATGAAGAGTTTAAGAAAAAAAAGAAGGTGAGTAAAACCATTTTCTTCTTCAAAGCATATTCTTATTTAAGGACAATGGTGACAACTGACAGACTTTAGATTCTTTTAGCTGAAGTAGTTTTGTTTTGTTTTTTAATTCTGAAGGTGCTCCTTGTTAGGGAATACGTGTGGCTGCTGGACATCTTTTCTTCGTATCTCTGTTCTGATTGCATTCTATGTCCTGATTTAGCCACCCAGAGAAATGAGCACCAATATAGAATTATTCGTCCACATTTCCTTCAGAAAGATTAAGTTATTTTACATGTTTCTAACTCCATCCTTAATTGCACAAATCAATAGAGGCTGGGGAGAGCATTCATTAAAAGTTTCTATACTTATCACTTACTTTTTATGTAGTATTTTAAACTACTAAAATGAAAGTTTCCTCAGCTCTTTGTATCTCCCAATTTTGCTGTGAACCTAAAACTATTCTGAAAAATTAAGTTCTACTAAAAACATTGTGGAGAGCTGAACTGTTATTCTTATTAGGCAGATCTTGAAATCTGCTATGAAGGGCCATTTTCTGGGTGATAATGTATGTCTGTGTGTTCTTTGCTGAGGAAGCAGAGGCTGACATAACAACTATGTTTCTTTTACAGGATCCTACATTTCTGGAAAAAAAAGAACGCTGTGATTATCTAAAGAATAAACTTTCTCACATAAAGCAAAGAATTCAAGAATATGACAAAGTAATGAATTGGGATGTACAAGCTTATTCTTAAACCTTATTTGAAACCCCTTTTTTAATCAAACTTAATATTTATTAACTCTTTTTTATGTTAGTCTCTGTGGTACAAGTGCTTCCTGAATCAGCTTCTAGTTGATTTAGCTGGTATACAGTCTTAAAACAGTATGATTTCACTCCAGACATTTCAAAACAAATGCAAATTCACTAAGAATGAAAGAAATCCTGTACTCACCTCTGTACAATTTGTCTTGTTGAAATTAAAAGTGACTTGGAGACCTTATTCTGTGGTATGATGAGCAAGTAGAATATCAGTTCTGGTGCTGAGAATGTATCAATTCTGGTGCTGTAGAGTGTCAATTTTTCCTTTTTACTTAGGCTAGTTCCTAAGATTTTTCTAAGACAAATTTCCTAGCCAAAGGTGTAATTTTTTTCCCCTTGGAAGGGGTTTGAATCCAAGATCAACATTTTGAAGACTTATGATCGATCTTGGGGCAAGTTGCTTAATCTTCTGTACCAATTTCTTCATCTGTAAAATGGGGCTGATAATAGTACCTACCTCATAGGGGTGTTATGAGGACAAAATGAGTTAATATTTGTAAAATACTTAGAACAGATTCTGGCACGTTATAAGCACATGGTCATTAGTGTTTGTAAAATCTACAGAAGTGTTGGTGAAATGAATAAACTGCCTGGAGTAAGTTTCGAGGAGAGGTCCTTAATGAGCAGACACAACCAGCTAACCAAAAGGCCACGTGCCCCATGATTTTCTTTCTTGTACTGTGAATAACTCCAACCACACATAGCCTTAAGCAGATGCTTCCCTGTGGTTCTGTGTCCACTGGGGTTCAAAACAGCCTTCCCATCTTTAATCGTACACGTATCTCCTCAATCTACAGCCCACCCATTCCTATATACATCACATCACATTGAAGGACAGTGTGAATGTTGTTGCCTTTTCTGTCCTGTTCAGACATCCATCCTCGGGCCCCGTGATGTTACATCTACTTAGAATTTCCCTCTCATTTATTGGGATGTTTCATCTTCCCAAGAATTATCTTGGCTTAGGGGCTTTATTCATGAGAAATGTTTTATTTGTATTAATATGAACAATGAACTGCCTAAAATATGTATTTAAAAAATTATTGGAGTTCCCTGCTGGCGTAGTGGATTAAGGCTTCGGCACTGGTGCTGTCAGTGCTGTGGCCTGGGTTTGATTCCCAGCCAGGGAACTACTCACATACAAAAAAAAAAAAAAAATTATTGTTATTGGATCCAATTCAGTAGCATCTATCTTGTAGATAATTTCCCAGGTATAGAAATACAGTTTCTACTTAATATAGCTGCCATTCACACAAGTGATGTTCAAATAATTTTTCTAAAGTAATGAAACCAAAGAAAAACCTGTGGAAAAGCAGAGGGTTAAAAAGGTGTTGGTCATTATGGTGTTTTGTACACCTGAAACTCATAATAATGATTATAAAGGTGTTGGTTACTGAATGAACTTCCGAGTTTGTCTTTGTCAGTAAAATCTTACTTATTGTTTATTGTTAATATTTGAAATTCATGGTTTGCAGACTATGCTTTAGGGCCTCTAGGAGCCTTAAGAGGTGACACCTAGGAGTTCCCTAGCAGTGTAGTAGCTAAGGTTTCAGCGTTATCAACGCTGTGGCCTGGGTTCAACTCCCAGCCAGGGAACTACCCACATACAAAAGAAAAAAAAAAAAAGAGGTGACACCTAGGGAGGTATGAATCCCCTCCCCCCTAGGGAGCTCCCCAACCACAACAACTAAAAAACTTTCTGTTTTATGTGTTGGGGCTCCATGCTAACATTTCACTTAAGAGGACTGATGCTTTTTTTTTAAAAAAAAGGAAGTACTATTATTTTAGTAGACTCTAAAGAAGCGTTAAGGAGATTTAACTTTGTGAAACTTTATTTTACTACACTTGTAAATGTTAATCTTCGAAAACTGATGTTGTAACACTAATTTTTAAAATTTTTTATGTCAGTAGCTAGGCATATTAAAAATTTTGTGGGAGTTCCCTGGTGGTGTAGTGGCTAAGGCTTTGGCACTGTCAGCGCTGCGGCCTGGGTTCGATTCCCAGCCAGGGAACTACCCACATTAAAAAAAAAAAAAAGAAAAGGAATTTTAATAAAAATCTCTAAAAAAAAAAAATTTGTTACCCATTGTCTTGCTTTTCTAGCATTCCTGTGTTGACTGGGCACGTTCTGGAAAGTATTTTCCATTATCAAAAAGTAAACTGGGAAGTCATTGAAAACCTGTAGGTCACGACGTTCAGGTGACTATTTCCTCCTCCCCCATTATTTGTAAGAATTCAAAGTCAAGGCCACTGTGTTGGTTTCCTCAGGCTTCTGTAACAAAGTACTACAAGCTGAATTGGCTTAAAACAGCAGGAATTTATTGTCTCTCAGTTCTGCAGACGTCTAAAATCAAGGTGTCAGTAGGGCCAAGCTCCCTCTGGAACTTGTGGAGGAACCCTTCCTAGCTTCTGTGGTGTCCCTTGTCTTGAATGTGTATCACCCAAACCCTCTGTCCTCGCATGGCCTTCTCCCTGTGTCTCTTCACATGGCCATCTTCTTATAAGGGTACCAGTCATACTGGATTAGGGACCCTCCCTCTCTAGTATGACCTCATCTTAACTAATTACACCTGTAAGGACCCCATTTCCAAATAACACCACATTCTGAGGTACCAATATTAGAACTTCAAATCTTTTTTTGGAGGTGTGGGGGGGAAATTCAGTCCTTAACCGCCACCTTTGGCAAGGTGTGAGATTCAGAAGCAGAGGTAATTCCCTGTACATTTTTCTTTCCTCCACCTGATTTGAACATGTATTTTTATTTAAAACTTAATAAGAGAATATGTCAGTATATCTAAAACTTGGAAAGAGGAAAATATACATTCTTCATTTATTCATTGATTCATTTGCCGGTTATATGCCAAATGCTTTCATTCACTGGCCAGGTGTCGTTCTAGCATTGAAGACACAGTAGTCAGGAAACAGAGACCCTGAGGTTAGCATCCAACAGGAGACCTGAGTGAGAGGAGAAGGGGTGGGTGATGAAGCACACATTATTTTTATGTGCATTTCTAGAAATGGTTTGTATAGTGAACCTGATCTTGAGATGCACCAGTGTTCAAAAGGTTAACAATATAGGAAAGGTCTATAATTTTTTTCTGACATTCACTCATCTTAAAAAAAAAAAACAATACACAAACTATTATGGAAAAATTTTTAAAGGAAAAAAGGAGTATAAAAGTTTAGAAAATAAAAGTCCCACCACTGTAAGTTCCACTCCCTGGTGTCGTACACTGCTTGGAACATATCCTTCCTGTCTTTTAAGATACATAACATCATTTAAAAATTGTCCACTTTAATACATTAAATGTGGTTTTAAAGAAGAGTATCTGATGGTGTGTGATAAAGCGGCTTTCCTATAACAGAGAAACAGGATAGTCAAGGGTAGGAGGGGTGGGTCAGACCAGAAGGGGAAGGGTGACATGAGCTCATCCCAACCAAGACTCCATCTCTTACTGTGTGATCTTGACAAATGAACCTCTCTAAGCACCACCCTCCTTATCCTGACTTGGGGATAATAATGCTCCCCGAAACAATTGCTGTGAAAGTTAAATGCAATAATGTAGGTAAAATACCAGGAAGATACTTGTTCAGTAAGTGGTGGCTGGGTGTTCAGATATGCTTTTCATTGAGTTAGATAATGAATCGACTGTTTTAAAAGTAGAATGTCAGAATGAGTAATAATAACAATGATAAAAGACTTTTTCAGAAAGCATATAGGTAGTGTATTGTAGAAAATGTACAAAATGAAGATAAGTTCACATTCTTCCTCCTAAACACGAAATTGCCCATAATTCTACCCTCCCCCACTCCACCAAGACAGTCACTGTTAATATTTTGGAGTATATCCTTTCATTCTCATCTTACGTGTATACTTATATGAGCATGGTATATAAAGAAAGTTTTGGTATTTACTAATTTTTTAAAAATTATATACTATGTTGTGTTTTGTGTTTTCATTAAAAATTAAACCATATAATTTTTCTGAAGGTAGAGTTGTTATGTTTTCTATTTGTTTCATTTTAATGCAATTCAGTTACATTATCATTGTTTTTGTTTTTTGTTTGTTTTTTTTTTCTTTTCAGTATGTGGGTAGCTCCCTGACTGGGAATTGAACTCAGGCTGCAGCGTTGACAGCACCAGAGGCAAAGCCTTAAGCCACTACACCATCAGGGAACTCCCTTTTATCATTGTTTTAAAGTTACTGATGTTCATATTGTATGGTGGAAAAAGCAAGGAATGGGAGTTAGGTCTAAGTTCAAGCTGCATGACTTCAGGCAAGTCACTTAACTCCTCTGAGCAATGGAATCAGATGAGATAAAAGTACCTGAACTCATACTGTAAACCATAAAGCTCATGAAATCTTTACATTTAATTCTACATAATGTGTCCTGATGTTATCAGTAAGAACTTTTTATTAGTGGAAGTACAGTTCCTCGTTAATAACGAGCTGAAAGGGGTTCCCTGGTGGTGCAGTGACTAGGCTTTGGTGCTCTCAACACCAGGGCCTGGGTTCGATTCCCAGACAGGGAACTACCCCGCCCCCCGACACCCCCCCCCAAAAAAAAAGCAAACTTGAGCTGTTGTTAATGAGTGTATTAATAATCGGGGCTTCTCTGGAGCGCTGTATATTCTGGTATAGCCTATAGGCCACACAATGGCATTGACACATGCAAATTACATTGACTTTTCCATTTCAACTGATTGACTTGACAGAAGCCACAGCGTCATATGCCAACAATGTAAAAGGAGGAAAAAGAGGAGGATGGGCAACAAGGGTAGCGTTTTCCAATGAACAGGATACAGATGTGGCACCTTACTTTGTTCTCTATAAGGAGGGAAAAAAGATCCCCAGATAAAGGAGCTTATCATACACCCTACCTCCAGGTATGTATTTAAAGACTTGATTCTGTTTGCCCTGCAAAGTAATTTGTTTAATGGATAATCCTAATTTTTACTTGCTTTGGAGGAAATAAAGTTACTATAAGATGTTAGATCCCTAACAGGCATTTATCAAGACAGTTTGAATTATAAGTTACTTACAAGGTTGCTCTATTTACACAAAACAAAACCGTTTTTTGTTACCAATTCAAACAAATATTTATAATCATCATTTTGGGGGGAATTTTGGTAGGGTTTAGCAGTCAGGATTCTTAATTATAAGCCACAGAAATCCAAACTGTGTGATTTAAGGACGAGAAGAATTTATTACCACCTACTGTCTAGCTTTCAGAACTGCTGGGAGGGCTGGAGAACTGAGCTGGAGGCTTTGCAACAGGAACAATGTTCGGAATCACACCTCAAATCCCATCTGGTAAGAATAGCTCTTCTGTTCCTGCTGCCCTCTGTGTGCCAAACACGCCGCCTACGCTGCCATCCTAGGGTGCTGGAGCCCTTGTGACTCGGATGACTCAGTGAGAAGTGGATTGATGGAACCCAGGTCACTTGCACTGCTCTTGTTGCAAAGAAGCCTTGTGAGCTTCAGGGGGTGGGCGGGGCCTCCAACTGAGATTTATTACTTGGAGAGCTCCCCAAAAGTATGAAGGGATTTGGATGCTGACAGCCAAAAAGAAAAAAAAAAAACACCTACAGAACAGTAGTCATCCTGACTGTGAATGTAGTCAAGGATTTATTGTATTCAGTGATGAATAAGCCAGATATAAAAATGACAGCCAAAGCTAGAACGTCTTTAAACATTAATGCTCCCAGGGCTGAGAGAAAGTTAGAAAGGGTCCCCACTAATGTCCTAGACAGAGAAGATGTATTCCTTGTCTCCAGGTTTGAGATTCAGAAAACATTTATCACCCAAAAGCAATGCAATAGAATAATTTCCTGGCCTTCCCAAGTAAGGTCAAATTGTCCTGTTATATGCTCATAGATACCTATATTTTTATGGAAATGAGTTCACATGTTTATCAAATGGCATGTACAACAATATTCCTAGCAGTGTTACTCATAAATTGTGCTTAAGTCATAGGATATTACAGAGCAATAAAAAAGAGAATAAATTGTTATAAAACATGATATAATGTTGAACAAAAACCAGACATGAGTGCATACTGCTCAATTCCATTTATATAAAGCCCCAAAACAGGCAAAATTAAACAATGGTGGTCTAAGAACAGGGGTTACTTTGGGAGAGCCAACTGTTCACTGGGAGGGAATCTTCTGGGCTATAAAAATTGTGCTATGCTTTGGTTGTTAGTTACATGGATATATACTGGTACGTATTTAAATACTTATTTCACTCTAGCCTTGAGATTAGTTCACTTTATGTACTTAACAAATATGTCTGTTTTATAGCAATCAAAAAGTTATTTTAAAAACCTAATCTCTGGTGGTAAAATTCCGAATAAAGGTTATCTCTGCGAGATGGTTATTGGCTGGGAAGGGGCATGAGGGAAACTTCTGGGTGCTTTACCTTGAACTGGTTGTTTAGCTGGGTATATACATATGTAAAAAATCATCAAGCTGAACACTTAAAATCAGTGCCTTTTACTGTACATATGTAGTACCTCAGTTTTTTGTTTTGTTTTGTTTTGTTTTTGCTTTTTGGTATGTGGGTAGCACCCTGACTGGGAATCGAACCCAGGCCTCAGTGCTGACAGCGCCAGCGCCGAAGCCTTAAGCCACTACATCATCAGGGAACTCCCAGTGCCTCAGTTTTTAACAATCATGTGTATGCTTGAAGAAAAGTATGTTCCCAGTTTAAAACAAAGTAAACTTAGCAACACAATCCTTTCATAAATTGAGAACGTGTTCTAGTGGTCTTAGGGAAACAAGTACAAAGTTACGGTGAGGGCAACACAATCTTACAACTGTTGGTTCAATGACTCATATGTGAAACCCAAGACTGTGTGTGTTTGTGACTTTGAACCAAGCCCCACATCTGAGATGGCAGATGATAACCATTTTTCTTCCCCTTTTCCTCTATAAGCTGTCCCAAACCAGAAAGTCTACACAAGAATAAACCTGAAGATTATTTACGAGGGCTGTCTGGAAAGTATCCAGCCATGTAATATGAAAAATAGAGGCATTCATGGCTGGGTTTTTTTTCCAGACAGAACCTCATATACCTGTTCAAATGTTTTTATTCTAACATTGTTATATTTATGCCTATGAATTCTTTTTGGACATAGGGCAAGAGGCTGAAGGATGTGTATGACAGGGGAGAGAAATATTGTTAGTAATGTGTGAAAAAATGCTGTTTGTGATCAGGAAGCCTGCCAATGTTGTTAATAGTCAATGGCACTCTGGGGATTGTTATTGCCGAAGGGCAAACCCAAGTTAAACTGGGACAAAACTATGCAGAACCACCTTCACAAATATTTGGAAGGTGCCTGCCATGTGATTCGGCTGCCCAGGTGCAACAGTGTGGTGGAAATGGTCTGTTGCTTTTCATATAATTAGCAGTGATATCTAGGATTTTCTTAGAAAACCTTGGGATTAAGTTTGAAATCAGAGAATATGGAGAGATTACATACTGCAAGACTGTTGTTGTAACTGTCTGATGTCAACACACAGTATCTCTGACTAATTCTTCATGAGTCACTTTCATAAGTGTCACTGTTTCCCTATGGGTTTCTCCTTGATTTTCTTCTATTCTCATGATGAGAAATTAGAAATTCCTCTTCATCTTTGTAACATTTAAGTCCTCAGCTCCTCACATCTAGGCTGGAATAGCCACCTACCTGGTCTCCCCATCTCCTTTTTTTTTTTTTTTTTTTTTTTTTTTGTAGTATGTAGGTAGTTCCCTGGCTGGGAATCGAACCCAGGCTGCAGCAATGAGAGCACTGAAGCCTAGCCACTACACCACCAGGGAAACCCTGGGTTAATTAATATTGCTTGAATAACAGATGAACACGTTTAGCATTGAAATCATTAGGCTGAATATGAGAGAAAAACAAACATTCTCATCCACAGCTGTTTAGAGCAGAACTGGGTAAATCATGAAAATGTCCATTGCCAAAATGTCAAAATTTAATACAATCCTTTAAAAAAGCAATACCTTCTGACTTGGCACTTTCACTTCTTGGAGTTCATCCCAAGGACAGACTGTCACAGATAGGTGCAAAGATATTTATGGACACATGTTCATCTCAGTGTTTATAATAATACACATACAATATGCATACATTGTAGGAAATTGATACACACACCATATATAAAAATAGAATTCTGACCCACAACCTGGCAGCAGGAAGTTCAGAAAGACAGTTTCTCCACATTCTCGCCAGTACTTGCTATTTTCTCTCTCTCTTTTTTAAAAGAGCTGTCTTACGTATGTGAAGTTTTTATCTCATTATGGTTTTGATTTGTTTCCCTAATGATTAGGGATGTTGAGAATCTTTTCATGTGCTTATTGATCATGTATATGTATCTTCTATGGAAAAAATGTTTATTTAAGTCCTTTGCCCATTTTTTAATTGGGTTATTTTGTTGTTGAGTTATAAGTGTTCTTTATATATTCCAGATTTAAAGTTTTGAACTTGACTAAATTCATCTGTTTGTTCATCATCAGAAGACTTCTTATAAATATGGACTCCAGGGAGTTCCCTGTTGGTGTAGTGGCTTAAGGCTTCAGTGCTGGCGCTGTCAGCGCGGTGACCTGCGTTTGGTTCCCGGCCAGGGAACTACCCGCATACAAAAAAATAGATAAATAAAGTGGCAAACATCATAAAAAATAAATAAATAAATAAATATAGACTCCAGAAAATAATCTGGACTAGATTATCTTCATAAGCAAAAATAATATGAAATAATGTGCTTGTCATCTGATGGGGGCTTAATGGTGGTGGAGTGTACTTAGATCAACAGATGTTACTACTGGACTGCTGGCTGGCTGGCCAAATTAGCTAAGAAGAGTAAGTCACAAAAAAAAAATCAATCTCAAGCACAAAAGGCAAGACTCGTCTCAGACCTGTGTTTTCTTTGTGCCTTGATACCCAGGCCTACTGCTGCCCTCTCTACTCCAAGCCTGGGTGTCCACAAAGTGCTGGGAAATTGAAGGGACAAGTTTCATAGATGTTTTTTGCTTGTAGTAGAGAAAGGAGCGTTGCAGTGAATAATTCAGGGATCTTCTGGGCAAAAAGATTCTGAAGAAAATGGAGTATATACATGGTGAACATGTTATGAGACATAGGGATGAAATTAGGAGTACATTATGGAAGAGCACTTTCAAAGACATTGAGAGAATGGGCATTTAGATATGAACAATGGTTAGAGAATACAAAAATGGTTATACAAAAGTAAATATTTGGGATCATCAGTGATTTAAAATGAAAACAAACCACCCAATTATGATTTTCATTCTCAGAGCTGGTTTCAGAAACTGTATTTTATGAGAATATTGCAGCTGACAGTTATTTTAAGAGGCAATCTAAATATTTATTTTCTCACTGTAACCTTTGCCTTATTTGTAGGCTAGTTTAAATCTTTAGACTAAAGAGAAGTTACAAGCCTTTAAGTTTTGAGGTAGTTACATGAATACTATAAATAACCCAAGCACCATGCTAACAAAAATTGATCTTTTCAAAATAGCATCATAAAAACTGGTTATATCTAATTTTATAGAAAACTTTTTTATCTAGTTATTTCATTATAATTATTCGACATATATTCCAAATAAGAGGAGGGAAAGCTATTTAAAAATTCTGCCAATGGAGTTCCCTGGTGGTGTAGTGGCTTAAGGCTTTGTCGCTGGCACTGTCAGTGCTGCGGCCTGGGTTCGATTCCCAGCCAGGAAACTATCAACATACAAAAAAAAAAGAAATAAAATAAAATAAGAGGATGAAAAAAAAATTCTGCCAAAACCAGTTAATTAGTCTTTTAAAAATATGAATAAATAAATAACTTTTCAATTTCTGGGGTTTATTAACCTATAAAAATTTTTTTAAAAAGGACCTACATCATATCATATATTTAAAAATCATATATATTTATATATAATATATTGAATTAATTTACTATTTTATATTGCATAAAAAATGCAATTTAATTGAGAGAAAGTGGTTTGTTTTTTTTCTTATAGAAAAATGGGAGCAGACAGGGTAAATGTTTTCTTATTAAGTTTTTGTCTGGAGGAAGCTAAGAAATGGAAAAAAGCCTTGTAAATGTCTTTGTTTCCCCTTAATAATCCAAACTTTGTTATTTTGCCAGCTTTGAAAGTCTGTCTTTTCTTTTCTCAGGGGCTGGGGTGGAGGGTATATGGCCTACCAGTTCAAAAGACCTGGAGAGGGTGTCACTTCCTCTTCTTCACAAGTTTTAAAATCTGTGGGTGGCTAAGATCGGTCCCCAAGGATAAGGACAGGATGTGACACCAAAACTCTTAGCTACTTTGGGAGGAAAGCCAGATCAATTGATGTCCTAGACTAAGTTTATTATTACATTTTAAAAAATACTGATAATTTAATAAACTCTTACATCTCTTTAAAATGTGTCTAACATAATCTAAATATCCCTACCAGCAATCATTTATTCATGAGCCAACTCTTCCATAGTTATATATTTTATTTCACTCCTTTTTTCTCTTTGAACTAATAATTCCATTCCCAGAGTTCTTTTCTTTTCTTTCTTTCTTTTTTTTTTTTTTTTGCTAGGGGGTTGTTCCCTGGCCGGGAATCAACCCAGGCCACAGTGGTGAGAGCCCTGAAGCCTAGCCACTACTCCACCAGGATACAACCCTGCAAGATTTATTTTCTATTTTAAACTTGAAAACCTTTAACTGATCACTTGTATATCATGAAATTATTTTCTTAAACTGTGATCATAAAGCTCCTAGTGCTAAAAATAAATAAATTTTACCTGGAACCTATGTAATTTTTATTAACCAGTGTCTTCCAAATAAATTTAACAATATTAATTAATTAATTAATTAGTTCTGGTTTATTATAATTATTAGTATATAACTGACCAAAATGGTAAATTGCACATTCTAACAAATAATTATTAAACATAAGAGATAAAAATTAAATAAATATATTAATGAAATGAATTTTTATTTCAAAATAATTTTATTGCCTTGAATGAGTATTACTAATTGCTAGAATAGGTAAAGATTTAATATCAGTTCTACTTCCATTCTTCATTTTTTTATAGATGTGACACCAAGAAACCTTGTTCACAAAAATGAGTAAATAGAATGAATTATTCTGTCACTACATTCTTTGAACTTCTTTTGAGTTACATATCAAAGTATCACAGTGCACCATAAAAAATTTTAATAATAAAAAATAAAATTTTAATAATCAACATCTACATTAACTCCTCTGTAAATTTTATTGCAAGTTCTTCATTACTTTTAATCCAGGAGCGGGAGAAGGGTAAAGCGTCTGTGGCTCAGCTTGGTGACTCTTAGTTTTTATGGACATGACCTATGTACCCAGCCACTGTCCTCGGTCTTCCCTCACAAACTCTTGGTTTTATTTTATTTTTTTTTCGGTTTTATTTTTTAATGACTTATTGTAACTGACTCCACCTTGTCTCTTCCTTGCCCCCTCTGAAAATGCTCTTTACCAGGAAAGGACTCTGTCTTAATCCTATGGGAATATGGAAAGAGAAGAATTCTCAGAGAAACTGTTTTCTTAAATAAAAAAAAAAAAACTGGGGTGAGGTTAGAGCTATCGCTCCTCCTGAAGCTTGCTTCTAGATTTTGGAATTCTCCTCCCAGTGAGAGGTTTTAAATTACGAAGACCACCAGGTCAAGGAGCCCCACCCAGATTTGAATAAAACATTCATGCAGAAAAACAGCCTCCTGTTTTCCTCTCAGAAACCAGTGCACATCCTTTACTCTCCCCAATATCCAATTAACTCATTAACAGGTTTTACATCCTAAATATCTCTCAAAACCGTTGTATCCAGAGGCCTTCCATTCATTTATTCAACAAATTTATTGACCATCTACTATGTATCTGGCTATGCTAGCTACTGAAGATAACAGTAGTAAAGCAAACTCCAGTCCTACTAGAATATCAAACCATTCACATCTAATCTAATTCCTTGAACATCATAGCCCAAAACTCCTACTGATGCAAATAAGCATCACAAATAGTATGTGGTTAGCAAAGCAAAACACCAAGTTGATAATAATGAAGCAAAACTAACAATAATTGACATTTAGAAGAAAAACTAAGCCAACCTAATACCTAAAGACCAACCTGAGTCAACATTGTTAATGCACCCTTAACAAAGCCTTTGAGCTGGAAAACTGAGGAATTCCAACTATCTGGGTATTTGCACAGTGGGAACTTTGCAAAGTTGCTGGCAACTCAACTTCTCAGTACAATGCTGAAGCAATTACTGTGTAAACTTGAGTTAAGGGCCAGTATTCTGGTTTATGAAGACCAAAGATGAGTTAGCCTTAGTAATTTCCATAGAAAGTTATTAGTGGTCCTTAGTACTATAGAACAATTTACTTCTTAAAAAGAAAAAAGACTTCCTGGATTTTTGAACATTGGAACCAAGAGGACTTCCAATTTTGGATCAGTGGACAGCCCGTAGGAGGTGCTAATTCTGATAGGGTGTGTAATGTGGGAGAGGGGAGGGAGTGGAGGATTATCGAGGGTTGACCAGATATCCTTGGAAAAAGATGAACATGGCCTAGATTTTCTCAGTGAAAGCACAGCTCTTGAACTAAACTTGAAAGAAGGTAAGGGCTAGGATGGGTTTGAGAATTATGAAATGCACTGGCATTAGTAAGTAGTGGTATTAGTAAATAGTGCTGCTAATATTTAAAATTCACTTTAAGAAATCTGAAAAGCTTTTGAACCTTCAGGAATTTTCCACTGAACCGAGGATGGAGGAATATGTTTATGTTAAAATAACAATTCAAGAGATACCATACTCGAACATTTATACAGTCCTTATCCCTTCTTAACCACTTAACATAACCTACATCTGGATTGACAGATCCCAAGTTAGGAATTCTGGGGAGGAGGAGTTCTGGAGAGGCAAGAGTATGCTGGAATGGCCAGAAAATATTTGGATAAAGAGGTGAGGTTGGACTTGAACCTTGAACTGGGTTTACAGAACAGGGTGTATTAGGAGGCTCTGAGAAGGTGATTGACTGAATTGGAGATGACTCCCAAAGAAGGCACACACCCAGATGGAAGAGGGCATGCACGGCAAGCTAAGGTTTATGTTACTGAGAATCCTTGACGGTTTTGGAGGTCAGGAAAATGCCAGGTTACAATAGTAACCTCAGTCATCTATCTCAAGCTTCAGTCTCCCGCAATCCATTTTTCTCTATAGTCACCAGGGGTCTTTTATTTTAACATAGTTTTGTTTGTGCAACTTCCTTCAGAAGCTCCCTCTCCATGTCTACACCATAAAATCGAAAATTCCAACATATGTAGGACTCTCCATGGTCTACCTTGCACCCTCATCTAAATGGTGTGAGGGTGGAGTTGGGTGAGAGGCTGTCTACATATACAGACTTTTTATGTGCTCTTTTTTATTTCTGGAATGTCCCTTTTACCCTAGCTAGGCTTCTTTAAATTCTCTAATGCATTCACCTTTTAGGTGCCCATCATTCTATTCAATCATGAAAATACAAAGACATATACAAAGTGAAAATTATGACTTACAGGCAAAATGATATTAAAAATAATATATACATATTTCATATTAAGTGTACTGTCATCTACTGTATTAATCACCTTGAAGTTTTGTTATCTCAAAAATAAATTTTAATTTTTCAGAAGCTTACATGGAGTCATAATGATTAAAATGAATATTTCAACTGCTAAATAAGTTTCTACCTCCTATAGATCAAGTAAGACAATTGCTCTTTTACCTCACATAGTTGGGACCAGTAATTTGAATGTCAACTGAAAAGAGCAAATTAAAGCTGAGTATTAAAAAGTGACATGTAGATACCTTAAACAGTCATTTTTAATTTAAAGTATATAATGAGTGTTCATTTGCCAATAGTTTGATGTAGAATCAAGGCCTTTCTTTGCATATGGAGTTTCTCATTTCTCATTATTTTCAAATATTTTCTCATTTTCATAAACTATCTATGAGTTCTAGTTTCAATTTCTTTAAAGTAGAATGAGAAATTAAAGATACTTAGGAAGCAATCTGTGTATAGAAGCCTTCCAGGTTTTTGCATTTTTTTCTTCCAAGCTTTTATAGTTATCTCTATAATGTCTAACTTGACAACAAATGTTTTTAAGCAACATCTTCATGAATCTTTTAACAATTAATTTGCTTTTCATAGAAACATCTCTCTTTTAAGGGTCCATCATATTTCATCAGTTTAAATAATATTTAATTTAAAAAATATGTATGTATATGGGGGCTGTCCAGAAAATATCCAGCCATATAATATGAAAAATAGAGGCATTTATGGGTGGATTTTTTTCTGGACAACACACACACACACACACACACGTAAGCACACACGCAAGCACACATGCAATAACAGAAGTGAAGTAACGGGTTTGGGTATAACACAACTTTTGTTATGCACCAACTCCATGGTGGGAGGAAAAGAAAGAGGGTTCACTGGGAAGTTGCCTCCCAACTGTGAGATTCCAGGGTGCTGGGGGCATTACAAAGTACTTAAACTTAACTGGTATATATTTTAATTAGCTGATATGTTTTTATATGATCTCTATTCTTCGATTACTAAGTAAATTATTATACAGTTTATAAGATACGAATTATTTGAAGACTGAGACTGTATTAGAACTCCTTTGGTTGCATATGACAGAAACTGAGCTCAAACTACTTTATGCATAAAAGAGAATTGATGGGTCAGGGAGGGGAGAAAAGGGAGGGAGTGGGAGAGGAGGAGGGGAAGCTAAATATAAGGTGATGGAGAGAGAAGTCACATTAGGTGGTGAACTTATTATACATCAAGTTGACAATGCACTGTAGAATTGTATGCCTGAAACCTATGTAATCCTTGCTAATAGATGTCACCCCAATAAGTCTAACAATAAAAATGAATAAAAAAAAAGAGAGAATTGACTCAATTAGCTGAAAAGTTCAGGAATTCACTTGGCTTCAGTGCTCCTCTCAGTCCACCTCTCTGTCTTCACTTCTCAAAGCATATTAGTCTCGTGTTCTCATATTTATACTTTCTTCGTGTAACTGACAAAGATGGGTCCACAGAAATATGCAGCATAGTTCTACCCAGGGATTACAGGAGAGACTCTTTTCCAATCACCCTCAAGCACAGCTCTGAGAAGCCTCTGATAGGCCTTGATTTGGGTCATGTGTCTGTCTTTGAACCAATCACCATATTTAAATAACCAGCCTGGATCTTATACCGACTACTAGGGATAGAGCATTGTGACTGACAGCCCCATGAGACCTCATTAAGTAGGGAAGGGATAAATCTTCAAATGATAAGCTGTGTGCTCTTAAGAGAAGCTAGATCTGCAAAAACAACACCTGCCCACAGCATAGACCATGCCTTAATTATGCTTGTATTCCCCATAAGACCAAGCACATAGAAGCCGCTTAATATTAAATATTGAATGAATACCTACTTATAGCACTTTATACTTCCAAAAGCATTTTCACAGGCATTATTTTATTGTCAATAGTAAAGACAGATTAAATGACTTTCTTAAAGTTGCGCCATCATAACTGACTCTCCTGGCTTTTAGTCCAGTTCCCTTAAGAAGTCTTCCTCTTCTCTTCTTTCTTGCTTCCAGGGCTGATGTCAAAGGGGGAGGAAAGAGGAAAGATATTTTGGTCATGCTTTCTCTGCTTCTTAGAAGGCTTGATGTGGTTTTTGTCCCTAGGAGATAGGCTGATCAGACATTTTATTTTTTTATTTTTTTTTTATTTTTTTAATTTTTTTATTTTTTATTTTATTTTATTTTTTTTTTTTGCTTTTTGGTATGTGGGTAGCTCCCTGACTGGGAATCGAACCCAGGCCGCAGCGCCGACAGCGCCAGTGCTGAAGCCTTAAGCCACTACACCATCAGGGAACTCCCAGACATACAGTTTTAAATGGGACAGAAGACAAGAGTACTGTCCTGTTTCAAACACTACGTATTGTCAACCTAGTCTCAATGGGTTAAGTTCAAGGTGTCAGTTGGCTGACCATACGTACCATTTGAAATGGGACAGTACCATTGTTTTTTGTCCCGTTTAAAACAGGATGTCTGGTCAGCCTACTAGGAGGCCATGATGGTGGTAGGTGACTAGTAGGCTCTCTATCTTTCAACCTAATGATATGTAATGGATGGCTGTCATCACTACTGGGACTATTAATTCATTGAGATTCCAATGGAATCTGCCATAGGAAACCTCACATATTGCTTTGTTTCTAAGGTTAATATTTGCTCACATGTTTGACAAAACTTTTATGTGCAAACACACTATCATGAAGATAGATCCTTAAAGGTAGTGTGGTATACTGGAAGTAATGTAAGATGTAGAGTCAGACTGTTGTTTGAATCTCAGCTCTGTTACTTGTAATCTTGGGCAAGATAGGTAACCTCCAGTCTCCAGTAAAATAGGTTAACATCTATCTACTATACCTACTTCACAGGTACTGCAGCTGCTGGGGGTTGGGGGGAGGATCAGCTTCTCCTAAAGTCCCCCTTGGCAGCCTGAGGAGGGTGAATATAAAAATAAAATTGAGATTCTGTGAAATAAGAATAAAGGGGTAATGGAAGCTGGGAGATATTCAATCGTATTTAGGATTCATGCACCCAACATTGGGGTAGGTAACGTGGACCTGAAAACCTCATAGTTTGGTGTAGGAGGCAGGCATCTATATAAGCACAATTATATGATGGCATGGATTTGGGTCAGAAAGACAGGTGTTTTTTAATCCCAGCTTTATCCTTTCTAGCTGTGTAATGTAAGTTTTTATCATCTATGAAACTCAGTTTTCTTATCTATAAAACTGAGATAATATTTAACTTGTGATGTCGTAGTGACACAGAAGTTACTCAATAAACAGTACCTTCTCTTGCTTTTCTTACAGTGTACAATGTGCATGGAAGCACAGTTAAGAAAGCAAGTTATCTGGTTGCAGCATGGGACCAGGTTCCTGGATGACAAGTTTGATAATAAGCATAGCTTCCAGATGACGATAGTAGACACTTGGAATAATCTGTTAAAGGGCTGTATTGTAATTTCACCTCATTTAGATAAAAGCAGCCAAATTGTTACACTGGAAATTCTTAAAGCTCAAAGCAACTTTGATTCTTTCAAGTGCTCCCATGATGACCTAGTATTGTGCATAACTCCTCTTGTATAGAAAGGAACAAATATGTGATATCCATCTTCATTGTTTGCTATGGGTTGGTTTCCTGTTATTTTTTTCCCTCTGTCTAGAGGAAGGGAGTAAAGGAAACTTCCTTGTTAAGCTACTACTGCATGGAACATGTTAGGGAAAAAAATAAGCACAGAGGGCAAGAGTAGAGTTTCTATTCAAGCTTATTATCAGCATAATTCAACTCCAATATACCTTAGGGATAGTTCATTGGCACAGGATTGTTCATTTACTCCCCTAAAGTAACAGAAGTGCAAAGTATCAGGAGGAGGAGCCCATAGTGAGCCCGGGCACATCAGGGAAGCTCACTCTCAGAGAGTATTGTCCAGGAGGAGGTCCTACATCACTGTGGGATCCAAGTTAGAAAGCAATTCAACCTTAGACGTCAAATATTTAGATAAATTGTCTTTGGAATTTGTGCGGAATTGGGAGAAGCCATTCTTGGAGAAGAAGAGAAATGAAAAGTTTGTTGTTTTTGTTGAATAGAAGTGGTGGTAGCTGAATCTTGAAGCACTGGCACTATTTTAGTGTATGAACTTGCAAACAAAGTTAGAAGGAGAGGAGTTCCCTGGTGGCGTCGTGGCGAGGCTTCGGTGGTGTCAATGCTGCGGCCTGGGTTCGATTCCCAGCCAGGGAACTACCCACATAAACACACACACACACACACACACACACACACACACACACACACACACACAAAGTTAGAAGGAGAACCTTCAAGGCAGAGGAATTAGTATGAGGAAAAGACAAGTCACAGAGACCCGAGTGGGAGGCAGCCAGGTGGGCAGTTTCACTTAGTCAGAAAAGAGAATAGTCTTATCTCTACCTCTTATTCAGCACTTACCTGTCCTTTTATTACTTTTTATTTTCATGAGTGTACACCTTATCTCCTAGTCTACATAAGGGAAGAGTGCTGTACAAAAGTACACTTTGGTTTCTCCCCACGTCGCCTACCCACCTTAGTATGGTTTGTTCAAACAATACATACTCGGATGTTATGCAGATGAGGGGACTGGCTGACTCCTTGAAGGCAAAACTGAAATAAATTGTAGGATCAAAGGAAAATTTTTTTCATGTAAGGTCAGTATTTTAATAAATTAAAATGTTTCCCACCTTCTTTTTCTCACACTTAAAAATTCTTTACTTGGCCTATACAAGACCCACTTCAGATATAAAAATCCAACTAGACTAAAAAATAAATGGATGGAAAAAGATATTTCATGCAAATGGAAATTTAAAAAAGCTGGGGTAGCATTACTTGTATGAGACAAAGTATACTTTAAAACAAATGCTATAATAAGAGACAAAGAAGGACCTTCCATATATAATTACCAAGATATGGAAACAACCTAAGTATCCATCAATAGACAATTGAATAAAGATGTGGTACATTTATATGAGGCATATGTATACAAGCCCTGTCCAAAAAACAAATCCAGCCATAAATGCCTCTATTTTTCACATTACATGGCTGGATACTTTCCAGACAGCATGTATATGTATATGTACATGTACATGTAGATGTGTGTATGTATATGTATACACACATCTACATATACATGTATACATACACAGTAGAATATTACATGGTCATAAAAAATTAAATTTTACCATTTGCAACATGGATGGACCTAGAAGGTATTATGCTAAGTGAAATAAGTCAGAGAAAGACAAATACCACATGACTTCATGTGGAATCTAAAGAACAAAATAAATGAACAATCAAAACAGAAACAAACTTCTAGATAAAAAGAACAATCTGATGGTTTCCAAATGGGACAGTGGTTGGAGGTGGGGTGAAAAAGGAGTGGGGATTAAGAAGTAGAAATTGGCAGTAACACAATAGTCTTGGGATATAAAGTAAAGCATAGAGAATATAGTCAATAGTATTATAATAATTATGTACATGCCAGGTGGGTACTACACTTACAGGGGAATTATTTTGTAAATTATATAAATTTCTATCCACTATGCTGTATTATCTGAAACTAATATAATATTGAATGTCAACTGTAATTGAAAACATAAAAAATAATTTTTTTAACGATTATATCAACAAAACAAAACCCTAGGCCTATTACAATAACTAGACTTATTCATTATATATTTTTAATAGCACAAAAATTATTCACCTTGTATTTCCCATTTGCAAATATTTTCATCTGTGTGATCTCATTTATTTCTCTTAATAAACTTTACATTAATTAGAATCTTATGCCAGAAAAAAAATTCTTTGTTTTTTCCTGATAATGTTGATATTAATAGTATTTAATAATATTACAAAAAAAAACTTTTATGTACCAACAGATGCAATACTCGAGTCAGGCAAGAATCAACAATGGAACTAAAAGCTTTCATGGGATGAAAGGCTGTTTGCAAATAACATGTTCACCTGAAATCAAAGTATCACCCCACAGAATACTGATTAATTACTTATGTAACCCTGATGGCACCACCTGATTCAAATTTACCATTACTCATCCTGAGATAACTTGATTTGTAGTGTCAACCCCCTGACGTGATACAACGTAAAGTTTACAACATCATTTATATAGCATTCTTGCCACGAGTGTTTCCTCCAAATCTAATAGTGGGCGTCAGGATACACACCCAGACTATGAGACATTGGAAGGCTCAAGTGGACCAGATTCTTTCTAAAAATGGCAATGTCGTGAAAGACAAAAATAACAATAAGACTGTTCATGAATTAAGGAGTCTAAAGAGACATGACAGTGAAATGAAAAGAATGATCCATGACTGGCTCCTGGATTAAAATAAAACAAACCCTAAAAGATATTTTTGAGACAAATGGCTCAATGTGAATTGCGTCCTGAGTATTAGATAAGGGGGGGCGGGTTATATTATGGTATAGTGGTTGGTATGGACTGAATGTTTGCATCCTGCCCCCCCCTCCAAATTCATATGTTGAAATTCTAACCCCCAAGGTGATAGTATTAGGAGGTGGGGTCTTTGGGGAAGTGATTAGGTCATGAGGGTGGAGCCCAGAGAGCTCCCTTGCCCTCTCCACCATATAAGAAGAAAGCTGCCATCTGCAACCTGGAAAGGGTCCTTATCAGAACCTGACCTTGCTGGAGCCTTGACCTCAGATTTCCATCCTCCAAAACTGTGGGAAATAAACTTCTGTTGTTTATGAACCATGCCATTGATGGCGTTCCATTATAGCAGCAGGAACCACGACAGTGGTTATGGAGGAGACTGTCTTGGTTCTTAGGAGATACATGCCGAAACATGTAGGGGTGAAGTGTCATATCTGCAAATTACTTTTAAATGGTTGAACCAAAAAAAGTAAAAATATTTGAGTATAAATAGTTGAGCAAAAAGAATATACTATGTACTATATACGTTTCATATAGGAATGTATGTGTGAGAAAAAGCAAGCAAATGTGGACAATGTTAGCAATTGGTGAATTTAGGTGAAAGATATAGTTCATTGTGTTATTTTGTCAGCATTTCTACAGGTTTGAATTTTACAACATGGCAAGTTAGGAAAAAGGGAAAACATCTTTTTTCTAATTGTCAAACCTAACATGCTTGTTCACTGAGAAATTTTAGAAAATATAGAAAAAGCATGAAAAGTAAAATCATCCTGTGTTTCGGCAGAGCTTCTCTTACTGTCTCCCTCTCCAGTCCCTCCACATCTTATAACTGTCAGGCTCAGAGGCCAAGCTTTCTAATTAAGATTCCCATAGGAAGATGAATAGGAGTTATTTATGTTTCTCAAAGATGCTATCAATTGAGTTTCAGGTCACCTTGGCTCGCTTTCTCAGGTTTAATCTTTTCTATTCAGAAACTACAAACTTTAAAGTTAAATACTCAAATGTTACATGAAATTATTTAAAAAAAAAACAGGAAAATGCTTAGGTTGACACTTCAAACATCACAAAATTCAAAACATAAATTCATCACTATGAAATGCCTAAAACACTCCAAAAGGCTTCCTGTTGTGGTTAGAAGAAAACACACGCTCAGGTAGCACGGCATCTAAGATCTGACCTCTGCCTTGCTCAGACTTGTCTCCCACACTCCCACTTTCTTCTGGCCTCCTGTACTGTGAATCTCCAAAATGGCCCTAGATGTTGCCTTAGGGTGTTCTTGGCCCAGATCTTTGCCTGCTGGCTCCTTCTCATCATTAAATTCCCAGCTCAAATGTCACCTCTTCAGAGCAGCTGCCTGTGACTATTCAACCTGAGGCAGCTCCTCCCCGACTGCCTTTCCCAGTGCTCTCTATCCCTTTAGCATGTTTTGTTTCTTTAAGTCACTCATCACTATCTAGAATTATCTTGTTCATTTTCAGTTTAATTATTTTTATTGCATGTCTTCTCTGAACTAGAGGGTAAACCTCCATGAGGAACCCTGTCTTTCTTGAGTCCACTGTCTCCCAGGACTGAGTTAGATCAGGATCTGGTACTGAGTGAATTTTTTTTTTTTTTTTTTTTTTTTTTTTTTTTTTTTTTTTTTTTTTTTTTTTTTTTTTTTTTTTTTTTTTTTTTTTTTTTTTTTTTGGTATGTGGG
Source organism: Lyroderma lyra (assembly GCA_004026885.1). NCBI lineage: Eukaryota > Metazoa > Chordata > Mammalia > Chiroptera > Megadermatidae > Lyroderma > Lyroderma lyra. The sequence continues at coordinate 696,736 of PVJL010000018.1, forward strand.
TAGCTCCCTGACTGGGAATCGAACCCAGGCCGCAGCGCTGACAGTGCCAATGCCGAAGCCTTAATCCACTACACCATCAGGGAACTCCTGAGTGAATATTTTTTGAATGAATAAATATTCCTTTTCATATACAATTCACAAATGTGCCACTTAGACCACCCCTTGTGTGGATTAGTAGCAACATTTCAAGAGCTGTAGTGAGTTTCTCCTTATAGGCTCCTAAAGTTGCTTCTAAAGAAACTCCAAGTTCAATCTGAAAAGTGCCCAGTGGAAGCTCCTCTGATGAGTGAGAGAACTGTCCCTCATAACCAACAGAATGTCAAGAGAAGTTTGTGATCTGTTTAAAGTATATCAGTTTCAAATCAACCCTCTTTAAGTTGTTTTCTAGGATTAGGATTCCTTATAAGAAATTAAAAGATCAGGAGTTCCCTGGTGGTGTAGCAGCTTAAGGCTTCGGCGCTGGTGCTGTCAGTGCTGCAGCCTGGGTTTGATTCCCAGTCAGGGAACTACACATACTACAAAAAATAAATAAATTAATTAATTAAAAGATCATCATAGTACATTGGAAAGTTTGGGGGACATAAGAGGTAAAGAGCTCCATGAAGTTAAAATTAGTTATGAAAACACAGCATTTGTAGTATGTGGTTAATGTTTACTTTTTCCTCTTTCACTTTTTGAGCTGAAAGGCCTCAGGAAGGTGAGTTCCTGAAAAACCCTGCAAGGCCAATTTTCCACTGCAATGGCAATGACTGACTGATGCAATTTTAAAAAAATCAACCCCATCTCTTTCTCTGCATCATCCATATAATTGTGGCAATATTGTGTCCAAGATAAAAACCTTTCCTCTCCCTCTTCAGGTGATTTTTTTTTTTTTTTTGTATGTGGGTAGTTCCCTGGCCAGGAATCGAACCCAGGCTGCAGCGCTGACAGCACCAACGCCTTAAGCCACTACACCACCAGGGAACTCCCTGGTTATTTTAACTTACTCTGATACTATAAAACTATTTTCTGCTGGTATTTGAAGAGTGTTATTCACAAAACAAAACAAAACAACTGGACAAAGGTATTTAAACACCTTTTAAGGATATCTCTAAATTCTAGTCTTTTATTTTTTTAACTTTTTTATTGTTAAACTTATTGGGGTGACATTGGTTAGCAAAAATTACGTAGGTTCTAGGTGTACAATTCTACCCTACATCATCTATGTGTTGCGTTATGTGCTCACCACCCAGACTCAGTTCTCCTTCCGTCACCATGTACGTAACTCCCCCTCCCTCCTCTCCCACTCCCTTCTCCCTTGCCCTCAGGTAGCCACCAAACTATTGACTGTGTCCATGAGTTTTCGTTTCTTTGTTGCTTTCAGTTTTATATTTCACTTTTGAGTGAAGTCACACAGTTCTTGGTTTTTTCTGTCTGGCTTATCTCCCTAAGCATGATGATCTCCAGGTCCATCCATTTTGTTGCAAATGGCAATATTTCACCTTTTCTTACAGATGAGTAATATTCCATTGTGTATATGTGCCACAGCTTCTTTATCCAGTAATTCTAGTCTTTTAAATAAAATTTTTATTATAAAATATAAAATTCATACAAAAAATGCGTAAGACATATGTGTACAGTCTAATAAATTTTAAAGGTAACAGCCATGTAACCTGCACCCAGCTACAATTCCTATTTCTTCAAACAGAATATTGCCAGCACCCCAAAATCATCTCCACTCTTCTCTTGCCATCTTTACCGTCTCTTTTCCTTCTAGAGGTAACCACTATATTAACTTTTATGGTAAGAATTTCTTTGCTTTTCTTTGAAGTTTTACTGCTTGTGTATAGAATCCTCAAATGATATAGTTTAGTTTTGCCTGTTTTTGAACTTTATATAAAGGGAACTGTACTGTGTTTGGGGAGGGTCTTGTTTATTTTGTTCATTATTATGCTTGAAAAATTCACCATGTTGTTGGGAGTTGCTCTAATTGATCTGTTCTCATCCATAACATTCCACCTTACTGCGACTTTTTATAGGATTATTTTTTTCTATGGCTGCACTCTGAAATCTTTGTATGGGTAGTTTAAAGGAGTTTGGATATTTTTTTTTAGAGACAAAAAGCAGTAAAATTGTCAAGAACATTAATTTCAGATTTAGATGACCTGTGTTTGAATCCAGACTCTACAACTTAGCAGATGTCTTGAGAAAATGATAAAAACTTTTGAGCTTTACTTTCCCAGAAAGGGGAAAATAATATGACATCATTAGATTGTTGTAAAGACAAAAAATAAAAGTCCATAAAACACTTGGTACAGTGCCTGGCACATGGTTACCCTGAGTAAATTATGGCAGTTACTATTACTATTAGTCCACTTGTTGAAGTTCCAGTTCAGGAGCTGACTGTTTAAACCTTGGCTCCTCCTGGAGGATCTTGCTTAATGCATAGGAATTGAGATAGAGCTTTACTCACCACATGTCATCATCCTCTCAGAAATTGCCTTCCTGGTGACTTCCTCATAAATTTTTCCACAAATCTGTCCAAGGAAACTGCCTTAGGAGCCTCCCACCATGTGATTGGGTGGGGGAAACTACAGGCCCTTCTGTCCAGGCCCTCAACAATTCCAGACTGCGTTGCCCTTGAACAAAATCCTTGAATCCATTCATTAAGCAGGTGCAGCAGAGTGGAAATATTCTAATCCCCCTTCTTTTCTCCACTAAGACCTAGTACTAGAGATGTAAGCCTTGAAATGCTATTAAGGAATGTGCTGTTTTCACAATGGCAGGAGACTGTCTGAGAGATGGACAAGACTCCACAGGCATGTTGGATTCGAGAATCAGGGTTATATTCATTCGCTCATTCAACAAGTATTTATGGAATAACTCTATGACAGGGACTGTTTCAGGCAGATGGGACACAGGAATGACTTGTTAAATTTATTGAAACTTGTTCAATTTATCAAGACTTGTTTTGTGGCCCTGCATATGGTCTGTCTCATGTCTATGTGCCTCTCAACATTCTTAGAAAGAGAGTACTATTTACTATTATCACACATTTACATTGGAGAAAAATGAGGCTTATGTACTTTAACTGGCCTTAAGGCTTAATCCAGTCCAGCTAATAAATGGCAACCTGAGATGTGAACCTAAATTTCTGACACCAAATTCTTTACATATAAAACTGAAGGAAAAAATTACATTTTACCATTCATTTGACTGCAGGTAAAACCAACAAAATTGTGATCACAGTTCCTCTGAGAATAATATTTACTTTGAGTCGTGAGGATTTTCATCAAGTAATGTTTAGTACTGGATCATAGTCCATAATACTACTGGGAGCTGTCAAGAAGGAATATATGATTAAAAATATTAAAAACTTTGCTATAATTTATGATTGATTATGTAACATGATTACATTGAGCATGGCATCCAACAAATTTTGTTGTGCTATTGAAGAATGATGTGTTTAGGTTTTGAAGCTGGATTTTCTTTTTGTTTTTGTTTTTTTTCAAATAAGATCCATGTTGTTGTTTTTTTTCTTTGTTTTTGTATGTGGGTAGTTCTCTGACTGGGAATGGAACCCAGGCCACAGCATTGACAGTGCCAGCGCCGAAGCCTTAAGCCACTACACCATCAGGGAACTCCCAAGTAAGATCAATGTGTAGGCGAGGGGAGAGGCGCAGGGGTGGTGCACGCACTCGCCTTGCACGCCCCACACACGCTCACGCACTCACGCGTCCACTCACACTCAGCCCACGTGCGCCTTCTACACCATACCACAGCACAGGACAGCCATGTCCACCCCAGGCTGCTCTCCCTCCTGTTGGATTTTCTTTTTGAACATTTTCAACAACTACCTAATATGCAAACTATTAGGCAATAGTTAAAAGAACATAGTTTTCAGATTTTTCAATGTTGTGAGCATCATTAATTAGAAAATTAATCTAAATGGAATTATAAATGGAATATAATATTCCAATAGAAATTTAGCTTAGTACTAAGTTGAACCACATGAAATTGCCACTTTGTAGTTAAAAATTATCAACTATTTCCAATTGCATAGAGTTCAACTTAATAAATTCTATTATTCCATATGCATGAATTCAGCAGAAAAGTAAGCTTCTCCAAGACTGGGATTTTTGTGTTTTCTTCACTATTGTGCAGATGGCAGGCACTCAGAAAATGGTTGTTGAATGAGTGAATAAGGAAAGAAAATAAAACTTGGTAACTAACCTTCCATTCTAACACAACACGCCTTTTGGTTTAGGTTTGATGTGGCAATAAGAAAAATAACATATGCATTAGTTAGTCTCTTCAAATGATAAAAAGTTTAATTTAAAAACCTAATTTACCCTAGAGAATTAAAAACATACGTCCACATAAAAACTTGTACTAATATGTGAAAATTCATAGCAGCATTATTCACAATAGCTAAAAAGTGGAAATAATCCAAATGTCCATCAACTGATGAAGGTTTAAACAAAATGTACTTATCTGTGCAATGGAATAGTATTCAGTGATAAAAAAGAATGAAGTACTGGTAGGTACTACAACATGAATGAAACTTTTTTTTTTTTTTTTGCTTTTTGGTATGTGGGTAGCTCCCTGACTGGGAATCGAACCCAGGCCACAGCGCTGACAGCGCCAGCGCCAAAGCCTTAAGCCACTACACCATCAGGGAACTCCCCATGAATGAACCTTGAAAACACTATACTCAGTGAAAGAAGCCAGGCACAAAAGGTCACATATTATATTATTTATTCACATAAAATATCCAGAAAGGGCAAATCAATACATTAAGTAGGTTAGTAGCTGCCAGGGTCTGAAGGCAAAGGAAAATGTGGAGTGACTGCTAATGGACACAGGGTTTCTTTTTAGGGTGATGAAAACATTATGGAATTAGATAGTGGTGATAGTTGTACATCCTTGTGAATGTACTAACAACCACTAAATTGTATTTACACTTTAAAATTAAGGGTGAATTTTATGGTATGTGAAACATACTTCAGTTTTAAAAAGTGAGGGAAAAAATAAAAATAAATAAAAAGTGAGGAAAAAAACTCATAAATTCTCCTCTTCAGAACATGTTAAAGTACTCTATAATAAAATAGACATGTTTATACATCTGAGCGTATTAGGAAATGTTCCCTTGTTTAATTATAAACCGAATGGAATGTTTGGAGATTTCAGTAATCTGACAGAGAACATTAAGAGGATTAACCTGACTTCCTAGTGTTAACGACACCAATTTAAACTGCATCATTCAAAAACTAGTCATGCTAAGATAATTGTAGCAATGACTTCGACGAAAACAATACCCATCAAATTACCTATTAAGGCTCTCATCATTTAAAATACTATATGTGTATATAACCCTTATACTTCCTTAGCTATTGAATTATGCCTTAAGATCTATTATATAGACGAGTCACTTAATTAAAAGCAGCGGAGTGGGTGTGATTGGACAGAAATTTATTAGCAATGCTGACAGTCCAGAAGACAAAGTGAAGCAGGAATTCTAGCCTTCAATGCAGATGGTAAATAGCAAGAACTAAAATTGTCACATTCTGGAGTACAATTTTAAAAAATACTTTGAAATACAACATACCTATATAAAAGTGTACACATCATTAAGTGCAGACTACGAATTTTTCTAAGTGAATGCTCCTTTGGAAGCAGCCTCCAGATCAAGAAATAGAACACAGTAAACAGGACAACTTTTTTTTTTTGTTTATTTAAGCTAAAGAGAATATTAAAATAATAGTTTAAATCCTCCCAAGAGCAGATTCTCCCATCATACCAGAGTTAAACGGGGGAGAGAAACAGAGGACTCTGAAGTGGTAATAATGTATACCGCAGTCACCAGTATCTATAGTACTTTATCTTCCTTTACCACTCTGAGTAAATGGTCATTTTTCTTGACCTAGAGATTCAGAAACATTTCCTAAATTTATGCATGGCTTTTGAAAATCTCCCATTTTTGGATGCTTCTTTCTAACAAAACTTTGGCCAAATTTTTGGAGCAGGAAAATTGTAAAGACGTACTTTTCTTGCCAAAAGCTGAGTCGTCTTCATGAGGAAAACAGTGTCCTCTAACTCAGTCTACTGTTCTACCAGAAACGTGCGGAGCTCGGAGAGCGCCCTGGGTGGTCTAGGACTACCCCTCGATTCCACGGGAACCCCAGCCCTTCTTTTGCACTGGGTCCCCGCCCCTCCGCCCCTTGGACCGAAACGTGGAGCTTTTCCTTTAATTCCGAGCACTACAAAGGTGCGCGGAGCAGGGCCAGTTCCTCCCGCCTCCTTCTCCACCGCTCCCTTCCCCCTCCCATCCGAGTTTCAGGTGAATGGGTCACCAAGGGAGGACGCAGCCACACCTCCTGGCCAGCGTCCACCTCCCCCTTTCTCCTTCCTCTGGCGGAGGCGGTGGAACTCCCGGGAGAGCTAGCCAGAGCGCCAAGGAGCCCGTGTGGATTGCAGCAGGTGAGACTCGTCGGCAGCCGACCGCGGGTCTCCAGGAGCCGGGCCTGGCGTTGGTGCGCATGCCCGAGGGCAGGGCGGCGGGGGTCCGGGGGGTAAAAAGAGGAGGACGAGAGCCGAGTCCCTAGCTCTGTCTCCGACTGCAGGCTGGCGTGCCCGCACAGCGTCAGGTGTGCTCTCCAGGTGAGCGAGCTCCCTGGGTCCCGCCGTCCTTGGTGGGTCCGGTCGAGCTGCAGTGAGTAGGTGAGAGTTGGGCTTAGCGACTTGGACGTAAGGTACCCCCAGAGTCCCCGCGGCGCCTCTGTCTGGTGTGGGAAGAGCGGCGATAAGGGACCCGGCGGTGGTTTCGGTGGCGGTTTCGGCCCTGGGCTGGAACTCGTGAAAGCCGGAGAGGCGCGGGTGCGCGGAGCGAGCAGCGCTAGGCTAACTTGGAGGCTGCCTCCCGGTGCTAGGCGCCACTTGGAGGCGCCGATCAGCTCACTCCGCGCAGAAGCCTAACTCTTGTGTGCCCCGGCGGCTCGGGCAACTTTTGGTTTTGCGGGGAGCGGGAGGTTCATGAACAGTGAGACTCCTGCGCTCTGCTCTCCGGGCTGCAGTTCTGAGGGGTCCTTAGCGGGAGAGGCGCGGCGCCCGTCTCCTCGCGAATCCTGAGCCCCAAGGCTGGAGGGAGGGGGCTGCTTGCTGGCCGAGGCAACTTAGATCCTGGAGGACTTCATTTCCGCCCTCACCCCACCTTTTTGGGTATCCCGGGGGTAGCGGGTGGCCGGGCCAATTCATGAAATACTGTATTCCTGGAGGAGAAGTGTGGGCCGACTGGCTGTTCTGAGTCCATTAGTGGGAGTTGGGTGAGCCCTGTGGATGTAAGCTGTGGGGCGGGGATTTAATTTCGAGGGAGGCTGTATTTCGAGGGAATCTGCTCACGCTGGGATTCTCAGCCGTGACCAAAAAGCCTCGGGGCGGTCCCCGCTCGGCCAGCGCGTCTTGCCGGGGGTGTTCCTCTGCGCCGTGGGGACACAGGGACCCCGAGCCCTCCGTCGGGCCGGGCCGCTGAGTTTCGAGACCCACGTCCAGCAGACATGTTGCCTGCGTCGGAGGAAGTGTGCGGGGAGAGGCGGGTTGAGGGACCAAAATGGCCTCTGCACTTCGGGGCCGCAAGAGCTACTCCGAGCCCCTAGTGTCCCAGGTGAAGCGACTGAGCCTGAGGACAAGCCACGGCATCCTCAGGCCGCCCTGGGGCGGGCTGACTGGGCAAACTGCCCACCTGGGAAATGACCCGGGGCGGGAAGGAGGCAGCCTTCCAGGTTAGTGTGTGGCCCTCGCGCACAACAGGTGTACTCTTGGGATCCCTGGAAAAAAGAAACCCTTCTCATTAAGGCAATACTGGTGATTCTTGCTGTGATTAAAAACTAGTTCTTTCTAGACGGAAGTAGATTTCTCAAACTACGCATTCCCAAGTCTAACAGTTTCTTTTGCATTGTACATATGGATCTTTATTTCCTCTTTCTGAAAACACTTTTCTTTTTGTAGTTTTGCATTTATTTAGTTATTAGGTGCCTCCTTTGTTAGGTGATGGAGAGGAGGATAGCGAGATTTAGATAATGTTCTGGCTGTTTAGGGGAATGATGGGCAGTGCCTTCTGTGTGGAAGGCACTGTGCTAAAAGCGTTTTGTACGTTATATCATTTAATCAACCACTCTAAAAGGCAGACCTTGTTAGAACTCCTTTTTAAAGGTGAGTAAACACCTGTAGGGGAAACGTGTTACAAAAGGGCCGGCTTGAAAACTACTTAAGCTAAACAGGGAAGGTGTATTAGAAAAGCAGCAGGTCTTGGTATTTCAGCACCAGAATCAGATTTAGGAAGTTTCCCTGGAATTCTCTTAATCAGTTCCTATACCTCATAAAAGTTTTCTCCATCCTGCTTGATGTGAAGGGAAAATTCTTCGTGCTCTAAAAATGTAGTTGGAATTATGTGCCCTTTGAAAATGATAAAAGATTAATTTTAACCTCATAAATGAACTGGCATCTTTCACTCTCCCAGGGTTCTGCCAGAGGGAGGTTTTCTTCAGTTGCATTTTGAGGCTTACTTGATTAGAATATTTAGTGGGCTTTTTCATCTACATTGCTATTTATGAAAATATTGGAGTAAGAAGACTATGCAGATTTTGGTTACACCTCTTATTTTAGCCTCCAGGCTTGCCCCTGTTCTGTAACCTAGTTACCTTTCCGATCTTGGATGTGTTATGAGTCACCTAGGACCTTATTGAAATACAGATTCTGATTCGTAGGTCAGAGGTGGGACCTGGAATTGTGCCTTTCTAACAAGCTTCCAGGTGATGCTAATATGGTTTTGTGTGTTTGACCGTTTTCTCTCCTTTGCCTTCAGACTGTAAGCTCTTAACTATTTTTGTTGAACTTTGAAGTATTTACTGGGGGTTAGTATTTGAAGAATTTCAAGACATTGACTGCTAGATTGAAACCCCAACTGTAATTTGGGCTATTGGTTTTATAAATCAAATATTGGCAGAGCCTCATTTTGTCCCTGGAATCAGGAATGAGTGTGATGGTCAAGACAAATATCTAAGTGCTTGTGAAGATGGTATTCTAGTTGGGGTGGAGATAGTGGTAGAAGGGAAAAAAAAGAAAGGAAAGGAAAGAAAAACCAATAATTTAGTTGGGGGTGGGAAATTTGCTCTGAAAATAAAACAGGTTTGGTAGATGGAATGAATGACTGGGATGCCATCTCTGAGGAGGTGACATCTGAGCTGAGACCTGAGCCGTAGGCACCTGCCAGGTAAAGATCTGGGTGTTCTAGACAGAAAACTCACAAGATCAAGGTCCTTCTTGGATTGACACCTTTATTCTAGGCAATGATTCTCAGAATATAGAGTGTACTTAAAAATTATCTGGAGAGCCTATTTAAAATGCAGTTTCTGACATAGAGCTATTTCAGAATGTGCCTCATTTCAAAATTGTAGGCAGTTTATTAATGATGTGCCTAAATAGAATCATTTACTATCAGGCATAACTTTAAAAACTTCTTAGAGGCAAATTACTTATTGCTGTATGTGATTGAAAAAGTACAGACTGCCCTTGAATATAAAGTTTATTTTTTACTTTTTGACAGTTTAAAGAATAATTTTTTTTTTTTTTTTTTTTTTTTTTTTTGGTATGTGGGTAGTTCCCTAGCTGGGAATCGAACCCAGGCTGCAGCGTTGACAGCACCAGTGCCGAGGCCTTAAGCCACTACACCATCAGGGAACTCCCTAAAGAATAATTTTGGAGCAAAGCATTTTCAGACTTTCCTGTCTCATCTTAGCTTAGTTGTTTGTTTGTTATTTATTTATTTATTGGTTGGTTCCCTGGCCCAGAAATGAGCTCAGGCTGTGGCAGTGAGAGCACCGAAGCCTAGCCACTGTGCCACCAGGGAACCCCCTATTTGTTTTATTAAGGCAGTTTTTGACCAGTAAACATTTTCAAGGGGAGAACTTTTATTATATGTTAACATTAGCTGGCTTTCAGCTTAACATATTCAACAAATATCTGCTGCTTCCCTTGTGCCCCTGACTCTTACTCAGGTATTTGACTTACGTTTCTATCACTGTCATGATTTGCTGTGCTGGGCAGTGGATAGCAGTCCATTGACTCTCTTTCTCCTCCTTAAAGCATAGTTACAGACTGCCTTGAAAGAACCCTTAGCTGTCCTCCTGTCCAGTGCCTCCAAGATCTCAAAATCAAACAACTCAAGCTTTGCATAAATGGCATGAGATCAAATTGTTATTTGTTATTTTTGAAGGGTGTGTGGGGTGAGGGTGAGGGAGAAACTTCCTAACATTGAGAGGAACCCTGGCCCTGTGGTATTTTTTGTTTTTTTTCAAAGAACCATTTCTAGGACTACAAAGATAGCTCTTCAGATACTTGAAGGCTGCCATAGTGGTCCTCCTAATGTTGAATTCTCCAGGCCAAACATTTCCTGTTTTTCTAGTCATTTGGCTTAAAACATGATTTTTCTAGATCTTTAATAAACTTAGTCACCCTTATGGAGAGAAACGTAATTGGAACATGATGTACAAATTTCAAGGTTCTTTTTTCAATAACTTTCATTGCTTCTTTTTAATAACTATCATTCCTAGATCTAAGCACTCACTATCTCTGTGAATACTGCCTGAGTTTGAAATAGCATGTTACCTTTTGTTGAAATTCTCACCACGAAAATACACTTTTAAAAATGAACAGTTATTAAATCACATCTTCCTTATCCAATATTATTAATTTTTAAAAATTCAGTTGACATTTTTAAAACTATTTATTTATGCTACCTACCGATATTTGAAAATGGATACAGTATACCTAATTACCTGAACTCTGAAATTTCTCACCTTCAGGATAACCACCTTGGTGAATAAGGTTGCTCATCTTCTTTAATCCATTATTTTACTAGTTATCCCAGCCCACAGGTCAAGGTTATCTCCCCATTTAACAGAGGAGGGTAGTGAGGCTCAGAAGATAAGAAACTCGTGTCCTGCGGTGAGCTTTTAAAACCACTAGGTTTATTTGAACCTGTCCTCTGGCCTTACAGAGAACTTGATCAGTGCTCATGTACTTGTAGCTAGTGGGTTTGTTAGTGGTCACCACTAGAGACCTCCCTCCAGATAGACATAGATGGTCCTTGCTTTTCTCCTAATTAGATTCCATTATTCAGCCTCTTAGGAATGTGCCTAAGGACACTGTACACAAGGATGTGCTCAAGACTCTTGGGGATTCTCTGCATTTCCTTCATCTGCTAGTTTGGTAACCTCCAACAGGAAATGAAGTTGGTGTGGGATGACTTGTTCTTAATAAGCTTTCCAAAATTATTTGCTTCACCATTTAAAAAAAATCTCTGCTAGTAGAGGAGACCGGACAGCTACATTCTGACTCTAGGAAATAGCAGTTTGGAAAGGGATTTTGTATGGATTTTTGACAAAACTTAACCTGCAGCCTGAGTCTGGGTTATTTTAGAATTTTCAGAAACCGCCATTGAGCCTGGAATTTTTGGCATAGTCTTGAATGAGTGAATCACAGGTATAGAAGGAATAAGACTCTCAGATCAATTTGTCAGTATTTGACATTCAGCATAGGAAGTGGGCATTTAATAGTGTTTAAATTCAGTTTTTCTTAATATTTTTCTGAATGTCAATTAGGAAGACATTTAATCTGGACTTTTACTCTGTTACAGCACCATAATATTTTGGCCTAAATTGCTCATTTATATGTGTGTTTGGGTGCGAGTTATGGGGCTGTGTACGTCTATGATTTGGGGATTTTTCTGTATGTTATAGTCTGATAAGATGGTGTCTAGAAATAAAAGAATGTAGAGAAATGGTCCTCCCTCACTATGTTTGGAAAAATTATGCTAACTGTTGATGCTACTAACCTTCAATCTATTTTCATCTTTGAGGTTTTACCTAATATATATTTGGGCAATACTTTATTCTGAGACATTTGAATTTGACTGTACTTAAGGATGTGGAGGATAGCTGCCATTGATCTTCACAAAGTTTAAAGAGTTTGAATTCATTCATTGTTTCTGATACAGTGATGTACAACTGCACATACCTTATTTGAAAAAGAAAAAAATATTGGACACTTTAATGTACTCAGATATACGAGTGCTGTCTGGAAAGTATCCAGCCATGTAATATTAAAAATAGAGGCATTTATGGGGGTTTCCTGGTAGTGGCTAGGCTTCAGTGTTCTCAACGCTGTGTCCTGGGTTTGACTCCCAGCCAGGGAACCACCAAAAAAAAAAAAAAAAAAAGGAAGGAAGAAAGAAAATAGAGGCATTTATGGCTGGATTTTTTCTGGGCACCCCTTGTAGGTCTTGCTTAAATGTCCTCCATCCCTTCTCCAAGTTTCCACCTCTTCCTCTTTAAGTCTTTGGTTATCCCCATACAACCCTTTATCATGTTCAACCCTAAATAATGCTTATTGTAGTAGCTGTTTTCTTTGTATGACCTTCCAGAGAACTGTCTCATACTTAATTTCCATGGGCTCCCACGGGATAGTGGAGGCACTTAATAAATACTTGTTGATTGACTGAAATTGCCTGTCAGATGTTTAGGAATTTGTGCTCTGAGGAATTTTAGAATAAAATCATGCTGCTTTTCATTTGGAGAAGAGGACTCTTTAATACAATGTGTGTTTAATGTTTTTCCCCTTTTGTAAAAATTATGCTTGGTTTTGAAGACTTGGAAAAGCAGAAGCAGAAACTGTGAAATCCCACCATTCATAGATGATGAGTCTTGTAATCATTTGTAATGATAAATGCATACTTTTCAACCAGATTATGCTTAAGTTCTCATTGAGGGTCTAGTATGTGCTAGACTCTGCTAGGCATACACTTTCATATGTGTTCTCATTTTATATGAACTTTCAAAAGTAATATGAAACTATAAGTAACTTTAAGAAATTTTCTTTTATACATCTTTCTTGTTCTTTGAAGGGACTTATTTTTTTATCACATTTTTTTCAGATGTACAAAACAATATTGTGATTAGACATTTATACACTTCACAAAGTGATAACCCCAGTGAGTCTGTTAACCATCTGACACTATAAATAGTTACACATTGGACCATACAATATTATTGACTATATTCCCTATGCTGTACTTTATATCCCATGACTGTTTCTTTTTTTTATAGTTAACTTTATTATTTTATATTAGTTTCAAGTGTACACTGTAGTGGTTACACATTTATATAATATATGAAGTAATTCCCCCCATATGTCTTGTACCCATCTGACACCATACATAGTTATTATAATATTCTTGACTATATTCCTTATGCTATACTTTATATCCCCATGAGTATTTCGTAACTACCAATTGTACTTCTTGATTCCTTCAGCTTTCTCACCTACTCTCCCAACCTCCCTCCCATCTAATAATCATCAGTTTGTTTTCTGTATTCATAAGTCTGTTTCTGTTTTGTTTATTTTGTTCTTTAGATTCTACATATACATGAGATCATTTGTTATTTGTTGCAGGGACTATTTGTAAAGATACCATTTTTACCTATGCTATGAAAGCTTTGTGAAATTTTTAATACTACAACTTAGAATTTCAAGTTTAAACAACATTTGTATGCTGATGATGTGCAGAGCATAATGCTAGGTGCTGTGATGACTACCAGGCTGAATGATTCCTGTGCTCAAGTGATTTCCTGTGCTCAAGAAATTAATGGACCAAGGTATAAAAATAGCAGTGGGAAGGACAAGAGAAATAACGATGCTGTGAGAGGTTACTTAAGATTGATATCATTAGTTTTCTTAGTGATGCAAGGAAACTCTGAGCTCAGTAGTAATGCCATTATCCTACTTATGTTGCTTAGATTGGTTCATCTTGGGAGCTACAGGACATTACTCATCTTGAAGATCAGGTGACAGTTGACATCAGCAATGTCCTCAAGGCCTTTTGAAAGTCCACCTCCATATAGACCTGATGAATTGTAAGTAAATAATTGTTTACTTTTCTTTTTTTAAAAGTCTATCACATGTAAAAAAAAATGTACCTGTTGTTGAAACTTTCATCTATTGTTTATTTGATTTTAAAAATAAAATATGTGTTTTCAGTGAAAAATGAATTTCCCTCTTACCTATGACTTCCAGAATGACAATTTTTCTCTGCAGAGGCAACTATTGTCACCTGTTTCCAATGTTTGCTTCAGTATAGTCTTAAGTTTATATTTATGCATGTATTTATTCCTTTTTTGGTTTTTTGCAATTGGTAGGAAGCTTCCATATTAATGCCATGTGTAGATGACCATTGACAACATAGCATCAATTTTTAAAATAACACTTTTATTGAGATATAATCCATACACCAAACAATTCATTCACTTAGAATGGACAATTCAGTGGTTTTAATATATTCACAGAGTTGTGGAAGCATCACCACTGTTTTAGAACATTTTCATGATCCCCTTTCCAAAGAAACCCCTACCTATTAGCAGTCACTCCCCATTTCCTCCCAGTAATCGGCAATCACGAGTCTACTTTCTATTGTAGAATCGTCTATTCTGGACATTACATATAAATGGAATCATACAATATGTGGTCTTTTGTGACTGACTTCTTTCACTTAGCATAATGTGTCTTCATTGTCAATTTTAAGAGTGATTTCTGCCGTTATATAAAACAAGAAGCAAAATTGAGGGTTGAAGCAAAATTTACTCTTGGTATCCTTAGTCTTTTGGGGATTTAACAATGAATTCTGAAATTTTAAATTTGTTGTCAAACATTGATAGGGATTTGCTGCTTTAAACATTGTGTAGCTTTAAGTCTTTGATAACAAGTTGGAGTTGTGTTCGTATTATATAGCCTCCTGACTAATCCCTGAATGTGGTAGGGACACAGTTGTTTATGACAATTGTGGTCCTTAAAACATGTTAGAAAATATAGTTATTGAGTAGTGCTCTATTAGACTGATACTTATTTTGTGTTGGTTTTGAAAACACTGGTGAAGTGTACAAATAGAAATGGGCACAGAATGTGTGTATGAGATGATGAGTAAGGACAAGGCAAAATCATCGCCTAGGTCAAGAAGCAGAACACCTCAGAGTCCTGCTCTGTGTCCTCTCCTTTCCCTGGGAACCACTGTTCTAACACCCTTACTTTACTCTATTACTTTACCACTTTTATATGGCCTAAGCAATACTGTTTTTACTTGTTTTTAAACTTCTTTTGCTTCAGAGCAGTGCTATAGAAATATAATGTGAGCCACATATGTAATGTTATATTTTCTTATAACCACATTAAACTAGAAGAAATTAATTTTAATAATACATTTTACTTAGTACATCCAAAATATTATCTTTTCAACACTTGATTGCTATAAACATTGATTCATGACATAGTTTACATTTTTAAAGCCTTTATTTTTTAGAGCAGTTTTGGGTTCACAGCAAAATTGAGAGGAAGGTAGAGATTTCCCATACGCCCCCTGACTCTGCATATGAACAGCCTCCCCCATTATTCCCCACCAGACTGGTCTATTCCTCATAATCAGTGAGCCTACATTGACACATCATTATCAGCCAAAGTACATAGTTAATATTAGGGTTCTCTCTTGGTGGCATTACATTCTTTTTCCATGGTGTGGTCATTCTGTATTTTATACTTAAAAGCACATCTCAGGTTGAACTAGCCACATTTCATGTGCTCAGTAAATCCATGTGGCTAGTGGCTATCATATTAGATAGCACAACTAGGCAGCATTCCACTGTCTATATATGTCACAGTTACTCATTAAATTGGGTTCCCAGATTCAATTCCAATGTGGGTGTTTCCCCACACACCAATAAACAGTTCTTGGGACACTAGCAAGATGCCCCCAGAATTCAACTTACTTCTAATAGTATCTACCTGGAGATAGTATCAGATTCCACAGAGTAAGGGTTCAGTCCTACAAAACTGTCTCCTCCTACCCTATTAACATATAGTTCTCAGACACCATCAGAGTGTTGAAGAATTCAACTCAGTTCAGACACTATTTGCCCAGAGATTGCATCAGATTCCACGGGTTAATGGTTCAGTCCTAAAAGACTGCCCCACCCCCAAAGACACACATACTTCAGATGCCAGCCTCAAGCCCAGTCTCAGTGCTTTGGACCAACTGGCTGTAGATTGAAGGTTCCAACTATCCGCTTCAACTCAGATTGCCAATGGTAAGTCCAGGTTGCTACCTGTACTTCTGACAGACTGGCTGTAAATCAAAAGTTCCTACAACTCCCTCTTTGGGTTTAATTAATTTGGTAGAATGGTTCACAGAACTCACTAGATCACTGGTTTCTTGTAAAGGATATATAACTCAGGAACAGCCAGATGAAAGAAGTGCATAGGGCAAGGTACGTGAGAAGGGGCGCAGAGCCTCTGTGCCCTCTCCACGCGTACCACTCTCCAGGAATCTCCAAGAATTCAGCAACATGGAAGCTCTCAGAACACTGTCCTCCTGGGTTTTTATGTAGTCTTTGTTACATTGTCGTGATTGATTAAATCATTGGCCTCTGGCAATTGATTCAACCTCTAGGCCAGCAGTTCTCAACCTGTGGATTGCAACCCCTTTGGGGGTCTAACGACCCTTTCACAGGAGTCACCTAAGACCATCAGAAAACACATATCAGATATTTACATTACGATTCATAACAGTAGCAACATTACAGTTATGAAGTAGCAACAAAAATAATGTTATGGGGGTCACCACAACATGAGCAACTGTATCAAAGGGTCGCGGCATTAGGAAGGTTGAGAACCACTGCTCTAGGCCCTCTCCCCTTCCAGAAGGTGGTGTGTGTAGTGGGCATCCCCCCATCCTTAGGTGCTTTGTAGAAGTCACCTGATTAACATAACAAAAGACAGCTTCTTTCTGCTCTCAACATTTAGGAAATTCCTAGAGATCTGGGAGCTGGGAGCCAGGAATTGTGGAAGACCAAATATACATGAGAAAATATATTTGGTCAGAATGACCAAAATCACAATATCATACCCATTCCACTGTAGGCAGACATTTGGACTGTTTCCAGTTTTGGGTTATCATAAGCGATGCTTCTGTGAACAATACTGTTAATGGGAATACAAGTTGATATAATACAATCATCTTGGAAAACAGTTTGAAATTGTCTAGTAGAGCTGAAGATAAAAAAAATTTGACCCAGAAATTCTACTCCTGGATACGTACCTTGAAGAGTAAGTGTTTGTGTGTACCAGGATACATGTTCTAGATATTCAGAGCTACACTGTTCATGATGGCCCCAGATGGAGACAACCCAAATATCCGAGTAGAAATAGGTTATGGAGATTTCATACTTGACATTCTCAAGGACAGGCTTATCAGTGTTCTCTTCATTTTCTTCATTTCCTTTTCATTCTCATTCTCATGTATTCTACTCAGGTATTTTCTTCGAAGCACCTAGAAGTAAAATGTGTTGCCTTGGCATGAGGAAGGTGGATTGTGGAAACAATGACAAAAATAAAAGGGGCTGAGGTCAGTTTAGGAATTGAATTTTGCGTCCCCAGGGCCTGAATTTCTTAGATTCCATTTGTCCACACATCACTGTGTCTTTCACAACTTGTGTTTCTGATTAAATCACTAGAGTGCAAGATATTTTTATAAAGGAGATTCAAGATTCAATTAGGCATCACCCTGATGAGTCTCATTTGATTTACTTTCTAGCTTGTATTAATCCCTACATGACCTGTAATTAGTTATGGTATCTGAATGCCCTGATAGAAACTAAACTCAGTGAGGGGCCTGGACTGGGACTGTCCTGTTCCTTATTGTAGCCCCCATACCTAACACAGTGCCCAGCACACGTCAGCCTTGCAGCTCCATTAAATAACTGCCAGCTGCTTAAATGAATGAAGGTGCTTTCCTAGGTAGGCGAGCGAGGCTGCCAGGAATTGCACATGACCCTGAGTAGACCATTATAGGTGCTATGTCTGAATTCACTGGTCTCAAGTCACACAGGCAAAAGAGTTGACACTATTGTTCTACATTGCCTTGGTCTCATCCCCAGGGATTACAGTTTAACTGGTGTGGAGTGCTGCATCTGGGGATTTACACATGCTCCAGGTGATTCTAATAGGTAGCAAAACTTAAGAACCTCTATTCCATAGACTAGAGCAGTCATTCTCAATGTATGGTTCCCAGATAGGCAGCATCTGGAAACTTGTCCTACCCCAAACCTGCAGAATCAGCATCTTTAGGGTAGGGGCCAACAACCTGTATCTTTTAACAAGCCCTCCAGGTGATTCTGATGTACAGGTATCTTTACTGTTCAGTGGGTATCTGCATTGGCTTGGGCTGCTATAACAAAGTACTGTAGACAGGGTGGCTTCTAAACAGCAGAAATTTATTTCTCACAGTTCTGGAGGCTGGAAGTCCATGTTAGGGTGTCAGCATTGTCAGGTTCTGGTGAAGGCCGTCTTCCGAGTTCTAGATTGCCAAATTCTAGTTGTATTTTCACATGGTAGAAAAGGCTGGGAGAGCTCTCTGGGGCCTCTTCCCATTCATGAGGGCTCCACCTCAGGACCTAATTACCTTCCAAAGGCCCCACCTCCTAATGCCATCACATTGGAGCTTAGGATGTTGATGTTTGAATTTTGGGGAGACACACATTGCCCCTTTGCAGTGGGGTAGTACTAACAATGGTTTTATTTTCCAGTGGTTTAAATTATTCTTAGTACTTTATTCGTTCTTTCTGCTTACCTCCAAAAAGTGCTAACTTGAAATTGTTTTCATGTGCATTTCAGCAAACCCAATAATTATGCACCAAGCAACGACATGTATGGTGGAGAGATGCACGTCCGACCAATGCTGTCTCACACAGCGTATTCTTACTACCCAGAAGATGAAATTCTTCACTTCTACAAGTGGACCTCTCCTCCAGGAGTGATTCGGATTCTAGCTATGCTTATTATCGTGATGTGCATTGCCATATTTGCCTGTGTCGCCTCCACACTTGCCTGGGACAGAGGCTACGGAAACCCTGTAATAGGAGGTAGTATAGGCTACCCTTATGGAGGAAGTGGCTTTGGAGGCTATGGAAACGGCTATGGTTATGGCTACGGTTATGGCTATGGAGGAGGCTATACAGATCCAAGAGCAGCAAAGGGTTTCCTCCTGGCTATGGCTGCCTTTTGTTTCATTGCGGCATTGGTGATATTTGTTACCAGTGTTATAAGATCTGAAATGTCAAGAACAAGAAGATATTATCTGACCGTGATAATAGTGAGTGCTATCCTGGGCTTCATGGTGTTTATTGCCACAATTGTCTACATAATGGGAGTTAATCCAACTGCCCAGGCTTCTGGGTCTCTGTATGGTTCACAAATTATTGCCCTCTGCAACCAGTTTTACACACCTGCAGCTTCTGGAATCTACGTGGATCAGTATTTGTATCACTACTGTGTGGTTGATCCCCAAGAGGTATGAATAGTTTTGTTTTTTCCCCACCCCATCTCTCCTTGGGTCAGAGGCTCTCTACTTGGGATGCTTAATAGAATCACATTGGGAACTTTTAAATAATAGTGATGCCAAGGCTCCACTTCTGTTTAAATCAGAATCCAGGAGAAAGGTTGTGTGTCATTATTAAGGTTCAATTAACATACCACATACTCATCCATTTAAAGTACAGTTCATTAGTTTTTAGTGTATCCCCAGAGTTATGCAGCCATCACCACAGTTTTATAATATTGTCACTATTACCCAAAGAACATTTTGCTAACCCATAAGCAGTCATTCCTCATTTCCCTAACCCTTCTCAGACCAAGGCACCCACTAATCCTACTCTACAGATTTGCGTATTCTATATATTTCATATAAATAGAATCACACAATATATATGCGGTCCTTTATGATTGGCTGCTTTCATTTAGCAATGTTTACAAGGTTTATCCATGTTATATAGCATGTGCCATTCCTTTTTATTGCTGAATAATATTCCATTGTGTGGATATACCAAATTTTATCAATTCATCAGTTGATGGACAGTTGGGCTATTTCTATATTGCCTATTATGAATAATGCTCTAAACATTTGTATTCAAGTATTTGTGTGAACCCATGTTTTAATGTCCCTTTGATTTGAGTATATGAGGGCTGTCCATAAAGTATCCAGCCATGGAATGTGAAAAAAGAGGCATTTATAGCTGGATTTTTTCCAGACAGCCCTCGTATAGCTAGGGATGGAATTGCTGGGTCTTATGGTGATTCTGTGTTTTAACTTTTTTAGGAACTGCCAGACTCCTCTCCAAAGCAGTGACCCTACTTTGTTTACCAGAAATATATAGGATTCCAGTTTTCTCTGCCCCCTCACCAACATTATTTTTATCTGTCTGTCTGATTCTAGCCATGCTAATGGGTGTGAAGGGTACCTCATTTTGGTTTTGATATGCACATCCTTGACAGCTAATGATGTTGAACATGTTTTCTTGTGCTTTTTTTTGGCAGGGGGGGGGAGGCTATTTTTATTATTGAGTTGGATACAAGTTCCTTATAGATGTATGATTTGCAAGTGTTATTTCTCATTTGGTCATTCTGTTTTTACTTTCTATGTATTCTTTGCACAAAAGCCTTTAATATTGATGAGGTCTGAGTTTTCTTTTGTTGCTTGTACTTTTAGTGTCCTATCTAAGAACACTTTACCTCATTCAAAGTCACAAAGATTTACTCCTGTGTTTTCCCTGAAGACCTCACTTAAGCTCTTACAGTCAAATCTGTGATCCACTTTGAGTTTATTTTGGTCATGGCGTAAGGAAGGAGTCCAACATTCTTTGCATGTGGATATCCAGTTGTATTGGTGTTCTTTTCTGAAAGGGCTATTTCACCATGAAATTGTCTTACTGCCCTTGTCATAAATGAATTGACCATAAATGTCAGGATTTATTTCTAGACTCTCAATAGATTCCATTAATCTATAGTTTTAGCCTTATGCCACTACCACACTGACTTGATTACTGTAGCTTTGTAGTATGTTTTGAAATCAGGAAGTAAGAGTCCTCTAACTGTTCTTTTTCAAGATTGTTTTGGCTAGATTCTGGTTTTCTTGCATTTTTATATGTATTTGGAACTCACATTGTGAATTTCTCAAAAAAAAACCTAACAACACCCTCTTCCTCCTGCCCCCCCCCCCAAAAAAAAACAACAAACAGCTAGTATTTTGAAGGATTGCATTGAATGTGTAGGTCAATTTGGGGAATATTGTCATCTTTCCATTTATATTTTCTGACACATTAACATAGAATGTCTTTGCATTTACTTAGGTCGTCTTTAATGTCTTTCAAAAGTGTTTTGTGATTTTCAGAGTGTAAGTCAGTATTAAAAAGCTGTCCAGGTGATTCAGAGGTACAGGTTGGCTCGAGAACCTTGCCTTGAGTAACCATGAGTCACTCTCTAATTAAAGAAAATGTTTCTGGGTTACTAATTTTTTGTTCTTCATATGGACTCAGGAATTCTCTTTTATTTTTACCTGAATGAATCACTCTGTTTTGAAAGCTAAACTGTTTTCCCTGCAAATGTAGGTTTTCAAAATGTTTGTTATTGACATGATGATGAATCTGTGATAAATAGGTAGGGCTGAGGGTTGGCACTCCTGTCTTACCACACCCCCATTGCTCTTAGTCCTCTGAGTACCCAAAACCTGTATTCTTTGAAAAAGGTTATCATTGTTAGATAGACAGCTGCAGAGAGAGCCTTCTGTTACTTATTAGCAGATATCCAGGGTGGAGTCCTGGTGCCTGCCTCAACTCCAGGTGCCTGTGGGACGGTGCCCCTCTTAACATACCTACCAGACACTGGGAGAACTGTCAGGTCTAGGGTTTCTTTGACACAGGACCCTTTATGGTAAGTACAAGAAACACTTGTAAAACAGAGAAACCTGCGAGACTAAGTGAATCATTAGTTCATTTTCTCAAATTTATAGCTTGGTTAGATCATGTCTGCATAATTTATGGTAAGACAGAGCCTGTATAAAATGTGGCCCCTTGATGCTCAATCTTTGGAATAGCTTTCTGTAATTCTAAAATGGGAATGATGATAGTACATAATGTTAAGTATGTTCTGAGGATTGAATCAGTGTGTGTGTGTGTGTGTGTGTGTGTGTGTGTGTTTGCTAGCCTTAGCTAAACTGATATGGACTAGGTTTTATATTTCTAAAATGTAACAATTTGTATCAGTTTTTTTTTTTTTTACATTATGAAACAATGTTAGCATTTTTTTTTTTTTTTTCATTTTGGTATGTGGGTAGCTCCCTGACTGGGAATCGAACCCAGGCCGCAGCGCTGACAGCGCCAACACCGAAGCCTTAAGCCACTACACCATCAGGGAACTCCAATTAGCATTTTTTTTTTAAATTCATTTTTATTGTTAGACTTATTGGGGTGACATCTGTTAGCAAGGATTACATAGGTTTCAGGCATACAATTCTACAGTGCATTGTCAACTTGATGTATAATAAGTTCACCATGTATCAGTTTTATATCAATTAAACCACAAGTATTTGTAGGGTATTTGTAGAGGGTGGATTAGGATTTATAGAGGGTGGACTGGGATAAAGTAAACAAGTAAAATCTAATTATGTCAATATCTTTAATTTCTTTTTAGGCCATTGCCATTGTACTGGGGTTCATGGTTATTGTGGCTTTTGCTTTAATAATCTTTTTTGCTGTGAAAACTCGAAGAAAGATGGACCAGTATGACAAGTCAAATATTTTGTGGGACAAGGAACCTATTTATGATGAGCAACCCCCAAATGTCGAAGAGTGGGTAAGCATTAAAAAAATGAGCAAGCATCCAATCTTTTATTAAAACACTAGTTTTCTGTCTCTAAACTTGACTTTTACTGCTTTGTGAAACTTTGTTTTTAGAATTGTTGTTTATGTTGCAAACATTTAGGTTTTACTCAGAACTTTAAGAAGGTGGGATAAATGGAAATTACTACAAGGTAAAATTCACATTTCCATTTTCAAGAAGTGGATCTAGGCACTGAAAACACATTGCTTCTAAAAGAATCAAGTGGAAAGAACTTGGCCTTCACAAAACTAAAACAACCCCTCCTCCACTTTTTATTTTTCTGCTTATCATTTGGAGAGAAACAGTATTGTTGAGGGTGCTTTTTTGGGTCAAGATTGGCAAAGGATGTTTTTGGACTGGAGGCAGGTGTTAGACCTTTAAATTTTTTATGTGGAGAACAGCTTGGCCAATCACAGTGACTAATTCTGCGCTGACATTTACCTATGAAATACTTTAGTGAGACCAAGATTAGAGCAATTGTCGTTTTTGTATATCCACTTAATCCTACCGGTAGGTGGCTTCCTATAGGATGTGATTTGCTGAAGGCCCCCAAATCCATCTCTCCAAAAATATTTCCCCATTTCATGTTAGTGGTACCTCTCCTGTCTTTAGAGATGTTTGGAGTGAGACTTTGTTTCTCAGAATTTCTCTGTTAAGATGCTCTTGGGAGCAACCTCAGAAGCTGCCATCAAATGTGTCTTTGAGCACTTTGATTTCTTGCCATGAGGTTAGTAGAGAATCCTGGACACTGGTTCCAGGGCAGGTTTTGTTTGGCAGTGGGAGTGAAAAGGAGAGGACTAAGAGTGGCCATAGCTGGTCGCGTCAGGGGTAAAGACATTGATCGTCACGAAGGCTCCTTTAGTTCTAGCACCTTACACACCTGATGTTTGAAGAATTCTAGAAATGTAAGTGTAAAAAGTTTTTTATGGTTAAGGAGCAAAAATGAAGCTGTCTTAGAAAAAAATCAGAAGGTGTGGTACGTCTGTTCCATGGAGATGATAGTTCTGGTGTCCCTGCCCTCTCCTTGAAGTCGGCTTGTTCTCCCCCCGCCCCCCCGCCCCGTTTTTTTCTACCCATAAAGTATGAAGGTGTTAGGGAGTGTTTTCTTTTGACATGTAGCTCTAGGCAAGGCCACCTGTAGATGGGATAGGACAGTCTGTTGTGAACTATGAAGTAAATGTTTTGTGGAGAGTTTCTGGGTGTGTCAGTTTTCACTGGCTGTTGGATGTGTTTACTTAAGGTTTCGAGAGCTTAAAAAAAAAAAAACACAAAACGCTGACTGGAGAGACCAGTGCCAGTAAAATTAGAGTCCCAGTGAACTTTGGGCTCTCATTTCATTTTACTGTACCGAAAGTTTAATCAGTTCTAGGTGCTTCTGATAATTTGGCAAAAGATAACTATAATAACTTACGGAGGTGGTGATGATGATGATGAAGCTGAAAGGATTTAATTTTTAAAAAGGCATTATTTTTATAATGCTTCCTGTCAAATCCTGGAGATTTGATGGCCCGACTAGGTTGTTTGATGTGTACTGAATAGTTTCTCTGTAGTAGGAACTGTTTCATTGTATGAAACTTGAACAATTATCTGTTGAATAGCAGACGTGTGATTTTTGAGTATACTAATGTTCTATGCGATACGTAATCTCTTGCAAATTCCTCATTTCTTTTTCCTTTCATTTCCCCATTGGAAATGGCTAAGAAAGGTTAGTGTTTGAAATAAGCTACTTGGAGGTTCTTTCAGCTACAGATAATTTCCTTTCTTTCCATTCTCTGCTTACCTGCCCAAATTTGCTTTGCTGAACTTGATACCATGTTCTAATTCTTCCTTAATTTATTTCCACAGTGGCTACATCAACTTACATTTCCACTAACAGTGTACAGGTTTCTCTTTTCTGTACGTCCTTGACAACACTTGCTTTTTTTTTATTTTTTGCAGTGATAGCCACTTTCACTGATGTGAGGCAATATATCATTGTTGTTTGGATTTGCATTACCCAGATTATTAGTGATGTTGAACATCTTTTCATATAAATGAGAGCTGTCTGGAAGAAATCCAGTCATAAATGCCTCTTTTTTTTTTTATCATATGGCTGGATACTTTTTGGACAGGCCTTGTATATCTGTTGGCCATCTGTATGTCCCCTGGGGAGAAATGTCTACTCAGATCAGTCTATTTTAAGCTGAGTTGAGTTCGGTACTTTTGTCTTTTGACTTTCCTAGTAGCTTTTTAAATGTTTGATTTATTAAATATTTACCTGTAAGATTTTTTTCCTTTCCCGTATTTTGTTATTTCTAGTTATGACCTATTCTGCTTAAAAACTGCCCTTTACCATTCTTTTTAAGGAGTTCCCTGATGGTGGCTAGGTTTAATTCTGAGCTAGGGAGCTACCCCAAAAAACAAACAAACAAACAAAAAAACACATTCTTTTTAAAGCTGCTTTAATAGTGATGAACTCCTTTAGTTTTTGCTTATCTGGGAAACTTTATCTTTTCTTCAATTCTGAATGATAACCTTGCTGGGTCAATTATTCTAGGTTGTAGGTTTCTTTCTTTTAGCACTTTAAAGATGTCCTCCCACTCCCTCTAGCCTGTGAAGTTTCTGCTGAGAAATCAGCTGGTAGCTTTATGGGGTTTCCTTTGTAACTAGTTGTTTTACACTTGCTGCCTTTAATGTATTCTATCTTTAAAGTTTGCCATTTTAATTACAGTATATCTTGATGTGAGTCTCTTTGAGTTCATCTTGTTTGGAACTTTCTGTGCATCCTGGACCTGGACATCTGTCTCCTTTTCTAGGTTAGGAAAGTTTTCAGTTATTATTTCTTCAAATATAGTTTTGTTCCTTTCTCTATTTTCCTTCTGGGATCCCTATAATTTGAATGTTTGTGTGCTTGATTTTGTTCCAAAGCCCTCTTAAACTATTCTTGTTTTCTGAAATTCTCTTTTTGCTATTCTGATTTGTTTATTTTCACTAGTCTGTCTTCCAGGTTGCCGATTCATTTTTCTATATTAGCTAATCTGATGTTGATTCCTTCTACTATATTTTTCACTTTAGTTATTTTATATTTTAGCTCTGCTTGGTTCTTTAATATACATTATAACTCTTTGTTGAAGTTCTCCCTGCGTTCTATTTCACTCTGTAGTTTGGTGAACGTCCTTAATACCATCTTTGATTTTTTAATCAGGCAAATTACTTAACCCTGGTTCCTTAGTTTTTGTTTGTTTCTTTGTTTCTGGGAATTTTTCTTATTCCTTCATTGGATAGTCTTCTTTCTTTTCACTTTGTTTTACTTTCTGTGTTTGTTTATATTAATTAGACAGAATAGCTCTCTCTTCCAATCTTGAAAGTGTGACCTGGTGTAGAACTGACTTGTGTATAGGCTATGTGAGTTGTGTTGTTTTGACAGGCTTGTTGGAGCTGGACAGGTGCTCTTGGTGCCTGGGATGCTGGCCTGTGGGCAGGGGCAGCTCCAGACATGAGGCCAGGTTTATGTTGTGACACTCTGCTGATCCTGCTTGCTCCCTTTATTCCAAAATGAAAAGTGTCCCAGGAAGTGTGGCTGCGAATCTATGTGATGATCCTGCACATAGGCCAAACAAAGTTCCTGCCTTCCCTATGGAGGTGGAAAGGTGGAAAGGGTCGTACACTGTGGCACTCACCAGCACCTCTGATCTTGGGCTCCCAGAGTGTTCCTGCAGCTCCTGGAGAGCTCCCGTTTCCCAGCCTTCTATTTGGTCTCTTTCTCTGTTGTTCAGAAGCTGTTCATTCATCTCTCCATTGTCTGTTGGGAGTATTTTCTCTACACGTAGGTGTGTATTTCAGTGTGCTCTTGGGAGGGGCTAAGTTCAAGGGTCCTCTTACGCTGTTGCCATCTCGGACCTCCTCAGAAAATGTGCAGCTTTCTAATTTTCTGTCTCTGAATCTTTAGCACAGTTTCTCTGCCTTCCTAGGGATTTTTAGGGTTGTTACTTCCCTCCCCTTTCTGTATGGCTTGTACTTTGTAAAATAAACAGGCCACGTTTACACACTTTGTTAATCATTGTAGTCACTCACTTAAGTTTGTACCAACATTGTTGTATTTTAAATGTTTAAAAGTTCTTTTAATGAAATTTACAAATTTTTATTGTTATATCCTGAAATGCCAGATCTCATTGATACTTTTTCTGAATTAAAATACAATCATGTATTGCTAAACAAGGAGGCTATGTTCCCAGAAATGCATCATTAGGCAGTTTCATTGTGTGATCATCATAGAGTGCGCTTATATGAACCTAGATAATATAGCCTACTGTACATCCAGGCTATATGGGATATATACAATCCTATACAATATGTTACTGTACCAAACAACACAAAATTAACTCAAGTACTAGAGGAAATGATGCAATCAAGTGATGCAGTAACATGAGATATATGAGGTTGCTGCCTGCATAACAGCATACTTTCTTATAGCAATTTTTTTATAAGTAGAATACACCATAAAATAATGATTAAAAAGTATAGAACAGTAAATAAGTAAACCAGTAACAGTCATTTATTATCATTATCAAGTATTATATACTGCACATAATTGTATGTGCTATTCTTTTATATGACTGGCAATGCAGTAGGTTTGTTTGCACGAGCATCACCAAAAATACATGAGTAATGTGTTTTGCTATAGTGTTACTGGGTTACCAGTTACTAGGCAATAGGAAAATTTCACCTCCATTACAGTCTATGGGACCACTTTTGTACATGTGGTCTGACAATTAAGTTCTCGAACTCATCCTAGAAAAAGTGCTATATACTTCATTGCTGAATATCACTACAGTCACCTTTGAAGTACTCCCCTTGGGAAGCTGTGTGCTGACATCAGGGCCTAGTTCACCCTTCAAAGCAATTTTGGAACTCTTTTTCTGGAATGGCCATCAGAGCTGCAGTTGTATTACCCTAGGTGTCCTGAATGTCATGAAAATGCCTTCCTTTCAGTATTTCCTTTATCTTTGGGAAAAGAAAAAAAAGTCACTGGGGGCCAGATAAGGTGAATAGGGAGGGTGTTTCAATACAGGTATTTGTGTGCTGGCTAAAAACTCCTTCACAGACTGCTGTGTGAGCTGATGCATTGTCATGATGCAAGAGCCGTGAGTTGCTGGTGAAAAGTTTAGGTCGTTTTTGTCTTAACTTTCACACAGTCTTTTCAGCACTTTCAAATAGTAAACTTGGTTAACTGTTTGTCCAGTTGGTACAAATTCATAATAAACTATCTCTCTGATATCAGAAAAAGTTAGCAACATTGTTTTGACTCTTGATTTGGACTGATGGAACTTTTTTGGTTGTAGAGAATTACCTGACTTCCTTTGTGCAGTTAGATGCTTTGTTTCAGCATGTATTGGTACACCTATGTTTCATCACCAGTGATAACACGGCCCAAAACATTGTCTTGCCTCCTCAAAAGGTCTTGGCAGACTTCGATTCTCCTTTGCTTTTGTTCATTGGTGAGCTCCTTCGGGATCATTTCTGCACACACCTTTCTCATGCCAAGATTTTCAGTTAAGATTTTCCTGTTTCTCTATTGATGTTTACTTGGTCTGCTATGTTTCTCACAGTCAGCCGAGGATTTTGATGCATAAGTTGACAAATTTTTGCAATGTTTTCACCAATTCTGCTTGTTACTGGCCATCCTGACCTCTCTTCACCAGTGACATTTTCTTTCCCCTCAGCAAAACTTTCAATTCATTTGTATGCTGCCATTTTCAACTATAGCAACATATTGTAATAAAAGTTTTATGAATGTGGTCTCTTTCAAAATACCTATTTTATTGTACTTACCTTCTTATGGTGATGTGAGATGATACAATACCTCTGAGATGAAATAAAGTGGGTATGCTGGACAAAAGGATGATTTATGTCCTGGGTGGGATGGAGCAGGATGGTGTGAGATTTCATGACGCTACCCAGAATGACATGCAATTTAAAACTTATGAAGTGTTTATTTCTAGAATATTCCATTTAATATTTTCAGACTGCAGTTGACTACAGATAACTGAAACTGTGGAAGGCGAAACCATGGAAAGTGAAACCATGGGTGGGGAGGAGAGTACTGTGCATGAATACACACTACATGATTTAATTGTAATTGTCCTTTATTTTTGACATCTGTGGTCATCCGACCAGGGTTACATTCAAAGTACAATTTGAATAGCTTAGAAGGAGTTTCTGAGCAACCTTGAATGTACCTGTTCACCCCAGTGTCCTTCAGTATTGTACTTTGCTGGCTCCTACCTCACCCCACTGCCCTGCAGTACTCTCAGTACTCGTAGTACTCAGCTGGCTCTTCCCCGGAGGGCGTAGCTGCTCAGATCCCTTTCTGTCCCTCCTTGAGCTGGCCCTCATCCAAGAGCTGGGGACTGTGATCTAAACAGCTGTGTCCTGCCAGCATACGGAGAATGTCAGTGGTGGGACCATTCAACCATGGGTGCCAGAACTGAGTCGGGAAGGACTTTAGGCCATAAAGATGAGTATTTCATGTTAATCTTTGTGTTTAGATCTCTCTTTCCCAACCTGCATTCTTAGACGGTCATAAGTATAAATATCAAGACATACATATTCATATCCTCTACAATAAATCCTTATCACTGGGGACTAGCCTTGGAAAAATCACATACTTAGGGTAAATATTAAAGACCTGATTATAAAATGTGTGTACTTGAGATTAGTTTTTATTGATACCTATAGTATTATGGTGATATAGTAACTGAAAGTGAAGAGCTTCAGTTTCTGGAGCTCCTGTGAATACTGATTTGGCTTCGGTAAAGTAAAAGAAAGCAGAGTTTGAGAGCTCTGTGAGAGCTTAGGTTGAGGTCTTTCAGTCTGCCTCAGTGAACTCACATGAAGGAAGCCGAGTATCTATCTGTCCAGGTGGTGGCTTTATGGCAACAGCATGATGATTCAGGGCTAGAAGTTTAGACTGCTTTCTCAGTGGTCTTTTTATTGTAGGACTTTTTATTGACTTGGGTTTGAGCTTCACTTCTTAATTTTGATAACAAACCTAGAAAAAAAATCACACCCAAAAAAGAAATGTAGGAATACATTCCTTATAGAAGGAGAAACTGAGGTGTGCAGATGACTTCAGTAATTTGTCTCCAATCAGCAGGACAAATATTGTATTTGCCATTATAACTTGAGGTTTTTTTGGGTGTGTATATGTGTATGCATTTCCCTCTGAGACCCTCTGAGTCTGTTTCCTTTGCCAGTAGAATTGGGGAAAATAGTATATTTTTCATCTGTGGTTGGGAATTTATATATGCAGAGCGTTGATTTAAGTTCTACATGGATTGTTAACTGGGGGAGGTGTCTGGCACCCCCAATCCCTGTGTTGCTTAACCGTCGACTGTAATTAGTTAATAAAACTGACACATTAAAATGAGATAATGTATGTGTAAAGTTCCAGTTCTCAATGAGTATTTTCTGCTTGTCTTCTACCTACTGTGTTTTGCTGTGTATAATACGTACTTTTTTTGCCCAAATTTGTGAGGGAATACGGATGTGCGTTAAAACATCAGTAGTACTAATTCCATATCTATATAAATGTTTTTAATTCTTTTATTTATGCTTATGAGTTAAAAGTGTAACTCTAGGAATAATGATATCCACATGCAAAATAATATCCTGGAATATGATAATTATATTTTATATATAAAAAAAATTTTTTTTGGTTGGTTCCCTGACCGGGAAGCGAACCCGGGCCATGGCAGTGAGAGTGCCAAAGCCTAGCCACTAGACCACCAGCAGATCCCCCTAAAAAAATTTTTATACATAAAATTTCTTGTACCTTGTATCTGTTCTTGTGTTTTGTAATTATTTGTTCCATAAAATATCTTGTACCATGATGTGTTAAAACATAAATGCTAAAATTCCTTTATAATACAAAAAACAAGTACTTACATATAAACAAATAAAAATTTGAATTAAAAAAATATAAATAGTAAAAACTCTCCCAAAAAAAAAAAAAAAAGAAAGATTTTTTTCTCTGAAAGTTTGGGCCAAAAAAACTGTGGATGCGCATTATACAGAGCAAAATATGGTGATTTGCACCTTTTTTTTTGTTGCTGTTATTGCCACATGATTATGTCAGAAGCAGGAATAGAAAGAACATGCCATAAACTTATTTCTCCATTGTTACCAAGTAGTGAATTAAATTTGTTAAACAGTATCTTATTTTTAAGTAGGGAATACTTAAATCTAAAAGCTAAGTTATTTATCTAGGTAGTCTTATTTCTAGAAGTTTCTAAAGCTTTGACATTGTGATGCAGCATTTATGTAGCATTGTTCCCAGCATTTACCTGCCCAGGTAGGAGCTAGTGAGGATTAGCTGGCTGGGTGCAGAGAAGGGACAGTCCCTGATTATCATTGTGGTCAGCCGTGGGTAGCTTTTGGTTTCCTTGGACTCTGATGAAGATAATCATTTTGTCAGTTTATTTAATAGGTTCTTTATGTATAAATGGGGAAAACAAAAGTTCCATCCATGATAACACTGATGCTGTAACGATTCAAGGACTTAGACCAGTCAGGGCCCAGACATACTCTTATTAACACCCAATAAATTTTAGCTAGAGTAATCATTGTTAGTATTTGCAGTGATGAGCTTGAATAAAGGAGCTTGGGTAAGACTGCCCAAAATGTAAGTACTTACATGTAATGTTGGTTGCACTTTAACTTAATTTTCATCTTACTTGAAAACTTAGAAGCTTGCTGCAAGTTCTGATAAGAACAGATTTTCTCTGAAAAGTATAAGCAGGCCCTGCATATTATCTCCTTGCACTCAGGATGAGGGAGACAGATATGCATGAGGTAGGCGACTGGGACAGGGTAGTGGTGGTCATTAACATTAGGCATCTGAAGAAATTTGAATAGCTTTTTTTTATTTTTCAACCACTACAATGTAAATGTAGTCCTGTGGACCGCTGGCTATTGGTACTCTAGGCTCTCACCCTGGGAAAGAATTCACTGTTGCCTGTAGTCCGAGTTGGGACAAAATGGAACAAAAGTGGAAGTGCCCTACCCATCTCTGACTTTTAGGACAGACCAGCATGGAGTACAGAAGGCCCTGTCTGTGAATGAAAAGCCGTGGGCGGACAGGCCCTGGAGAACCAGTTTAGAATTGTAATGGAAGGTGCAGCAGGAAACAGAGTGTGTACTGGAGCTGGTGGGTGTCCGTGGCTCTTTGAAGGCAGGAATTCTTGGACTTCTAGCACTAAATAAAATTAATACCAAGTTAACAGGAGGTGATAGGCATGATGGTACAAATGGGGCAGTCGTCTGCCTTGGTCAGAAGTTCTCCAACCTTAGCGAGCATCAGCATCCCCTGGAGGACTGGTTAAAACAGCTTTCTAGGCCCCACCCACCCCCCCAGAGTTTCTCATTCAGTAGCTCTGGAATGGGGCCTGAGAATTTGCATTTCTAATAAGTTTCCAGGTAACATTGATGCTGCTGGTCTGGGAAACCACCCTTTGAGTCAAGCTGCTACTGTAACACTGCAAAGCCTGGTGAGCATTTAAAATATTGTTACTGTGAAATGACGATTTTTCCTCGGTCCTTGTCTCTTGAAGGAAAGAATTCAGTGAAGAGACAGTTTATAAAAGCTTAAGGCGGGTGGGTGGTGGCGCGGGGTTCCCTGGTGGTGTAGTGGCTAGGCTTCGGCACTGTCAACGCTGCTGCCTGGGTTTGATTCCCAGCCAGGGAACCACCCCCCGCAAAAAAAAAAAAAATAAAAAATAAAAAAAAAATAAAAAAGCTTAAGGCAGTTAAGAGTTTATTAGTAAAGAAAGTGCACTCTGAGAAGTGGAGGGGGCTGACCCAAGAGAGGGAAGCAGCCCTTCTTATATCATTTGAGGGGGTTTATTCCCATGGGTGGGAGTTTCCCTCTTGTGTGATTTATTTAAAAGAAGCAAAGCTACATAATGGCAGAGTTCTGGGAAGCAGGACTTACCGTTGGGTAAGTGGGGCTGTTTCCCCTGTCCTGCGTTTTCTGATCATCTTACCTTTCCCATTTGAGGACAGCTGATGATGGGGCAGGGCTGATTTTTTTTTTTTTTTTTTTTTTTTTTTTTTTTTTTTTTTTTTTTTTTTTTTTTTTTTTTTTTTTTTTTTTTTTTTTTTTGCTTTTTGGTATGTGGGTAGCTCCCTGACTGGGAATTGAACCCAGGCCGCAGCACTGACAGCACCAGCACCGAAGCCTTAAGCCACTACACCACCAGGGAACTCTCAGGGCTGATTCTTTATCCTGCATTTCTTTGCAGAGGACTTTGTCTCTTTATTTTAAGGGTGCCTAATGGGGGGAGGGCAACAGGCCCGATCCTTCCTTTGCATTCCTTTTCTTTTTTGCTTTTTTTTTTTTTTTTTTTTTATGCTTTTTGGTATGTGGGTAGCTCCCTGACTGGGAATCGAACCCAGGCCGCAGCGCTGACAGCACCAGCGCTGAAGCCTTAAGCCACTACACCACCAGGGAACTCCTTTTCTAATGACTTAGAGGCAGCTAGTAATGGACCGGGACAATGTCTCCTTTTTCCTCCTCCTATCTATACCTTCCTACCTGCCCTGTCAGTACTCGTAAGGCCTCTCCTGTCATGGCATACTCAGAAAATGACAGTGTTATATAGGGTAGTGGAGTACATTGAAGGGGATTTGGAACCCCAGGTGGTGACTGACCACATGCTCCATGCCTTGTGGCACACCTTCTGGCATAAGATACGTGAATGTTAAAATAGTTTGCTCCAGGATTTCCATTTCTAGAGCAAGGAGGCCTTGAAGGAGACCGCTCACTGAGTATGAAATTTCTCCCCCTCACACACTCCCAAAGCTCTTCGACTCTTAGGGAGCTTCAGAATTCATCTTCCTTGGTATATGTTAATGTTTCCCTATGGGCAACATGCGCTTGGGCTGGGGACATTGTATTTGCTAAATCCTCAGTGCCATCACCTGATCAACAGTCAGGTAATCAGACTTGCTCAAATCAGGTCCAGGATCTCTTCATTTGTGGGATTAGGACATTGGGAGCCTCTGTTTTCAAGCAACTAAGAGTGGAGAAATGTCTGAGGGAACTTTCCAGAGGCCATTTTAAGGCTCTTGTTGGGGGAGCACCTGTGGGTGTAAAATATCAGAAAACGGGAAAAACGAGTTGGACTGCCTACTGTTCTGAGAACTTGTAGTGCCAGGGTAGTGAAGGTGGACCGCAGGTTGTAAAACGGGAGATGGGACTTTGAGATTAAGGGGCTCCTCCCTCTGCTGTCTTTCTCCACTTTCATTACCAAGCAGGAAAAGCCCTTCTGTTTCCCTTTTGAGGGGGGTGTAAACAAAGGAGTCCGGTGACTGAAGCACATGTTCATATTAATTTTGTGTTAAAAACTGCTCTTACAACATTAGTCTAATAGGCAAATAAAATTCTCATTCATGTCACATCTCCTTAGGGTGTGGTGAGGAGCTCATACGATGAGAATGAATCCTTTTGTTGCAGGGACTAGTCAGGACCCAGACAAGATGAGTACCTCAAGCCATATTGAAGTGACGGAGGTGGCAGCTTGTTATGTGAGAAAGAGCTGGGCTTTGGAGCCAGGTGGACCAGGATTCAAATCCTGTCGCTACCACCTCACCTTCTGGGCGACCTTGAGCAAATGAATTTAATTGAAGAGGCTCAATTTCCTTATCTGAAAATAGAGATAATTTTATCTACCCAGGCTGTGGTGAGGGATAAACAAGGTCAGGTTTTACCTGACACTCAACACATGGACTTTTCTTTTGTTCTTAAAGGTAGATAACTTTTTGTCTAATTGCTACACCAGTTGGATGCAAGTCGAGCCTGACTTCTTTCCCCTTGTGCGAACTAAGAATGGAGACAGAACCAAGGGAATGGCTGTCATTGCTTGTTTTCATTTGTACTAATTCCAAATGGCACGTGAAATTGTTTTGCATGGAAAGAAGTGTTTTCCTCAAACTTAGTTTTGGGGGAGAGAAGATTTTCTTTCAAAGGGAACTAAAACATTCCTGACCTCTGACTTACAGGAGTCAGAGGAGGAGGCTGCTCATGAGTTAGCAGCTTCCACATTTTGGTCCCAAATGAGGAAGGCACGGTGGTCACAGGTGTTTGGAGGACAGCTGCAGACTCTCTTTGTTCTCCTTTTGGTGCCCCACAGGGATTTAGGATGTTTTCATGAACTCTCCAAGGAGTGTTAGATGTGACTAGGAAGATTTTTTTCACAAGTGACATAATCAGAAAACTTCTAAGTATAATTAAATTTTGAATAAAATTTTGTCCTCATGATTACCTCTTGTGAAGACCTTTTGAAGTTATTTCATTTGAATTTATTTTTGGTATTTCAGAAACACTTTAGTTCTTTTCTTGCTTGGAATATGTGTCTTAGCAAAACGTTTCCTATGGTTGTCCTAAGTTAATTATTTAGATTCCTTAAAGCCTGTGTGCTTGTTTTTTTTTTTTTTTTTTTTTTTTTTTTTTTTTTTGGTAGTTCCCTGGCTGGGAATCAAACCCAGGCCACCGGCGTTGAGAGCGCCGAAGCCTAGCTCCTATACCACCAGAGAACTTCCTCTTTTTAAATTTCATCTCAAGAGTGAGACTGAGTCATTCTTTGGTTCCTTAGGTTATTTCTCCTCGGCACATCTGTCTTTCCTTCTGCTGTCTTATCTTTGTCTTTTATAGTCTAGAAGTGTGGGGTGTGGGTGCCACTAGGACCAGGGAGCAGATTCCAGACAGAAGGGGCTGGTTGGGACCTGCTATGTGGCTCTCCACTGCCTGCAGCCCCCTGTCCACTTCATTTGGTCCTGTCCCCACAGGAAGGTCTTGGGGTATGGGCACTGGAGCAGCCTCCCAGGCTTCTCTCAGCTTCAGAACAGCAATTCCAGCATTTAGTTTCTGGAACGATTGGCTCTTCAACCTTTCTTTCCCCTCAGTATTTAGTAGAACACAAATCTTCCTTAATTTGTGTTTTCACTTCTGCCCCTAATTCCTTAGAGCTGTTCTCAAGTTACTTGAAGAAAATGGTTCACCACTTACTATTTAGAATTAAGCCTGGTTTTTCTCAGGTTCTAGTTAAACAAGTTATATATATATAACGTGTGTGTGTGTGTGTGTGTGTGTGTGTGTGTATTTTTTTTTTTGGTAGTTCCCTGGGTGGGACTTGAACCCAGGCCACGGTGTTAAGAGCGCCAAAGCCTAGCCACTACACCACCAGGGAACCCCAAGTTTTACTTATATAGATATTAAAACAGTGGGGGGTTTTGTTTGTTTTTAAAAGAACTTTACATCATCAAGTTCTGTGGGCTGGCTGGGGGCTCCTATTGGTAATAGGAAACACAGGTTGAGGACTCTTTGTGTAAATTACTAATACCTGTCACTCCACTGGGGCTTCGCTCTCCTACTTCCCTTTCAAAGCAGTGGGCTAATACTCACTTTGCATTGGTGCCCTGAGAAAAGTAACATTTTAGCTTTTTCTTCAGGAAAAGTGAAGCATAAGAAGGAAGAAAAATGACGTTACTCCTTGTTTTACAAATATGTTTTGCTTCTGCTTCTAGGCTCATAAGCCCTCTTAAGGAAATAAGCTATTTCTTATTCATCTTCGACTCAGTCTGGGGATATTGTTTTTACAGATGTGAAGTCATTAAAAATGTGAACGGCATCCTTTTGCAGGGGTCATGTGAATAATTAACCTAATTTGTATTGTTCCAATTTTAGTTTATGTTCTGCCAAAGCAAGCACTGCCTTGGAGTTTTTTGTGAGTGTATATGACAAAGGCTTAAGGAACAAAAGACCTGCGCTGGAGGGTGAAGTCAGTGAACAGGGTAGTCCGGTGCTGTGCTGACTCCAAGAAATAAAGGTCAGCTCAGAGCAGCTTATTTGATGAGATGGCTGGATATACACAGTGGAGAAGTAGGGCTGTAATAAATGAGGTAACCTATATGCAGCAAAGTCTGGGTTCCTGATTTGTGCCAGGTACTGTGCTGGGCTTCAGAGACCCAAAGTAGAAAGTCGGAGACTGCCCTGGGAGAGCTGGTGGATTGTATGTAGCAGAGGCTTTTGAGTGAGCCCTGTATTTAAATCCTACATTATCATTTACTAGGTGTAGGTCCTTGGGAAAGTTGTCTAGCTCTCTGAGCCATATCCTCCTCATTTCTGAAAAGGAAATAATAGTATTTACCTGTAAGATTGTGTTGCTAAATGATCTATGAATTCAATATTTGGCACTCTGTAAGCAGGCAGACAAGGTGGCTTTTAAGAACAGTCCACTGCCTACTGAAGTTAGAGATATGGGAGCAAACCATTACACTGTTTCTAAACAGTTGTTCCTGGGTGCATACGTGCTTTGGTGGGAGGTTTGTATGCACAGGTGCTTGGGGAGATAGGAGGACAGGTAGGTGCCTCACCAGCAGGGACACATGTGGAAGGCCTCCAGGAGGTAGTGGTACTACTACTACTTGGAAGTGAGCCAAGGTGAAGCCTAATTAAGGATTAGTTGGCAAAGAAAGGGGGAAGGACATTCCATTCCAAGCAGTAATAAGTCTGTACAAGGACACCCAGGCACCTTTTTTGTAAGGTTTAGTTTCCAGTTTACCGGAGTTAGTAAGAAATCTGTGAGCCTTGCAACCTCTGCTAAAGTTGTCACAGGGAAGGAACCTGGAAAAGTATTAAGTGGGGTTTTAAGAAAAGGAAGTTTTTTAAACTTTGATGAAGTCTCCAGAATAAGAATAGGGCTTTGGCTTGGCAGGACATTTGCCCTGGTGGTGAGAGCGTCAAGCCCTGAGGAATTCAGTGGGAGCCAAGAATGGTGTCCACCCATCCCCCGGGGTGGGCTCTACGCACACTCCCTGGCAATCCATCTGCTAGTTTTCCAGTTGCTGCCAAACTCTACTTTGAGGAGGAAATGACTCCATTCCTTTCTGACTCCCGGGAATATTAATCGAGAAGGCCTCTATGTACTTAGAGGGGTGGATAAATAAATATCTTCGGTATGTAGCACTGCAGTGATCGGAAGGGAGCAGGTCGTGCCGTAATGCTCAATGGAAAACAGGATGTAAAAAGTGTGTGCATTGCAGGGAAATACAGTGTATTAATGCTGAACTGAATTGCAAGGATCCATAACATTAAAGCAAAATAATCCAATTAAGTCTGCTGTCATATTCAGATACTTGTAAAAATTCTTTGATTAGATACAATGGCTTTATTTCCAGAATCCAGCATCTTCTGAGTCTTTACTGTGTTGTGCTGTGATACCTTGTCATCGTATTTAGTTGTGAAAACAACTTATAAAGTAGGTAGCTTCCCCATTTCTTGCAAATGAGCAGACCTGGTGTAGGTTCTAGGCTTTCTAGAACCTACAGTTTGCAGACCTGGTATAAGCCTAGGTAGTCGGATGGCATTGTTCTCATCACCAAGCTAAACCAGGAGTTTCCCTGCTGGTGTAGTGGCTAGGCTTTGGTGCTCTCACCGCCGTGGCCTGGGTTCAATTCCCAGCCAGGGAACTACCCCTACCTCTAAAAAAACAAACAAACCAAAAAACCTAAGTTAAACCAGTCCCACCCTCCCTATTTTAAAAAAGTTGCTCTTTTTCACAGAAACAGCTTGTGGGGTTATTTTTAAATTTTTCCACACATTTTATTCTGTTTGTTTATTTTGAAACAATTCAATGACTTATTTGGGTTTAGTAATTTTTTTTTTTATCAATTGCAGAGTCATGTAATAATGTAAAGATTTTTAGGTGAAATTTAAAGAATGTTGGATCTACTTCATGAACTCTTAACAATGTTGGGAATCTCATGGACTGTGCTTATTATATTTACATTTTTCTCCCAAAGGTTCTGTAGGAAACCTTTTATGTTGACAAAGCAAAATCCCTAACACATATTCCTTCTTAAGGCAAATTCACTGATTCATCAGAATAGAATAAGGAATATTGATATTGTGACTGTTCTGTCTAGGCTATTAATAATGGAGCCATTGAGAATGTATGTTAAGGGAGAAGAAACAAATCTCATTAAAGAACTGTAGCAGAAAGCAGTTTGAGCTTTTTAATTTTTCCTGTGGTTTTGACATTCCATATTTAGGGTGAATGGATTAAGAAGAACCATTGTCCTTTGTCCTAGCTCAGTGGTATTTCAAGTGTGGTGCTCAGACAGTGCATAAGAATGATCTTAGAACTTGTTAGAAATGAAATTCTCACCCTAACACAAACATAGCTAGCCTAGCTAAAATGAGATTAGTCTTCCTGAGATGGGGAAGGAGCAATTACCATGAATAATTATTCCACCGAATCACATCAAGATGAAAATCAGGTAATTGGGATTTTTTTCTCTTTGTAATTCATTCTGGACTTGTTAAACTAACAATAGCACCACTTATGTGTTTGTAAAAATACTGTTAACTTGACCGTTAACACTAATAATAACAAGGCGATTAGTACAGGTTAATAGTATTTAATGAGCCAAATAAACATTAGATAATTTTATATGTGATATTTTTCTCCCATTTCTTCCCCCTTTAAATTACAGGCTGTATAACACCTGTGTCTCTTGGTACTGTTTTTTTTTTTCTTAGGTGAAAAACGTTTCTGCAGGCTCACAAGACATGCCTCCTCCCCCTTCTGACTATGTGGAGAGAGTGTATAGTCCCACGGCCTACTCTTCCAACGGTAAAGTGAATGACAAGCGATCGTATCCAGAGTTTTCCTATAAATCAACACCGTAAGTAGCTCCTTCTTCTGAAAAAATGAGTCTAAAAACTGAATATTTTACCTGTTTATCAATTAGCTGCTGTTTTGTGCCATTTACCTTAAAAAGTTTTCCAACAGTTTGCATAAAGGCTGGAGACTGTTTGCATTGTAGGTGGATAGATGAGGGTGGGGCTGTGAGTTGGTAAGGCCTTCTTACCTTTCTACGCTGAAAATGCTTTTCTTTTGGTTTAATAGATGGCAGTTAAGTTAGGTTCTCTCTAGAAATGCGGTTCTCTTCTGGTTTTGGATATAGAGTCAAATGCAATGATGTTACTGATTGGTAGCATAGCTAAGTGCATTTCTCAGTCTCTCCTTTTGCCTATTATAATTATTAGATCTCATCAACAGTGCTGACTAAGCACAGATATGGGAGGCTTTGGCTAGAAATAAATGATAAAAATTTACTCAGGGATTTTAGAGTTTGCAAACTGAAAATACAGCTAGGCAAAAACCTAAAGATGTTCCAAAGGAGAAAGAAAAGTTATGAGGTTTTATAGTTAAAGTCACATCCTTGAGAATAATCAGTCCTGAGTTCTTAGCCCTCGAATTGGTCCAGAACAGTTATCAGTCAGGTGTCAGGCAGTCTGGATGATGGATGCCAGATGGTCTGGAGGATGGATGGACACCAGGAGATCTGGTCATGTCTTGAGTCCTTTAGGGGGTGGTCACATGGTTTATCTGCAGGTTTCGTGTTTGTCCGGGAATGCATGCACAACCAACTGTCATATTACCTAGGTATTGACTCAGGACTAGAAAGTTCAAAAATTTAAGTTTCCAGAGTAGATAAAAATCATTTCTTCATGCCAGATAAAAATCATTTCTTCATGCCTCAACCTTCATAATGTTAATAATTTAGCAGTTTGGTTAAAATAACTCCAATTTATATTTTCCCTGTCTTCATTCACTTTTTCCTCAATAGAAAGGGGAGATTGCTTATTGATCAGCCTCTATCCACATACTTGGTTTTGTTTTTGTTTTTTTTTTTTTTGGTTGGTTCTCTGACCAGGAAGTGAACCCAGGCTGTGGCGGTGAGGGCACTGAAACCTAGCCACTACACCACCAGGGAACGCTTTGAGATCTCCTTTGCTGTGCTAGATCCTCCATATTGCTGATAGGTTTTATTTTACATATAGTGTAAAAAACCTCCCAGTGAGTTTCTGTCCTAGAGTACCTGCCATTATGGTTATTGAAATGGCATCCCCATTGTGGTATTAGTTTACCCTAAAGCCTGGTTTCGATTCAACCTAATGCCTAGTGAGAGAAGGATGTTGGAGGCATTGTTAAGGACTTCAATGTACTTTTTGCCTAAGGATGATAAATCAGTGTTGCTGTATATGATTCTAGAGCTCCAAGTTCCTTTATAGGCCTAAAACAAAGAAACCTTCCCTTTAGTTAGTTTGATTTTTCTTAGTTAAAGGTGTATCTGCTGGAAAAGTTTTTGTTACTTTCAAGTTCTGTCTCCAGCCCTGCACCACCATTTAGTGGGCTGGGTTATATATTGATTCACCCTGAGTGCACAGTTTGGGTGCCTGCAACCCTGCAAGATGACACCAGCAGCTTAGTTAATTATGGAATCAGTTTGAGGACAATAGGTTTTATGACTGCCCTGGAATGGAATTTGGAAACAGATTGGCAGTCTTACCCTCCATATATTTTGCTTTGGTCTTGAGAATAGACCTTGCTGTTCATTTCAGCTGTGAAAGATTTGGAGGCAGAGCATTTTCTCTGTTCTCCTTCTCTTTGGATTTTGACAAAAACCAAAACACTTGAGGCTATTAGGGACAAAGGGACACAGTAGAGATGCCATCCTTGTGAAAGTTTCAAGCTATGATTTACAGGACTTTCATGCATGCAAAATAAATATCTATAAAACATCTGTGACCAGCTGTGCCTCTAAATTGATTGTCAGATCTGCATGGTTACACAGCATTCCCACATGCTGTCCCTTTTCATGAAAACCAAGATACTTTCATAAGTTCATCTGGAACAATTAAAAAATTTTACCTATTCTTGGGGGTTTCCTGGTGGTGTAGTGGCTACGCTTTGGCGCTGTCACCGCCACAGCCTGGGTTCAATCCCCGCTCAGGGAACCAGCCCCCCCAAAAAAATTCTTTCTTGTTCTTGAGCAAGCCAATAATTTGTTCATAATATAAAATTTAAAAGGGACAAAAGGGCACCTTTTCTCCCCAGGTACCTAGTTTATCTCTATAGAGGCAGCTAGTATTACCGTTTTCTTTAATATCCTTCCAGAGGTTATTTTTAAATAACTATGCTGGCCAAATGTGTATATTGGTTATTTATTTTTCTTTTAAAAATACTAGCATATTAAATGCATTGTTAGCAGCATATCTTAGAGATTGTTCCTATTGCTGTATGAAGAGTTTACTCATCTGTTTTATAGCTGCATAATATTCCATCCGTAATTTATTGTATTAATCCCATATTTCTGCAGTTTTCCCCAATGTTTTGTAATTACAAACCACTGCAGGGAATAAACTTGCACATTTAACACTTTGCACATATGTGAATGTATCTGGAGGAAAAATATTGAAAGTAGAATTGCTGGGCTGAAGAAAATTGCGTATTTCATTTTGATAGATGTGGTCAAACTGTACTTTATATTAATGGTTGTGCCAGTTTATAGTCCCAACCTACACCCCAGACTGTTTGGAAGGCCTCAAAAACGGAAATGCGATGTTTAATTTTAGAACCCTGAGGAAGGGGATGCAGGGGGCAGTGCTAAGAGGATGTGAATGCGACAGTATCTCCCGCAGCACCTGATGTGTGTGATAGTGATGGGAGGAACTGGAGCCTCTGGGGAGTAGTAGACATTGTCAGGTGTCGTCCATGGCAAAGTGCTGCGTGCTGTGCAGGATTCAGAGTGCATCTGCTTGAATGAGGTGTAGGGATGCACGTGAAGTCATAGCCTGCCTTTCCTCAGGCTTTCTTGAAGGTTTCAGTAACTCCCAAGCTCCTTTCCTCCTTGCTATTATAGTAGATAGAGAAGGAATTAGAATGGAAACATCTCAGGTCCATGTTAGGGACTAAGATTCCCGCCCCCCCAAGCATAACATGTGTTCAATAAAGAGTACTAATCTCAAACATACAGCCTGATGAGTTTTCACATATGTGAACACTGCAGTAGCCTCCACCACATCGAGAGAGACATTTCAAGCACTCCCAAAGGTTCACTGTGCCCTTTCTTTGTCACTACCTCCACCCCCCACCACTATTTTGACGCCTGTTACCATCTATTAGTTTAGCTTGTTATTGGAGTTCTTATAAAATGGAATCATATTTACTTTTGTGTCTGGCTCCTTTAGCTCATCATAATTTCCTATACCTTAGAATTTCAAGGCAGTTCGAATTAATCCTGGATTTGGAGACAGCAGAAATTAGCTGAAGATTGTTGCTTTTTCACCTGTTCTAAGTGAATTTGGGAGACCCCTTTTAGGTATACTCCCTACTGTCCTGTCCACACCCAGGGTGAATTAACCTTAATAAATCAAGGAAGTGGAGTGTTGACACTACAGAGATCTTTCAAGGCAGGACGATACCTTCGTGTGTCACATGAGACAATTGTTTGGTAGTAGCAGATATACTGGTAGGGTATTCTGTTAGGACTTTTATGCGAGTTATAGAAATTCACTGGTTCCCATAGGCCCCAGGGTTGGGTCTAACTTCAGGCATAGCATGATCCGGGGACTCAGAGGATATGAGGGCTCTTGTTGCTATGTTGTCTTTATTCTCAGTCCAGCTTCTGTCATACAGGATGGTCATCCAATGCCCCAAGCTACATTCATCTTCCAGTTCAAGATTCAGAAAATGGAATTTCCCCTTCCAAAGCTTATGTATCACATTTATTGGAAAGACTCTGATTGGCCTTTTTTGGGGTCATTGTCATCCTCGGCGCCAGGAAGATGGAGTTCTCTGATTGGCAAAGCTTAGTTATTTCCCCCAATACCTGTGGCAGTTCTAAAATACTGTGTATATAATGGACATCATTCTGACAGTCATGACACTGATGTTAATCATACATTGTTTCTCTTCCCTCACTGATACTGGGTGTCATCAGACAGGAGGATTCTTGTGACTGTGTTTTCAATTAAGTAATTACCTTGAACACCTGCCACATTCACAGTACTGAGCCAGGTGCCCTGGGAATACCAAGTCCATGTTCTCATGGAGATTGCAAACTAACAGGGGTGGAAGAAAGTGCACAATAACTGTCCTGTGAGTCAGGGCAAGATAAGAACAGCAAAGGTATGTGAGGGTGTGTGTGCTGGAATAAAATAAATGAATAAAAAAGAAGGAATCCAAAACTACAACAGGAAGAAATTCCAGACCTGGGAGACTGAGTCAGATACTGAGGAAAGTATACAGCTGGCTACCTCTTCTGGGTTGGGCAGATTTTGACCTAATAGATATTGTATCTAAAAATTGGTTCAAAGATGATTGAGAGTACACATATTCCTGAGCTCTTAAATTTATATATACTTTTCTTGCTAAGCATTTTGGTTTTAGCTTTTATGCCATATCCAGTATGTTACTGTTTAGTGTTTCAAAGTGTTCCTACTTTTAGGAAGAGGGAAAGTGGGAAACTTCCACAGTAAAAATTTGTAACATCAGTATCTAATACAAAATTATGGGAGGAAGCCTGCTTTAATATTTACTTTTTTTCTAATTTCTTTTACCCTTTAGCTTTCTCCTCCTCTGATCTCTACCCCTCAAATAAACCCACTGCATTTTAAAGGTTTTGTCACCTCAAAGCAAGAAGCA
This sequence comes from Lyroderma lyra, assembly GCA_004026885.1. Classification (NCBI taxonomy): domain Eukaryota; kingdom Metazoa; phylum Chordata; class Mammalia; order Chiroptera; family Megadermatidae; genus Lyroderma; species Lyroderma lyra. Next base: position 741,054 of record PVJL010000018.1, read on the forward strand.
TACATAGTACCTGACAATTTTGGCAGAGTGTCTAGGAACTTGTTTAATTATTGACTCACGGAGAAAGTCACATTTTCCCTCCTTTAGAAGTAACATTAACATAGCACACAAAGCTACATTAACCTGAATAAATTTGGAAAGGAGGAATAATTACCAACTATGTTTGCACGCACAAAGCTTTACAAATTTACAAGAAATTACTAAGTATGATTAGAAATCTAAGACTTTGACAACAGTTAGAAACAAGCAGTTCTGGATCACAGAGAAAAGAGTAAAACTTGTAGATAAAGCTCAAGATTACAGTTTTGATAAGCTGAAAGGAGTAAGAACAAAAATCTTCAGACATCTTTAATAGTTGATTTGAATGGCAAGACTGATGTTGGAAAGTCTCAGGCACATTGTTTGTCTTCCTTTCCTTCTCTTTTTACCCATCTCAAGCTCTGCTACAGGGGAAAGTTGAGCTTTGCATTTCTGTTACTCAGAAGTAGTGTACAGTTGCCACAGCTCTTGGTATTTTATTCTGTCCTAGGCTTCGCCTTTAAACCTGTGGCAGAAACATTATAAGCAATTAAAAATCTGATGCAATATTGAATAATTACATTAGATAAATAAGTGCAATAGTAACTGTTCCATTCTGTTCATTCTGGTAGCCTCAGAATTAACATAGCAATTAACAAAGAAATCTTAATGAGCTCTTTCATCTATTACACTATAAAGCTTTTTAGTGTTTATGGATTTTAAATTTTTAGTGTTTTTTTTTTTTTAGTTTTTTGAGGTATTTTGAAAAGAGAACTGATAGATAAGAGTCTAAAACTAATATTGCAAAGAGCTTGTCTCTGCAAGTCTGCTTCCAAAGGTAGCTCTGTTTGTGCACTACTCTGCCCCACTCAGCATTCCATGGAACTGGAAGAACCTGTGGAAAAGAATCATGACCATTATTTTCCTCACAGCCTTTGGTGGAGTATGTCTCTGGCACAGGTCAGGTAAACACATCTTGCAGATTAACCTGAACTTCCTAAAATGAAATCCTAGGTCCGTTTTCCTTAGAAGGTTTATAGGTGGGCTCCCCTTGTAGAGGAACCTTAAAGCTATTTGAATGTCCTAGAAGATCCCTGCTGGTGCACCATTGGATGCAGGAACTCTAGGGGTCTGCTCAGTGCTGAGTGTGTGAACTCCTTGAGTGATGTACCTACAGGTAGATGTCTCGTGTGCTCATGCTGCTGCTCTTTATGATTCCAGTGCGCTGGCAGAGGCTTGTAGTATACCCAGTGATCACTGAGAAAGAATTCCTGTTTTTTTAGGGTGCCTGAAGTGGTTCAGGAGCTTCCAGTGACCTCACCTGTGGATGACTTCAGGCAGCCTCATTACAGCAGCAGTGGTAACTTGGAGACATCTTCAAAAAGGGCTCCCACAAAGAGAAGAGCGGGCAAGTCGAGGAGACCAGAGCAAGACCACTATGAAACAGACTACACGACAGGCGGCGAGTCCTGTGACGAGCTAGAGGAGGACTGGATCAGGTACCGCGGTTCGTCTTGTCCGGACCACTTGCACTTCTGATACTAGCCTGGGCCAGTCAGATTTTGGAGCTGTTGCTTCCTAAACTGGGGTAGATGATGTAATTCCATTCTTTGACAGCTGGGACTGGAGATGGTTTTACGGTATGTTTTTTTCTTAGTATTCTTTCGTGATAAAGGTTGATGTGGAAGACGTATATGTTTATTAAAAATATTTTCAATGCCCCCTACAAATTGGTTGATAAACTTCACTGGGGCTCTTACTTTTACCAGTAGTCACCCAAGAAAGATCTTTCAAAGAAATAAAATACAAGTATAGAGGAACTTTTAATGATTATAAAATTCCCAGACCGGTGCTATGGCTTTCCTTTGGTATTTACTTTTAAGTTAAGCTTTCACAAAGAGACCAGAGATTCTTTTAAAAGTTTAATCCAGAGGACTTTGCCAAACAGGTCTGTAAGCAATTGAGTTAACAATTTAGTGTTCTGACCAAGGTTGCGGTTAAGTTCCTTTGTGTGTGTCAGTAGTTTTATAGTCCTTCACAACTAGAGTCATGTTTGTAGCCTTTTTACATCCAGGTATTCTGAGGAATGGGACGCAAATCACAAACATTTGTAGTATGAATGGTTGTTAATCAAAACATTGCTTCTTAAGGTGTTAGGAGGGGTGGGTGGGGCATGTGTAGCTTGAAGTCCTCTACATATACCTCTACTTCCTCTCTCGCTCTAAGACTTTTTGACCTAGTTTAGCCATCTATCTGTAAAATACTTGCCTAACTTGTATCATGGGAGGTTTAAATGAAAACTCTGAAAAATACTGAATTCTTATTTCCCTTTTGAACAAATCCTTTCATTTCTCCCCTCTATAAATTGGAGATATTAGACTGACTTAGATCTAAAATTTGAAATTCCATATTACCATGAAGTTCTTTTAATTCTTTGAAACAATTCAGAGTAATTTCTTAGTGAATTATGGGTGACTAGCATTACCTTCGTATGTAAAGAATACCTGGTATACTGAGAGATACAAGTGATACAGAGTTTCAGGGTTGTTTTTCATGGTTCAGCGCATTGCCAGATTATCTGTACAATGAGCATATAGTTTTATACCTGTACACTTTAATGTCTACTTTTATAATCAGAGGACATATTATATAATAAGCTATTTCCACTTAGGAAAAACAAGACCAAGACCAAAATAAAAACCCTACCCCAAAGACGATAGGTGGGAGCAAAAAGGAGGCAGCTGCCCACTGACTGCTCTGCTACTGCAGAGATGACAACATACTTTGTGTTCCAGAATTTCGGTTTTAAGACATTAACTACAAGTATTCTATTACCATGTTGTATATTCAGAATAAATGAATTCCTATGACTTGAGCCTTAAATTTCATAATAGATTTTTAATGTTATTTCTAAAACTTAATGTAGGCATTTAAAAAAAGCACTGAGGTAGAAAGTAGAATCTTTCTTAAAAGAACTTATTTGCGTCCCACCTTCCTTTCCCCATAAGCTACAAAAAGAAAATGAGAGGATGTCATTCTCCACATCCCACCAGCTTTATTATCTTTGAGAAGGAAACACTGGATTTTATGTCTCCTATGGATACATAAGTAGTCATTTTCTCAAATTTTAGGGAATATCCACCTATCACTTCAGATCAACAAAGACAACTTTATAAGAGAAATTTTGACACTGGCCTGCAGGAATACAAGCTCTTACAAGCAGAACTTGATGATATCAATAAAGAACTCTCTCGTCTGGATAAAGAATTGGATGACTATATAGAAGAAAGCGAAGAGTACATGGTAAATTAAAACCTATTCATTATATATTACATATAATTTTATTCTGTGTGTAATTTTATTCTGTGATCTATGGAGATACAGTGTCTTTTATACTAATGTTGATACATGTTTTGCTAGTAATTATCAAATTAATTTCATTGAATAATAATTAAATTGAGTCTTGGATAAAAGCCTTTCCAAATTGAAGAATATACTAATGTAGTTAAGAATTACAAGGCAAACTAGGTACATAATCCCTTCCTATTTAAAAGAAAATAGCTATATTAAATTTTTCTATTGATATCTACACTTCATTCTTTCAATAAAACATTCAAACAGTCCAGGGGGCTTCCCTGGTGGTGTAGTTGCTAGGTTTCCACACTCCCACTGCTGCAGCCTGGGTTCAATCCCCGCTCAGGAAACCAACCAGTCAACCAACCGAATAAATAAATAAATAAAAACAATCCAAAATTGCATACAGAAAAATAAATTGCCTTAAATTTTACACCCTGGTTGTCACCAAAATGTTTGTTGTTGGGAGTTCCCTGGTGGTGTAGTGGCTTAAGGCTTTGGTGCTGGCACTGACACTGTCAGCACTGCGGCCTGGGTTCGTTTCCCAGTCAGGGAGCTACCTACATACCAAAACAAAAACAAAAACAAAAATAAAACAAAACAACAAACAAAAAAATGTTTGTTGTTATAATGTTTTTTTTCCATGCAGAAATAACATAGACACACAGTCTTCAATAGGAATCATCTTATACATGTATGTTTTACTTACATCTTTTCTTTTTCTACTCAGTAATAGTTTATGGTCTATTGTGTGTTTTTTTCCTCCTTGATCACCTGGCTGAGTAGTGATTGTCCCTATAAAGCTACTTTTTTTTTTAATCCCCCTTTCCATATTGTATTTTGTGAAGGAAGTCAATATGCATAAATCACACTTAAGGAATGGGGAATTATGCTCCAAATCTCTAAAAGCAGTGTACTTACACAAATTATTTGGAATTTTTTTGCATGGTAAATGTTACTTCCTCCCATTTATTTATTTAGTCCATCATTTATATCTGTATGGACTTATGGATATCTGTTTTCTACTTTGGGCTATAATCCAATGCTCCTTTACTTTGTTGCTTGAATTGTTATAGCTTTGACCACTGGGAACTCTTACAGTTGCCATCTTTGTCTCTCTAAATGTACCCCCATCATTGTGGGGATTTTTCTTTTTCTTTTTAAATGTGTTCTGGCACTGCTTATATCCTGATTTTTTAACTCAACAATTTTTTATGGTTATTGTTTCATGTCAATAAATAAGATTTGCGGGGGTTCCCTGGTGTTGCAGTGGCTAGGCTTTGGTGCTCTCACCGCCATGGCCTGGCTCCATCTCCACTCAGGGAACCAACCGAAAAAAATAAATAAATAAAGTAAATAAGATTTGCTTACTAAAATATTTTTGATATGTTAAAATTAGTGACACCATTTTTAATTCTGTGGCTATACCATAGAGTCATCCTCTGTGAATAGACTTTAGGTATGTACTCCTACACACACACACACACACACACACACACACGTACACACACACGTACATACGTAAACATACACAGGTACGCATACGTGCACACACACACATCCCTAGTAGTACCAGTGATATGCTGTCTCCATCTTTACACACTTGTCAGCTTAAGTACCTAGAACAAATTCCAGAATGTGAAATAGCTGAATCAGAGGTTATGTACATTTAAATTTTTCTTGCATAACTGCCTTGAGAAAGATTATATCATTGCATTCCCACTAGTGATGCTCTAGAGGGCTCATTTGACCCACATCTCACTAATACTTAGTGCTTGACAAATTGTTGCCTTGTGTCTTAGATATTAATAATTAAACTTGTAAAATCGCATCATATATTTATTGGAACTTCATATATATCTTATGAAATACCCTCTGCCATTTTTAATGGAGGTGATCTGTTTTTTAGTTTTGACATATTTGTTTCTTATATGTCTTTGTTTTCTTTTATGGCTTTTGTATGGTGTTGTCATAAACCTTTCTCAGTTCAGTGAACATTTATTGATCATTTTTGTGTCCTTGATATGGAAGTGCAGTAGTTAGAAAGATAAATAAAATCTGGTGTGAGCCCTCAAAGAGCTCATATTTTAAGAGAGGAACTGACACCTAAACAACTTTGACAATGTGACTAATGCTTTATTCACATTATGTGTAAAGTACAGTAACTGATTGCTCAGAGAAAGTTGTAAGATCTGTGAAGGCCTGCAGCGTTTCTGAGAGGCTTCACTGAGAGGTAACCATTATAGACAAAATTTGGGCAGAGTGCATGCATACAGCCATAAGGAGACCCTGATAGAAGTTTGGAAGCATTAATGTGCTTAATTTTTTTAAGGAATTGCAAATGATGGATGCTAAGACTGCATAGGTTGGAAATTAGATTAGTAGAAGAGTTAATGGGGCGCTCTGACCAGTTTTATAATGGAGTATTACCTGGTCAGAGCTGTGCTTTACAGAAGTCCTCTTTTGAGTCAGCATGGCACTTGGACCAGCACGGGGCGACATGAGAGGCAGCAGAACTCTTAATCACACGGAACGTAACACACATGCCATCAGGTTCCTTCCTGTTGACCACAGCAGTTTTAAGAGCTTTAAGACTTCATTATTTTAATTTCCTGTGTTCTTGGCAGTCTTAGCTTCAAAATATAGCATCAGTAAGGTTATTTTTGTAAGAGAAGATGCTCCATTAAACATACTTCCTTGTGTTTCTCATTAATAGGCTGCCGCTGATGAATACAATAGACTGAAGCAAGTTAAGGGAGTAAGTATTCAGATTTTATAAGGTTCTTTGGGAAGAATTTTTCAATTACATGTTCTTCATTTAATTTTTAGGATAACTATGAATACCTTGTTCTGTATGGCTGATTATAGACAAAAGGCCCAATAATTGCAAAATAAACTATAACTGAGAAGTTGGAACCTTAATTTCAATTGTTTGCAGCTACAACCTACACTGATTTTTTTTTTTTAAACTTTTTAAAGATTGAAGTATACATACAGAAAGGTACACAAATCGTAGGTGTATAACTTGGTAAATTTTCACAAAGCAGCCATATACCTTTGTACCTGGCACCCAGCTCAAGAAATGTATTTCCTTGTACCCCTGACAATGCCCTCTTGTACTCTCTTCCAGTTTTTATACTTTTCCACAGAGGTAACCACTATCCTAACTTCTAACACCATAGATTAGTTTTCCCTATTTGAACTTTATCTAAATGTAATCATACATATGTGCTTTCTTTTGCTCAGCACTATGTTTGAGAGATCCACTCATATTTTGGCATGTGACTGTAGATCATTTATTTACTTATTTATTTTTGTGAATAAAAAACTTATTTATTCTATTGTTAATGAGCATTTATTTGGGTTGTTTCCAAGTTAGCACTTGTTACAACTAATGCAGCTTCAAAAATTTTTGTAAGTGTCTATGCACGTGTGCACACATTTGTTGGGTATATACTTAGAGAAATTGAGGGTCATTGGGTAAATGTGTATCCAGCCTTTACTAAGTGCTATCAGAAAGCTTTTTGTGCCAGGTTACATTCCCACCAAGCAGTGTAGATTCTTGTTGCCTTGATATCCTTATCAATACTTGCCATTATTGGTCTTTTTGACTTAAAATATTCTTTGTTTTGAAAATACTTTGTATTAAGTTTTTAAAAATGGCAAAAGATCACAATTTTAAGTGCAAGAGTTTAAAAGGGTATATAGTAAAGTTTCCTTTCTCACATCTCATTTACCCAGTTCCCCTTTCCCAAGCCAACTGATATCACCAGTTTGCTGTTTTACTGAATCTTTTTAGATGATGTGTTAGTAAAAAAGTAAGTTTTTTGGTAAGTTTACAAATTATTAGAAATTAGTATATCCTCTGTAAAACTCGGGTTCGAAGATATGATTGAGCAAAGAGAATCAGCTGCCTCTCTGGTTTGAGATACTTGCAGGTGCCTTGTGAAGTTACTTCATTTAACACCCCCAACAATTCTATGATTTCTATTCCCTTTTTTCTTCATTCACTCTCCCTTCCCAGCAGTTAACACATAACTCATTTTTATTTTGGTTCATTTATTTTTTCCTTTTTAGTCTGCAGATTACAAAAGTAAGAGGAATTATTGCAAGCAGTTGAAGAGTAAATTGTCACACATTAAGAAGATGGTTGGAGATTATGATAAACGGAAAACATAGAAGGCAGATGCCACATCGTTTGAGAGATTAAGAAGTATCTGACATCTCTGCAATGTTGTCAGAAGGCAAAATCACTTTGGACTCTTAACCCCAAAGGCCAAACCTTTGTGATCATTACAAAGTTTTGGTAGTTTTACTATCAGTTTATTATCATCAGTATTGAAGCATTTTATAAATAGCTTTTGATAATCAATTGGGCTGAACACTCCAACTAAGGATTTTATGCTTTAAACATTGGTTCTTGTATTAAGAACTAACTATGTTGGAGGTTTCTAAACCTTTAAGGAAGGTAGGTCCCTGAGTGGATTGTGCTGTGAACTTTTCACACCCTAGGCAGTCATGTCTTAGTGCTTCATTAGTTCAAATATCACCTTTAATCCTCCCAGAACTCTCCCTTCAGATAACTGTTATTTATATAATCATTCCTTTTCAGGTAAGGAAACTGGGTCCCTACCATGATGTGAAACTGCTTGTTTCTTAGCTTGCAGTTTTGGTTAAATCTGTTTTATGACTGTTAATAAAGCCCCTGGCCATTCATATATTTAGCTACTAAAGATGTTGCATTCTACCAACCCTCTATTGATTTTTTAACTGTGTATAAATGGTTAATATAGCTTTTTATTGTTTTATGTTATCTTGGTAATAAAGATCATGTAAAAGTAACATTGAAATTTAAAGATTGTAAATATATATTTACTTTTTAAAAATCAAAATTTAAACCTTTTGGTTAGAATTTTGATGTGTATTTTAAAATATTAATACTTTTTAATCTTTTATGGTTTACATGCTTTTTTTTTTAACCAACTAAGCCTTTCCATTATATCAGAGTATCCAATTACATTTATAATTTAATTGTGACTTGAAATGTATCTTACAAGAATGTTCCAGTTCTGTACATTTTATAAGATATTAAACCAGGTGTTTTCTTTCTACAGTATACATGTGTGATGTCATTGGTGCTGTTAATTTTAAAATGTGCAAAACTACACTCATCAGTTTTGTCTCAGTGTTTTAAACTATTTTGGATGCTGTGCTGGTTGCTTGTTTCCCAATCCTTTAGCTGTAAGAAGGCCTGTTTGTTTGGAAGTAGAATGCAATACCACAAAACTCCAGATTATTTCAAATTGTGCCCATAAATCTCAGCACTTTTTTTAAATTCAGATTTTCATTAGTAAAGTTAGCTGATAATACTGGGCGTATCAAGTAGCCAAGTTGATTGTGATTATCTCCTCAGCTTAGAATTCTGTTTTTATAAAAAAATTTTGAAGAAGAATCTTAAATCATTATTATGCAGTTCAGACACTTAAGTATGTTAACATAAGAAACGTCCAAACCTGTAGATATTTTTAAATTTATTTGAGTCAAGCTGACAGCAAGCCAGGAAGCGAGATCTCAAATGCTCCAAGAATGACAGTTTTGCAGTTTCTTTTACAGATTTGGAATTAAGGAGAGAACATAAGGAAAATTACATGAAGGTGGGAAAAAGCAAGGTGGGGATTGAATTACAGGATATTTTAATAGCTTATGTGCTCCCTTGAGGGTGCTCCCTCTGAGGGGTCTGAAAAAGAGAATTACTCTGGCCTTTCAAAGGTCTGTTAATCTAGATGCACAGAAACAATGGACAGAGGTTGCTTAAGGCCATGATAAATCTTTTGCTCAGAGGTTACATGCCTGGGATGTGACTACCCACCACGACTTGACTAGTTAGGAACTTATGATCAGTACTGGACTTGTCAGATTTATTACAGAGCACCTTTTTCATGAGTATATAATTTTTCATATATAAGCCTGAATCATTTTCCCAATATAAACTTTTAAATAATGTTTCCATTATATTAATAACACTGATTCATTTCTTCAAATGAAAGAAATTCTTACTTTTCCACATGCTGTACATACTTAGGACAAAAGGTAATACTCTTTGCCTTTCTTATCTTTTGGATTTCACACCAAATGGGAAGGACTCTCTTGAGCAACTTAACTGATTCTTGTGTGTGTTAAAATTTTAACTCTTTGTTCTTGGAAGTCAATGTACTTAGGTTATGAAGGCAAGCTTGCCAGTGTTCAACAAAACAAAACTATTCAGCTGAATGTACAAGGTCAAATAGCATTAAGTTTGAGTTGTAAATTTGTGCCGTAAAATTGGACTTTGAAATAAAAAAAAAAAAAATCAAATCATTTTTCAAATGTGATATTTTAAAGTCTACTTCAGGATTCAGAATTAGTGTGTTTCTTTTGGGGTTGGCATTAACTAGCTGGTGTAACTTTGAAAAGCCACTCAAGCAGTTCCTAGTGTGGAAAATAAGAGTTTTAGGTTAGATTTCAGAGGTCTCTCCCATCTCTGACCTGGGATCCATGTATCTGAATTATGCCTTCTGCTATATATCATTGTTCCAAGATTTCATTGTGAAAGCCTGTGGTCCATTTGATAAAGGTTCATTGCATAAAGTGATTTTCTTACATGTATGATTCTGTAATGGCTGTCCAAAAAATATCCAGCCGCAAATGCCTCTATTTTTCATATTAACATGACTGGATGCTTTCCGGACAGCTCTTATATATTAAAAGTAGATAAGATCAATATTTTATTTTGAAAATTTAAAGAGATACAAAAGTCTGTAAATATATATGAAATAACCAGAAATAACAGGTATTAGTTTTGTCATATATGCTTTTGTATTTTTGGAAATAAATTTAAGTCTGTTAATATTTATAGTGAAAGTTACATTGTATATACCCACATACATAGATGAAGTATCACTTAATTCTTACAATAGTCTATTGACATACAACCGTTTTTCACTCTCATTTTACAGATATTCAAACTCAATCTCCTGGTAGCTCATGGTTCTATTAATACTACACTCATCATGCAACCTCTTGTGTGAAAGCACAAATAAATTAGATGGAGGACTCTTCCTGTGTTTCATATTGTTAATGTGTCTTCTAATGGAAATAATTTCTAGCAATAAAAATGCCCAAGTAACTGGCTGATTTTAGAAAACACTGTTAAAATGGTGCCATTTTGGAGTTAGAAGAACACAGACACATAACGAGTGTGTGTGTGTGTGTGTGTGTGTGTGTGTGTGTGCATGCCTGCAACAAAACATTGAAGTGTGTCCCCCTCAAATTTCTAGTTGCTGCCAAAGGACCTGCTAGTTCTTCCTTTCATGTATTTCCTCTTCTTGCTTTGCTCTCCAGCAATTACTTGCCATGTGACCTCGGACAAATTACTAGTCTTCCTATATCTCAGTTTGCTTATTTGTAAGAGATATTTGTACCTAATATAGTTACGAAGGTAATATGTGACTTAGACCAGTCCTTGTGAGAAAGTAAATGATAAATATGGCCAGTTACACCTATTTCCCAAAGCTAGAAAATGAAACTAAACAACTTTTTAAAAAGCAAATTGCTTTTGTATTTTTGGAAATAATTTAAGTATTAGTATTTACAGTGAAAGTTACATTGTATATGCACACATACACATACTTAAAAGTTTATGTATCACCCCAATCCCCATATGCTTCTTTCATGCTGGGATCAGCTTGAGGTTATAAATTCTGAACTCTAGACATTGCTACATTAGGTCTGGCATTATGACTATTCATAGATGATGAACAAATGCTTTAAAAGATAGAGTTTATATGTCAAGAATTATTAGATACGGTTATAAGCAATTCTGGAAGTTATTTTTTTAAAGTTTTATTACTTAGATATGTTCATTTTTTATATTGTTAAATTTATTGGGGTGACATTGGTTAGTCCATAATTAGACCATAGATTCCAGGTGTACAATTCTACATCATCTATGTGTTGTGTTACGTGTTCATCATCCAGAGTCAGTTCTCATTCCATCATTGTATATTTAAGACTCTATCCCTTCTCTCCCATCCCCCTTCCCCCTTACCCTCAGATGACCACTAACCACTAAACTGTTGTATCCATCAGTTTTTGTTTCTTTCGGCTTTGTGTTCCACATATGAGTGCAATCATATGGTTCTTGGTTTTCTCTGTCTGGCTTATTTTGCTTTTACAATGGTCTCAAGGTCCCATATTGTTATAAATGGCCCTATTTCATCTGTTCTTATGGCTGAGTAATATTCCTTTGTGTATATGTACCACAGCTTCTTTATACAGTAGTCTATGAAAGGACACTTTGGCTGTTTCCATGATTTGGCCACCATGAATAGTGCTGTGATGACATTGGGGTACATATATCTTTGTGGACTAAGGTTTTCAAATTTTTGAGGTAGATATCCAGAAGTGGAATTGCTGGGTCATATGGTAACTCTTTTCTTAGTTTTTTGAGGAACCTCCATACTGTCCTCCATAGTGGTTGTACCAGTTTGCATTCCCACCAGCCGTGTGTGAGGGTTCCTTTTTCCTTGCAGGTTTTTTAATGAGATTTTTCCTGAATGATACAAGTTCCATCTGAAGGTATTGAAATAGGCAGGTTCACCTCTACCAGTCTTTGGAGTTGTACACTTTTAATTTCAGCTTGATTCCCCTGGCTGACCTGTTCATGAATTTCCTAACACCATGGATTGTGTCCAGCCACCCATGGGCAAAGAACAAATTTTTCCATTCTTTATAGTTGTCCCTTAGTTTTACAAGTTGAAACATTGGCTAGGTTAGGTCATTTTTTTTCTACCACTTTGTACACAATTAGAATAATGTGTCAGTCATAATTATGGCAAGGGATTACCATGGATTTATGCATATTTTATTTTATTTTGCTTTAGTACCATTCCTAATTGAGCCAAGATCTATGACTAAAATCTATACAGAGGATAGTAAACTTTACAGTTGGAAGAGTCTGAATGAGTCAGCCTCAACAAATATGCTTTAATTTAAATTTATTGGGGAGTACTCTGTCCTTTTCCTGGTTTTCTGTTAAAAAAAAAAAAAAGTTCCCAGACTGATAGATGATAAACAAGAGAGAAACTTGGAGCTTGGGTTTGGGTTTCCCTTTAGGAATGCATTCCATCTTGGAATGGAATGGCCAATCAGAACAGAAGGAAAGAAAAGAGAAAAGTGGAGTTCGTGGGAGAGAAGACGGAAGGAAAATGGGAAGGAACAGAAATAGTGTGGAATTTGTGTGTGTGCCCTGTAAAGGAGTCAAAGATGAGGCTAGTGGCACTGGGAAAGAATCAGCAATTTCCCTTCTTCTCCCTTTTAAAGAAAATACCAAAACTACACATAAGACTTTGTCTTCTAGGGGAAAATAAAAGAAGCTGGTTATGGAGTTGCCACTGTGATGTGTAATATAAACCTTGTAGGGTAGGTGGAGATATTTCCATTTTATAGGTCAGACTTGGGTCGTGACTAGCTTGAGGTCACCCAGTTAGTGTGGCAGAGCCTGATTTTACATACAGGTCAGTTCTTTCTACTGCTGTGCAGGTTGGTTTCTGTTTATGCTTTTGAGGGGGCAGAAAACATGGGAAGATTTTGGTGTCAATAAAGCAACAGCGGGGAAACATATGCTGATAGGGAAGCAAAGAGTCTCCAGGTCCTGCTGCAGTTCCTTTCTGCTCTTCCTCTCCTGGGCCTAACCATTTTTCCAGTGTTGGGCGGGGTTGGGGTTTAGAGGGGTGGTGCCTTGCCTCTCCATTTCTGGCGAATGGGGAATGCTATTTAATGCCATATGTAATAGCAGGCATCTCAAACAGCTTCCAAAAGTGATTGATCTTAGCTTAACTGTGTTAGTGTGTACTCCTCTGATCACGCTATTTAAACTGCAACCGTCTTCCATGTTTAATTTTTCTCTATGGCCTTATCTCTTAACTGTCTCCATAGCAGCAGGAAACTCCATGAGGCCAAGGATTTTTGTCAGTTTTTCACTGCTATTTCCTCAGTGCCTAGAACTGAATTAGATACAAAGTAGGTGCCCAATAAATACTTGTTGCATGAACAGAAGACGCGTCCCCCCAAACCGTTGCACAGCAAGGTGCCGGCCTAGCTGTTGCTGCTGCGGCCAGAGCTCTTCACACCGATCTTTTAGAAATAAAACAAAATCACACTCCTCAGATCCCGGGTCGACAGCTACGGGGCCCCCAACTTTCCAAGAGTGGATGTCACTTTTCCAGCCTCTTTGTGAGCTGGAAGTGGGGCAGGAGGTCCCTCCTTCACTCTTAGGTTAGCTCCGGGAATGCAGCTTCTCCACCGGAACGTTTGTGCGTCGTCACCGTGCACGGAGGAAGAACTTCAAAGGCGCCCGTAGAGCGGATTGGGCGGAGCTTTCAAGCACAGCGGCTTCCGGGCAGAGCGGTTTCAGGCGCGACTGGTGAGTTCGCGGGTACAGGTCGGCGCGGAGCCCAGGCCTGGAATGGTCACCTGGCGAGTACGACGGCAGCGAAGGGACTTCGCTGCCCCAGGCGGGAGCTGAATGGCCCCGACCAACCTCATAGGGGATGATGCTGTGTGAGAACGTGTGGAGAAGGAGGGTACTTTACGCCTGGGGAGCTGCGTGGAAGCATCTGAGGCTGCATTCTGGGGAATGACTCTCCTTCCCTAAGGGAGAGCGCGATTTTGGGGGGTTGTGATCCAGGTTCCGCGTTTGTGACCTGCCTCTAGCTGTGTGGCCTCGAGAGAGTTACCAACCTTTGAGCCTCGAGTACCACGCCTGGAAAACAAGACAGTAGCCCCCCCTTGCCTGTCTCACAGCTCCTGGTAGGATAAGGTGTGAGGAAAAGCTTCCTAAATTGTGATGTTTGGTGCAGATCTTATTTGCAAGTAGCATTCCGAGCTCGTGTGACAGGAATCACACCGACAAGCTTATGCAGGGGGAATTGGCTATTCCGGTGTTGGATTCCCGGGGAACAGATCGGCGATATTTGCAAGAAGATGGAAGTCATAGGCCATTGGAGATGCTGACCTAAGAGGTCACCAAGTACATCTTTTTCCAGGATGCTTAAATCCCTTCTCTATTAACAACATGCATTGTAAACATTCAGCTTCGGGAGTTCCCTGGTGGTGTAGTGGCTAGGCTTCCGTGCTGTCAGCGCTGCGGCCTGGGTTCGTTTCCCAGCCACGGAGCTACCCACATAAAAAAAACGAAAACCAAACAAACAAAAAACATTCAGCTTCCCTTCGAAGGTCTGTAGTTAGGGGAGCTTATTGCCTCTGTCCTATCCCTGTAATTTCCCATTGCAGGCAGCTCTAATTAAGAAGTCCTTGTATGCAATGAGCTAGGTACGTTCCCGCCTGCAGTTTCTACTCATTAGTTTTCAACTTTGTCTCTGAACTTTCAGAGAATTCAAAGTAATAAACTAAAAATAAAATACAGTTTAAATATTGATGTGATGGAAGGCAGTGGCCATGTTTTTAAGAATTTGGGTTTAAAAACATTGAAGATGTAAAATTTTTCATTTTTGACATTTATAAAAAAATTCAAAAACACTTGCATGGAAGATCAAAATGTTCAATTTAGGTACTGTGTACTATGTTAATATAATCGTTAAACCTACAAGTCATTAACATAGGTGACATAGTAGTGAAATAGCACAGATGTTAGAATTACATCCTTATTTGAGGATATTAAAGTGGATCACTAGGTTTCCTGAAACATGAATCCCTTCCAACACCAGGGAGTGATTTGTAAAGCACAGAAGTTTAGTGAGTAATATCTGATTATAGAAGGTGCTGCAGAAAACAGTGATGCCACAAAAGCAGTCTCCAACTTGTTAAGATTTTAATTCCAGAAGTCCATTTATAAGTCAGTTCTTTAGATTTTTAAAATTTATTTATTTATAGAAACAAATATATAAATGGAGGGTAGGGTGTTGCTTATGGTCATTATCACAAAAATTAATCTTTGCCCCTGCCAATTACGGAATTCCTTTTGTCCTTAATGTCTTGGCACTTAGGATTCCTTTGAGTTCATTTATGCAACAAGGAAGCTTGAGAATGAGAGTATGGGGTACAGAAGGATATTTCAATGAGGAGGGTAGAAGTGTGGATATGATGGGGCCATTTATTACTTGATTATGGTTAATAGTTTCCCCACACCACCAATTTATCCTGGATTATTAAATACATGCTCATATTAAAAATATGAAACTACAGAAAAGAATAAAGAAACAAAAAAAACTAGTCAACCTTAATCCTGTCATCCAGATGAAACCTATTTATTGAATTTGTCCTATTTATTGAAATTGCTGTATTTATTGTATTGCTAAATATTTCCTTTATCTTTTCATTTAATAGCACAATGTAGGTTTAATATTGTGTCCTTTTCTGAATTATGAGCCATTAGCATTTACTATTGATAAATAATAAATTTCATATAAAAACTTTTGATTATGAGAAAATTTACACATTCACAAAGGTTTTGGAGAGGTAGTACAATGAGTTACCATGTATGCATTACTCAGCTATAATAATCATCGGTGATGGCTAATACTGTTTCATCTACACCTGTACCCATTTCCAGTGATTCTGTAGTCTTTTCATATGACACATCATTAATTTATTTTTTTAATTGTAAAAGATGCTTGCTTCTGTTGGTGCCAAATTTGTGCATCAATATTTTTTTTTCCTTGGGGATGGGAAAAAGTTCCAGGAGGATTTTGTAAAGTATTCTCACCAAACAACAATTATTAAATATATTGTGAAGAATAAGATGACAGGGCATTTTGTATTTTTAAGTTACTTTTATGTTTACTTTCCTCTCTTTTCATATTTAATTGTATACATTTGGTGAGAGGCATCTTTAGAAATTAACAATCTAATGCTTTTTATAGGATATTGAATAATATACATTTAAGAAAAAAATGGATGAAGAACCTGAAAGAACTAAGCGATGGGAAGGAGGCTATGAAAGAACATGGTGAGTAGGGCATTATTACTCTCTTCTCTTTCAGACATTTTCTGTACAACTTTATTGAAGTATATTTTACACATGTTCAAGTTCACCTGTTTCCACTGCATAATTCACTGAATTTTGGAAAATTTACTGAGTTATGCATTTTCACCACCCCAGTAAGATCCCTCATGCCCATTTACAATTAATTACATTCCTGTCTCTAGCCCTAGGCAATCACCAATCTACTTTCTGTGTCTATAGATTTTCCTTTTCTGGATATTTTATGTAAACGTAATATGTGGTCAGTTATTTCTGGCTTCTTTCACTTAACATGCTATTTTCAAGGCTCATCCATGTTGTAGCATGTATCTGTAATTCATTTTTATTGCTGAACAGTATTCTGTTATATGGTTAAATCATGTTTTTATTCATTCCTTCACCAATTGATGGACATTTACTTTACTGTAATTTTTTACTGTTAAGTATTATGCACCTTTGAACATTAATGTGCAGATCTTTGTGTGGACATATATTCTCACTTTGCATGGGCTAATAAATTTTTAGTTTATCTTTTTAAACAAGTATTAATAATTACTGCTTATAGGGAAATTCTTAAAGAAGATGAATCAGGATCACTTAAAGCTACAATAGAAGACATTCTCTTCAAAGCAAAGAGAAAACGGTATGTAAATTTCTTGTGTGTTACAAAAAGTAAAATATATTCCTTTAAGCCTTTCTGTCCCTCTATACCCACTCCTCAGTACTTAATTTCAGTGTGTTTCAGGGAACCTGACCTGTAAGCTTCTGAATAGGGGGAAGGAACCAGCAACCTAGCACCTCAGCAGGGAAATGGGTCTTCAGAGACTATCCAAAATGCCTATAATTATGTGGATCCCATAAGTTAATAATTTACTTCACTAAAAAATGCAGGTTAGTTGAAAAGTTGTATTAATTTTTTGGGTAGCATATTGTAATCCATTAAAATGTTTGTATAATTTTAACAGAGTATTTGAGCATCATGGACAAGTTCGACTTGGAATGGTATGTTATTTTTCTCATTTACTGGTATAGAACTATTGTGTGATCGAATAAACAATAGTAAAACAACAAACCTTTAAAACAGGTGTCCAACCTTTTGGCTTCCCTGGGCCACATTAGAAAAAGAAGAATTGTCTTAGCCTACACATAAAATACACTAACACTAACGGTAGCTGATGAACTAAAAAAAAGTTCCGTGCATAATTTTCGTAATGTTTTAAGAAAGTTTATGAATTTGTATTGGGCCATATCCAAAGCTGTCCTGGGCCGCCAGTTGGACAAGCTTGCTTTAAAACAATATATTAAGAATATATGTGTAGAATATAAATACTAAATGCCATTTTTACTTCTTGATCAACAACATATTTGAAAATTGTCTTTATTTGTATTTTTCCTTGCAGATGCGCCATCTTTATGTGGTAGTAGATGGATCACGAACAATGGAAGACCAAGATTTAAAGCCAAATAGACTAACATGTACTTTAAAGGTAAAAGACAAATTTTAAAAGAATACAACCTCTTTTCTTTTTTTTGAGTTAGTACAAACTGTGTAGCTAAGTAGAAATGCTTCCGGATCATTTCGGGAACTGATACACCAAAATAGCTAATTACAGTAGTTCCTTCTTGTCTGTAGTTTCAGTTACCTGTGGTCAACCACGGTCTAAAAAATTAAATGGAAAATTCCAGAAGTTAACAATTCATAAGTTTAAAATCACATGCTGTTGTGAGTAGGATGATAAAATCTCATGTTGCCCTGCTCTGTCCTGCGCTGGTCCACCCGGGAGGTGAGCCATCCCTTTGTCCAGTCTGTCTGCTTTGTAGATATAGTACAGTAAGATATTTAGAAAGACCACACTCAAATAACTTCTATTACAGTATATTGTTGTAATTGTTCTATTTTATTATTAATTATTTTTGTTACTCTCTTATGTGCCTAATTTAGAAATTAAACTTTATTATAGGTATATATGTATGTATAGGAAAAAAATAGTATATATATGGTTCAGTACTATCCGTGGTTTCAAGTATCCATGAGAGGGTCTTGGAATGTACCCCTTGAAGATGAGGGGGGACTACTGTATTTATTCCTACCCTCCCACCCCAAGTCAGGATCTTGCTTTGTCAGTTACTCCTTTTCTTTATTGAATCTCATTCTCCTCTGAGTTACTTGAGTCAATTTCCTCAGTTTATAAACATGTTCAGATTATTCCTAATTTATCAAAGCCCATCCTCAGTTCTGCTCATTTGCCTTTTCTGTCTTCATTGGATCTTTTCCTTATTTAGATTGTGTCTGTCTTACATGTCCAAATGGTTCCATCTTTTAAGGCCTAGCTCTAGCTTAAAACTATCTCATCACTTACAATTTCAGATTTGAGTTTATTTAATATTTTAATTTTTATTTACTTAATATTTTAAAATGTATTATTTTTTAATTTAATATCTTTACTACTAAACGTTTGAGAAATGATGCTTGACAAATAAGTTTCCCAAAACATTGTTGTCTAGTTACTTGGCTCTTATTCGGTACTTTCTTTTCATTTTCTTTAAACAGTTGTTGGAGTACTTCGTAGAGGAATATTTTGATCAAAATCCTATAAGTCAGGTATGTAGATAAGTGATGGAATTTAGAATTAGATTCCTGATACTACTGCAGAATATAATTTATTTTAAAAATATTGGGCATATATTCTATGAATTATTAAATGATTCAGATTATGTACCAGTTTTTGATACACTTGTCAATGAAAAGCAAGATAACTCTTAAAAGTTAAATTATGGGGAGTTCCCTGATGGTGTAGTGGCTTAAGGCTTCGGCACTGGCGCTGTGAGTGCTGCGGCCTGGGTTCAATTCCCAGTCAGGGAGCTACCCACATACCAAAACACACACACAAAAAAAAGTTAAATTATGTATGGTGAACTCAACTAAATTTATGTCAAAAGCATCATGAGAAAAAGTTTCTCACGTGTTACTTACTCCATTTGTAATTACTAATTTATTTTAATATTCTTATTAAGAAATAATTTGTTAAATTAATAATCATTTTTGTTTTTATTTCGAGATTGGAATAATTGTAACAAAGAGTAAAAGAGCTGAAAAACTGACAGAACTATCAGGTATGCATACAATTACCTTTATAGGACTCAAGGACTTGACTTCGTTGACAGTATCTTGTAATCCTGTTCATAAGGTTGTCTAGTAAGTAAAATGAAGCCTTCCTGTATGCTCTCTAGGTAAAACACCAAATAAACCCTCCATTAAACTCTCAGTATCTAAGATGAACTGTTTTAAGTTGTTTCTGCACAGTGGTGAATAATATTACAAAGAAAGCAAATGTGTTTATTTAAGATTTATGCATTCTCATCTTGAAAGTATTAACATAAAATTATCATTCAGAAAATCCACTTAATCTTAAAATTAATTTTTAAAAAGTTAAACCTATAATTTAAAGAGCAAAGAATATATAAAAGTGAATTGTAGTTATTGTTAATAATCCAAAATTTCTGTTTACATAGCATGCCTAATGAATTTTATTCTCTTAAAAGATAATGGCAGGTTTTAATTTGCATTAGTACATGTGTTGTTACATATTTACATCACTAATTCTATTTTATTTTTTGTGAAATACATTACCCCTTAAATGTCATTTTCAACCTTTCATCATTACCAGTGCACACGAAGGAAATGACATACTTCCATCTTTATTGGAAGTATTGACATACTTCCATATTTTTTCACTATGGCAATAAAGAGCAAAATGTTTGTTAGCCTGGAGTGATCCAAGAAACTCAGTTATGAGTAACCAAAAAAATCTCAAACTAGCTTAGGCACAAAAGGGAAATTATTGGCTTATGTTCAGAGGTGGGCTGATTTCATAGGTAGTTGTTCCCAGGGTCCTAGCTCTGTCTAGCTTTATTGTCTGATAGCTTTTCTGTGAGGTGAAAAGATGTCTGTTAAAAGTAAAAGTCTACATAACCTTTGTAGTCTTTTGCTTTAGCACAAGTCCCAGAGATGACTCTTACTGACTCTGTTTATGATCTGCCCATCCATGAGCAGTCATAGTGGCCACGGGAATGAAGTAGTTTGTTGGTAGGCCTGGATTATATACCTCTTCCTGGAGCAGGGTGGAAGCAGGGTAAGCTTCACCTGAACCACATATGGTCTAAGCTGTATTATTATACAGTGGAGAGTGGATGGTTCCCCCAAGGGAAGGTTGAAGGGCCAATCCTCCTGCTGCCTCACACCATATTAATAATAGTTTTCTATGGGTGCCAGGGAAGTCATATGTATAGAGGTAAAAAAACTGGAGATTCTGATAGGCCTCTTGAAGGCACCCTCTTTCCCTCTGATCAGAATCACTGCTATAAACTACACTGACAGTAATGTAATATGCTCCTCACCATCCATACTTGGCAACACAGTGGAAGATGAAGAAAATAACTGTGTGGTAGAAAGAGAAGTGGATTGAGAGCTAGGAGATCTAGGTTTGAGTGCTGGTCCTGCCATTGGGTAGGCATTTGTCTTTGGGCAAGTCATTTAACTTGTTAGAATATTATTTCCTGCTTATGAAATGAGGGATTTGGATTTAGTGAGGTACTTTTCATTTCTAAAACCATATGATTCCAAGAATAAATACTTGCAGTAAATATTAAATATGGCATCTGGTTAATATTTTAAAATTTATTCAGATAAATAAGAACACCAAGAAATTTCAAGTAGATGAATGGACAAAAAAGACAAATAATGTCATGCTAGAATAAAAAGAGAAAGTAAATAACTATTAAAAAAGAAAGGTTAGCCAAACAAGTAGTCAGAAACAAACCACTCAACATTTTATTATTTTATGTGTTTTAAATTAGGAAAATGAAGTTTCAAAAACAATGCATTGCTTGCTGAACCATGGAAAAACTGGTACTTAGTGTGCTGGTAGTCTGGTAAATTAGTTTAACATTTTTGGGGAAAAGAGCCATAAAAATTGGAATTATACTTAGGAAATGTTATGAAAGAAGAAAATATCTCACTTTACAAATATACTCTGCAACAGTAAGTGTATTAGTGACAAATTGGGAGTAACTTAAATGTTCAACAGTGTGTAAGTAGTTTGATGAATTATACTATATGATACAATCAATTCAATGATGTTTTGATTATTGTTAATTAACATGAAAACAGAGTTGAAGTAAGATAAAATGTCCAAAGAATACTGTATTTTGTTGAAACTTGGATTCCATCATTTGTGAGATACCTTTAGTTTATGAGCCATCAAGAAGAAACACACTCTAGCAGTTAAACTTTGACTGATACATGAGTTGTCCTCACCAGCTTCTTGGTGATTTAACGTGTTTGTTGACTATTCTAAAGAACCTGGTGGCAGTTTCTCTTCTGTTCATTTGTACTGCATGGCAGGAGATGGATAGATAACCTTTTCAGATGGTATTTGTTTAACAAGATACCATAGCTTTGTCTTTTTGTGGAAATCCTCCTTTCTTAGGTCTTATAAAACTCTTGTGTTTTTCCCTTGAAGAAAAATATGGAATTGCAGGCATTCTCCTGTCAATGAATTTTTTGCTTCACTAATAACAAATCTACATCTCACTGCTCTGTTTCATGCCTTTCCACATAAAGATTTAACCTTTTATATTAATAACCTTTCTAAAAACACTTTCAGTCAAATTTAAAATAGCACAATGTATATAATGCAGTTGAAGCATCAACATTAACAGTCATTCATAGGTTCACCCATGAGTGGTCAATGACAGCTGTGTCACAAATGCTGCCTGGCTGCCAGTGAGGGTCAGAGATGTTAAACTATAAAAAATATGTAAGTCTTTAAAATGATGGAAAAGGGAAATATTAAAAGTAAGTGTTTAAAATGTGTACTAATAGATAAAAAGATTATTTGTAAAGCAGGTCCTCAAATAATGTCGAATTCAATGGCATTTCAGTATAATGATGAGATACTGTAGGAACTTAACTCTTGTTTATATCAATTAGCCTGTGGTAAAATTGGTCCTGCTCTACATCAAAGTTGCAGGACCTATCGATAATATTAAGTGAGGACTTACTGTATTCTGTTTTTTAGTATGAAGTGAGACATTTTATAGTAAACATCTCTGATAAAAGTACAAGTTGCTAAAAATGTAAATTGAAGGGATTCTGTTCTTTAACACAGATACATAAATTTTGGGAAAGAGGGTTCCCTGGTGGTGTAGTGGCTAGGCCTCGGCGCTCTCACTGCCGCGGCCTGGGTTCAATCCGCGTTCAAGGAACCAACCAAAAAAAAAAAAAACTATAAAAAAAGTTTTTGGGAAAGACATATCCATAATGTATATATAAAATTTTATTAAAAGTAAATTGTTCCATTTCTATTTTAGGAAACCCTAGGAAACATATAACATCTTTGAAGAAAGCTGTAGATATGACTTGCCATGGAGAGCCATCTCTTTATAACTCCTTAAGCATGGCTATGCAAACTCTAAAGTTAGTGATTTATTATTTATAATTGGTTTTAAAGTTTTTTGAAAGAGTTAAGTTAAAATGATATGTTAATATGCATCTCTGTAAACCCAGCTATAATGAAATCATTATTAAGAGAAATATATAATGTCATTTAGGATGTTTAGTGTGGTGTTAGTAATTTTTATTTTACATTTTAATTGGTGAAGTATACCCTTAAAGGTTTTAGAAAAATATAATTAAAACTGTAGCAATATTAGTAGTACAGAAGAACTATGTTGATGCAAAAGTATTTCATTGAAAATTAATTGTATGTAGAATTTAATATGCTATAATAATTGTGGGTTTGTTGTACATTTATTGACTTTTATTAGCTTACTTTGTAATCTGTAAATTAATAGCACTCTTTTCCAACAAGTTCAACTATGTGAAATATAACTAAAACCCAAAAGAAGTATTCAACATAGATAAAGCTCATATATTTTTTCCCTGGCTAGTCTGTCCTGACTCAGATTTTTATATCTTAATATAATAGATATTTTTCTAGTTTTGAAGTAGATGAGAGGGAGGTAATATATGTAATAAAGGTAGGCACAATAGCAGCATCCACAAATGAAAGCTGAGAACTTAACAATGAAGTTATAAGCAGGAAAGTTATAAATAACTGATAAAATTGCTCCTAAAAGCAAAGAAATTTCTATTTAGTATAGATAAAAACAGCTTATCAGGGAGTTCCCTGATGGCGTAGTGGCTTAAGGCTTTGGCGTTGGCGCTGTCAGCGCTGCAGCCTGGGTTCGATTCCCAGTCAGGGAGCTACCCACATACCAAAAAGCAAAAAAAAAAAAAAAAACACAGCTTATCATATCTTAAAATCCCATAAGCCATCATTTAATTAAATGGTACACAAAATTAATGTTTATGATTAATTATGATTTTGAATCACCATGAGGTTAAATTATAGCCTTTAAAAAAGAAATACGTTACTATTGTATTGTCATACTTTCCAATGTACAGTATAGACTTTGTATGAAACAAATCTAGTAGACTAAGCTTCATGTTGTCAGGAACCTTGCCAGTGTGGTTTATCACTCTATCTCCAGAACTTAAGAGTATTTAATAAATGAGTGACTGAATTTTTTAAAGTGTGTAGATAATTTTAGAAAAATTTACTTTAAGGTGTTTAGAATACTCACAATCCATTCCTTTGCAACGTTGAAACAAATTCTAGTTTAAATAAATAAATAAACCATGTTTGCTGTTCTTTTGGGTAGTTTTCATTAGCCTAATTTGTTATATTTAATTGGAGTATATTTTGTCTTTCTTTAGACACATGCCTGGACATACAAGTAGAGAAGTCCTAATCATCTTTAGTAGCCTCACAACTTGCGATCCATCTAATATCTACGATCTAATCAAGGTAGCACCCATAGTTTTATAATCAATAGCACAGTTACAACTCTAAAAAAAATTTTGCCATGAATTTATTACTAGTTTTCAGAGCATTTATTTTTCAAACACATTAATTGTTCAGTGCTTTTTTTTTTCCTTGCCCCAAAACTATCCATTTACTTGGATTTTACGAAGACCCTAAAGGCAGCTAAAATTAGAGTGTCTGTTATTGGATTGTCTGCAGAGGTTCGGGTTTGCACTGTACTTGCTCGTGAAACTGGTGGTATGTATCTAGAATCTTCGATATTTACTTACAATTACTATGAAAGCAGTAACAATTTATTAATTAGATTAACATATTATAATCTGTTTTTAAGCTATTAAACTTAAATTAGTTCATATGCTGAAGTCCAAAATAAGGATAGTGATCTTAAATATATCATTGATTCTACAAGATATCGTCTTAAAATGCAAGGAATTTTCATTACTTATATCAGGGTTCAGAGGAGGCATTATAACTCTTGAAAACCTAGAAATTTCACTATATGTATTACTTTGTAAAGATCTTATAAGTTGGTTTTAATTAATTTGTAATTTTAGTTATTCATGGAGAAGTTAAATATGTTAAATAAGATTTTTGAAAAACAATTTAACTTAAATATTTATTTTGAAAAATGTACATTTTCAAATAGTAAAACTTTTACAGAATTGCATAGAAATTCTAATGCATTCTTATTTGTAGAAAGTTTATTTTATTTTATTTTATTTTTCATCTTATTAGGCACTTACCATGTTATTTTGGATGAAAGCCATTACAAAGAATTGCTAACCCATCATGTTAGTCCTCCTCCTGCTAGCTCAAGTTCTGAGTGCTCACTTATTCGTATGGGTAAGTATTTATTTTGTGTTATTTTAATATATGTGCTGCCGAAGCGAGCACTAATTTGTGTTATTTTAAAATAGACTTTTCAAAAATATATTTTGGCTCAGACAACACTTTCTATTTTCATTTGCTCAAGTATGTTAGCATTTAAGACTTTTTTAATTTAAATATTTTATGATTAGAGAAAATTATTCCCTTAAAGCAATTTTGGAAAATTATTATTTTTTTTTCTTTTTTTTTTTTTTTTTTTTTTTTTGCTTTTTGGTATGTGGGTAGCTCCCTGACTGGGAATCGAACCCAGGCCACAGCGCTGACAGCACCAACGCCAAAGCCTTAAGCCACTACACCATCAGGGAACTCCCCCAATTTTGGAAAATTAGAGAAGAAAAAAAATTAAATCTATTTGTAGTCGTATCACTCAGAGAACCCTACTGGCTTTCTTTTATTTTTAAGGCTGGAAAGGTATAAAGATACTGAATTTACAGAAAAATTTTTGTTGTATTAGGAAATTTTAAAAATGAGCTATAAAATCCTCTACTATTTGATCAAAGGTGTGTAATACAACTGCAAAGACAGAAGGTTGTAGGGAGTACATCAGGTTGCTCAAGGTGATAATTTTGGAAAGAGGGAGAATGATGGGTTTTGCATCATTTAAAATTTTTTTTCCTTTATTTTCCAAAAGTTTTATAAATAACGCCTATTACATTTATAATTGAAAAAGATATAACTGTTTAAATATAAAAATAATTTTCTTGTTTAATATTGTCAGTGAAATGGAATGCTTTTCTGCCTTTTTTGGGTCATTTATAGCCCTGGTCACCCTCTTTTTCGTATTTCCTTGTCTGTGAAATTATGTTAGTGTCTGTCTTGTGTGTTGCCAGGATTGAGTTAATACAAATGAAGCATTTAGAATAATGACATAAGCATTTATTACTCTTTGTTGTTGTTGTTCCCTGGGCGGGGATTGAACCTAGGCCCAGCCACCGTACCACCAGGGAACCCCTTACGTTTTAAATATTATGCTGGCGAATCCTTTTTGATTTACTGATATATGTTCTTAGCCCATTTTAAAGTCGTTATTTAAACTTACAATAATTTATTCTTCAGATCGATTTGTGAAGAGCCATTTAGGAGTATCAGCCCATTTTTTGTCCCCTGATGTAACTTTTTTTTCAGTGGGTCATTTACCTTTGATTTGGTTTGATATGTAGATAGACTTACAATTTTAGGTAATGAAATCTCTCTTTGTTTATGTTCTTGGACTTGTCTTCAAATTTAAATATATATATGAAAAACGAATTACCTGAATTTAAACATATATGTACTCTATTTTTATATAAAGTGAAAGTTGAATATGTGATAGACTTCTTCGTTGTGCCAGGAGTTACTTAAAGTTACCAATATTTTCTTTTTAAAAAGCAGTATGTGTTCATTGTTATTAAAAAATATAGCTATGAACTTTGAAATTTGAAGCCATCTGTATAAATAGACTTTTCCATTTCCTCTACTTTTAATTTTTCTTGTAACTTGCAATTTCAGTCAGTTTGGCCATAAACATATCAAAAAGGCAGGAAAGAGAGCTTTTATACAACTTTATGGGCTTTGTGGTGGGAACATTTTTAGGTTCCTAGCCCTAGAAATTGGTTACTTTGCTTAGAAGAAGAAAGTAACACCTTTTCTTCCATGAAGGATTTCCTCAGCATACCATCGCTTCTCTGTCTGATCAAGGTGCAAAACCCTCTTTCAGCATGGCGTAAGTAAAAACCTTGAAACTGTCAGTAATGATGTCTTTACATTTTTAATTCCCTCTGTAAGTTTTAAACTAAGAAGATGGGTTTGAAATGTAATGGCTTTTGTAAAGGTTACCTTCTGTAGAGCTGTAGAAAGGAGTGAGGACTATCTCTGTATACTCCTATGTAGTAATCTTTAGGATATAATAAGTAAAACAAAGGTGAGAAAAGTGTGTCACATGCTACCAGTCACCTAAGAAGAAAGTGGAGATGGAAGTAAAAAGTGAAAACTAAAAAAATCTTTCCTAGGCAGTGTGTGGAGAAAGGGAAAGGGATAGACCCTAGAGTTTTCTGAATATACCTTGTTTTAACTTTGTACCTTTACATTTTACATAATTATAAAGTGAAATTAAATTTAAAAAAGTAATTCTTAAAAATCACAAGACTGCTGTCTCCAGTTATAAAGGTGTATTAGGGACTGGATTTATCCTTCTGCCAGAAAACCAGTCGAAATATATAAAATAACAATTTTTGGACATTGGACAACAGGCAGTACAGATAATAATCCCTGAAACAAGGGAAACAATTGAGGTGGGCCCTATGATTGCAGCTTACTACCTTAGAATTTCTAGGTTGCAGTGCAAGGAAGGAAAACCCACCCAGAGCCTGTAGGCTCTTGCTTAGTTGAAGAAACAAGAGTTCAGCGTTTGGGGAGGCAGAAATGGCTATTATTTTGCAGGGGAGAGTACTAGAGACTAAAGAGCTACAAACAGAGCTATTGAGATATGCAGAGACTACCCCATGAGTCATTAGGGGGCCAGGGAAAGAACCAGCAGACAAGAGCAGACAATCCCTAGAGCTCATACAGGGCACAAAATAAAATAGTTCATGTTCTCATCAGTCAGTTTGTTTTTTTTGTTTGTTTGTTTTGCTTTTTGGTATGTGGGTAGCTCCCTGATTGGGAGTTGAACCCAGGCCACAGCGCTGACAGCGCCAGCGCCGAAGCCTTAAGCCACTACACCATCAGGGAACTCCACATCAGTCAGTTTGGAAAGCCCTATTAACATATCAGACAGAGTCCAATCGAATAGAGTAATGGAACCAAATTAACCCTGGACTAACAGCTGCTCTGGACAGCCTAACAAACTTAAAAGCAAGTCTTGAACAGATCAAACTACTTCCAAGTTACTTAAGTATATTCTAGAAAAAGCTGCAGCCTATTTAAGGGAATACCAAAAAATCCAGCACGAGGGGCTTCCCTAATGGTCTGATGGCTAGGTTTCAGTGCTCTCACTGCCACGGCCTGGGCTCGATTCCCAGTCAGGGAACCCCCACCTCCCCCACCCCCAAAAAAATCCAGTACCCAAAACAAAGCAAAATACACAACATCTGGCAGCTAGTCAGAAATTACCAGGCATGCAAAGAAGTCAGAAAATAGCCATAACAAGAAGAAAAATCATAGAACAGAAACATATCCAGAAATAACACAGTTGGTAGAATTAGTAGACAAGATATTAAAACAGCTATTATTTTTATACTCCATATGTTCAGGAAAATAAAGGAGAACATGAACGTGGTAAGACATACGGAAGATAGAAAAAAAGACCCAAATCAAATTTCCAGAGATGAGGAGGAATACAGTGTCTGAGATGAAAAATTAACAGCAGATTAGTCATTGAGGAAGAAAAGATTGGTGAATTCAAAGACATTAATGGAAGCTCTTCAAAATAAAAATGAGGAGAGGAAAAAAAAATGAACTTAAGTGAGCTATGAAACAATTTTAAGTTTTTAAAATCAAGTTAGCATACTTTTTTTTTTCTCTAACTGTTCATATTTTTATATGTCACATTTTTTAAAGTAATGTTTTTTCCCACAGGCATTTGGATAGCAATACTGAGCCAGGGCTTACATTAGGAGGCTATTTCTGCCCACAGTGTCGGGCAAAGTACTGTGAGCTTCCTGTTGAATGTAAAATCTGTGGTAAGAAACCAACTGTTTATTATTCAGTAAAGTAATCTTGAATAATTTCTTACCTATATTGCTAGCAAAATAAATATAAATATTAAGCTCTGCCTATGTTTCTGGATTTAATGTGAGAAGAGAAATAGATGACTTTTTTTTCATTGAGTGCCAGTACTCCATTTCTAAGAATAGACAAGGCATCTAGAAGAATTTCTTGATTCTCTTCTGAAAAAAAGTGTGTTCTTAAAGCAGTGCAGCAGATCTAGTGGACATTTTTGTGGCTCTTAACTTCATAAAATAAATATATGAAAGGAGAATGAAGAATTAATATGATTGCAGAATTTTATTTTATTTGTGTGTAAGCAATTTGGCAAATAGAAGTCACATACTTAGTGACAGAACTAAGACTCTATCCTGGAATCTCATTTTATGGCCACAGATAAACTGAAGAAATTAATACCTGCATCCTAAATAAAACTAGAAACAAACTTGAAACTATTTAGCCCAAGTTCTATCATTTGACGTTTCAGCCATTGTCCTTAATGGGGTTTGGGCTACTAAATATGTCTCTTGCTTTTTGTGTTAGGTCTTACTCTAGTGTCTGCTCCCCATTTGGCACGGTCTTACCATCATTTATTTCCTTTGGATGCATTTCAAGAAACTCCCCTAGAAGAACATAATGGAGAAAGGTATATACATTTTGATTTATTAATATCTGTTATAAGTGGTAATGGTTGAATAATTGTTACTGCATTAAAAAAGTTATATGAACTTGAGCAAGATTACTTTTAATATAGAAAATGAGATGTAGAATGTCTTGGTTATGACTGAAATAGCTTATTGTTAACCTGATCTGATCTGTATCTCCAGAAATCTATTTTTTTTCCTAAACCCACCTATGTATAGTAAGAGTGGTGGTATACTAGTAAATCAGCTCTCCAAAAAGAAAAAAGAAGAAAGCCCTGACTTTTAGCATTGGTTGACTTCCATGGTATAAAACTAGAGGATTTATTCAGAAGGTCTAATACCAGAATAATATGACAAATAAACAAAAGATCAAATGAAGAGTAGAAGAGAAATAGTTCAAGGATATTTTCTACTGTTAAAGAACAACTTTCAAGATTGAAAGGAATGCAGAACCACACTAAAGTATATCATTGTGAAATATCAGACTATGCAACAAAATAACCATAAACATTTTTGGAGAGGGAAAATTACTTGTAGGTAACTATCGAACAGTTAAAAGTTTTTAAAGTGTTTGCTTTGGGGAACGAGAAATAAAGTGGGGGTGGGTAGGCAGAGAACTACATTTTTTGGTAATAAGTTTTGAGAACTTTCAGCTGTTTAAACCATTTCTTAATGGCATCCATTATATGCAGTAAGTTAACTTCTCTCTTGTCCATCTAGAATTATACTAGCTGTCTGTTATCTTTGGCAGAGTTGAAAAATAGTCACTCAAATTATTTTCTGTAGGCTTTAATTCCTTCTCAGAATCCCAATTGAGAGAGCATGTTCATATTTAACCTTGAGAAAAATAAAACTAAATTATTTTTAAAGATTTTGAGCCAACTCTTAGATGCCCTTGAGATATACTGTGGAATGTTCTTAAATTACTGGTATTCTTAATTGTTTCTCCTAAAAGTCATGTAAAGTAATTGTAAATAAAATTATGTATTAAATAAAGAATTTTGTTACTGAGATTTTTGCAGAACTGCTTTAATGAGTGAATTCTAAGTAAAATGATTCTTAAACTTTTTCAGATTTTGTTATGGATGTCAGGGGGCATTGAAAGACCAACATGTAAGTTTGTGTGCTTTCTAAATATTAAGTATTGTACAAGAAATATTAAGGAAATAGTATTATAAGTTTTCAGTAGATTATTGGAGACCAGGCTCATATCAGGTTTTTCCTTAGAAGTGTAGTAACAGTGGGTGGAGATAAAATGGGAGTACAGTAATTTGAACACTTGTTTTGTAATTCTGCATTCTAATTTTCCTGCAAAGATACAGTAGTACTTTAAACTGTCTTCAGTTTGCAAACTGAACTGCATTTGGTTTGGAAGTGGTAAAAGTTCTTTCTCCATATTGTACTTTTGGCTCTGTTATAACCCATTTTGAAATTACCATTTAAAGTGGCCACAGACCAAAAGGTATGCCCCCATTTTGCCAATGAGGAAATACTTTTAAAATTTTTGAAGGGGACTGATTTGAATATATAAACTGATATAAAGACACAAGATCACTATCTAGTTTTAATATTTTATTAACTTATTTACATGTCCATATTTAAAACTATACTATATAAACTATATCAAAAAGTAGTTGAAAGGATTGCTTGTTTATTCTCTCACATGTCATAAAACAGTTTTAAATATTATGTGCCTCTTTGATAGCAGTAGCTTCATCCTCATTAGAACCACTTTTTTAATTATTTGACACATCATCTTTACTTCTGTGCTGTTTGAGATTTAATGATTTTTGAATCCATGTATAATGCTGCCCTGGAAATTTTACCCCAGGCACAGTATCCATCCATATGCTAATTAATACTAATAGAAAAATGAGTTTTTTCTTTTTGTCTTTTATGTGTCGTTGGCCATATTCTTTCATTATTTCATTAAAAGGGAAGTACAACTTTTGCAATTATGAGATCATTCCTTAGGAATCATTAAGTCTGTATTACATTTCTCTTTTTAATTGAATCAGTCAAATGACCTCTCTAAGCATTCAGAACTAGCCCTAATTTCAAATATATAGTTCCCCAAATATATAGTTACTTAAAATGAAGTAATTGAGAGTGTCCTGTAATACAAGAGACCTTTAGGAACTCCAAAACAAAATTTTGGAGTTATAACTAATGAATTTCTAAGGAATACTTTTTTTGGAAAAAAATAATTCACCTTAGATTTGTGAATATATATTACTTTGGAAGAAATAAAGTAGGTAGGTGGGTGGGGAAAAATTGATTGGGATATAAAAAAGTAAAGCAACTTGCGTGTCTTCGCTATGTTCTGCTTAATTTTTGGACACTACTTTTTTTTTTAAACTACTTTTTAAGTTTACTTTTCTTCTCTTTTTGCAGGTCTATGTTTGCACTGTGTGCCAAAATGTTTTCTGTGTGGACTGTGATGT
Organism: Lyroderma lyra; assembly: GCA_004026885.1. Lineage (NCBI taxonomy): Eukaryota > Metazoa > Chordata > Mammalia > Chiroptera > Megadermatidae > Lyroderma > Lyroderma lyra. Next base: position 772,996 of record PVJL010000018.1, read on the forward strand.
TTTTGTTCATGATTCTCTCCACTGTTGTCCTGGCTGTATTCATAACATTCCAACTACTTCAGGTATTTGATTCCAGCATATAGTACATACTGTATGTGTTAAAAAGAAATTTGCAACTGTAAATGAAATGATTCTTAGAAGAAGCTCCAATTAAAACATGCAAAATAGTTCAAGATGAAAAACTTTTTGCTAAGAAAATTGTATTTTATGAAATTTTAAAATCTATGTCTGTTAAAGAAATACATGAAATTCAATAGTATTTCTTTCAGTTAATTTTGTTTTTTGTTAGTTTGAGTTATAATGTTTTTAAAGTCATTATACATTATTATATTTAAGTTACTTATAATGATTAAATTCATGTGATAATTTCATTGTTTTATAATTAAAGTAAATACAGAATTTTAGTGATTTATTTTTATTTTTAGTGTAAAAAGGAAATTAAGCTAAGTATAAATTCATTGTAGGATGAAAATTAATCAATAGTTATGAAATTAATACATACAAAATTACATACTGCTATACCCACCCATGGGATCTTTTTTGTCTTAACTAAACAATCAGGATATAATTTTACAATTCATCTGAAATTATTTGTGACTGTGACTGACAAGGGTCTTTTTAGGCTTAGAAAATCAAACTCACAAGGTTACCATGGTCCACATGGTATCAGTTTACTCAAAAGGATATTAAACAGGAACAGCAGACTGCCAGTAGAGCAGCACCGGGCATTCCCATTAGCAGTGCAAATCCTTGTGGCAGTTCTACCAGCACATTTTAGGTGCACGATGATGAGACCCTCCATAGGCCTCAAGGAGCCAAGATCTCTTATAACAAACAATTCCATAAACACAACTTCGAGGTCCCCCCTAAGGGACATGTCAGTTTCAAGAGTCACTACACTCAGGAAACCTGAAGTATGAGGTTTCCTTCAGATTATTTATAGTGCATCCAGTCCAGATACAATTTAGTAATCAGGAGTCACTTTTACCATAAGCAAAGTTGCCTAAAAAAGTAGTTGACATTCCTACTTTTATCAGTTACCATGATAACAGAGCTAGAAAGCTTAACTGAAGGTGAGATTCACATGTGGCTAAGGAAGAGGTTTTGTTAGTCTTTTCACTCTCATATGCTAAACCTATTGCTTTAAAGCTTTCTCTGTAATAACTGGTAAAGTATTTTACTTAATAGAGTATATTTAATACCACTATTTTGGTTGTTTGATATCTGGGACTGGTTTTTCTTATAGTTTAAAGCTAATGGGAGTTGTGGTGTCTATCCCTGTTAGCCTCACACAGGTTCATACCCAGGGACTATTTAATTTAATCATTTCCCAACTTTCCCACTCTAAGTCATCAAAAAAACTTAGATGAGAAAGTATGATGAGGTCTGTTTCAGGTTCAATGCAGTTATACCATTATAGGCAGAATTCTTCAGGGTTTATCCTCTTGAGGGTGAATCAGGTTTCAACAGCAAATGTGTGTTTATTTTAAATCTACAAACTTTTGTAATACTAGATTGAGTTTCACCATGATATTCATGATTTTATAAATAATAATTCTTAGCAAAGTACATACATTATCAGAAAGACAATATAATCCCACCCTGGAGAATCTATTCAATAAATCTTGGATAGAGCCCAGTAATAGCATTTTTAACAGCATGTGCACATGCACACACACCCAAAACATAATGTGACCAGAGTAACAGATTTTTCTCCCAGGAGTCATACATTTTGAAACTAGACCCAAGTGATTCTTTATGTGGAAACAGATTTCAGCTCTTGGTAATCAGGTAACTGCCATCTTCTTCCTTCTGCTCTGTCAACAGAGATATCAGTGGCTTATAGGAGATGCTTTTGACATGATCAGAGTAGTCTATCTCCCCCTGTCTGATTTAGAAGAAAGCCCATGAGTGGTCACCCCTTAAAAATTTACTAGAAATGTATTAGAGACACTCTCACTATGGTACATAAAAGGACTATTTGGTGCCTGATTTTGGCTGCTTATCTCTTTCTATAGTTTTGGGTTTCATCTGTATACTTGATAAGGTTAGGGTGAATATTTTAGTTAGGCTTAAGGAGGAATTTCTTTTTTCACAATTATAAAGAAAATCCTGGCTTATTTAAGATTACAGGAATAGAAATGGTGATCTCAGACTCTAGTTCTGGCCTTTAATTTCCTTCTTGGAATTCCACAGTATACTACAATAGTGGAGGAAACTGTTTAATATTAGAGATCTTTCTTAATATCTTTCTGCATTTTGCTCTTTGATTAATTAGAAAACTTAATACTTAAAGTTCATTATGAAAATTAGATTTATTTTAAATACTTTTAAGTACATACATTTTAATTCATCTTCTTTTTTATTTGGCCTGACAATCTTAACTTTTAACTGAAGCACTTAGTTCTTTTATATTTAATGTGCCTGCTGATATATTTGGGTTTAAATCTATCATCTCACTTTATGCTGTTTGTTTCAACTATTCCATCGTTATTTTTTTCTCTTCTTTCTTGCCTTTTTTTAGATTGTTTTCTACTATTCTTTGTTTTTCCTCAACTAGTTTGAAAATTATATACTCTATTTTTATTCTTTTAGTGGTTACCCTAGAAATTATAATACACGTACTTTCTTAATTTGGGTCCTCTACAAAGCAGAACCTGAGGCAAAGATGAAAGTATCATTCTCTTATTTGGGACAGGCAGATCCAGGGAAGTGAGGGTAGGGAAGAAAAGGGAAAGTGAGACAAGGAAAAAATTGATGCAGTGTGTTACCACAGTGGCTAGGCTTGGTGACAAGCTGTGAAGACTCGTAGGTGTCTCCCAGCAAGTGTTCACTTTGAGTGTGGGACTTCTCCAGAAGGTGTTTAAGGAGAAACTGCCCCTCTGAGCAGTCCATTGAAGGGAGGAAGGGAGGGGTAATGTAGTTTCCTAACCTCTTCCATTTCCCATTTTTCAGTTGTAAGGTTTGCCACATAAGGTTGTGTCATCTGGTCCTTTGGTAACCGTTTAGGAAGCCAGCTCTCATGCTCAGTGGTATGACATTGCGGCCATCTTTGGAAGGCCGATGGGCATCTCAGATTAGATAGGCTGTACTTCAGTTTGGATTCTAGCCAGCTTAGGAAGCTGGGCAAAATCAGCAGCAGTGTGGAATAGGAGGCAAGCAACACCTTGGGAAGAATAGCAGCCAAGGGAATCTGAGGAGGCAATAGGAGTTTGTGTCCAGCACTCATTCATAATGTCAAAATCTAAAGTTACAGATTTTTATCTCCCACAGATCATGCAATTAACCTCATTTATCTGCTTTCTCACTTATATGTTATTATTGTTGTATATTTAACTCTTTTTTCGTTTCACAAGACATTAATACTTGTTTTAGTTAGTCAGTGTTTATTTAGATTTATTCATGTATTTACCACTTTTGTGGCTCTTCGTTTCTTCTTACAGCTCAGATCTATTTAAGATTATTTTCCTTCACCTAAGCTACATCCTTCAGAATACACTAGTGTTCAAGGTATGTACTATGCTACCTATTATGTGAAGAAGAAGGAAAAATAAGAATATATATTTGTATTAATGAAAAGAAATACTGGAAAATAGAGAAAATCAGAGAAACCAAAAGTTGGTTCAACAAAATTGACAAATCTAGCTAGATTGACCAAGAAGGGAAAAAAAAAAGAGAGTGAACGCAAGTTACTTAAGATCAGGAATGAAAGAGGAAACATCAGTGTGGACCTTACAAAAACAAAGGTTTTAAGGGAATACTACAATAATTGAATGTTAATAAGTATAATGAAATGTTCTAGAATTGATTGTGGTGACAATTCTTCAACTCTGTGAACATACTAAAAACCATTGAATTGTGCACTTTAAATGTAAGTTGTATGATATGTGAAGTATATGAGGGGTGTCCAGGAAAAATCCAGCCATAGATGCCTCTTTTTCATATTACATGGCTAGACACTTTCTGGACAGCTCTCATCGCTCAAAAAGCTATCTTTTAAAAAATGAAACACTGGGGGATATAGAAGAGTAGATGAACTCATGGATGAGAGTGAAAATTATTTTTTAATATTTTTATGTAGTTTAAATTTTTGAGCCATGTAAAAAAATTAAATATTCAAAACTAATAAAATTTATGGAATCCTGGAAAGTTGTGGTGAAGCAATTGAAAATAAAGTAGCTAATTTTAGTTGAGGGCCTGAATAATAAACACAAAAGCAATCATGGTTGTCAAATAAGGTAAGTATGGAGCTGGAGGTTGGAGGGGAGCTGTAATAAAATTTCTTTTTCATTTATTTGGGTCATGGTTCGGACAAAACATTTTTCACCTACATGTGTTAATAAGTGCACTGTTTCTATTTTGTTGTGACCCTTTTTGCCTTTGAGAATAACTATGTGTACAAGGTGAAGATGGCAGTACTACTTGGAGGCTTAGTATATGCAGACTTGGGGAAAGATCCTGGGACTGAAAATCTTTCTCCATAAGTGGAGGATGTACCAGGCACGTCTTGGGCAATGTAAGACAAAATGGTACTGCCGCTTGGAAGGTGCCAAAGAATTACTTAGAACAAGGCACTCCCCAGGAGTAGTGAATGACTAGTCCCAGTTACGGGTAAATGCTTTACATGTTTGACCAGGTCAGGACAATGGCCTATTCCAGGAACCAGCACATAGTGGGAGACGGGAGAAGTACTGGTTTATGTCAGAATGAGCATCAGTTACGATCAGTCTCCAAGTGGGGTTAGTGGGAAGCAAGCTCCCTCTTTAGGGCCACCTCGTGGTTCAGGGAGCCCTCATGTCTTGTAACAGTCTCCTCTACAAGGCCGAAGAAAAGTATTTAGCTTAAAAGCATGTACGCCCTCTATTTAAGGACCAACTATAACCCACTGTAAACCTTAATGCATGGTATAATAAAAACATTAGCATATGTCAAAACAGTGAGGGGACAGCAGGACTTCTGCTGCTCAGAACGACTGTAAGAAAGAACCACCACAAACATTTTGTAAGATTTCTCAATACTTTTTAACTTCCTCATGTTCTCGGTCATCTATGTTTGGCTGTCTGTATCAGTCTCTCATGATTGGCAAGTTCATAACATGAAATGATTTTGTGAGCAGTGAAAAAGAGTGCTATATACGGCCAGTCCTCAGAAAGTGGGGTGGTAGAATTCCAAGGCCTTTAGTGGGTGGCAGAGTTGAGGAGAAAGGGTAAGAAGTTTGAGTCCGTGAGGCTTATAGTAAGGAAAAGGGCATTGGAGATGGTCACACTCTGGGAAGCACCCCTCGGAGAGTCCTAATACCCTTTTGGGTCCTGTTCTTTAAGAATAGAAGATCCATTATTTTCTTTCCATGTTCTCTAATTCTATTCTGGGAAGCCTAGTACTGGGTGGACTGGGAGCTCTGATGGGATCCTTGTGTGTATTTGTTACCTAGTCAAAGAAAAAGATTTTTAAAATTTTTATTAAATTTATTGGGGTGACACTGGCTAATAAGATTATATAAATTTCAAATGTACAATTCTATAATATATCATCTATATATTGTATGTATATTCACCATCCAAAGTCGCTGTATATTTGACTATCCCTCCCTTGATAAAAGAATTCTACTGAACTTAAGAAATTAACTCAGGTAACTTTACAGAAAACAAATCCCAACATGAAATTCCTTTTTCATTTTTTTAGATTCTCTCTAAACAGTAGATTTGTGTATGTACTTAAATATTTTTAAAAATCAAATTTGTTGAGTTATAATTAATGTACAATAAAATGCTCCCATTTTAAGTGGGCTGTTGGATGTCTTTTGGCAAATGTACACACCCATGCAACGACCTCCACAATCGAGAACATTTTCATCACACCCAAACTCCTTTTTTGATCAGTACTCCCCAGGCTTTCTAGCACCAGGTACCTACCACTGATCTGTTTTCTATCACTGTAGATTAGGTTCACCCTAATCTACAAATTGAATCATACAGTACAAACGGCTTCTTTTGCCTTAGCATAATGTTTTTGAGATTCATTGATGTGTGTGTCAATAGTTTGTTCCTTTTTACTGCCTGCTAGTATTCCATTGCATGGGTACTTTATTATTTGTTTATTCCCAGTGGACATTGAGTTGGCCTCTGGTTTTTTGGTTATTATGAATAAAGCTATTAAGAACATTCCTTTCTAAGTCTTTGTGTGTTCATATGTTTTCATTATTCTTGGGTAAAGATAAGACTGGAATTGCTTGGTTGAATAGTACAGTGTATACTTAACTTTATATGAGGGCTGTCCGGAAAAAATCCAGACATAAATGCCTCTATTTTTCATATTACATGGCTGGATACTTTCTAGACAGCCCTCATATGACACTGCCCAGCTGTTTTTCTTCACAGAATTGCACCATTTTACCCTCCCACCAACTGTATGAGGGTTTCATCCTTAGCCAACAGTTGGTATTCTACAATCCAAAAATTAATTTTTAGAACATTTTTACAGTCTTGAGTAGACAATGATTTCTTAGGACATAAAAAGCATGTACCATAATTTAAAACATCTGCTTCAAAAGACACCATTAAAAAAAACAAAAAACAATCCACAGACTGAGAGAATATGTTTGCAATGCAAACATCTAACAAAGGACATAAAGAATTCTTACAATTCACGAGAAGGTAAACAACCTAGTTTTAAAATGGACAAAATATTTGATCACTTTACTGAAGAAAATATATGACTATCCAACAAACCATTAAATTAAAACCACAACAAAATACACACATGTGTCTTAAATGGCTAAAATTTTAAATATTGCTCTGTGTTATGTGTTTTAGTTGAAAAAAGGCATTGAAAACAGTATTATCCTAAAACTCAAAACATTCAATCTCTTCAGAGTAGGTAGTGGACATTTGGGAGTATGTGCTTCTTTGTGTTTGACTATTCTGTATTTTAATTCCCTTCATTCGAGATTTTTTTTGCCCCTTCTTGCCATAAACAGGTTCTGTTTAGATCTTTTTCCTATTAAGGTTATGCAAAAATCTTCAGTGTCACAAGGAGTAAAAGGGAACGAGTTCTTTCAACTGATAAAGTATATCCACTAAAAACAATAAACATAGTGTTAAAACTTTAGAAGAATTTCTACCAAAGTCAAAAATAAGATAGGATATCTATTATCCCTGTTAATAAGTAACATTATTAATATATTAAAATATATAATCAATACAAGACAATAAAATGATTATAAAAGACAAAACTATCATAATATTCAGATAATACAAATACTTAGAAAATTCAGGAGGATTTATAATCATACTAAAAATAGGCCAGAGGGAGTCCTTTATATCATCAATATTTAGAAACTAGGATAATAAAAATACAAATTATAAGGGCAAAAAAATCTACAAGGTGCTAGAATAAATGTAATGTGCATAGGACCGATGCACACAACAACATTATGGATAAAAAGTAAGATTTATTGGCAGGCAGAAGGGTCACCAGTGTGGAGAGGTTCCCCTGACCTCTGGACTTTCTATGAAAAGAATTGCTGACCCAGAAGCAGCTGGATGCACCATGGAGAGTATTTCAAAAGAACATTGTCCTTGTAACATTATACATGTTAATACAGTATTTAAGAGGGGCTAGTGAATACCTGGTCAGCTATTTAACAAGGATTGCTTCTTGGCTGGGTAAATGGCCTTGTTGGACTTAGCCGGAGGAGTTCACATGCCCGTGCTCCTGGTAACAGCTTGAAGGCTTGTTATAATAACTCAGCAATTTGCTCAGATACACTTTCTGAGACACCTGGGCTTGCTTTTCCTTAAAAGCTAGCTAGCCTTTATGGCAACATAACTGTCTTTAAAAGTGCAGACTCTGGCCAGGCTTTCTGGTTAATCTGAACCTGTATGTGTGTTAGTTTCCTCATCTGTAAAATGGAAATGATACTACCTGCTTCATTTGGACTGTTAAAGGAATTAAACAGATATAATCTAAAGTGCTTAGAACTGCCTGACAAGTTGTCATCTCTAAATAAATTTTAGTTGTTATTGGTAATAACTACACAATATTATGGAAATGATTTTAAAACATGTAAACCCAGAAAAATTAAGAAAGTAGGAGGGGATTATTGGCATGTAGAATATTTTAACAAATTTTTGAAAGTTGGAAACTCATGGAATAGTAGTCATTAGTGAAGTAAGCTGAAAGAAACCACAGTGTAAATACACATATAACCTATGGGAGACTGTTGACCCTGCACTGAACCCTGCAGCAGCCTTCTATCTCGTAATGCCAGGGAGGTAGAAGGACAGGAACGATGGGAAGGGCTGAAAAATCAAAGGACTAATTTAAAATCTGTGCACAGGATAGTAGGCTCCCTCTACGCCACAGTCAGATTCTTTATGATAGACAGGTGTTAATTGTAAGGCAAAAAATTAGGTGATTCTTCTCTTAAAAAAAAAAATGAGGGGGAGGGGGTGGGAGAGGAGGGAGGGGGAGCTAAATATATGGTGATGGAGAGAGAAAAAAAATTAAAACAGCACACCCACCCAAAAATAAATAAATAAAAATTTAAAAAATTAATAAACTCTTTCAGCTGACTCAGAGCAGCTAGTATGGGCACTGGCACCCCAGAACAAAGATTCCTTCAAGAATTGGTCATTTTATGCTCAAGGTACATTTTAAGTGAGCTTTCAGCTGCTAGCGCTCTCTTTACTGTAACTTGAAATCATTTGCTGCAGTGTACCTCTGACATTTAGGGCTTCTTCAGGGTAAATCTTGGCTCCCCAATGTGGTCTCCGTAAAGTTAAGGGCTTAGGTTTAAATCACACTCATATAGCTTTTAATTCAATTTTTTACCATAATTTTGACCCATCAGGTTTTAAGTTGCCTAATTCTTAAAAAATTGAAAATCAAGGATCAGCATTCATTTGAAAAAAGCTGGTAGTGTGAAAAATAAATACCGGGGTTAAGTGGCAATAGCCTTGGAGGAAACAAACAGATAATTCAGGAGACAGATGAACTAAACATTCGTATTGATAAAATTAATTTGTTTATCAGGATCCACAAATGGGAGGCCACTCCAGTCGCCCAGGCCTAGTTACAAATCTAAACCTAAGCCAGCCTGCGCTTAGGGAAACACCTGTAGTGGAAACCTAACATAGACCAATCAAAATCCTCCAACTCAGCTTTCGCTAGTTTACCTTCCCCTAGAAAAGAAGACTTTGGCTTTATGAGGAAATACCCGGCCCTCCTAGCCAATCATGCCATTTCCACATTGCCTCTTCTCTGTAAAACTTGCTCTTGCCCTAGATCGCTTGGGAACCGAGCTCCACTGCTGGTGAGGCACTGTACTCCCCCAGTCCATGGGTGGCTGTCTTTTGGATCAAGGACATCAAACACATCATTATTTTAGTTTTGTCATTTGATAGTATCATAGGAGAGTATCGGAAAGATTGCATTGGTTAAAAAAATTGAATGCCATGAAAATAAGGAACAGAACAAGAAGGAACTATGGGAAGTTAAAAGTATAATTGCTAAAGTTAAGAATTACTATTGGAAAGTTGTAAGATAATGGAGAGGAAATCTTCCAGAAAGTAGAGCAAAAGCACTAGGAGAGACTGAGAGAAAAAAAATAAAAGAATTTAGGTAATCAATTAATTCCCCATCTAAATAATGAGAATATTAGAAAGAGTGAAACAAGAATAACAGATGGTAGGAAATTATCAAAGAAATTATAGAAGAAAATTTCCCAGGGCTGATAGGACACCCGCATGTTCAGACTGAAAAGGTCTACTAAGTGCCTTGTACAATGAATGTAGAAAGACCTACACTAGACACAATGTTTTGAAATTTTATAACCCCAAGAATAAAAGAAAAATCCTACAAGATACCAGAAAGATAGAAACAGTCACCATAGAAGAAATTAAGACTTATATTAGCTCTGTAACAATGAACCAATCTTAATTGTTTAAAATAAAATACTTCCTGTTATGGGACTTGGTAGGTTTTGTTATTCCTTTTGGGTCCTGACTAAGCCCTTTTGACTCAATACCCTAGAGCATTTACTGGTAATTTCTCAGTGAACTGCAATTTGTTTTGAGTTTTAGTTCCTCAAATATTTCTCATTGCTTCCTATGACAGGACAAGCACAGAGCATTTGTACTCAGCCTACATCTCCTTCCACTGGACTGGGACTCTGGATAAACCTCTAGGTAAGTAAATTACCTTCTCTGGCAAAGGTGCTCTTCTTCCACACCTAAACTTGTAGCCCTCTTATTTCTTTTATTCTTGTTTCTCTTTGGAGGCAAGAGGACAGGCATTGGAGTCACACAGACTTGGGTTGAAATCTTAGCCCCACGACACAGTGGCCACACTGGCACTCAGCATTTGTAGTCAAAGGACATGAAAATCTGGAGAGAGGGTCTTGGAGATCTTCTCCCCTCCCCAGAAATGGCCTTAGGATTAGCAAAATTGACCACTGAACCAGCAATGTTGCTCCCAGCTGGTCTGTTGTAATCCTGTGCTTATTTATCTATAGCAGACCTGGCGCCACGGTGCTGACTCTTGGCCAAACCTGAGTGCAATGTACTAACTAGTGATTTATGTAGTCCTGTGGTAGGGTCTGAGGCAGATCAGGGCGTAGCCTGTACCAGCTTGTTTCTGTTTTGGAGACAGGTCATGCATTCTAGTTTTGGCCATGTGACCAGATGGGTACAAAAGACCTCCTCAGGAGAGATTGGCGTTTCCCTGGGACCTATGTATCTTGCACATATCTAAGTGGTTCATTACCTAAAATGCAGTGCAGCTTGTGCCACTGAGAAAGGCCCCCAGGAACTGGGTATGGAATCTTAGACCTCTCTGATATTTGCCTGTCTCTTACCTTTATTTTTGTATTTTATCTTGAACCTTTAGTTAAGTCTTACATAAGTATACTATGTAGAGTCCAATGACTTTTTTTTCAATTATCCAACCCTATATAATTGCCGAAGGTGGAGTTGGATGGTTCTACTTTACAAGGTGTTTTATATGCCCCAGACCAGCTCAGCTGATTTTCAATTTACCCAAATTTGCAATTTTGGATAATCAAAACAGCTTTTGGCTTTATAATTTAAATGATGGCTAAGACTTTGTTTGGGAGGGACCCTTAGAACCACTGATGGCAGGTTGGCTGTGGAGGAATCCCTGGTTTGAATTCACTCAAATACTGTAACTGTTGATAGGGAAAGCACAGCAATAGAATTTAAAGGTGGTCAGTCTAGAGCCAGAAGAAGTAGCTAAGTGAATTAAAACAGATATTCAGGTAGAGGGGAAGTCCGTCAAGAAAACTGTGCCTTGGCTGGTTTTAACTGCTTTGACAAAAATGAGAGTAACTAAGAAAGAGCCCTAGGCTGCTAGGACCACCAAGCTTTGGCTGGTTCCTTCTGTGAAGGGAAGGAACATGAGGCCAAAGGAGAAGTGGGCAGATAATTTCTTCAGAATGAGACCCTCATCTGATAATCACTAAAGATGTTCTCCAGAGAGAGGGCATCAAGAGAATTGAAACAACGAAGCTATTCAGACAAAAAGCTAAGTAACCCTGTGGACTGATACAGAGAGCTTCTTGAGGAAACACTGCTGCAATGAATGTAATGCATTATTGACACAGGAGCTCTTTTCCTTTCATTAGGTACTGCCAAATGAAGAGCATGCTTGATCTTAATCAAGATCTTCTATTAGCTGCAGCTTTTGCAAAAATGTGGCTAGATGGGCAAGTTGCAGATCAGCTGAGCTGGATAAAGGCGGGGGCACATGAAACACACCTTGTAAAATGGAACTACCCAACTCCCTGTTAGTGTTAAATGAAATACTCCTGAGGATCCTGAAAATTTTGAGCATGCAAGCGAGCATTTTTGGACTTGTTACATGAGGATACTAAGGTATCCCCTGTTCTATGCCTTGACTTAAGTAACAATTGATGCTGTGATAAGAGGGCCTCGAACTGTTTGGACTCCACGTGACCTTACTGTTGGGAGGGCAGGTTGAAGTGAGAGGCTATCGCAGACCTACTAGCCTGTTTGCTCCAAATTGGGCTGAAAGATAAACAGAAGATCGGTATTATTCGGAAGAAAAAAAACAGTAAGAACAGAAGAGTTGAAAAATATCTCAGGGCTAGCAAAACAAGTGGAAATGTTCATTAACCTCCTTCTCTTTCCCTTTACAGAAAATGGCCACTCAGGAGGAGGCCACAGAAGAAAAGATTTCCCAGTTCAGTCATGCTTTGCTCCCAGAGCTGTCTGCTCTCCTAGGCCTAGACGTAGCTCAGTCTGTGAAGGCAATTGAAAAAGAGGAGCAGAAAAAAAGAGAAAAAATGCAGAAAGACTTTAATTCAGAAATGCGCAGTGAGGCCAAAAGGTTAAAGACTTTTGTGACCTATGAGCCCTACAGCTCGTGGACACCACAGGAGATGGCAGCGGCTGGGTTTTATTTCATTGGCATAAAATCTGGGGTGCAGTGCTTTTGCTGTAGCTTAATCCTGTTTCATGGCAGCCTCCAGAGATGCCCCATGGAAGACCACAAGAGGTTTCATCCAAATTGTGAGTTCCTTTTGGGCAAAGATGTTGGTAACATTGCCAAGTACGATATAAGGGTTAAGACTCCAGAGAACAAGGTAAGAGGAGACAAAGCAAGGTATCAAGAACAGAAGGCCCGACTTGAATCCTTCCAGGACTGGCCATTTTATGTGCACAAGATATCCCCAAGGGAGCTCTCCGCGGCTGGCTTTGTCTTTACAGGTAATTTGAAATCATTTTCTGAAGTATTTCTCTGGAGTTTTAGATATAGGTTCCATATTTCAGTTGCAATATTTTGTGAATCTTTCCTCCCTTGTTAAAGGTTATAGTAAGTATAACATCTATTTTATTAAAATTCAACTTTAGTAATTTTACTTTAGCTTTATTTTATGTTTCACAGAGTGGGTTCATTTGCCAAAATTAGTATATAGTACATAGTGGCTGTCTGGAAAGTATCCAACCATGCAATATGAAAAATAGAGGCATTTATGGCTGGATTTTGTTTCAGACAGCCCTTGTGTATGTGTGTGTATGTATACAGAAGATGCCCAAAACATGTATACACATTTTAATAAAGGAAAAAATTGTATTAAAATTGTAATACTCTTTGTTTCCCAGCCAGGAAACCACCAAAAAAAAAATTGTACTGCTCAATATATGAGGTCAGACAATTTTGCCAACTCATCCTAGAAAAAGTGCTACATACCTCAGTGCTGAATATCACTACGGTCACCTTTCAAGTAGTCCCCTTGGGAAGCTCCACACTGATGCCAGAACTTGCCACCATGTGCTTACGTTGGCAGCACTGTATAAACAACTCAGTAAAGTGTCATAACCTTGCAAAGCTCACAAACTTAATTATCAGATTTTGGGGATGATGACAGCTCTTACAGCCATTCCAGAAAAAGAGTTCTCAAATTGCTTTGAAAGATGGACTAGGCACTGGCATCGATGCATATCTTCTCAAGGGGAGTATTTCGAAGGTGACTGTAGTGATATTCAGCAATGAGGTATCTAGGATGAGTTCATGAAATTAACTGTCAGACCTCACATACCAGTAACAAAAGACGGATACAGGTCATGTTTGACTTCTGCAATTACAGGGGGTGCTCAAAGTGGTCATCATCAGCATCCAGACACTTCTGATTATGGCGGACTACTGCTTGAGCAACGTTGACCAAACTGTCCACTTGTATCGCTGTGCATGCCGTTTCAGTTTCTTCTCCAAGTACCGCCAATGTAGCTGGTTTTCTGGGGTACACCGCATCTTTAAGTTCCACTATAGGTAGAAGTCAAGGGGTGTTAAGTCAGGAAAACATGGGGAAACTTAGACAACATTCTTGAATTTCAAATACCACTTCAAAATGGTCTTGCGCTCCTTGAACAATAACTGTGCTTCTGCCACTTTCTTTGACTGTCCTCTATTGCATGGCGATGCTAGCATTCACTTGATTAATGCTGTCCTCTGAGCAAACGTCATACTACACTTTGCTACCGTAATTCAATTCAACTACAAAAAGTTATATATAGATAACATCTCTTAAAATATGTATACATATTTTTGGCACCCTGGTATATGTATATAAGTAACTGTCCTATTTATATATATTTATAAGACAGTTACTTTTCCTTAAATTTGGACCTTAGACAATATTGACTGCATTCTTAAGGTCCTGAGAATAAATCATGAAGATGGCCTGACCCATCTTCCTTTTGCTGCTCTTAGATGATCTTTCTTTGATTCTTTTAATTGCTGCAATATTGGAGGGGTTATTTTGTTGGTTGGTTAGTTGGTTTTAATCTTAGGGCTAACTCTAATGTGTAGGGAAAACTGCATTTTAGAAAATTGCACTTTCATAGAGTGGGTTAATTATAAGACAGTTACTTTCACATATACGAATGATGTGAATGAAAATTGTAATAACAATAACAACTATTTTACTTATTTACTAAGTACCTACTTGATGCTAGACATGGGTTAAGCACTAATTCTGATTCAACAAACTCTCCTCTTCCCACCAGTTCACAGTTGACTTCATTGAGGCTCAAAGAGTTTAAGAAATGTGCCTTAGTTTACACAGAATTTTCCTGGCAAGGTTACAACTCAGGTTTTCTAATTGTGCTTTACTTTATAAGTCCTGGGGTTTCCCTGCTTCCCCAGTACTTTAGCTCTGAGGGCTCAAATAGCAAAACACCAGCTCTGGGAACACTTTGCAGGCCTATTGAGTCAAACAGCTTAGAATTCTGTGTGTGAAGTTATGGCCATGGCTGGGGGCGAGGTCCAGGCTTAGAAAATTATCCGTTAGGGCAAGCGGGGCTATGAGTGTCCATGGACAGAACAGCCTGGAGCAGTCTACTCCTAGACATACACCTTCTGGACTATCCCCAGGTGCCTTTGCTGGGCAATCTAAATATTTTCCTTCATACGCAGGCAAACAGGACACTGTGCAGTGTTTTTCCTGTGGTGGCTGTTTAGGAAATTGGGAAGAAGGAGATGATCCTTGGAAGGAACATGCCAAATGGTTTCCCAAGTAAGTAAATACCTTAAAAAAAAAAAAAAAAAAAGACAAAACAAAACTAAAGAAAGTCACCTTCCTGGAGTAGCACTTGTTTTTATTTTTTCCTATCCAAAACTGAAACATTCCAGAATTTATTCAAGCACTTAGTCAAGCAAGAAAGGTCTGATTACAGAGTGAGAATTTTGAATTATATAATTTTAAAATAATTTTATAAGTGTTGTTATCCCAAACATGAAGACATGTTTTGCCAAGTAGAAGTTTCAGGATCTTCCTTAATTAATAAATAAAAATAATTTGCATAGGGATGGTGTAAAATGATATATAAAGCAATTTGGAAAGTAAAACAACATTTAAGACATTATTACAAATGGTTTCCTATACTACTTATTATGTACCAATGAAAATGTTTTATCTTAGAAATTCAGTTATGATTGTCACAATGATCTTTAGTTCCCTGCTTAGAAAATAAAGTATGTTTTAATTATTTTTAATGCTATATTTGCTAGTGTTTTGTACATGACTTTGTACCTACCAGGTAGATTCATTCCCTTAACAATTTGTAAAACTTTCATTATGGAAAATTTTATACAAAAGTAAAAAAGAGAATAGTATAATAAAAACTTACCAAGACATGGCCAAATCATATTTCATCCATCTCCCACCCATCTTTCCCTGGAAATAATAATAATAACCAGATTATATTAAAGTCAATGCTAGACATTATATAATGTCATTAGTTGATATTTTAATATATAACTCTAAAATATAAGAATATCTTTAAGAAACATAACCATATCATATCCCCTAATAAAAGGTTAGCAGTAATTCCTCAATACATATCTTTAAAGATCTGCATTAGTGTTCAGATGTCCACATCCCCCAAATTCCCTCTCTTTACTGTTGGTTAATTTGAATTAGGACCCAAACAAAATCTATATGTTACATTTAGTTGACATGTCTCTTAAGATTTTTTCAATTTAGAGGGCTTCCCTGGTGGTGTAGTGGCTAGGCTTTGGCGTGCTCAACGCCGCGGCCTGGGTTCAATTCCCAGCCAGGAAACTGCCAAACAAACAAGATTTTTTCAATTTATAGATTTGATCTTTTCCCATCTTTTTCTTGTCATTTACTTGTTAATGAAGCCATGTAATCTGTATAATTCCCTACTCTCTAGGTTTGGCTGAATGTGTTTTTGTGGTGTTAACATGTGTTTCTCTACTTCCTGTATTTCCTCTAATTTAATACGTGGATCTAGCAGTGTGATCAGGCTCATATTCTATTTCCTTAACAAATATTTGTCATACACCTACTACATGCAGAGAAGTTGCTGGTTGAATCATAGGTCAACCACAAAACAAGTGGCCAGTTTATAAGTCATCTTGCACATGGATAGCTATGCTCATAAAAATGGAAGGATGTCTATATGTTAAGTGAAAAAAGAAATATGTGAAATAATATATGTAGTGTAAGCCCTTAAAAAATGTATAAAGGCATTCAATTTACATATGGACTAGTTTGAAAATATATAGAAAAAGTTACAAAAAGACAAACGGAACAATAAATATATATGGGTTTAGATTTGTCAAGAGATGAAGTGGGCAGGGATTTTCATATTTTACATTGTTCACTTTTGTCTGTTTAAATTTGTGGAAACAAATGTGTATTTTGTAGTTGAAAAGAAAATGTGAGAGGAGTGGGGGAGAGGAAGAACAAAGGAGGAGAGGAGGGGGGTTCCCTGATGGTGTAGTGGCTAAGGCTTTGGCCTGGGTTCAATTCCCTGCCAGGGAACCACAAAAAAACAAAACAGAAAACAAGCAAAAAACACCAAACAAAAAAAAAAGGAGGAGAGGAAAAAGAGGTAGAAAGATAGAGATGGGGTGGGAGGGAGAAATGTAGGGTAAAGCTCTTCCTGACAAACAGATGAGACGGTTGTAAGGATGCATGAAGCCAGATTGTTAAATATTTTCAATGTCACTCTGGCTCCTTGACCAATTATAATAGGCCCAACCAATCATAGTCAGTGTTCATGTGTACCTTATAGGTATCAGGTTCATGTGTACCAGATATGTGTTGGCCCTGGCTTAGTATTCACAGTTCTTGGGCACCTGTCTCGGCTCAGGCCTCAGATAAGTCTTCACTTATAGTCAGGCCCACCAAGTTTAGTGTCATTTGGTTATACACTGAACAACTTCCAGTGACACCATTCACTCAAACCATCTTGTGTCTAATACCAACTTGTGGCATATCCTGTCTGGAATGGCCTTGGTATACGTTCTTTGACATAGGGCTGAAGGAAAGGTAGGAGAGAAGACACCAGTCTGTTAACCAGCCTCAGAGAGGGAAGGAGCCAAGTCCTGCTGATGCTTAGATAGGTGGGACAGCATTCAGAAGCTTAGGAGATATGCAAAGCCACTTCCTAACTACCAGACCCTAGACAAGTTACTCTGAGTCTGGTATGTGAAAACTCATATATAGTATATAGCTTGTAGGGTTGTCATAGGATTATAAAGTTATATGGAACAAATGCCTTGTAAAAACTACCATGTATTATGTGAAGATGACCAACTGTTTCACCTTTCCTCTGTTTGACATTGTGAGCACATGATCAGCCAATAAATCTCAGAATTGACATTAGAACTAAGAATCCCCAAGTTTCTTGTTGGTTGTTCTATCCTTCGCTGTCTGGACTTCAGTTTTGTAGACTGGCTATGTTGCTTCTTTTATAAACTATGGACAGAATGTCTGAGTATTTTTATGCTTTTTAAAATGTAGTATTCAATAAATGTACCATACTTTTCTGTGTATAAGATGCCCCCATGTATAGGACAACCCCTCCTTTTCTAACCCAACACTAAGAAATCAGTATCAACGAGTTACTCCTGTGTATAAGACGACTCCCAATTTTTGATGCAACAATTTTAGACAAAAGTATTATTGTCTTATACAAGGAAAAATACAGTTAAGTGTAAGTTTTATTGTAATTTGTAAAGAAAGTACCATGTGTTGAGTGCATCCTCAATCCATACGAAGCATGTGGGCAGGGCCCCACCCATCTGTTGTGTGCTAGGTGGGTTGTCTGGTGCAGACCTAAGGCAATCCCTGGGAGGATCTGTACACCTTCAAAATAGGGACACTGTGTTAGTACACACAGACCCAGGGAAAAGCCCAGAGACTGATAATTTGCCTCTGTAAGTACAGGGCAGGGAAAGACTAAAGAAAGAGGCTGGCCACTCCAGTCTGGTCACTATTAATAGAATTTATTGAGGGACACTTACCTATGAGGCATGCCACGGGCAGCTGCAACGTGAAATGGATCCCCATGCTGCTTGGCAGGTGCCAGAGAATTATATAGGAAAGGGGTGGGTAATCACAGATACTAGTACGTGAATGCTACCAGGTATAGAAATTAATTTATATGTTTGACTGGGTCAGGACAACAAGCTGTCAGAAACTAGCATGTAGCAGGAGGCAGAGAAGGGTGCTGATTTCTGTTAGAATGTACATCAGGTCTGATTAGAGAGTGTCTTAGGGTGTTGTGTGTGGCGGGGGGCGGTCTGTGGAAAGTGATCTCCGTTTTGAGCTGCGTCCAACTTGCAGGACAGACAGTGGTCACATCATAGGCCTGCTTTTTAAAATACTGTGTTGCCTTTTTGTTGTTAGACTTATTGGGGTGGCTTGGTTAACAAGAATTACATAGGTTCCAGGTGTACAATTCTACAGTGCATCGTCTATGTGTTGCATTATGTGTTCACCACCCATGTCTTCTATGTACATCACCATATATTTTGGCTCCCCCTCCCTCTCCCACCCCTTTCCACTTTGTCTTCAGGTAACTATTGACTGTGTTCATGAGTTTTTGTTTCTTTGTTGCTTTGAATTTTATATTCCACATATGAGTGAAGTCATATGGTTCTTAGCTATGATACATATACACAATGAAATATTACTCAGCTATGAGAAAAGATGAAATATTGCCATTTGCAACAAAATGGGTGGACCTGGAGATCATCATGCTTAGTGAGATAAGCCAGACAGAAAAAGCATTCTAGCCTCTTGAGTCCCAGCCCACTTGTTACCACAACACCACTAGAAAGATACGTTAAATTTGAATTAGGTTTTTTTCAAGTTAATTTAAAAATTGCTTCTCTTTTGTGGAAAGGAATGTACTTTTAAATGGTATTCAATATGCTTATTTTAAAATTCAAAATTTATTAACTTTCATTGTTTAAGGAGCCATGATGATATATTTTATTCATTACATGAAATATACCATTATTTTATATAAATCTCCTTACTGCCAGTTACTTTCATATAACCACAGGAACTAGATCCAATTACCACAGTTTAGCAAACAAAAAACTCCAGCCTATGTATTTCTATAAATCAGAGTCTCTTTGATTGCATTAAGTGAGTATATTGTTTCAAGAGAAAAGATAATCTGAAGCTTCAACTTTAAATTATTCATGTTGTCACTAACTGAAATAAAGAATAATTATATGAGAATAATGGTGATTCTCATAAATAAGTTTGGGGATAAATCTTTTGACAGTTCTATTTGAAGTTTAATAAAATTCACTAATTTTAAGTATACAATTCAGTAAGTTTTAATAAATGTTCATTATGTAACCATCACTGCAATAATAAAGATATAGGACTTTTCCTTCACAGTATGGGGGTACATTTTAATTATGTTTATTATTGTAGATGTGAATTTCTTCAAAGTAAGAAATCCTCAGAGGAAATTACTCAGTATATTCAAAGCTACAAAGGATTTGTTGGTGTCACGGTAATGTACAGCAGCAATTTTTTTTTCAAGTTGGCTTTTGATTACCTGATAATATCTGAATTAGAAGGGGTGAGCATTTTTTCTTTTTCTTTTTTTTTTTTTTTTGTCATGGACTCTACTTCTTTATTATTCCCTTCTTTCCTTCTCCTACCTCTCATCTGGCAGAGTGAAGAATATCACGTTCTCTTGCTAAGTTAAAGCCCTTAAAATTCCCTTTTCCAGTCTAGCTTTAGTTTGGTCTGTCTGCCTTCCTGACAGTCTTCCCCTCTTTGACTGAGGTCACTCCCCTAGCTTCCCTTGGTTCCCCTATCTGATTCTGATGCCTGGGTAAGATATTGGGACCTCTGCACCATCATCCACAGAGTTGATGGGCCTCAGAATTGCTGCCTCTTAGCTGGTACCTTATTATTAATACTAAGGATTCCGTAGTGGCAGGTGGTAGAAAACCCAACCTAAATTGTCTTAAACAAAAAAGGGAATTTATTGGCTAACATGACTCAGAAAATGAGACTCCTATAGAGCATGGCCTGAAAGTGGGGGAGAAGTGTTCCTGAGAAAAAAATCTGGATGTAGTTATCAGAGAAAGGTCAGCTGCTCAACACCTAATGCCCTTTGAATCCAGTTTCTTTCTTATAGCTCATATTTCCTCATTAGTCAAAGTATACCTGTGATATCTGCTTGTAAATCCACTTTGGAACTGGATCTGGATCTTGGGAGCAGTGACCCCAGAAGGCCTCCTGTTGGGTATAAATAAACATTCACAGAGTTTTCTATTTTTTTCACTGTATAAAAAAATTCCAACATTAATAGAAGTCAAAATTAAAGGAATGAGCTCCAACAATCCTACCACTCAATCCAATGAAACTCTTCACTGGGGAAGGGGTTCTTTCCATTTTTTTTCATAGACAGGTATATACTCTAAGTCAAAGTTGATAACTTTGAATTTTAATTTTCCTCAGGGAGAACATTTTGTGAATTCCTGGATCAAGAGAGATTTACCTATGGCATCAGGTAGAGACTCAAACATATTCCAAGGCCTTCGCTTTATTTCTTTTTTTGCTTTTCTTTTGTTCTCATTTTTAAAAACATCCATTTTCTTCCTCATTTTATGGTGCCATAGTAATTTATTCTTAAAAACCATTTTCATGAGATGTCTGGGCTTCTGGGGTGACTTAATTTTTTAGCATTTATGAGAACAGCAAACTATTGCAGGGTTGGGTGTTTGACTGACACTTCCCTAAAACAATTGAAATTCCTTGATAAAATGATTTTGAAAACATTCTTTAGCGGATTTGTGCCTGTTAAGAAACTGTGAGATAATGAGAAACTGTGAGATAATGAAAAAAAGTATATATTGGTCTCTAGTTTCTGGTACAAGTCTTATAAAACCCTTATCATTTCCTAGATGATAAGAATGCAAGGAGCATCTCTTATTCTAATACAGTAGACTCTCAGTTAACTGGCACCCATGGGGATTGGTAGATGCCAGACTCTCTGTTAACCAGAACTCAAGCAACCGGCAAAATCTCAAGCTTGAGTTCCGGTGAATAGAGAGTTTATTGTATTTGCGTTTTGACTCCATCCCTGATAGAAGGCTCCTAAAACCCTTTTAAGTTCCTAAGTGGTAAGAGGATCTTTTGTTCTAATGAGGCCACTCTAGGTGGGCTCCTGGATGGGGCCTGGTCACTAGCAAGACCAAGCCATGATTAGAAGCTTGGAATTTTCAGTCTTGCCTTCCCTCTTCCATTCTTCAGAGAGGGGACAAGGGCTGGAAATGGGGTTAATGATCAAATCATACTTATGTGATGAAGCTTTCATAAAATTTCAGTAGTGCAGGGTTTGGGGAGCTTCCAGGTAGGTGAATACATCCACATTGGGAGGGTGATGCACCCCAACTCCATGGAGATGAAAGCTGCTCTTGGGGCCCTCCCAAGTCTCACCATATGTATCTCTTCACCTGGCTGTTCATCTACATCCTTTACCAAATCCTTTAATAAACTAATAAATGTAAGTGTTTCTCTAAATTCTTTGAACCACTTCAGTGCGTGGTGTTTTTACACAAGTGAGTCAGTAGTTTGTGCCAAGCTCTTGCCTTGCTGCTCATTTAAACCGCAGATACACTTTATGATCCTGGGCTTGTGTTTATTTAGTCCCAACAATCTCTACTCTTTTATTTTTATATGTGTATATATCCCTCTTTCTTGCTGTATTAGAAAATCCTCTCCTGGTTCTTCATACTTCCCTTAGGTAGAGAAGCTCCTAACTTAAAACCTTAAGGCCTGGACTTACAATGAATACAAGTATAGGTGTCCTCCACATTTCAAACGTCTGCTTTACATCACTTCATTTTTATAAAAGACACATATTAGTACAAGCAGACCTCAGAGAGATTGTGGATTTGGTTCCAGACCACTGCAGTAAAGTCACTATTGCAAATAAGAGTCATAATAATCTTCTTGCCGATGGAAGGTCTTGCCTTCAATTTGTAAAAGATGCAACATCTGTGAAATGCATTAAAGCAAAGTGCAATAAAACAAGGAATGCCTGTATCTGTTTTCGCTATTCAAAAAAAAATCCGAAGAGGATTTTTTGCTTTTATGAGAAAAGGAAGAAAAAGTAGTGCTCAGCAATTGTTTTGCAGTGAGCCATTACAGAGGCAGCATGCACCCCTGAGCAGTGAGAGTGGTGCCACCAAGCGCCTTCCCTGGGAACCACACTCAGCCTCTCAGCATCAAGCCGCCATAGCTTTAAACGTTCTCCATGAGCATCTATGCTGTATCACAACTTATTTTGTACATCCATTAGCAAGATGTGTCCTAAGGTAATTGCTTCTTCATTCTCCACCTGTTCAACTTATAGTTTCCTAGGAATGCTCCTTCAGATAGCAGGGGAAACCTGCATTCTAGTTGGGATAATTATCATATCTTGCTTTCTATACATTACTCTTCTCCCCACCCACCCACCCCATCCCCTGACCCTGGAAACTGTCACATGACCTTTCTGCTTCTATCTCTTTAACCAGAACTTAGTAGTCAGGTAGTCATAGTTATAAGAGAAGCTGAGAAATTTAATCTTTTTCTTGGCAGACAGTGTATCAAGTTAAAAATTGGGGTTTCTGTTACTGTGGAAAATTGAGGGATACTGAGTGTGTGGATAAACAGTCTTTGGCACATTCCTCAGAAGAGAAAATCAGGAAATACTTTCTAAAAGTGATTTCTAAGCATGCAGAATCCTCTGTCAGTTCCTAGTATTTTCTTTGGGTGCTGGTCATCAGGAAGTTCCACTTTGTAATCCACGAAGAGTAGGCTGGTTCCCCTCAGCTAACTCTGCCCAAGGTACAGTCAGGTGATCAGGGAAAGGATCCTGTGTCCTTCCTTGGTATCTTGCTGACTTTCTTCAGACCAAACACACAAGCTGAGTTACAGTGGAGGTCCATGCAGATCTTTGACTGAGAGGTCAAGTGGATACCACAGACATCACAGGGCATTACAGAGTAGGGGAATGTAGTGGTCACTTTATCTAACAGAAATACTCCATTGGTTACAAGAAATCTTAATTTCGCACAGCCTTAAACACATGGAAAGGCAGTGTCCCACCCTTTCTCCCTGCTCTCTCAATTATGTTTGTCTCTTGCCAGCCTCCCTCAAAGACTCTCTGTTCAGTGTCCTCACCTGCTTCCTTTCTGGACCTCTACCTTTCTCCACAGAGCCTAATCATCTGACCCTTTTTGGGTCTTGCAAGCTCTAGGATCTCATATTTTTGTCTAGACACAAAGGGAGGTTTTTCTGGGCCCTAGCTTTGCAGTGCCTACAAGGCTCCACAAGCGGAAGGAAAAAGATGAATGCTCCATTCAGTCCTTTGGTAGATCCAAATGCTAATTTCCTTCCAAAGAAATATAGCCTCACAAGGAGACTTGATCCTCCTTCTAGTAGAATAAACCTGGCAACAATGTTGAGAGTCATTTGATTCCTCATGAATTTACAAAAAGGCTGCTGCATTTTCTCATATTTTTTCCCCTGAGCTCCAAGTATGTTCTTTTTTATTTATTCATTAAACAATATTTATTGAGTGCCTAATAAGTGTTAGACACTCCTCTAGGTCCATGAGATTCATTGGTGAGCAAAACAGACAAGAATCTCTTCCTTCATGGAGCTTAATTCCACACTCTATGATTTGCAAATTTCCATAGATGGAGGATGGGACAGGGAAAGTTTCATCAAAGTGCATGATATACAGGAGCATTCCTGACTGTTTGCTTATTATATCATTGGTTCTGTATAGAATATTGTCTCATTGGTGACCCACCTTGTGACTTTGTCACAAAATCTGATTGGAAATGGGTTTTGCTAATAAAGCCCTGGTGGTTATTGCCCATATCATTTGACAAATACACATGCCAATGGCACTGATTGAATTTTCTTTCTTCTAGGTAGAAAGGACATCATCCAGTGTTTTTCCTGTGGAGGATGTTTGGAAAAGAGGGAGGAAGATGATGACCCATTAGAAGATCATACCAGATATTTTCCTAAGTGAGTGGAATGAATGTTTAGTGTCTGTGAACTTTAACCCTCATTTTCTTCCTCATCTTCCTCATTTTATCTTCTGATTAAATCTTTACCCTCCCCTCTGATTCCATACTATGAAGAATGAATCTTTATCTCTTTTTACATTATATGTTTACTTATGACTATATAAATGCTATGCAGACCTGAACCTGTTATAAATTATGATTTATTTTCCCTCCTTGTACAAGTTTTAGTTTTTGTAGAAAGTAATAATTGTCTTGTTAGTATGTTTACTTAGTTTTTTGCTTTTTGAAATGAAATTTATATATTAACCATTTTAAAGCACGTAATTCAGGGGCATTCAGTACAATGACAATGTTGTGCCACCACCCCAATTCCAAATATTTTCATTACCCCAAAAGAAAACTCTGTACCCACTAAGCAGTCACTCCCTATCTCCCCACCCCACCCAGGCTCCTTAAAGATACCAATCTGCTTTCTGTCTCTATTCTGGATATTTCATATAAATGGAACCATGTAATATGATTTTTTGTATCTGGCTCCCTTCACTTAGCATAATGTTTTGAGGTTCATCCATGTTGTAGCATGTATCAGTATTTCATTCTTTTTTTATCGCTAAGTAATATATATATATTTCAATTTATATATATTTAATATATAAAAATATATATTCTATATCATAGAATATATAATATATTCTATATATTAAATATATAAATATAATTATATATTTAATATATAATTTATATATTAAAATGTGTATATTTCAATTTTTTTATATCTTCACCAATTTTTTTTTTTAAACTATGGCTGTTTACTTAGTTTTTTAAAAAATGTCTTTAGCATCCGTTCATCTTCAAATCCTCCCAAATATAAATTTCCTCTGTAGTCATTTGGACCTATAAGATAGCCCATCATTTTCATTTTCTTGAAGACATCTCTAACATGAACTACTTATTCTATAGTCATCCCAGAATCCTGGGATCTTTCTTTTATGGTCATCCTAGGATTTCTCTTGCCTCTTTCCTGTGTTGTAGGTCCTGTGTCCGGGATCTAATGTCATCCTCTCTTTGATTTATTTACTCATTTTGGTGGAATACTCTTTCACAGTTCCCTGGGAAAAGATCGCACAAGAGATTCATGTTTCTAGCTTGTATATAATGTATATATCTGACTAGCTATGTTCTCTCTCTCTCTCTCTCTCTCTCTCTCTCTCTCTCTCTCACACACACACACACACACACACATACACACATTTGTTTGGTAGTTTAGCTGAGTATACAATCCCAGGTTGGAAGTCATTCTAATTCTAAATTGTAGAGGCATGCTACATCATTTTCTTATAGCTTCCAATGTTGCTCTTGAACAGTTCCATACCTTTCTGATTTTTTTTTTTTTTTTTTTTTTTTTTTTTTTTTTTTTTTTTTTTTTTGGTTCCCTGAGCAGGAAGCAAACCCAGGCTGTGGCGGTGAGAGTGCCGAAACCTAGCCACTAGACCACCAGGGAAACCCTGCCTTTCTGATTCTTAATCCTTTAACTGCAAATGATTTTCTCCTTACCCTCTGGAAGCTTTTAGGATTTTCTGTTTGTTTTCAGTGTTCTCAGATTTCATGAAGAAATGGTTATTCCTTTAATATTTTTTTCTGTGGATCTTTAAACATTTTTGGTTTATTTTTCACCTACCAGACTCTTCTGAAATGTTCAGTTGCAACAAGAAATTTGTTGTTTTCACTTTGTAATTTTGTAAGAGTTTTCCAGAAATAAATATTAATACATGCAGATCTTAAAATGAATACTTCCATCTAATTCTAAGAGTCTAAAGAAGATACTGCTTTGAAGGAGTTTTGACAGAAGTAGTTGTCTTTTTCTTATTTGGATTTAGTATTTAATAAATTATTGAGAACAGTGAGGACATTCTTCTTAATTCTTGAAAAGATAAACTAGGATACAGTAATCTAATTTTGCAGTCTAATCTGTAGTCTAATGTTATTTAGATTTTTCCCCCAGAATCAACTCTCTTTTTATGAGGCTTTTTACTCTTCTTCTGCCCTTTTTAAAAAAAAATTATTTTTATTATTAGACTTATTGAGGTGACATCTGTTATGCCCCCTTTTTTTTCATTGAAAACTAGGATGAGGGAGTTCCCTGATGGTGTAGTGGTTTAAGGCTTCGGCGTTGGCGCTGTCAGCGCTGCGGCCTGGGTTCGTTTCCCAGTCAGGGAGCTACCCACATACCAAAAAGCAAAAAAAAAAAAAAAAAAAAAAAAAAAAAAAAAAAAAAAAAAAAAAAAGAAAACTAGGATGATTCCAAAGGAGTACCTAAAATACTTACTATGATTTTAAGGACAATCATTAAAAAAACACCAGTGAACCCACCACTAAAGAAATTTGAATGTTACCAATGCCTTAGAAGGCCCTTGTGTGCAAACTCTTCCTATTTCCGATTATATCCTTGTCCCTCCAATTCAGAGGTAAACATGAACCTGAATTTTGGGTTAATCATTCCT
This sequence comes from Lyroderma lyra, assembly GCA_004026885.1. Classification (NCBI taxonomy): domain Eukaryota; kingdom Metazoa; phylum Chordata; class Mammalia; order Chiroptera; family Megadermatidae; genus Lyroderma; species Lyroderma lyra. The sequence goes on from PVJL010000018.1 coordinate 799,854, forward strand.
TTACTTCTCTTTATGGTTTTTGCAATTACATATGTATCCTTAAACATATTGAACTTTGCCTATTCTTGCTTTATCTCCTGCTTTCCTGTGATTCTACAGCATGAAAATTAGCCCGTGTCAGTTGGTGGTTTCTAGTTTTACCATTTCCCTATTCACATTTATAGTTCTTACCTAGCCAAGTTAACCATCTTGGCCAGAGCTCTTTAGAATTTTCTCCCTTGGTTCTTCAGGTACACATCATATCTGAATTTAGAGGGTATTTACGTCCCAGTTTTATGATATCTGGCAAATGGTTTTTAGAAAGTATGTTTGTGTCCATTCTTTAGTCTTCATATTGATAGAGTGTTTTTTTTTTAATAAACTTTTTATTTGGGAATAATTTTAGATTTAGAGAAAAGGTACAAATATATTCCCATACCCAGATTTCCCTAATACTAACATGTTTTCCAGTACCATGATACACTTGTCAAAATTAAGCAACCAACATTGGTACATTACTGTTAACTCCAGACTTGATTTGGATTTCACTAGTTTTTCTACTGCCTTTTTCTGTGTGTTCCAGAATCCATAGATGAAGTTTTCTTCTCTATTTTTTATTTTTTAGGTTCATTTTAGTCGGCTTCATGGATAAGTGTTAAATATGTACTCATGCCACCAAATTCATGCTTATCCCCACCATTACTTTATAAACCACTTACATTTTTTATTGTTTAAGAGCCACAGCCTAAATATCTTTTTGATAATGAATGACACTGACAGAGCACATCATTAAAAATGTTAATTTTAAAACTTTTGCCATTAAAACCCCAGTGTTTTTAAAAAACCTAATGCAAATGCTTATTTGTCTACAATTATTTTTATAACTTAACTTTTGTGCTTAGTTGTCAGTTTCTTCAAAATATGAAGGCCTCTGCAGAAGTGATTCCAGACCTACAGAGCCATGGTGAACCTTCTGAATTAATGGTAATGACCACTACCATCTTGTTAATTTTAATTGAAAATTACATGCCGCTAAAATTTTGAACTGGAATTGCTCATCATAAATAAATAAATAAACACCTATTAAGCACCTATGATGTGCTAGGTGAAGATGGGGCTCCTACAGTAAACAAGACATAGTATCTAACTTCATAAAGTGTAGACTCAGTCTCTTCTACTTTATGGCCCAGATGCTTTTAGACTAAGAGGTGACTAGTATCCAGGCTATCTGGCTTCCATTTGTGATCTTCATTTGGAGGACAGTTAAGGTCTGACTTGCTACTTGGCCATTTATAGGGGTGGAAAGATATGTTTCTTTTACAAAAACAAATGACCGTCCAAATCATAACTCCAAATAGGATGACCCCATTTAAACTGAGAAATACTTCACAGTTCTCTGGGATATAAGTCACTATAAATTTCACACGCATATACCCTTATTAGAGGTTGTATGTTAGGTATATTGCATTTGTCATTTCACAGAAAGAAAACAAAGTAACTTGCTATTTATTTGATTCAAGTTTTATATTTGTGAGCTGAAAAATGAAATTGAAAAAAAAGCTTAGGGATTTATAGCTTATTTTTAAAGGAAGAAACATCTCAGATGTGGAATTTAAAAATGTTAATAACTGAGGTCAGAAGTTGTATCTAATGATTTCTGGAGGATTGTCTTACTCTAGATGCTATGATTCTGAGTACCTGGACAGTGATCACTGCTTGCTCATCCATGGAAAGTATGTATGTGTGCCACTTAGGAGCACACACTTGCAGATGTTTGCATATCATTTATTGTTCCATATTTGTAGTACCCTTTCCTTCAACTGTCATCAGTATTTGAGGGTGGGCTGTGTTTAGAAGAAGTTTGGTCTTCAGTTGCAAACATGATGCTCCATGCTCTATACAAACTTTAATAGAGGATTTTATTTTTAAAGGAAACCACAAGTGAAAGTTATCTTGAAGATTCAGCAGCAGTTTGTTATGTAATGCCAGGTAAGAATTTTTAAGTAGCACATGGGATTATATGTATGTGTACCTATGCAGGGAATTTTAAAGAGAGAGCATGTGTAATTGCACCTCCTTTCTTGTCTCTACAGAGATAGCCCAGGGTGAAGCCCAGTGGTTGCAGGAGGCAAAGAGTCTGAGTGCACGACTGAGAAAAGCCTATACGAATGCCAATTTCTGCCACATGTCTTTGTTTGAGGTCTCTTCTGGTCTAGCCACTGACCATTTGCTGGGTTGTGACCTGTCCCTTGCTTTAAAACACATTAGCAGTCCTGTGCAAGAGCCTGTGTTATTGCCTGAGGTCTTTGCCAATTTGAACTCTGTCATGTGTGTGGAGGGTGAAGCTGGTAGTGGAAAGACAGTCCTCCTGAAGAAAATAGCTCTTCAATGGGCATCGGGATGCTGTCCCTTGTTAAATAGGTTCCAGCTGGTCTTCTATCTCTCCCTTCGCTCTACTAGGGTGGACCAGGGGCTGGCCAACATCATTTGTGACCAACTCCTGGAGACAGAAGGCTCTGTTACTGAAATGGGCCTGAGGAGTATTATCCAGCAGTTAAAGAATCAGGTGTTACTACTTTTGGATGACTACAAAGAAATGTACTCAGTCCCTCGTGTCATAGAAAAACTGATTCAAAAGAACCACTCATCAAAGACCTGTTTATTGATTGCTGTTCGTACAAATAGGACCAGGAACATCCGCCAATACCTCAATACGATTCTAGAAATCAAAGTGTTTCCCTTCTATAATACTATCTATATATTACGGAAGTTCTTTTCACATAATGTGACCCATCTACTAAAGTTTATGACTCACTTTGGAGTGAATGCAAATTTGCAGGGAATTCAGAAAACTCCTCTTTTTGTAGCAGCAATCTGTGCTCATTGGTTTCGGTATCCTTGTGACCAGTCCTTTGATGATGTGGTTGTTTTCAAGTCCTATATGGAATGCCTTTTCTTAAAGCACAAAACTTCAGATGAACTTTTCAAGGCAACTGTGTCCTCTTGTGGTAACCTGGCTTTGAAAGGGTTTTTTTCATCTTGCTTTGAGTTTAGTGATGATGACCTTATAGAAGCAGGGGTTGATGAAGATGAAGATCTAACCATGTACCTGATGAGTAAATTCACAGCCCAGAGACTGAGACCAGTCTATCAGTTTTTAGACCCTGCATTTCAAGAATTTCTTGCTGGGATGAGGCTGATTGAACTTCTGGATTCAGATAGGCAAGAAGATCACGATTTGGGACTTTATTATTTGAAACAAATTAGTTCACCCATGATGACTGTAAGTTCCTATCGCTATTTTTTGAAGTACATCTCCTGCTACCCTTCAACTAAGGCAGGGCCAAAAATTGTATCTCATTTGCTTCATCTGGTGGCTAACAAAGAGTCTTTGGAGAACATATCTGAAAATGATGACAACCTGAAGCACCATTTGGACCCTTTGGAGAGGGTGCTGTTAATTAGGATGTTATGGCAGTTATCGCCACAACATTTCTTTTCAGTTATTTCAGAACATTTACTAACCCTTGCTTTAAAAATTGCTTATCAAAGCAATACTGTTGCTGTATGTTCTCCATTGATTTTGCAATTCCTTCAAGGAAAAACCCTGACTCTGAATGTGCTTAAGTTACAGTATTTTTTTGACCACCCAGAAAGCCTGTTACTGCTGAGGAGCATCCGAGTCTCCCTAAGAGGAAAAATAAGGTCACCCAGAAGAAATTATTCAGTCCTGGAAACATGTATAGACAAATCACAGGCACCAACTATAGATCAGGATTGTACTTCTGCCTTTGAACCCTTGAAGGAATGGGAACAGAATTTAGCTGAAAAAGAAGAAAATATAGGGAGGTTTCTGAGTATGCGACACACTGCACCACCGGACATCAGCACTGGCTACTGGAAACTTTCTCCAAAGCAGTACAAGATTCCCCTTCTGGAAGTCCACGTGGCTAATACCGGTGCTTTGGACCAGGAGATGCTCAGTGTCCTAATGGCAGTGTTCTCCGCTTCACAGCATGTTGAACTTCATTTAGAGGACTGCAGGGGCTTTCTTGAAAGCCTCCGCCCAGCTCTTCAACAGCACGCAGCCTCTTTCACCAGATGCTCCATAAGCCAGTTTGAGCCGAGTGCAGGAGAACAGGAATTGCTGCTCAACCTGCCTTCCCTGGAATCTCTTGAAGTATCAACGGCAACCTTGGTACCAGGTATGCCTGAATATATTTCAGCTGGCTATTGTGGTGGTAATTTTATTTGTCCACCCTGAATTTCAAGTAGATAAAACTTCTGAAAGCAGGAGACCTTAAATTCTCACTGATAGAATAGATATAAATTAAACCTTCACTAATTTAATTTTGTCAGCAGTCTGAATTAGTAAAAGGCCTCTAAATAATGATTGTCAAACAACTCAGATAAAAATATTAATTAATGGGAGTTCCCTGAAGGTGTAGTGGCTTAAGACTTCAGCGGTGGCGCTGTCAGCGCTGCGGCCTGGGTTCGATTCCCAGCCAGGGAGCTACCCACATACCAAAAAGCTAAAAAAAAAAAAGAAAAAAAAAAAGAAAAAAATTAATTAATGAAGGCTCTTAATAAACAGACATGAATTATTTGTTAGTAAAATTATGATCTCTATGTAAAGGTGATGCTTGGGAATCACCCTCTCACCCTACCTGCTTAATGAAAGGAAGGGCTTATTCTCTCTGGGAAATAAATGGGAAACATCTCTTCACTTCTCTAAATGTTTGAGAGTTTTCAGTGTAGGCTTTTTATTTCTTTCATTAAATTTATTCCTAGGTACTTCTGTTTTATGATACTGTATAAATGATATTTCCAGTTGTTGGTACGGCTTTGGTTTTTCAACAGGTTGTTATATGCCTCAATGTACTTTGCTTCATATATGTCTTGCTTGAGTCACTGAATGTTTTTTGGATCTGTGTCATTTATCATCCAATTTATAAGAATTTTGTTTGCTATTTTTAATACTTATTATAGTAGAATATATATAAAACATACTACTTTAACCATTTAAGTGACATTAAATATATTTGCAATGATGTGCAGACATGACTATCCATTTCCAAAAACTTTTATCATCCCAAACAGAAATTCTGTACCTATTAAACAATAATTCCTTCCTATCCCCAGCAGCTGATATTTATTCTATTTCCTGTCTCTATGACATTTGTCTATTCTAGATATTTCATCTAACTGGTATCATACAGTAGCTTGTCCTTTTGTGTCTGGCTTATTTTGCGTAGTATATTTTTAAGGTCCTTCCATGTTGTAGCATAAATCAGAACTTCATTCCTTTTATAGCTGAGTAATATCCGTGTGTGTGTGTGTGTGTGTGTGTGTGTGTGTGTGTATTGCATTGTTTCTTCTGGCTATTATAAGTAATGCTGCTATGAACATGGGTGTATGATTATCTCTTTGAGGCCCTGCTTCCAATTATTTTAGATAGATACCCAGATGTGGAATTGCTGGATCATATTATTACTAATTCTATTTAATTTTTGAGAAACCTTCAAACTGTTTTCCATAGTGGATGCACCATTTTACATTTCTAAGAGCCATGTACGGGAGCTCTGATTTCTCCACATGCTTGTCAGTATTTTGTTTTGTTTTTTTTAAATCATAAAGTCATCCTAAAAGGTGTGAAATGGTATTTCCTTGTGGTTTTGACATTTTTTTCCCTATGACTAATGATACTGAGCATCTTTTCATGTTATTTATTGTTTGTTTGTAACTTTTTTTGAGATGTATCTATTAACTTATTTAAATTGTGTTGTCTTTTTTTTTTCTTTTTTTTTTTTTTTTAATGTGGGTGGTTCCCTGGCTGGGAATCAAACCCAGGCCACAGCGTTGACAGCACCGAAGCCTTAGCCACTGCACCACCAGGGAACTCCCCTTGTGTTGTCTTTCTGAATTGTACTTCTTTGTAATTCTGTATATTCAATCTTTATTGGACATATGGTTTGAAACTTTTTTATCCTATTCTGTAGACTGTCTTTTCAATGTCTTTGATGCACATAAGTTTAAAATTTTGATGAAGTCCAATTTATCTATTGTTTTTTTCTTTTTTGCTAATGCTTTTGGTAGCATATCTAAGAATCCATTGACAAATCCAAGGACATGAAGATTTTACTCCTGTGTTTTCTTAAAATTGTATGGTTTAGCTCTTACATTGTTGATCCATCTTGAGTTAATTTTGTTTATGATGCTGGGAGGTTCAGGTCCAACTTCATTCTCTCACATGTGGAAATCCAGTTGTCCCAGCATCATTTGTTGAGGTGAAGTCATGTGAATCAGAGAATAGCACACCATACAGTAGACATTCAGTAAATGCTGCATAAAGCAGGATATTCATATATGTACTTTTTAGAAAATAATGTTTTATAGTATGTGAAAAGTTTTCATTTGAAAATATGAAAATAGCTTGATGAATCATAATGACAGTTTCAAATTTTCCATTTGAAACTCTTCAGATTAATAATGGAAAACTGTGGACTGCTTTTTTAGATCATCTCTTTGCTAATCTGGACAAGTTCCTGTGCCTGAAAGAACTGTCTATGAATCTGGATAAACAAAATGTTTTTTCATTGATTTCTGAAGAATTCCTAAATCTCCACCATATGGAGAAATTAGTGATCCAAATTTCATCTGAAGATGGTCCTTCCAAACTAGGTAAGGGTGACACTTTGATTTTCTTGTTTTTACATCACTTGGAAAAGCTTGATCAATAATTCATTTAAGAGTTAAAGCATCTGTGGATATAGCCTGTATCCACAGTATGCATAAGTGGGAATAGCACTTTTTCAATAAGAAAGCAGAGAACTATTTGTAATTATTGAGCCCTTCCTATGTGCTAGGAATTGTTCCAAGCATTTTATTAAATATTAACTCATTTAACCTTCCTATCTATTCTACGAGGTAAGGTCCTATTATTATTCTCCTTTTATAGCTAGGGAAATTGAGATATAAAGAGGTTAAGTAATTTGCTCAAGGTCACCCAGCTAAGGAAATGATAGATCTATGACTCAAACACAGGCATTCTACTACTAAGTCTGAGCCCTTAACCACCCGCATACTGCCTCTCCAAAATAACTTGCAGTTATTTTAAATTGCTCTTATGTTGTAATTTACAGATCTGCCAGATTAGGTAGAAGGAAATATTCTGATGGGTAGTAATTGGAAGCATGTCCATTTTTCTCACCAGCTTATCCTCATGGTTAATGGACAACCTGTGCAGCCATCTTTCTTAAATACATCATTTAGCAAAATATTTAGGCATCAGTCTTTAGTAAAGCCTGAGGAAATGTAAATCTCTATGGAATTGGCATTCCAAGTTGCATGCAAAAGAATTCACTGAAGCTGAAGATAGAAGGGTAGTTTTTTTACATTTATCTGCAATTTTTGCATCAAACTTAGGTTTTGTTTCAGAGTTGTCATTGCTTTCCTTTGTATAGTATTCCTATTGTGTAAATGTCATGTGCAAATGTAGAGACATTGGGATGTTATGTTAAAGCTGAAGTTGATTTTACTGAGTCAATGCTCTTATTTTACATAAGAGAAAACTGATCCCGCGAGAGGGTCAGTAACTACATGTCCAAGTTTAACACTGCTTGCTAGTTATTATAGATGCAGAATGTGAACCTAAGCCCAGAGGCCTGATTCTTGGATCATTACATTGTGGTGCTTTGTTTTAATTCAGTTTTGAACCAATTTAATAAATTATGTGGCTAATCCTGACAGAAATTTGCAATCTTCTCTAATTTCTTAAATTATTGGTATTTTACAGTTAAATTAATTCAGAATTCTCCAAACCTTCATGTTTTCCATCTGCAATGTAATGCCTTTTCGGATTTTGAGTCTCTCATGACTGCACTTGCTTCCTGTAAGAAACTCAAAGAAATTAAGTTTTCTGGAGCATTTTTTAAAGTCATGCCATTTGGTAAGAACTGTCATTGTAAGATTTTGGTTTAAGATGCTTCTGTGAACAGTCATTTTAAGCACTTTTTTGTTTTATCTAACTTAGTCATACTAATTACTAGTTCAATCTGAATTGTTGTTTTGTTACTTTAAAAGTATTCTTTAAAGACAATACTTTTTGGTATGAGAGATGTATGTAGCTGACATAACTAGATTTTTATTTTTCCTTTTATAGTCAACAGTTTGCCAAATTTTATTTCTCTGAAGATATTAAATCTTGAATTCCAACAATTTCCTGATAAGGAAACATCTGAAAAATTTGGTATGTTTATAAAGCAGTGCCTTTTACTTATTATTTTCTTTTCGCAAAACCTTCATCTCCTATTTTGTGTTAGCTACAACAAATCACAGTATTAGCTGCCCTAGATAATTAGGAGGAAGGGACATTGCTGCTCGACTTTTATCCTTCAAACGGCTTGATCTCAATTGATCTCATTCAAAATAATATCCTCAAGAGTGCCTTATTTTTTAGAATATGTATTTAGTCATTATAGCACTATGCAATTTCATTGTCAGGTACCTATTCCAAACATGTTAAGTTATTTCAAAGGTTTATGGGATATAGGTAGAATTATCTTTTAAGGTTAAGAAAGTTCAGTATGTGGAAACCTGTATTTAACAATATGATTAACTATAGAAATAACACAGGTACTTTTTCATTTTCTTTTTATGATTACAAAAGTAATGCATGCTCATGGGAAAAATTCTAACAGATGTTAAAGTGAGGCATACATAGTAAAATTTTTAAGCATTTATTTAAGCAGAAATGGATTTGAATTGGGCAGCATCCAGTCTAGCAAATAGAAAGGACCTCTGAGGAGCTGTACAGAATGAGAGATTTTTATAGGCAGAAGGAGCCGAAGCAAGGAAGTTACACTAGGCAGAAAGCGGGTTGGTTACTGCAAGGTGGCTTTCCCTTAGGGGATGGGAGCAGGGGCTATCAGGCAGTTTACTTCACTAGTGCTGCGAAGGCTGGTTTACGATTCCATTTCTGGGAGAGCCAAAACTCTAAGTCTTGCTTTGGAGACATGGGCCTTAGCATAAGCAACTCCATTTTGAGTTTGCTGTCTCATTTTTCTTTTTTTTTTTTTTTTTTTTGCATTTTGGTATGTGGGTAGCTCCCTGACTGGGAATCGAACCCAGGTTGCAGCGCTGACAGCACCAGCACCGAAGCCTTAAGCCACTACACCATCAGGCAACTCCCTGCTGTCTCATTTTTAACAGAGGAAAATAGTAGGTGAGTCAGTGGAGATAGGGAGTATTGAGCAGTAGTGCTTCTCAAACTTTAGCATACTCAGGGATCACCTGATCTCTTCTTCTTCCTGTTTTCTTCCTTTGGAGATAGCCAGATTGGTAGGGGAGGAGCAGCAGGGTTGAGGCAGTAGAGGCCAACCAGGAGCCAAGGAGGTGGCCAGCATGGCCAACAGTTTTATTAAGCAAATACATTGAGTAAAATGAGAGCCAAGTTTCCTCACTGTTAGAGAAGAAATTTATGAAGGCTGTTCAGAAAAAAAAAATCCAGCCATAAATGCCTCTATTTTTCATCTTATATGACTGGATACATTTCTGACAGCCCTTGTATAAATATTGAAAGGGGAAGCTAGAAAGAACTTTGAGGTATTAAATTAGAATTGGAAGTATTGATGTGTGCTCATGTTTTTAACCTATTTACAGATAACTAGATCAATATACACATAGATATCCATTTATCTATATATTTCGGTTCACACAGGAAATATGTATGTCTCAGCTCAGTCACCTGAGAGACTAGAAAGCACCTTTTTAAAAGCAATGAGCAAATGTCCAGATCTTGACTTCTAAATACTGGCTTCCCTAAAAGGAACCAAGGTTCTTGGAGAAATGGCAGATATAAACTGGGACAGGGAATGTAAAAGATGAGTCTGGAACATCATTTTATGCTAGAAAATATTCAAAACATTTCCAGATATGAGTTCTCAAAAGTAGAGAACCTTCTGGTGATCCATAATGTCCCAGGCTAAGGAGGGGTCAAAATGAAAAGGAAAGTTGTGAGAGGAGTACATTGTAAGACTTGAATGCTGGGAGGCAGAGAGAGAAATCACTGAGGTAACAGCAGGATATGGAATTGCAAAGGGGGCTGAAGGTATTGAGGAGCTAGGAGGAATATCCTGGAGGCTAGTGGAAGCTTCAGTCTAAAGAGGAAATGGGTATGTGATAGTCATTCTGTGCAGAGAGAGTGCAGAGATTGATTGGAAGAGAATGGAGGAATGGTTGTCTGGAGGTAGCCATGAAGCTCAGGGTGTAGGCTGACACCTTTCTCTTGCCCTTGGGGAGCAAGAGGGACAGCCTCTATGCTACATGGGGCGTCCTGGACTGCACATGACTTTGAGGCTATACATTGCCATTGTTTGGGAGCACAGTATGGAAAAGAGCTTTTGTGTCTCTTCTCACAGCCTACATTTTAGGTTCTCTTAATGACCTCGAAGAACTGATACTTCCTACTGGAGATGGAATTTGTCAAGTAGCCAAACTGATCATCCAGCAGTGTCAGCATCTTCAGTTTCTCCGAGTTCTCACATTTTTCCAGACTTTGAATGATGACAGTATAATGGAAATTGGTGAGTTACCCTCAAATAAAATGTTTCTTTCAGCTTGCATGAAAGCCAGTGGTATTACCCAGGTTTTCCATTGTAGAAGTCTATAAAAATTTTGTCTAAAAATATTCAACCCACTTCATCATTTCCGCTATCTTACTGTTTCCTCTTATGGATTTAGGTTCATTCTGGTCAGATTTAGAAGTAAAAGATGGCCTCCCATTTGAGGTTATACGAGCCCTAAAGTCTGTGTTCTTGACACCTCATGTTTCAGACACCTGGCCACATACTTTCCATGTACTTCTTTTTACAGTATTTTTAAAAAATGAATATTAACACACAGAGAAGTACACAAATCACAAGTGTACAGCTCAGTGAATTTTCATTTTCTCAGTACCTCAGCCTCTCAAGTTAGTCAGGCTCTAGCCATGGAATCTAGAGTGAAACTAAACCTAAGCTTAGCCCACATTAGGAAGAAGATACAGCAATTAAAAACAAAACAAAAACCTTACTAGGTATCCACTTCCAAAGTAAAGTCAACATGGAGTATCAGGGTCATTCGATTGTAATTGAAAAATTCTAAAGAAACTAAATACAAACACCAAAAACCAAAAAACAAAACAAAAAAACAACAAAAACAACCAAAACCAAGTAAAGTCAACCATATATTGAGAACTTATTATGTGCCAGGCTCCCATATCCTTCCGAACCCTCAATGACAGTAGAGTCCCTTCTGGGCCGCAGGTGTAGTATATAGTAGTAGACAGTGAGGAGACATAGTTTGAGGAATGTCACATCCCATTCTTTATAAGAGTGGAGATGTGGTTCCCACAATCTCTACTGTCCCTTGTAACTTAGCCTGTTTCTTGTTTGTTTGTTTGTTTTTGCTTTTTGGTATGTGGGTAGCTCCCTGACTGGGAATCGAACCCAGGCTACAGCACTGACAGCGCCAGCGCCAAAGCCTTAAGCCATTACACCATCAGGGAACTCCCCTTAGCCTGTTTCTTAACCATGCTGTGCTTTGACATTTTTCCTCCTGTGAGACCCAAAGAGAAGTCCACATTTGCATAGAATGACAAAGCTTTCCCAGCAAAAGTGGCTTCAGTGCTTTAGGGCTTAGCTTTACTTCTCTGGTTTATGCTTTTCCCTTGGGCTTTTTAGCCAGGTAGTTCTTTTTTTTTTTTTTTTTTTTTTTGCTTTTTGGTACGTGGGTAGCTCCCTGGCTGGGAATCGAACCCTGGCCGCAGCGCTGACAGCGCCAGCGCTGAAGCCTTAAGCCACTACACCATCAGGGAACTCCGCCAGGTAGTTCTTTGTTAACTTGACAACTCTTAGGGACTTTTAAGGAGATATTTTAAAAATATTATATTGGGCATTTTCTACTGTCAGTGGTGATGGTAGTGGTGATGATTGAAGAGGAGATTGGCTGAAATAACCTAGTCTACCATTATTAAAATAAAAGTCCTTATAATTCCATTTTCATAAATTATTTTGCTTTTATAGCCAAGGTAGCAATCAATGGAGGTTTCCAGAAACTTGAGAACTTAAGTCTTTCAATCAATCACAAGATTACAGAAGAAGGATACAGAAATTTCTTTCAAGCACTGGACAACCTGCCCAACTTGCAAGAATTGACTATTTCCAGGCATTTCACAGAATGTATCAAAGCTCAGGCCACAACAGTCAAGTCTTTGAGTCAATGTTTGTTACGGCTGCCAAGCCTCATCAGACTTAACATGTTAAGTTGGCTCCTGGATGAAGAAGACATCACACTGCTCAATTCCATGAAAGAAAGACATCCTCAATCTAAGAACTTAACTCTTCATTGGAAATGGGTAGTTCCATTCTCTCCAATCATTCGGAAATAGATTTAGTTAAAAATTGCTGAATCAAGAAAATTTTTGTCAACAATTTTAAAAACCTAATTATCTAAAAACATTTATTAAATATGACATACGAAAGAATATTTATAAAATATGTAAGGCATGTAAAGGAGAAAAAAAACAATCCTACTTCCCCATCACTGAGCTTAAGAAATAGATTATTACCAGTATTTTTTATATAAAAATATTTTTATTGTTAAATTTATTGGGGCAACATTGGTTATCAAGAGTTACATAGGTTCCAAGTGTACAATTCTACAAGTGCATCATCTAATCATCTATTTGTTGCATTATATGTTCACCACCCAGTGTGAGTTCTCTTTCCATCACCAGTATTTTTGAAGTCCCTGAACGATCCTCTCCAACTTAAGATCAGCCCTTCAATCAAGTTTATACATCTTAACCTCCCCTTCAGGGTCAGCATCAGGTTTTCAGACTAGCTGTAGTAAAGAGTAACAAAGCCACAGGGTGATGACTGTGGGAGGTATACCAATCTATCATCTAAAGCCACAAAATGGAAGAAGTATTCAAGTTATACTTTAATGACTAACCTAAGGACTGAATCACTTTCATACACAGGTGAAATAAGAGTTCACTTGAACTTCAGATGAATCTTTTGTGAGCCAAGAGATACTGCTTAATCCTTGTAGGACATGTTCTGTATAACTTCGATGTAGTATAATTTATTTATACCTTCACTTTATCCATTGCCAATATGAAGAAAAAAATAGGAGCTAGGGAAAAATGCTTTTATTCCAGAGGCTTTGGATTCAACATTTTTATATAAGCAAAAAATGCAGAACAGAATTTAGCATTACTGAAGATTAGCTAAATTTGTGTTTTCTCGAAAATTGAGTATCAATGCTTTCTTAGATAACCGTGTTTGAGAGTTCAACATATGCTTTAATGGCCTTAAGAATTTTTTATAAATCCACTCTGCTCAGGGAGAACATAGTTTGTCTCTTTAGTGACTTCATGTGATTCAAAGTATTACATTTAATGTGAATGTCTACTCTGCATCTGTGTGTGTCCAGAAATTCACCCCTACCAGTTTAAGCAGCAGAATTTTCTTAATGGCTAGAAGACCATTCCCAATTCATGACACTAGTATAAACTGGAAAATAACCATTCTTTTACCCTAATTTTTATTTTTACCAACAGAAAAGCCAATTCTTCCCTCCCACCACAAGTATGAAACACAGGAATTATCCCATTTGTTTAAAAAACACTCATAAAAATAAATAATAAATAAATAAATAAATAAATAAAAATAAAAAACACTCATGTTTTAAGAATTTCATTTCAAGATGCATTAAGAATTTCCAGAAGAAAAAAAAAGAATTTCCAGAAGAATACACAAGAAAATGTTAATAGTTAATGCTAAGAAGCGGTAGTGAACAGCATTCTTCCTCCCCTTTACTACTGTTTTTATGTTGTACAAGTGCCTGTACTATTTTTATATTTAAAATAAAATATAAAACTAGTTTAGCATTACATTATTAAGATGTGCTACCTCTGGAGGGTGAGATTACTGGAAGGGTGAGATGGATTACCTTCTTGCTCATCTGATTTTATGTGTAATCCTTTTGTAATCAGAAAGGTTTTAAGTATTAAGAATCCAATCAGGAGACAGAAACCACACAGTAATTTAAAATGGGAAAATTTACCATTACGTTAACTGTACCAGGAATTAAGAGGCCTCTAGGCAGCTATGTGGAACAGCTTACAGGCTCTTCACCCTCGGCTGAGATGGAGCACCCAAAGGAACCCCAGGGCTGAGATACAGACCTCTATGGAGAAGGCACAGCCACGGATGACAGGCTTGCTGAGGCTGCGGAGTTGCAGCCTGAGGAGGTACAAGCTTGGGGCATTTTGTTGAGAAGATACCTTGGGGGGTCAGGGGAAGCCATTCATGTACGGGTACTGCAGGGATCTCCTAGAGAGGCACACTAGAACAAGGAAAAGAAGTCCCTCGCTCCTCTCGTGCTCACCAGTACCTCTAGAGACAACTTTACACTATGCTTACAGATGGGAGGGCTATTTACAGGGTCCAGATCCATCAGTGCAGGGTTGGCAATGAAGGCTGGACTTGGACATGAGAGGCTATATAATGCATGCAAGTATTACTTATTAAATTTATAGTTCAGCTTTAAACAAAAAAGAACCTAGTTAATTATCTTAAGATAGGATATATGTCCATGCATGTTTATACATTCACAGAAAACTTCTTATATGATAATATATGGTAATATATGGTAATGCTGACTGACTTTAGGGAGTGGACAGGAAGAGGTTTGGTTTTTTTCTCTCCTGCCTATCCTTTTGTACCATTTAAATTCTATACTGTGTGCACATATTATTAAAAGCGATACTTTATAAACCAAAGGGACTCCATGAAAATCATTTGTCCACAGCTTTTGTTAAGGGCTTCTAGTATAACCAGGGGTCTACAAAGTATGGCCACAGCCTGAACAGCCTATGAGGTAAGAATGGTTTTTACATTTTTAAAGGTTTAAAAAATATATGCGACAGACACCATCATCAGTGGGCCTGCAAAGCTAAAGTAATTTACTCTGGCCCTTAACAGGGAAAGGATTATTTCCATGACACAGTATCATAAGATCACCATGCCCCTTTTCTCCAATAGGCCCTTTATTCCAATGTAGTCAGTCTCTACAGGACTCATAGGTCATCCCTCATTGCCCTGACACCCTTTGTTTTTAAACTTTTTCCTTTCTGATCGCATATCCCAACCCTCTCTAACTCCCTAAATCCTTTCCCTGTGCCCACATGAAAAACATGCCCTATACCCTCAAACTCTTCTAAACATTCCAGAACTGCATCTTCTTGTTTAACTCCACATATTTTTTTAACTTTTTTTGAAACCAGGGACCACCATAAGGGATAAATTCTATGTAAAAAAAATACACATTTTGTGAATCTTAATAACTGAAACAGGATTCACAAAAATTACTTTCTAAAACAAAGCTGTATCAAATATTTTACTAATATCCAAATATAACGTTCACAAACAAAATTCCTTGAAACAATTTTTGTTTATGTACACTGCCTTCAACTGTTTTCTTACATTTTCTCCCACCAGTCTTTTGCTTCCTCCATTCTACCAAAACAGCTCTTATGGGGGTCACTGATGGCCTCCAGATTGCTAAATTCAATGACTACTTCTCAGTCCTCATCCTACTTAACTTGTTAGGAGCATTTGACCTATCATTAGCTTTGAGGTGTCCATCACTTCCTCCTCAAAGCTGTGGGTTTCCTCCTAACTCATTGACAGTTATGTTTCCTTTACTGCTTCTCATACCTAATCTCTAAACATGGGGAGAAACCCAGAGTTCTCCTACATCTCTATTTAAATGCACTTCCTTGGTTAGCTCATCCTATTGAATGGCTTGAAATATTATTCTAACTTCTAAATTTTCATCTCTAGCCTAGATCTCTCCTCTGAACTCTTTACTCATATCCAACTATTAATGGGCATCTCAAATTTCACATGTCCAAACCCAACTGTTATCCTTCCTTTTCACCTTTATTAACATCCTCCATTTCATTAAATTCCAACTTTATCCTTCCACTTGCTTAGGCCAAGAACCTTAGGCGTCACTGGGACTCCCTCTCCTTTCACAATTCAGATGTCATCTATTGGCAAATCCTGAGCGCCACTTGCAAAATACACTCAGATCCAACCACGACTACTGCCTACTGGTCCTAACTAGTTGGCCTGTTTCCTCCTTTGATACTTATCATCTATTTTCAACATAGCAACCAGAAGTCTCTTTTTATAAATCAGATTATGCTACATTTTTTATTCAAAATCCTCCAGAGAATTCCAAGCTCGAAGTAAATGCTTAAGATCTTCCAATGGTCTACAAATGATCAGGCTACCACTCTTACTTCCATCTCTTCAATCTCACATGCTCACTTCCACTCAGCCATGCTGGTTTCTTTGCTGTTTCCTGAACATGCTGAACATGCTCTTGTCTTAGGGCCTTTGCACTTGTCATGTCCTTTGCCTGGGAGGTTCTCCCACTACTTATGTGAATGGCTCTCATTTCCTTCAGATCCTGCTCAGATGTCACCTCAATGAGTAGTTTACTGACCTGTCTTTTTAAAAAAGTGTCCCCACTTCCAATCTCACTCTGCCTACCCTCTTTCCTTTCATCACTTTACAGTACATATGTCTCTCTGCCACCTTTGAAGTTCACTTGCTTACTACTAGCTGGTTCCCTTCACTGTAAGCAAGAAATTCCATTTCTTTTGTTCACTGCTTTCTCCCAAGCATCTACAATAGTGACTAGCACACAAAGTAGTAAGATTTGCTGAAATGATTTTCCTGAACCTACAAACTCTCTCCAACTGTATTATAGATATTAAGGGAGGTAACAGCTAAAAATACCTTAGAAAGCAAGCTGCCTTCCTAACTAAATGTAACCCTGCACACACTCAGGCAATTAAAATATGCTAAATAATAAAATATTGGCTGACTGTCAATAAAATAGTAAAACTCCACTTACCTATACAAGAAAACTTAAGCCACAGAACATCCCATTCGGCAAAGCCTACTTATCACACAATGAACATTCATTTATTCAACAAATACATACTGGGCAGCTAATGATATGCTAGGCACATTTGGTGTTCCCACACAAAATCTCTGAAAAAAATAACATGTAGCATATCAACCTCTTCTCCCACTGCTAAATGGACTAGAAAGAATCCTAGGTGCCCTGGACACCAAACCAGATTAAACTGAAACAATATGATCTCCTACCTCTCCGGAGAATCTGAACTGAAGAGATACAGATATAGTCAAATGTAGGACATGGAACTGCAAGGTAGTGACTTAAGAGAGAATGGGAGTTCCCTGGTGGTGTAGTGGCTAGGTTTCGGTGCTGTCAACGCTGTGGCCTGGGTTCGATTCCAGGCCAGGGAGCTACCCACATTAAAAAAAAAAAAAAAAAAAAAAAGAGAGAGAGAGAGAGAGAATGGCTATGTTAGGCAGTACATAATGAAGATGTGGAGGAGGCTAGGAGAGCACAAGGCAGACAGACAAGAGAAGGCACAGGGAAGAGACTAATACTTGTATGACTTACAGTAAACAACATACCCATGATTCCTGACTGGCCAGCTCCAGTCCTTCGGACACTCAGCTTCAGCTAGGCTCTGCTTCTAATCTTGGATATCAGCTACACTGTTTTACCATTAGTTGTATCTTTACAGGACTACCCCCTTTACGCAAATAAACCTGAGTAGTTTTCTTTCTACAGACTCCACCTCACCATATATATTTCAACAAAAAACATTCAGATAGTCAAGATTTTAAAAATATTTATAATTTATTTAAAGGCATTAAGAAAAAGCTTAATATACTAAGAAAGTTACCATATACAAGTATTGCTCAGTCTCAACATTGACAGAGTGACTTTTTCTGCACTACATGTGACCTTGAGTTTCTTTTAATCATTCATATTTCCAATGTTCAGTTATTCACACTGATTATTCCCTAGAAATACCCGGCTCATTATTTAAGCATGAGTCACGTGCAACAGGGGAAATGCAGGTGATTGTGCCACTCAACCAAGTTCGTGAAGAAAATGATGAAGATTTTGTTCACCATCGACTAGAGCACATCAAAACACCCTTCTCCTTGGGAGACAGATGCACCTGAATTTGAAAGAAAAAAAAAGAAGTCTAAATATAATTAGGAAATTTAAAAACTTATTTTCTTATACAATTGTAAAGAAAGAGAAAATGGAAAGCAATACACTTATCGAGGTAAGAAAAACTAGAATAAAAATCTGCAAATATAAAGACAATGTCATACTCATTTCAATTATATTTATGGGACAGTTAAATTGACTAATTGTGAAATGCATATGAAAGACTAAATGTATAAAAACATATTAAGGAACACTGGTATTTGATCTAAATAGAATTTAAAACATATTACAAAACAATGATCAAAATCATGTGTTAAAAACAACAGTGATTACAACAATGCAAACATCCTCCAACTACAATATAAAACTCAAAAGTATTCCTAACTTCCAGAAATGAAAACATTTATTAAACATTTCCAAAGTTGGAAACAAACTTAAACTTTAGGAATATCCAGAAAATTCTCAGAATTCTACATAGTAGAATCTACAGAATACAACAAAAGCACAAATACATATTTTAATAAATAATAGTTAAGAAGGAATTTTAAAAACTTGTAAGCAAAGCAAGAAAAGAAGTTAGTCCCTGGTATATCACCTGGGTCCACTGGACCTAATTTCAGTTTTGGGGTTCTTTTTCAAGCAGTCCTAACTTTTTGTAAGGGTTTATAACTCACTGTTTCTACCAAGAACAAAAATAATTTTCTCATTAAAAAGTTTAATAAAACCCCTATCTTGTAATTATGCTATAACTCTTCTGGCCTTTTATAAATCTAAATTACAGAATCTTCATGATTTTATTATTCCTTATCATGAAACATTTTGCTGTTCTTCATCCCAGGATTTATTTTATTATAACTCATCGTGGCAGGTAGCCTTCAAGGTGGTCCGCAGCGATTCCTGCCACCCGGTATTCATGCCCTTGTGTAATTCCCTCCAGCTGACTGTGGGATGGACTGGCTTCTAAACAACTGAAAAGGTGGAAGTGACGATGTGTAATTCAGAGTAAGTGCTACAGGTGGGTATGGTGTCACTCTTTCTCTATTGAATCACTCACTCTGGGGAAGCCAGCTGCCATGATGTGGAGTGGACTCTCAGACTGCCTATGTAGAGTCCCAGGTAGTCAGGTATTGTGGCCTCCTGACAACCATGGGAGTGAGCTTGGGAAGAGATTCTCTAGCCCCAGCAGAACCTTGAAACAACTCTAGTCTTGAGGTTGACAACTTGACAGCAGGCTCATGAGAACCACCAAGCTAGCTGATCCTGGATTCCTGACTCACAGAAACTAGAAAGAATAAATTTGCTGTTATAATAAGGTGCCAAATTTGGGGGGAATTTGTTATGTAGCGATAGGAAATGCACTCACCAGTTATTGCCAACTATGCTTAAAAAAAAAAAGACTAAGATAATAAGAACATAGAAGGATGGAGTCACCTGAAAGAATGATGAAATTAACCATCAGTAGTGAAATAAAGCATCACTATTATATCATCCTTTGGTTTTCTTATTCTTTTGCCCAAAGTATTGGGTTATCTTTCAAGGAGTTTTAATGGCAGTCTGAAGACACCATCCTTGTAGTCTTGTCTGTCTTCCCCTAAGCTTCCCTTGAATACAGTAGAGTATTCAGACTTTTTTATTTTCTGTCCATAACAGCAAAGAGAACAGAAGTGACAGAAGAAGTCACTTCATAATTATTAAACAAATTAGAAGATGAATGGAAATAGACAGGTAGCAACATCTAGACTAGCGATTGGAAAATTATTGGCCTAAAATATTTACTATCTAACCCTTTAAGAAAAAAAATTTGATCCCTACTCTAGAATAATGGTGAAATTGTTCATATAAGCAAAGTGCCAGATGATGAATCTTCATATGACATGACATATTCTACTGAGGTGAATTTTCTCAAACTTGAGAACTGATATATTTCTGAGCACAAAAAAGGAAATATGGTAGAATCATCCAGTTAGTCATTCAACAGGATTTTATTATATAATATTTCGCTAAAAGGACATGTGACAGTATTCTTTCATCTTGTATGATACTTTACAGTTTGTAAATGAACAAATGTGGAAGACAGACACACAGAGGGTGCCAAAAAATGTATACATACTTTTAAAGAAAAGAAACTGTATTAAAATTGTAATACTCAATATATACTGGTAACAAAAGATGACAAGTCATTTTTGACTTCTATAATTGCAAGAGGTGCTCAAAGTAGTTATCACCAACATCCAGACACTTCTGATTACACCAAACCACTGCTTGAGCAACAATAACGAAAGAAAGCGTCCACTTGTATCACTGCACATCCCGTTTCAATTTCTTCCCAAAGTACTGCCAGTGTAGCTGGTTTTCTATAGTACATCATATTCTTTAAGGTCCCTTACAGGTAGAGGTCAAGGGGTGCTAAGTCAGGGGAAAGTGGGGAAAACTCAAACAACATTCTCAAATTTCAAATACCGCTTCAAAATGGTCTTGCGCTCCTCAAACAACATTACTTCTGCTATTTTCTTTGACGGTCCTGCCTATCGCATGGTGACGCTAGCATTCATTCGTTTAATACCATCTTTTGAGTGAATGTCATACTTACATTGTTACTATAATTCAATTCAACTTCAAAAAGTAACACACAGACAACAGCTCTTAAAATGTGTATACATTTTTTTGGCACCTGGTATATACAAAGTAACTGGAAGGTAACAGATGATGCAGAAATGAAGAATTGTACCAATCATTCTAATTGGTATTTATAAATGTAAAAATGAGGGACTTCCCTGGTGGTGTAGTGGCTTAAGGCTTCGGCGCTGGCACTCTCAGCGCTGCAGCCTGGGTTCGATTCCCAGCCAGGGACCTACCACATACCAAAAAGCAAAAAAATAAATAAATAAATAAATAAATAAATAAATAAATAAATAAATAAATGTAAAAATGAAATGTTTTGCTGTTATGCAACAAAGATAACCATCATATGTCAATTCAACAAAATTATGAGCCATGAAGTTTTCAAAAGTACTGAGTTTTGATGAAGCAAACACATGAATACTCAAAGAAATGGTAAAGCTAGAATACAGTAGAGATTCATCTGAAATCCATAATCAGTATTTATAAAATAAATATATTCCAGGTTCACAGATTACAACTAGTAAACAGCTGCAAAGGATGTTATATATTGTAGACTCACACACACACACACACACACGTGTAAAAATTCAAAAATAGGAAAATGTATAAATATTTGGGTTTGTTATATTTGAGATTAAAATTGATAAGTCATTTGCACTATTCTGTATACTGTTTGTCAAATGACTTTAAAAAATACAGTTGATTCTCATTATTCATGGCAGTTATGTTCTAAAAAGTCACAACAAACACTGCATTTATGAATACTAAGCCACTGCTCCTAGAAGAAATAAAGAGCCAAGGTTCTGTAAGCCTCAGGTCATAGTTTTACCAACAGATTAACCTTGTTTTACATGGGCTGCTGTAGAAAGACACATTGTTTCATATATATTGTTCACTCATTAACATCGAACTCACAACCAACAGCTCTGTAACTCATGCCTGATGAAGCTTAGCTAACACATGTAAGCCAAATCACACGTAAGCCAAATCACACAGGCTGCTTGCACCAGCCAGCATTTCAGCACAATGCCTGAGGGCCATTTTAAAAAGTGAAATAAAAAGGCACAAAAATGTGAAAAATGTAGCACTAAGATTGTGAGAAGGACACTTATTTATAGTATGAGAGCTAAGACAAGAAAACAGCATTGCTCAACCTCAGCTGGGAACATTTGTGTCAGGTGACTCAAATTTTTCACTTCTGCATGTGTGCATGAATGATATTGAGAGTGCCACGAATACTGATTCTGGGGTTACAAATTTTAGCAAGCAGGGAAATTTGCAAATACAGAATCTGTGAATGAGGAGGATCTACCGTAGATAAAATTTTATAAGCAAAAATTTAAGGGGTTCCCTGGTGGTGTAGTGGCTAGGTTTTGGTGCGCTCAACACCACGGCCTGGGTTCAATTCCCAGCCAGGGAACTACCCTGCCCCCCAAAAAATTTAAGAGAGCAAACACAAATATCTAAAATGATAATGGGGAAATAACCACATAGATACAGGAAAACAACTAGACAAAGCAATAAAGACATTAGAAGAAAACCCAAAAGCCATATTAAAAAGGTAGAATCTGGAGTTCCCTGGTGGTGTAGTGGCTTAAGGCTTCGGCGCTGGCACCGTCAGTGGTGCGGCCTGGGTTCGATTCCTAGCCAGGGAACTACGCACATATATTAAAAAAAAAAGAGAAACAAAAAGGTAGAATCTGACTATATGAAATTAAGCAATAAAACCACATAAAAAGCAAACATTTCTGTCAAAATGAGAACAAATGCTACATTAGCAAAGTCAACAGAAAAAAGTACTTAAAACTCACATAACATAGGAACAATTTTTGCAAATAAAGGAAAAACCTATCTCAGTTGAAAAGTGGGCAAAGGTGATGTTCAGACTTTTCGGAAAAGACACATAGCTCTTAAACACATGAAAAGGTATTGAACTTCACAATAATAAGATAAATAATTAAAAATTCAATGAGACAACCATTTTCAACTATTAGATTGCCAAAGATCCAAAGGTTTGATAAATTATTGGCTAGACTGGGTAACAGGAACCCAATGTTGGTGGGAATATAAATTAATATAGTCTCTACTGAGAGCAACTGAGGAAAAATCTATTAAAATTATAAATACATATCCTCTTCAATCAGCAATTTTATTTCTAAAATAAAATTCTAGATTGGAGTTTTAGATTCTATTTATTTAGATAATCCTAGAGATGTATTCATATATATATATATATACAAAAAGAACTATGTAAAGAATATTGACTGTAGTATTAAAGAGCAAACAACTTAAACTTCCATCCATAAGGGCTCAATTAAATAAGTATGGTATACATTTATATATAAGAATATCCTGCAACTGTTTAAAACAAGACAGCTTTATATACTTATAAGGAGTACATACATATCTCAATATAAACAAGAAATATTGAGGAAAAAGCACTTACCTGTTAAAGAATACTGTATGAAATACCTATAAAAACAAAAAATTAAAAGTTTAAAAGAATGATGATAGATATAGCTTACTGTATTTTAATTACATAGTTTTATTGTCAATAAATGTACACATCACAAAAATAAAAAAATACAAAAGGGTATACTGTGAAGTTTCCCTCACATGCCTTTGTCTTCTAGTCCCTCTTCAGAAATAACTTGACTATCACTGAGATGATAATCAGTGCAATATATACATAAACACACATTTACACAAATAGCAGGTAGCATAATGTTCTGCATCTTATTTTCATTTAAATATATTAAGTATCTTCCTATCAGATTGCTATACCTAATGAGCAACAATATAATTTAAAAAACCAAAAAATAATTAAAATAAAGTGAATATTAGAACTTTTATTTTATAAAAAAGTTAACAATAATGAAAAATAATTCTTAAATGATAACAAGTAGATACTCTAAAAGTTAGGTAAGAATGAGGGCATTATTAACTAGTTTATTCTTTTGGGGAAGCAATGTAACAACATACGATGGTCTTCAGAACTATTTATAGAATCTGAAGCGCAGTATGTGAAATTAATCATCAATACACAAAAATAATTCTCTGGAACTATGTTAAACAAAGAAGCCCAAAATAGATTATTGCCATGTAAAAATATGTATCATACTAAACCCAAATTTGACATTAATTTTATATATTTGTGAGATATAGAGTGTAATATCATTGTTTAGTACATTTTAACTATTGCAATACAAAAGAATCTTTCAGAAAACATGCAACAACTGAAAATTGGTCCGAAATGGTAAAGTTGATGTAATGAATTATGTCATCCTACCAAGTATCCATGAAGAAAATGATTAAAAGTTTGTTTAAAAATAGGGAGCATTCTGGGTGGTGAGAACACAATGCAACACATAGATCATAAAGAACTGTACACCTGGAACCTATGTAATTTTGCTGGCCAATGCCACCCCAATAAATTTAATTTAAAAACAGGGAGAATAGTTAGTATTGTACTTGTTTTCTTATCATAGATTATAAATATATTGGACACAATATGAGATACACTGTTTTCAGGCATTGGGCAACAGAACAGCATAGGGCTGAGATCCTTGAGAAAGGGAAACACATAGAGGAGCTTTGCTTTCACCCCATTTTGGCTGGACACAATATCCACACTACATCATGGAAGGTGGAGCTTGAGCAGAGGATACTGTTCTTCCTGGGTAGCAGCAGATCGGAGTTTGGGCCTTGAAATAAGGCAGCTGGAAATAAAGAGGTAGGGTCTAGGGAGGAATTTGAAGAGAAGACACTCCAGAAATATGCATAGGTCCTTGGCCAAATCCTAAATTATGCACATGTAGGGCAAAACACAAAGCGTGGAAGAAGCAATTGCTGGGAGGGACTGGGGGGTCCTGAGAGCTGAAAAGAGAATTCTGAGGTTGTATGTACAGTTCCACCATTTACTGCTCTCATATGTGGCCCAAAGCAAGTCATTTCAACTCTGTAAGCCTGCTTTCTCCTATGTAAAATGGGAATAATAATAGTATCTAACTTGACGGTGTTATAAAGATCAAATGAATTAACTATACCTAGCACACACAGTAATCACTCAAAAAATAGCTGCAATTATTACTTATAAAGGAAAGGAAATTTTAATGTGGTAGTTTCTAGTTTCCTTTATAATAAAAAAACCAAACTAACACATACCTAAGAGTCTACTGAAACCAGATTTATAGGAATTTTTTACTCTTAACCAAAAGTCTTTATGTAAACACAAAGACTTATTAATGCTCAGGTAAACTGCTGCATCGCCTGGAAACCAAGAACTGATTTTATTTAAAGTAAAATACAGGTCAACTATAAATTACATGCCATTTTAAAATGTAAAAGGTTATATTATATGTGACAATAACTAATAATGAATCAATTTCAAAGCTCAAAAATTAGTTTCTCGGGAGTTCCCTGATGGTGTAGTGGCTTAAGGCTTCGGCGCTGGTGTTTTCTGTGCTGCAGCCTGGGTTCGATTCCCAGTCAGGGAGCTACCCACATACCAAAAAGCAAAAAAACAAAAAACAAAACAAAACAAAAAATTAGTTTCTCCAAAAGCTTCTCCAACTATATTACTTGATATTTTCAAAATGTTACCTATATTCTTTTACAATTAATTAATTAACTTTCAAAAACCATTCACCTAATGGTAGGATTTGTTATAAACAAGTCTTTTTTAAAACTAGCAAGCAGGGGTTCCCTGGTGGTGTAGTGACTAGGCTTTGGCGCTGTCAATGCTGCAGCCTGGGCCAAATCCCAGCCAGGGAACCACCCTGCCCGCCAAAAAAAACAAAAAACAAAAAACAAAAACAACCTAGCAAGAAAGAGGTGATGCTTAACCTTTCAAGATGAGTGAAAGATGTGATCTGAGAACAACTCAAATGTGTCCTCCATTTATCCTTTTCTCTTCTTTGATATTCCTTTCACTCTATGCTCTAAGCCCATCTAATACCTTAAAGATATGATGAAGAATGAAAAGCTATGTAATATAAATAAGTAGAGAGCATATTCAAATGGGGAAATTGTATGGATGGGGAAGTAAGAAGGCTGAGTGGCTTTAGGAACACTGACATGACATTTGAGCTACTATGTGCCCTGAAACACACTGTTGGAATGCTTCTGACTTTGAATACTTCAACTCATTTCCTTCCTGGCCTAATTTTTCTATTCACCATTTTAGACTTGGTTGAATAATCTAGCTGAAAAACTTCAAATGAATGAAAATGACTTTAATCAAAGAATAAAGTATAGGTAATTATTATTTTCAAATGTGATGATTTATATAATTAAAATAAAAAACCCGCCCATGAATGCATCTCCCATTCTAAAAATCAAGAAGAAAATGTTTTTCAAAATTTGCTTTTCAAGGCAACATGGAAACATCTACCGAGAATCGTAATATCCACAATCTTTTATCAACTAGTCATAACACTGAAATTTACCCTAAAGCTATGAAAGAATGGAATCAAATCACTACATATAAGGTGTTTACTGTAATGTTATCCAGATTGCCCCAGAACTACTAAAGAAATAAGTGCCATACAGACAAACAATCTTAACAGAATATGTAAAACCATTAAAAATGTGGTGTTAAGTGGGAATATACATACATGCACACATGCACAAAATGCTATGACAGCATCCATATCAAAATATAGGTGAATATGGACCAAAAGTAGAAAGTAATATGTGAAAAAGGAATACAAATGATAGACATGTAGCTTTTAGTAGTTTAAAAATATTGAACATTTTTATTTTGTACTTTGCAAACATAAAGAAAATAGAAAACAGTACAATGAACATCCATGTACAAACATGTAGATTCAATAATAGCCATATATGCCCCATGCACACACACAGACATTTTGCTAAATTATTAAAAAAATACATTAAGAGATATTATAATATTTTACTTCTAAATAGTATACAAATTTAAAGACACTCTTCTATAAACTACAACACCTTCATTACAGCTCATAAGTTAGCCATAATTATCTGATATTTAAAAATCCGGTTCCTATTCAAATTTCCTCAATCCCCAAGTCTTTTGAAACCAGGGTCCAATCAAGGATGCCACAATATATTTGGCTGTTATTCTCTTAAGTCATTTTAAATCTGGAATAGTTACCCACTCCAAGCCATTTTTTCTTTCATGACAATGACTTTTTGAAGAAACGAGGCCAGTTATCTTCTACAATACTCCACACTGTAAAGCTGTCTGATCATTTCTTTTGTGGTGTCATTTAACTTGTTGCTCTATCCCCAACATTTCTGGTAAATGGGAAAGTAGATCTTAAAGGCTTGGTTAAATTCCAGTTACACCTTTTTTAACCAAAACATTTCATAGGTACACAGTGAATTTCATACTGCATCACAAATCAAAAAGCAAGTCTGGGTGTCTGACCACCGTGATGAAGAGTTTCATTACTGATTCTGAGGACCTCTTTATTAAAAAGTATGTTTCCCTTTCTACACTACCAACCAAGAAGTATTTGGTGAGATGTTACTGTGATGTCATGAGAACTCTAGATGGCATACAGATAAAGCTTTTATCAAATAGTTTTGGCATCAAAGTGTCTTTATTACTGTTTTATATGAACTGTTCTAAACATAATAAATTTTTAAAAAATTTCCACAAACTATTAAATTTATACAAAATAAGATTCACTTTTATAATAATGGCAAACTTACTCCTTAATTAGAATGTGAACACCTTCCTTCTTTTTGATTTTGTTTGAAACCCTGTAAGGAAAATAAAGAAATTTAAAAGAATAGCATACACATTTTATACAGATGTGAATAAACATTTTCCTTCACATAAGACATTTTATTAATTCTATTTAACAAAGTATCATCAGAGAATAATTTATAGCCTTCCAAAGTAAATAATTAGGCTGTAATTAAGAAATTTCCAGGGTTCCCTGGTGGTGTAGTGGCTAGGCTTCGGTGCTCTCAACGCTGTGGCCTGGGTTCGATTCCCAGCTAAGGAACCACAAAAAAAAAAAAAAAAAAGATTCCTTCTTTCACTAAGCCCAAAAATGTTCACGAGCCCACATATACCTTATTTCTATAAAATAAAATATATACTTGTCATACTCATTTGTTAAGATAAAGCCATCAAAAACTTTTGTTTAGTACTCACTAAACAAAAACATTTTAGAAGTTAAAAAAAAATCAATACTCAAATATATTTATTATTTGCCTGGTCAGACATACTCTAAATGTCCACTCTCTCTCTTCTTGAATCCTGCTTTCTATCTCTCCATACATACATACTAGCTTTTCCATTTACCAAAGTTATAGCCTATTTAATGCCATTCCAATAACATGCCTCTTAGTCATTTACATTCTGCTTGGGTCTCTAGAAAGAGAAAAAGGCATAAGAGCTAAACCCAAACTCTACGTGGCTGCTCTTATGGAAACAGCGAACAAGTCATCAACTATGTGTGCTTCTGTGGAGCAATGGTTAAGAATCATTAGCTGAGGGCAACGGTGTCTAAAAAACACTTAAGTTGTTAGAAAACTTGACAATGAGTAGAGGCTTCTTCTTTCTAGAGGTAAAGAAAAATACAAGATCTAGGAAATGGCAATTTCTTCATACCTCTAAATGTAAGCATTATGTTTATAGTTTAATTTATGCAGATATACAAATAAAACTCCTAAAAGTAAAGATCATTTCTCTGGAACAAGTTAGTCATCGGTTAGCACTGAATATGTGGCAAACATTCTGGACAAGGCTGCTTTCCCAAGAACTGGTGCTTGAACTCATGAGAGAAACAGAACCATCTTATTTGGTTGGTCAGGACAAGAGTTAAAAGTTCATTGAGGGGGGTTCCCTGGTGGGGTAGTGGCTAGGCTTCGGCACTCTCGAATCCGCAGCCTGGGTTCGATTCCCAGCCAGGGAACTACTCAGAAAAAAAAAAAAAAGTCCACTGAAAATCCATTAGATTTTAATAACAAAGTACGATCAAATACATGAAATAAGAATGTTTGTAAAGACAATTTAGCCAACTCTAATTTTCATCTATGACACCCTTCAAATCAAATGTATTCTAACAGATTAATACATTCATATTTTTTAACTCTTGCTAGCTAATGTTCAACATTTAGAATGAATTTATTCTGAACCCAGCATCATTCCAGATGCTAGAGATCCAAGAGTTACAAGACAGACAAGGTCCCTGCTTTCATGAAGCTTACAATCTACAGATAAACAGGTATGGAAAATTATAACAAAAATGATTAATGCCACGCAGAGAATCTAAGTGGGTTATAGTACAGAGAATGAGGGCATATCACTTCTAGATTAAACAAGGAAGGTGAAACTTCAGTTACATCTGAATCACCAGAAGACAGACAAGTGAAATCTGGAAGAGGAGCTTTCCAGATTAAAGAACAGCTAGTGCAAAGGCCCTGCAGAAGGTATAGACCAGGTATATGAGGACTGTCTGGAAAGTACCCAGCCATGTAATATGAAAAATAGAGGCATTTATGGCTGGATTTTATCCGGACAGCCCTTGTATATGAGGAAGAAAAGAGACTGGTGTTACAGGAGTGAAGTAAGGAAGAATGTGAAATAAGATGTCAATAAAAAAGTTGGCAAGATATGAGTAATATTTTATAAACTAGGGTAAGGGTTTTGGATTTTAACCTAAATGTGGCTGGAAGCTATCAGAGTCTTAAAGAAATAGATATGATATGCTTTACCCAATTTAAAGTATCACTCTAGCTGTTTTAAAGAGAATGGATTTGGCAGTGGGACGTGAGATTTTATAAGCAAAAGGAACAGCTGGGATCTACTGCAGTAGGATGAGATGATGATGTCTTATTAGCTAGAATATATAGTAAGCTATTAAAACCCATCAATAAAAAAAAAGCCCAATTTAAAAAATGGGCCAAGAATGTGAATAGACATTTTTCCAAAGAATATACATAAACAGTCAACAAGCACATAAAAAAATGCTCAACATCATTAATCACTAGAAAATGCACATAGAAACCACAATAAGGTATCATTTCACACCCATTAGGATGGCTATAATCAAGCAGGGAGACAATAAGTGTGAGTATATGGAGAAATAGGGATCCTCACACATTGCTGGGGGAAAATGTAAAATGATGTAGCTACTTTAGAAAACAGTTTGACAATTCGTCTAGAGTAAACTTTTGGGCCATCCATTCTACTCCTAGATACGTACCCAAGAAAACCGTACATACATGTCCATATAAAACTTTATACCCAATGTTTGTAACAGAATTATTCATGATAGTCAAAAAGAGAAAACAACCCAAAGTCCATCAATTGATAAACGGAGTATATCCAAACAATGCAGTAGTATTCAGCAATAAAAAGGAATGAAGAATTGACACAGGCTACAACATGGAGGAACCAAACCCTGAAAAACTTAGGCTAAATGAAAGCAGACAGGCACGAAAGGCCATGTATTGTTATCATTCCACTTATATAAAATGTCCAGAATAGGCAAATCCATAGAAATAGAAAAGTAGCTTAGTGGTTGCCAGGGTCTGGGAGGTGGGAGAACTGGAGGGTGACTGCTATGGGATTTCTTTTGGGGTGATAAAAATATGCTCATATTAGATAGTGGTGGTGACTGTACAACTTTGTGAATGTAACTTAAAAACAAATGAACGGTACACTTCAAAAGGGTGAATTATATCTTAATTAAAAAATGGTAATATCTTTGTTTTGTTGTTTTTTTTTTTTTAAGTGGTGAAACAAAAAGATAGTTTATTAAGGGGAAAGTACACTCCAAAGAGGTAGGAGCGGGCTCGAGCAAAGAAAGTGGCTCAGGAGCCAAAAATGGTAATATCTTGGATTGGGTGGTAGCAGTGGAGAGAAAGCAATATGCACTGATTCAGGGTCTGTGTGTAAATAGTCAACAGGACTTTCTTACACACTGCACGTAGAAAATGAAGCAAAGAGGAATCAAGGTTAATTTTAGGTCTGTGGCTTGAGAAATTGGTACACTAACGTTACTGCTTACTGAAATGTGAAAGGCTGCAGAAATAGATGTAAAAGCCTGTATAGGATGACACTAACAGTTTTGTTTCAGCTGTATTTAGTTTGAGATGGTACCTAACAGACACCATGTAGTCAGGGAAAATGGGTAGGTGGATAAACAAGTCTGAAATTCAGAGCTAGACATCTGAGAACTATTAATACCAGTACAAACATACTACTCCATGACATTAAGTCATGGAGTAGATAAGGTCACTTCCTGAGAGTTTATAGTAGAGAAAACAGGGAGGCTATGAGCTGGACATAAGGAATTTCACTCAGATACAGCAGTTCCCCCTTACCCACAGGGGATATGTTCCAAGACCCCCAGTGGATACCTGAAACTGTGGATAGTACCAAACCCTACTATATTTTTCCTACCTATACATATCTATGATAAACTCTGATTTATAAATTAGGCACGGTAAGAGTTAAATGACTAATAATAAAACAGAATGATTATAATAATATATTGCAATAAAAGTGATGTGAATGTGGTATTTCTAACTTAAACAAGGGTTACCTGGACATAATCACAGTGATACCAGGACAGTGAATTTGATAACATTTACTGGGGACAATACAAGAATAATTTAAACCTTAGACAATAGCTGTATTTTTTAAACTTTATGGTAGTTTTCAACGCTTAGGACGTGCCTAACATAACAAACCACTTTTTAGTCACACACACAACAAAATCACAGAACCGCAAAGTGATTGTCTGGAAAAGATGCTGAATGATCACTTACCATATAGTAACCAGTATGATAGCCACTCATGTACCAAGAGATTAACATACTTCCCAAAGCATCAGCATCATCAAAAGAATCTGGATATATGGGAGGTGGTGGGGGAATTATCTGGAAATGGAGGAAAATAGAAAGTCAGTAAACGAAAATGTGAAGTCTGGAGATCCATCTTTTTGGAGAAAATACAGGATATTAGTTGCTTCTTTCCCTATATTCCATGTCACCTATTTAAAATTTATTTAAAAATCTGGCAGTTGGAGAAAACCAACCAGTAACAACAAAAGACCAACAATATTAAACTGAACAAGAATCAAAAGGTCATGTAAAATGTTTAAATATTTTGCTTCGACTAGAACTATTTTTCTGTTCCATTATGAAGCTATGGGTAAAAGACCAAGCATAAATACTTTGACAATTTACCTCAAAAACACCCCCAACAGCATTTCATATGAAGCTCTTGGGTAGAACATCTGCACTGGCCCAACCCCAGGACTCACAGTTTGCCAAAGTGTCTTTGTTTCTAGCTTATTGTTGTGATCTAAAAGTTTACCATCAGATATCTGGATAATATATGTGATCAGAAGCTAATATCCGGGCATACCTGGAAGTACAAAACGTAAATCCGTATGTGCAGTATAATTAAATTCTTTCAAATAGGAGCTACCTGCCGATAGAATGAGACACAACTTCTGCCAAGAAGGAAGAAGGCAATATAGGGCTAAGAGTTGGGGTTGTGAGAGAAATGAGTTTGGGTAGCATAAGAGCATTAAAACAAAACACCCAAAATTTAGTTCAAATTTTTACCCATTAGGATCTGGCCCTAGGAATAGTATAAAATGACATTTCTTCATCACCTATGTTTTGCTAAAGCCCAAACTGTGTATGAAAGCAAAGTTTAATCTGAATTCTTTTGCACTTACTGGTGGTCCAGAAGGAAACGGAGGCAACCAGCATGACAGGAAGTGTGGTGGTGGTGGTGGTGGTGGAGGTGGGCCATTGAATTTTAGACCTGGCTGTAAAAAAGTATTCCAAAGGAAGATTAATTTATCAATTTCAATATGAAAGGAGGAAACGATTCAATGTCAAAAGAATTAAAATAACTTTCCAGAATATCTATATTATACATATCAAAAAGATTAAATAGAATTGCATGTACCAAATACTGAAGTCAAATACAGTCATAAATCTAAATTTTTTTCTCATTTCCTTTCTATATACATTCAGGGAGTAAAACCAAAGAAAAGATTTTAAATTACCTAATAAATCAAGAGATAGTCATTTAGCAAGGTATTTCAATCACAGAAGACTATATCCCCCACAAGTTCGTCATCAACTATATTGTATAATCTTTTTATGGATGTCCTTTTAGTAGTTACATATGCTAACTTAGAGCATATACTGTTAAAATTAGTAAACCTCTCACTTAAGAAAAATCAGCCCTGAGACCAATAACACATGATATATATATGTAAATTAAAAGTTTTGATCATTGTAGAACATGTAATATAATGTGAACCTTAAGAAAGACTTCACAGATAATCTTAGGAAAAGCTTTAATAAGCCATGCTCGATTTTTTCATTTTTAAAAAATTATTAGTGTCTGAATACCACAACTGCCAGTGAAGAAGGCACTGCTGTATACAAAACAGCTAGACTGGGACATACCCACTTGGGTTCCATGAGATAACCTAAAATATAAATCTTTTTTTAAGTTGATTTATTGCTTATAACCAAAAGAACCATAAGTAAAAACAGTATTTACATTTTACTCTATAAAACAATTGAACTCCTTAGGATTTTCCTGTATTAGATGTAAATACTGTATTCTCTTCTAATTTTTTTTTTTTTTTTTTTTTTTTTTGCTTTTTGGTATGTGGGTAGCACCCTGACTGGGAATCGAACCCAGGCTGCAGCGCTGACAGCGCCAGCGTCGAAGCCTTAAGCCACTACACCATCAGGGAACTCCTTCTCTTCTAATTTTTAATCTTACACAAGTGACTAGGGAACTGCAGCATAACACTCAGCTGATAAAGTAGTTAGAAAAGACTTCCATTATAAAGTATTCTGTATTACTATCTTATTTCCTTTTCAAGAAATTTTCAATTGTGTATTTATTACATCTATAGAAAGCTACAATAGTTTTACAGGAATACCTAATTCTCTTAATGGAGGGGTCAAATGTTCCAGTATTATTAACTATATCCTGGGAAATGTTTTCTGTGCAGAAATTACCTTTCCTGGTCCCAATCCTGATCCTGGCATGGGGGGTGGTGGAGGGAGAAAAGAGTTCCATGGAGCGGCTTTTGACTTGATGTTATTTGATTTATTTCCAGGAGACCTAGAGGAGTTCTCACTTTCATCTGTTGAAATTTGACTTTCATTTTCATTCTTTAAAAAGAAAAAAATATATGTATTTTTGTTATATAGGTGTCATCAAGAAAAATGTAATGGCTCAGTGGCTCAAACTCACAACTAGTTACACTGTTTAGTTTCTCATCTAGTCTCTGCTTTCAAGAATGTTGTTGTTGTTGTTAGTATCCTTACCTCCTGAGCATTCTGTTCTATATTAGCTACCTCAGACGCTGGGGAAAGTAGATCACACAGATTTTGCTCCTCTCTATTCCCATATCCAGTATAAACCACAACACACGTTTCTCTCTTAAAATCAATTGAAGCAATGGTAGCTGGATAAACACAGCCGTCTTCTGACCAAATGGCAGAACATTTGTCACCAACTTTCCACTATAAAAAAAAAAAGATACACAATACATATTTCTTTTAAAGGGGTAAACTATAATCCTGTTTAGGTAGGGTAGGCTGGGAAATGGAAGGGACAGGTTCCAGTTAATTGATATGGAAGGCAGAATGAAACAGTAAAAAAGACTCGAGACCAAAAACACATACCTTATATAATCATGCATATAATATAAATTCTACCATTTTTATAATCATGGACAAGTTTTTTCATCTTTTTTTTTTTTGGTTGGTTCCCTAAACGGTGGGAACAAACCCAGGCCACTGTGGTAAGAGCGTTGAAGCCCCCTTAATCTCTTTTTTGAGTCTTATTTTTTTTTTTTTTTTTTTTTTTTTGCTTTTTGGTATGTGGGCAGCTCCCTGGCTGGGAATCGAACCCAGGCCGCAGCGCTGAAAGCTCCAGTGCTGAAGCCTTAAGCCACTACACCATCAGGGAACCCCCATCTTATTTTTTCTTATCTATTAAGTGGATACAATATAATCTACCTCACCTCTTTGTTGTGAAGAATGGAAGGGAGGGAACAAATGGGTGAGAAAACTGGACTGGCACATGGCAGATGTTTGCTCTTTTCCCCCTTGGTCATGATGAAAATAAAGTGACTAATGAGACACCAAAATATTTAGTTTCCAGGTCTAGTTTTAAATAGCAGAAATAATTCTACCCAGAATATTTGGTTCCAGCTAGAACCATTTTTGGTTTTAGGGTTTTTGAAGGAAAAAAAAAGAAGTAAAACACTGCCAGTTCAATTTAAGGCCCAAAGCACCCCTCCCAGACTGCACGCTTCCCCACCTCGGTGCGTAAATACTGTCCTGAAGTTACTATTCATCATTCCCACCTAATGCCTTATACTTTTATTGACATGCATGTTCTTAACAATAAAAAGTTTAATGGTGGTTTTGAAAAACACTACTAATCACTTAAGTTAAAGATAATTTTGCACTACTTAATAAGAATAGTATCAAGAAATTCTTTGAAGTTAAATCTCAATGTTTTAAAATAACCTGTTTCAAGGGAGTTGTGGTATTCTTTTTTGGGCTTTTGTTCTTCTTAGCAGGTTTTCTTTTAGGTGTGCCTTTTGGTTTATCTGAAGCTCCAGAAATGTCACCATTCTTTAAAGAATGCTATGAAAATATGAATAGAAATGTACGTGTTACCAAATGATACAGAAAAAGTCACAATATAACTCAGTCATTATAAGATAGGCTCAAGCCACCCCCACCATCAGATAGCCTCTACTTGCTCTTTTCACCATTCCAAATGCTATAGAAACTGCTCTTGAAGGCATCACATATCTAATTGTTAACTCTAAAGTTTATCAAGTTTCCCCACTCTCCACCTTTCTATAACATTTGCCTCTCCTAATTATCTTTCTTCTTGATAGTTACATTTTGGGTGACATAGCCATGTACGGCCCCAATGCTTATATTATTTCTCTGATCAAGTCTAAACTTGGGCATTTCCAACAAAATTTGGCCATCCTTCTTTACCTGATTATGATAATCTATTCCTATTACTTCAATTATAACCTCTGTGCAAACAGACTTCTAAAGCTATTATCCACTTCTGACCTTTCTCCTTAGTTCAATCCAATGTTTCCAATTACCAATTTCATATCTTCATTTACCTCAAACAAAACAATTAAAAGCAAACTATTTTTTCCTCAATCAGTTCTTTCCCTCTATTCAAACTAGTTCCCCCTGCAATATCACCAACCCCATCCTACATTTTACAGAACTCTTCTGGTAACCCTGAAGTAGTGCATTTCTAGTCTAAGTGTATACTGGAAAGCATGCTATGGACAAATTTAGGATTTAGCTTCAAAGATGACATACAGGTTTGATCTTTTTACCTCATGCTACAGAAATGACTTATGGAAGGAACTGGACCCTATGCTTGGTGTTCTGTATGAGTGTATGCTCTCTGCCTGGACCACTGATGATTTACACTGGTGCTCAATAAGACTGAATACCTTAGACAGTGAGTAAAGTGATGTGTTGGACAACTGTGTGAGTGTCTTGTTTGGGCTACAGAAACAGATTACACCCCCTAAGGGAATTGTATATTCATACCATGAGGAAAACCCTATTTGATATCCAATTCACTGGATATAAGGAAGATTAAGTTAATTTAACATATGTAGAGCACTTAGAACAGTACCTAGAACATTGTAAACACTCTACTACACTATTGCTATTTATCATCATCACTTCAATAAAGGTTAAATGTTTAAAAACTGTAATTTACACTGTCTTTCCACTAATCGGAATTAGAAGCCTTCCATAGTTTGATGCAATGTAAACATATTAAAATCAGCAAATGTTTAAAATTCTAGTTAAGTGCCTCTGTTAAAAAAATGACATATAAACAAACTACCTACCAACTACTAAAAAAAAGATATCTAATTTAACCCATGCTATCCCAAGTGAATAACATGAGGAAATAGGAAAGTAGTAAATATTTTATACCTTAAATGAAGCCACAGCTTTATCGTAAGCTTTTATCAATGCTGTATCGTCCCAAATGTCAGAATCATCACTCTAGGAAGGATAAAGAATAAAAACTATTCATATTTGGATGATTTCATCAAAAAAGTATGTTAGATAATGCGAAGAGCCATCTTAATTCAAACATAACAAAATTAAATTAAAAATGGGTAATTTAAAATCTTCAGTAATTCAATGTTTAAATTTTAAAAAAAATTACTACAGTAAAAGACACATTACCATTAATCCCCCTCAAAATACTTCACCTCTCATCAAATACACTTATCCCACCATTCTTGTCACTTTCTGAAGCAGTCCTGGAAGTCCTCTTTTGTGAGTGCCTTTAGCTGTGCTGTCATGGCTGCCTTAATGTCCTGAATCGATTCAAAATGTTGACATTTCATGGTCATTTTGACATTGGGGAAGAGCCAAAAGTCACACAGTGCCAGATCTGGTGAAGGTGGATGAGGACGCAGCATAATGTTTTTATTTGACGGAAACTGCCATACTAGAAGTGATGCATGACCTGAATCAATTCAGGACATCAAGGTAGCCATGACAGCACAGCTAATAATACTCACCAAAGAGGACTTCCAGGACTGCTTCAGAAAGTGGCAAGAACGATGGGATAAATGTGTTTGAACCAAGGGGACCATTTTGAGGGGGATTAATGGTAATGTGTTTTTTACCATAGTAAATTTTTTAAATTTAAATATTTACCGTATTTGTTATCACACTTCGTATGTAAAGAATTCATACAACTCAACAGCAAAAAACCACACACAATCCGATTAGAAACTGGGTGGAATATCTGAATAGACATTTTCCCAAAGACGACATACAGATGGTCAATAGGTACATGAAAGGATGCTCAACATTAGAGAAATGCAAAACGAAACCGTAACAAGATATCACCTCACACCTGTCAGAATGGTTATTATTAAAAAGATAAAAAAAATAACAAGTGCTGCTGAGGATGTGGACAAAAGAGAACACTGTGCACTGCTGGTTCACAAACAAGTGAATGAATAAACAAACATATTTAGTGTATTCATGTAATGGGATGCTACAGCAGTAACAAGGAATGAACAAATGACATATACAACAAAATGGATGAAGCTCAAGTAACTTTGCTGAGTAAAAGAAGCCAAACAAAAAAGATTCCATGTTTATAAAATTCTAGATTCTGTGCTTATAAAATTCTAGAAAATACTGACTAACCCATGGTGACAGAAAGTGGATCAACAGTTGTCCAGGAACAGAAGATGAGGAGAGATGAGAGGGAAGGATTACAAAGGGGTATAAGGAAATCCAAACCAGTCCACACACAAACCACCACACAGACAGGGCCTGCAACTATAAGAAAAATGCCCTGCCAATCCTAGCTGCTCAGTCCCCAGCTACTGTAGTTTCAGCTACTATGCAGATGCAACCACATGAAAGATTGGAAGAACTGACTCCAAGGCCTTCACAAATTGCTAACCCACTGAAACTATGAGAATAAAATAATTGCTTCAAGCTACTAAGTTTTCAGTGATTTGTTACACGGCAACCAAAACAGGCTATCAGGATTGCTTTTGGACCTGTTCCTCAGTCACCACCAGTAGCCTAGGTTTCTCAAATTATTCCTCATGTTCTGCCATCTTCTACCACTTCTCACCTCCTGACACTTCTTCCACTGTGCTTTCTTGAGTAATCTGCAAACTCCCCTTTCCCATATCTTTAACATTTTCTCTGAATATTCCCTTTATATTCATGTTCTAACTAAAACCTGGCTTTCTCTGAGGATGCCACTTTCCATGTAGGCATCTTAACTGAAATGTTTTCTCCTTCATATTCCTCAAATCACTGTTGGGGTCAGAGGGAGTTTCCTTGCTTCTCGCTTGTACTTCCAGGTTATTCACCCTCACTTCCTCCCTGAAAACGCCCAGCTTTGAAAATCCTGTCACCAGACTCCACTGTCTATTATCTCTTCTTACTGCAATCATCTACAGCCATCTGGATCACACCTCCTCATTCCCTTAGATTTATATCCCAGTAGTCTCTCCAACATTACTCCTGTCATAATTCTTGGGTATTTAAAAACCTATATAGATGATCCTTCTAATACCTTATCCTTGCAGGTCTTCTCTACCAGTGACCTATATACCACCCAACCTCAGCTACTCATTTCTATGGTCTTTATTTATTATAACCAGTAACTACAACTTCCATAAATTCCACCAAATTCTAGGCTCTGCAACTTATTCCTTCTAGTAGCTTGATGATGGTAATCTTTCCACTTCAATGGGAAAGCAAATCATTGATCCTCTCACTTTTTAAACTGCCCCTCACTGTCCTAATATCCTCATTTTCTTTCTTAGCCAGCTTAAATTCCATGGGCAATCATTAAGATAATTCCTTTGTACCTCCCTCTCTCATTTCTTCATATTCACTTGGTAAAACTACAGGCATCCATCAGAGATATTGCAGGTTCAGTTCCAGACCACTGCAATAAAGCAAACATTGCAATAAAGCAAGTTGTAATGTTTTTGCTAGTGGAGGGTGTTGCATTCAGTTTGTAAAAAATTTAGTACCTGTCAGGTACAATAAAATGAGGTGCAATGAAATGAGGTATGCCTGTACAGCCCACTAATTTCAACTATTGGTTTACTCTATGCCTATACTTACAAACCTCAATTGAACTTAGCTGGTGAACACAATCATGTTATCTAGCCTCCTTTAAACTCACAATCACAAATCTCAAGTAGGCCTTTAACATTGCTAACAACATTTTCACTCTATTTTCCTATATTTCAACTCACCCACTGTCCCAGAGGCCTACTTCCCACTTTCTCTCTGCTCAAAATTCAAACATCTGCCCTGTCTTCATTCCTAGCTGATGACTGTATTTCTTTTACTGAGAAAACAGCAACAATCAAAAGAACAGAGCACTTTCACAATCCACCCCCCCACCACATCTGTCAATCCACACAGATCTATACCCACATAACTGTCACATTAACTGTCAATGTTCTTAACAAAGGCCAAATCCATCCCCTTACCTACTCTAGAAAACTGCTTTGGCAAATCTCTCTCCTGCATCAACCATTTTTCCTTCCTTACCGGATCTTTCCTATCAACCCACTAACATGCTGAAACATGTTTCTCCCATCTTAAAAACACACACAAAAAATTAAGAATTCTCTTTATCTCACTTCCCCTTCTACTGGCCAGTTTCTCTTACTTTCTATTTACAATAAAACTCCTCGAACTATTTGTTTACAAATGTGGCATTGAATTTCTCTTCTCCTAACCTAGAAATCCCTCCAATCAGATTTCACTCCCACTATTTAACCCAAAATTAAGCTAATGATCTCCTTTATAAACCTGCTCTACTTGGTCTTCCGCATCTCAGTACATCCGCAAAAGGCAACTTCATCTTTTCAACTATTCCGAGTAGTCTTTCAATTATCCTTGACTTTCCTCTCTCAAACTTCATTTATCAAATCCATGTGTTGCACATATGCCTCTGATGTCAAAATATATCAAGAATCCAAGTACTTTGCTCTCGATCGAAGTCTGGGTCATTCCAAAAAGACACCCCCGATTTCCCCGCTGGACGCTGGCCTGCCCCCTACGCTCCTCAAGACAGTCTACCAACCAAGGTATACTAAGTTGCGGTAGGGCCTCGGCTCAAAGGCATCAAGGCACTCCAGATGCTCCAGGAAGGAGCTTGTCGCTGAAGCTCCCACGTGGGGAAAGAAGTAGAAACTTGAGGACCACAGCTCTGCAGTGAACGGACCGACCAGGTCCCGCCCCACGGGAGGTGGGCGCTCAGAGCCTGCACTGGGCGCCCATCCGAAGGCATAGCGGGCCGCGACCACCTC
Organism: Lyroderma lyra; assembly: GCA_004026885.1. NCBI lineage: Eukaryota > Metazoa > Chordata > Mammalia > Chiroptera > Megadermatidae > Lyroderma > Lyroderma lyra. Next base: position 840,455 of record PVJL010000018.1, read on the forward strand.
ACCTGGGCTGTGCCGCGCCGGAACAGCACCGAGTCCTCCTGCTCGGGGACACCGCCACCACCCCCTTCTCCCGCCATTGCCATGGCGAGGGTAATGCCGGGCGCGCGGCGTGGGCTGTGTGCCTCTAAGAATAACGACTTCCGCTACCCGGGGCCTCTGGGAGCGGAAGAGTACGGTGGCCTGGAGAGTGAGCCGGCGAACAGGGGCGCGACCTGCGGGACTCTGCGCGCTTTCTCTTAGAGTGGTCGTCACCTTACCTGGTTGGTCGTGTTGTTTTTTTCTTTTCTGTATTCTCTTAATTCTATTTCACTTATTTCGTATATTCGTAGAGCGATTCTATCAGGGTGTTACTGTTTTAAACAATAAATTTTCTTAGAAAGTAGTGTTCATTTGCAGGTAATTTAGAAAATATGGGCAAAGCAATACAATAAAAATAAGTCCAGGGAGTCCCCTGGTGGTGTAGTGGCTTAGGCTTTGGCACGGTCAACGCTGCGGCCTGGGTTCGATTCCCAGCCAGCGAACTACCCACATTAAAAAAAAAAAATTAAAAAAAAAATAAGTCCAGAGGTAACCAATAATGTATATTTTAAAAGTACACTTGAGTTTTATGTATTTATTTTTATTTTTACAACAATGCTGCGAGTTGGAGCTCTTACTTCTATTTTAAAGATGAGGAAACAGGCACAGAGTGTTTACACAGCAGCAGCCTGGAATCCAGGTAGCAGAGTTCCTACCTTTAGACATTTCCCAACCTTAACATTTAATATACGTTCTCCCAAATCTTTTCCATTAAATTTTTGAACTTAAAAAAAAAAAAATGGGCGAGTTCCCTGGTGGTGTAGTGGCTGGGCTTGGGCGCTGTCTGCACTGCGGCCTGGGTTCGATTCCAGCCGGGGAACTACCCACATAAAATAAATGAATGAATGAATGATAAATAAATAGATAGATAGATAAAAATACTGATGCTTTGGGGTTCCCTGGTGGTATAGTGGCTAGGTTTTGGCGCTCTCATTGCTGTGACCTGGGTTCGATTCCCGGCCAGGGAACCAACCCAAATAATTGACACTTTTGTTCAGGGCTATCTTTATGTAAAATAATAGAAATGAGATTGAGGTAGTAAGTTAGGAAAGAAAAATTACTACAATAAAGGTACAAACCACAGATTTAATTTTACAATATTTCTAAGTTAAATATTGATGATCAAGTATTTAAACATTAAATAAAAAAACAACTTGAAAAGAATCATGATTAAAGACAATGCACTCACTTTTACTCAGTCAGTAACTAAACTGATCAAAACACTCTCGCTACAGATATATTTATATATTTGGGGAAGTACTAGAAACACTGCAAATGGATTGTTCTGAAACTGTGTGTAATGACTGGTAGAAGAGTGGTTTGGGGGAAGGCTTCATAGCCACGCCCTCACCAATCATTTGCTAATGTGATCTAATTTTAAAGTGTCTCAAACTTAAGGTGGTTCAAACTTAACATTTATTTTTTCCACAACTAAAGTTTGTATTGTTTTACTTGTTTTTTCGCCATTACTGATTACTTTTCACGTACCCCTGAAATGGTCCAGCATGTACCCTTGAGGGTGTGCATACCACCACATGGGAACTGATGTTCTAGAAGAATATTTGAATTATGGAATGTGTAAATGGTAGCATAAATCATAAATGACATAGATATAATTAGTCAACCAGTATGTGAGGTTTGGACTTCCTACACAAAATCATATGCCAAAAATACATCCTAGGTGATTTTATAAACTTTGGGATAGGTGAGATCTTAAGATACAAACAGTAAATCACGCAAGGATTGGAAACTCAAATGCCTTTTGAGGGTCAGGCAGGTAATGTGAGTGAGTTAGGGAGGAGTAAGCAATAAGGTGTGGTAAATACTGTAATCAGTTAATTTGAGACTATCCTTCTACCTTACTCCCCGACTCACTCCACCAACTCCACCCAAATAAAGGCATTCAAGTTCATACTAAAATTTTTTTTTTTTTGCTTTTTGGTATGTGGGTAGCTCCCTGACTGGGAATCGAACCCAGGCTACAGTGCTGACAAGCACCGGCGCTGAAGCCTTAAGCCACTACACCACCAGGGAACTCCCTAAAATTATTTAACATGTCACATAGGACAAGTCTGTCAGTTGACATCTTCACATATAAAGAAACTAGACATTTGATTAATTTAAAATTCTGCCAAAAGCAACATAAAATGAAAGAACAAATGACAGTTTGGGAAATATTTGTAACATATAAGAAAATACTAATACTCCTTATATATTAAAAAAAAAAAAGCTTGTGAAATTATTAATAAAAGTAAAAACAGCAAAACAGGTAAAAACAGGTTACTCAGAGGAAAAAACCCACAAATGGCCAATAATTCTGAAAATAAGCCTAAACTCTGGAAGCTCTGCACTCAGTGTGCCTGGGTTCATATCCTTAACTAGCCACTTACTAGCTGGTGACCTTGGGGGAAATTCTTTAACCCAAATCTCAAATTTCTTTTATAAAAATGGATAAAACTGTAGTACCTACATGTTAAGACTAAATGAAATTAAAAAGCATAAAGCAGACAGAAAACACGGGGAGTTCACCAAATTACAAATATCCAATGCAAATGAAAATATGCCCAACATCTGTAGACACAGAATTGCAAATTAAAAACTAAAAATGGGGAGTTCCCTGGTGGTGTAGTGGCTTAAGGCTTTGGCGCTGGTGCTGTCAACGCTGCAGCCTGGGTTCGATTCCCAGTCAGGGAACTACCCACATACCAAAAAAAAAAAAAAAAAAACAACTAAAAATGATCTTTTCACTCAGGTTGGCAAAATTATTAGAGATTAATATCTGATGTTATCAAGGGCATAAAGACATATGAATTTTAAACATGGAAAACGTTTAAAATTACAAACATGTATAATTTTTGCCTTGGGCATCCTACCTTTAAGAATCCATTCTTGTATAAATAAAAGCACCAGTACATGGAGTTAAGTATGCCAGTATATGAGTATATTATACAATTGTTTGTAGTGGCAAAACTTAGAAACATCCTGATTGTCCATGAGTAGGGAAATGACTGGATAAATTACTGTACATCCATACTATGGTCAGATCTGCATCTACTGACATGTAGATCTGGCTATTTAAAAAAGTATCAAATTACAGCCAAGTTTCCCATTTTTGTCTAAAAGAATTCTCTGTAGTGGGTTGGATGGTGGCCCCAACATAATAGGTCCACCAAATACTCGTGAATATGCCCTTATTTGGGAAAAGTTTTTGGCTGATGTAAATAAGGATCTCCAGATGAGATCATTGTGAATTAGAGTGGGCCCTGAATCCAGTAACAAAAATCTTAGGCAGAAACCAGAAGACAACAACAAAGGCCATGTGAAGACAAAGGCTGAAATAGAATCTGTGAGGCTGCAACTCAGATAATGCCTGGAGCCACTGGAAGCTAGAAGAGGAAAGTAAGGGTTCCCCACTATAACAGCCCTGCTGACACCTTGCTGTTAGACTTCCAGCCTCTAGAATTGTGGACAATAAATTTCTGTTGTTGAAAGCTACCAAATTTTTGGTAATTTGTTATGGCATCCTTAGGAAACTCCCACATCCCTTAGTGATAGCTGTTTAAATATGTGTGCATAAGCATCGAGAGAAATATAAAACTATTTTACATACCCTATGACCCAGCAGTTTCAGTCTGAGGTATGCACTCAATAGCAGTGTTATGACCACCAAAAAGCGTGTGTGTGTGTGTATGGAAGAATTATTCCAAATAGTCCCAAACTAAGAGCATTCTAAATGTCCATGAAAAGTAAAGTGAATAACTAAATTATGGTATATTCATGTAACAGAATGCTGCATAATAATGAAAAAGAGTAAACTGCTGCTACATACAAGACAGAGGAGTCTCACAGATGTAATGTGGAGCAAATGAAGCCAGACTCACAAAAGTACATACTGGATGATTCTACTTATATGAAATTCAAAAACAGAAAAACCTAATCCATGGTGATAGATAGGGGACATTATCTAAAAGTGGTCACAAGGGAGCCTCCAGGGTGCTGCAAATGTGTATGTATCTTCATTTGGGTGGAGTATTTTTATGTAAAAATCTAAATTTAAGCTGTATGCTCTTTATTATTATTTCACTGGGATACCTGTGCAGGAGAGCAGTTACTGGGATATACAGTTAAGGGTATGTTTAGTTTTCTAAGTAACTGCCTAATTTATTGCTAAATTTCTTTTAGCCCTTTTGTTGCATTTTCCCAATATTTCTATAATGAGCAGGCATTGCATTTGAAGAGATACAAATGGTATAAGCTTCATTATTGCTTTTCACACTTCAGACATTCATTTACCGCCTTCATGATTTGCATTATCATCATTGGTATTTTTAAAATTTAGTCTAAGCCTTACAATAAGAGTATTGCACTCTTATTTCATTTCAGTATGCCCAGCATCCATTCCCCCTTTCATCTGGCAACAAAACCCAATTTGTTTGGGGGACCACCTATTCCTCATGGGATATAGTTTTGCTTATACCATCATTCAGGTGAACTGCCCTCCTCTTGCAGAAGGGTGGGTACATAAGCCAACCTAACAGTCATCTTGAGTGGTAGAAGGCCAAATGATCCTTTGACTCCTCCTTGCAAAAAAAGTCTTTGACATGCAGTGTCAAATAATATGATAGTCAAAGTTCATTTTATATTAGGTTCTCACTTTAGGAATGTTTTTTTTCCTCCAGCTTTATTGATGTATGGTTAAAAAATAAAAATGGAATATTTTAAGGTGTACAGTGTGATGATTTGATCTATATATAAATTGTGGGCATATGCTTTTTAAAATTCAAGTTTTGAAACAGATTGTAGACTCAAAGCTAATGGCACCTGCCTTAAACACAAAAGCTCTTTTTACAATGTAGAATTTGAAAATATACAAAAATAGGTTGTCAGTTTTTCTTTTTTGGTAGTTCCCTGGCTGGGAATTGAACCCAGGCCACAGCGTTGAGAGCGCTGAAGCCTAGCTACCACACCACCAGGGAATTCCCTGACAGATTGTCAGTTTTTAGAGGTGGGTAAACTCTTCTAATCTCTAAAAACATGGGGAGAAATAGATTAAAATATATTTTTTAAAAGTTAGAAAAATTATGTCAGTAATCAGTATTCCCTTTTAGCCCAATTTTCAAGAACACGCTGGCCTGGTAAGTGGGTAACAATTTCTTACACTGCCACTAACAGAAAAGGCATTCAAGAGGAATCAAGTAACTGATGAAACTGACCTCAGTGTATCACCTCGGACAGTAGCAGCTGCTCCCTCTTAATTTCAGCAGGATTTACAAAGCCTGCTAATAACAACACACTACCTCCTGTTAAGGATGATGCAAGATAGTATTTTTAATGTCTATAATGATGTTCCATGGAATTTGGTATTTTCCAAATTACAAAGTAAGGTTGGTTCTACTTCATCCAAATAATTTTACCTTGCTTTGGCAACACGTCAAAATAGTATCTAATGTTGATACATGAATTAACTTTACTGACGAATTACAATTGTTAACCTGTATTTTCCCCCTTAATATCTTGTAATTAACCAGTTCCCCTCTTTAGAAGTTTAGCTATTTCAGTTACCTTGTTTAAATATACTGCATGAAAAGAAACTGAAGTATCAATATATTTCAGCAATTACACTTAATTTTCTTCCATTTAGGAAACTTCTCTGTCTGTCTAGAGGAAATGTCTGATAATGATGATGTTAAAAATCAAATCCTTAATAAATTTATTCAAGTAAATACCCTAAAAAATTAATAACATCCGGTTTGGATTTAAGTCTTAATCATTAATTACAACCTAGACATCTTTTTTTATCCTAATATCCATGTTCTTTTGGAATTGTAGTTTTCTCTAGATTTGTAAGAATTGTTTAACTTCTAAAAAGTCCCAAATTATTACACTACATGGGATATTTAAACATGGAAATTATTGGGGAGTTCCCTGGTGGTGTAGTGGTTTAAGGCTTCGGCGCTGGTGCTGTCAATGCTGTGGCCTGGGTTCAATTCCCAGCCAGGGAACTACCCACATACCAAAAAAAAAAAAACCCAAAACAAACAAACAAAAAAAAAAACATGGAAATTATTAAAAACAAAACAAAACAAATACAGGATATGGCTTAAAGCAGGCCTGGGCAGACATTTTCAGGGCAAGGGATACTTTTCCAAGTGTCACGGTACACTAGCTATTTATTTTACTATTTAGGCAGTCACCTCAAAATTGCTTGGTGGGCCCACTGGTTAACCACAATCGGTGTCTTGCCCAGCCCTGGCTTAGAGCATAAAAAGTTCTTTGTATTCATGCTTTATTATTCTGTGTAGAAATTCTAAAGATAGTTACAGAAATCAGACCCATTAAAGAATCTTGGTAGTGCAATGAGACTTCTTCATTATCCCTTTTATTAGAATGCAACTTAAGCTGTTGTAATCCTTTTGCCCTTGTGACTATCATATAGTTTTGAAGACTGAAGTTAAATCCAAGAAATAGAACAATACTTTAAATGAAAATCCATGCTTAATATGATGATAAAAACTCAGGCTAAAAAATTTTGTTTGCCTCATTTAGGATTAGAGACATTTAGAATTCCGTCCTATTTATGAGTGATACCATTGGTGAGTGACCTATCACAAGACTGTCAGAACCTTAGGATATTAGGTGAACTCTTGAAGATCTGTCCATTAACAGAGTGATATACATATTAGATGATCAGTAAAAATTTGTTGAATTGTATGAAGTAAAAAATCAAGTATCTGAGTACTTTAAAGTTATGTTTGTTACTACTTCAATGGTATTCTTATTCTCTTTGCAATAATTATGCATATTTACTTCAGAATAGAATAAGGTCTCAACCTTAGTTTCTCTGTTAACATATTTCCAAAGTTATAATCATCAAGTCACAAGTTTTCTGGTTTTTTGTTGTTGTTGTTGGTTCCCTGAGCTGGGATTGAACCCAGGCTGCAGCGGAGAGCGCCAAAGCCTAGCCACTACACCAGGGAACCAAGTCGCAAGTTTTTGAAGTCTAGGGACAGACTAAAAATTGGCACTCTTACAACACAAAGAGTGAATCATAATGTAAACAATGTACATTGTATGATAATGACTTGTCAATGTAGGTTCATCAATTACAACAAATGTATCCCTCTGGTGGGGGATGTTTCTAATGGGAGAAGGCTCTGCATGAGAAGGACAGGGGGTATATGGGAAATCTCAATTTTGTCCTAAAACTAATTCTGCTCTAAAAAAAGCAAGTCTATTAAAAAAAAAACAAAAAGGCACTTATTCCAAAAATGTTAAAGCTGTAAGGAGAACTCTTACTGAGACCTCATTTAGTTTATGTTCATTTAGTTGCTAGTCCAGGTCAGTTGTACTACCTGTTGTAAATTCTTCAAGCAAACCACTTGATTACAAAGCAAAATTAGATAAATGTATCTTAAATTCTATTATACAATAAAGTTGACTCTAAAAATCTATTTTAACAAAATTTATGACAAAAATTCTAGATTTATATAAGAGATCCTATCATCTAATCACATTATCTAATAAATTATATATACATGCTCACTGCTGATAAAAATAATGTTCACCAACATAGCACATGCATGGTGTGTTTTATTCTTTGAAGAATGGTTCTGAAACATCACATAAGTCAGGCTGAAAGGTAATGTTTAAAACAGTTTTATAAGGATATGTTATAACATATGTAATAACTGTTCACTCTACAAAATCTTGATCATAGAGTTTTTGATACACTTAGTTGACAATAGCACCCAAGTTTTCCAAATAGTCAGTCGTCATTTTTCTCTTGTCTCCATAGACTTCTTCTCATTGGCTGCTTTCTGCTTTTGTTGCATAATCTCAGAGTCCCTATAATAGGAGAAAAGGCTGTAAGTTGTTACAGAAAAGCTGATTGTTCTCACTTGTTTTCCATATAAAACCTATTCAGTGTATTAAAAGATAATTTAAAAGATAAAAACATTCACGTCTTTCCATTTTCATAGATGGACACAGACTGAGAAGGCAAAGTATGGAAAGGCTTTAAGTCAGATCTTATTTTGAATACCATCTCCTCAAAGCCCTTTCAAAATCAGAGCAATATATATCAGAGTTGTTCTGAGGAAAGCTATGAATATATATATAAAAGCGTCTGACATTAGCTAGGTATATGCAGAAATAATGGCATTCTTTGTTGTCAACGGTTAATTCACTCTAAATTTTTTCCTGAATAAAGAGGGATTTACGAAGTCTCTTAGATATCCTAACTGGTACCTAGGATTAGAGTGTAGATGTTATGAAGCAATTTAGTTTCTTATAAGCCCAAAAGCCCAATAGCTAGTGATTAAAAATGGATTACACTAAAAAAAAAAACAGGCTATTTGGGGCATGTTCTTAATGCTTTGTGTCTCTCGCTAAACTCCACCTGCCGTATTAAGTGTGAACTACAACGAGACTACCTGGCATAGATGGACCATAAGACCCATACGTAAAAAAAAATTAAATGACTATGTATTGAATACCTACTATGTGTCAAGCACTTTACTGCCTCAGAACAACTCTGAGATATTATCCCCATGTTTCAGATTAAAAAAACATTAAAGGCTTAGAGCTAAATAATTTGCCCCCAAATAAATAAAACCCAAGGTTTGTCCAATTTCAAAGACCAGGCTCTTTCCTATTTTCTTATTGCATAGATTTAGTATTACATTTTTATTTAGGATAAGTGGCTCTGTTTATGTCAGTAAGACATTTCTGCAAAGACAACAGCAAAAACAGGAATGAGGAAAAACAAGACAGGTTCAAAGAAATGAGGTAGAAAATAATAGTGACAGTTTTCTGTTAAAACTAAACTTTGCTGTGCTTGCTGTATGACCTTAGTACTGCTACAAAAGTTCAGTGCCTCAGTTTTATTCTGTGCATTGAGCCTAATACCACTTTTCAGGGCTGTGATGAATAGAGATAATATATATGAAACAGCTAGCTGTTAAGAACTTTGTAACAAATGGGAATTCATTAAACAGTGGCTATTATTGAGCCAAGCTAGACTAGGTTCTCCAATAAAAATACTATTTGAGGGTCACTGATCTGTACCACTTGTACTTTTATTCCAATGTGAGTAAACAAATTTAAGGCAAAGGTTATCATTTTAATAATAAATGTCATAGAAAGAAAGCATGAAGTGATATTTAAGAGCTACCACCTCATTAAACAATGATTCTTAACTCTGGCTGCATATCAGAATCACCTGGGGAGCTTTTTGAAGTCAGGTTTACTTAGGTACAATAAAATGTACCTAGGGCACCTTTTAATGCCTGACCCCAGGCCAATTAAATCATGACCTGGGGTTTCCCAGGTGGTTGTAATGTGCAGCCAGGCTTGAAGACCATAGAGAAGCCACACTGAAGCACATGCAGTCATTACTCACTGACCTCCAGTTCCACATGGACAACAAAATTTGATTTTAGAATTAAACTTTAACTTTTTTAGAAACATGAATGCATTTTTTCACTTAAACTCAGTCTCAAAGTATTTCTACAGCAGTTATGTATTATTTGTCAAAGCTTGTGTATTTGCATTTTCTCTAACCCAGTGGATCCTCAGAAGGCAATAGAGCTACATGTATTTTTTTGTGTCTCCTTCAGAACAATTATTACCATACTCGAGTCACTTCTCATCGAGACTAGTCTGGGCAGAATGTCTGCTTTGAAAATGTTGTGTCCTTAGCTCTTAACGGTGAGCATGTGGAAGATGTTCAATTATTTTGCTAAATGAAGTTCTCATGGCTGTGGTGGAGTTGCATGAGATTCTCTGCAAGACAGACTATAGCTTTAAATTCTTCATCCATGGGTTGGGATGATAACTACCCCATATAGTTTTACTATGCCTAGCACACAACAGATATTCAACTGTTACCTTTTCCTTCAGTGTAGACCTAGTTCTACCAAGGATTTAAAAAATGCTTTCTGCAACAAACAAACAAACAAAATAACTCATGGACACAATCAATAGTTTAATGGTTACCTGGGGGCAAGGAGGGAGGGATTGGGAGAAGAGAAAGAGTGTGGGAGAGGAGGGAGGGGGAGCCAAATACATGGTGATGGAAAGAGAATTCACACTGGGTGTTGAACACATAATGCAACAAATAGATGATGTATTGTAGAATTGTACACCTGGAACCTATGTAATTCTTGCTAACAAATGTCACCCCAATAAGTCTAACAATAAAAGTATATATTTATAAAATAAATAAAATAAATGGTTTCCATTCTCTAAAATGAAAACTTCAATGATGAGAATTCCATTAGTATCACTGACCTCTGCCTTCTCTGAGAGGTAGTCAAGCTATCGTCTTTTCTTTTTCCCTTGCTAATTTCCTGGGATTTCTTCATGTTTTTCTGGCGGGCAAGTTCTCGTTGATTTCCACCTACAAAGAGAAATAGTCATGCTCTTTTCCCATTTCCAAAATTATGAATTCCATTATAAGGCTCTTATTTAAGAGCATCTTAAGTTTTTTTTTTTTGTTTTTTTTTTAAGTTTGCTTTTTAATATATAAGCCAGCAGAGCATACTGCACTCAATGGTCTTCTCAGATCTGATCACAAGGAGGAAGCTTAAAAAGGTAAACACTTAGGTCTTAAAGAGCACTACCATACCAATCAAGGTGTTCATTGCTGTTAATACCAGGTCTCTTCGAACGGGCGGTCCAATACTCTGTATATACAAGGGCCAATATTCCAAAATAAGTTCTGGCTTTTGAAGGGTGTGGGTGCAAAGAGAAAAATACACAGAGCACACCTCGCACAAGGTAGCCCAACACAATACAACTATTAGGCAAATAAATGCAGATGCTTGTGAAACACCTCCGAGGGTCAAACAAAAGAACTAGGGACGAGATTAACTGGGATTTCCCAGTTTTTATTAGACCTTATGATTAAAGTGCAAGCTATAAAGCACCTCCACAACAGGACCCCTCCTCGCGCTGCCATCTCCACACACCTCACCTCCGGGTATACTTTACTGTGTAAACTCGCACCTGAGGGGCAGGCACCTACCTGCCTGACCTTTCAGGCCGGACCGGAGCCAACGGTCCCTCTCTTCCTGCTGATTGAAGACGGGGTCTCCCACCCCGCCGGACCGAAGGGGATTGACCAGCCAGTCCCCGCCTCCCCGCCAACCGCGTCTCCATTAAGGTCCTCGCTGGACGCTCCCCGCCGCTTCCCAGACCCGTTCGCACACTCACGGGCCATGCCGACCACCGGAACAAGCCTGGAAGAGGGCGACTGGGAAAAGCAATGGCTTCCTGCACGTTTAGCGGCCGTCCCCACCAGTGGATCTGCAAGGCTGAGTTCGGGCTGGCGCTCCGCCGGGCGACGCCTCTGCTGGCTCCGGCCACCGCCCCGCCCACCGAGACCGCCCCCAGCGGCCGGCTGGGCGCGGGAGGGACTGCGCTTGCGCTGCCGGCGGACGGGGCGGAGCGCCCCGGGTCCTTTCCGTCAAGCAAGTTTCAGAGAGTCCAGAAAGCAGGTCTAGGTCTTAGGGGGTAGGTGTGCGTGCATTTTCCCCACCCGGTACCGGGCACTGGAGCTTGACCACCCCCCACTTTTGGTAACGACAATAAACGCGGCAATATTTAACTTTCCGACAAAGAATGTCCGCCTTTTTCATCTTGGAGCGGCGGGAAGGGGAGGAATGGGACCGAACAGACTGAGGGTTACTTAATTTCCTTCTTTATTTTTGTGCCAACCCTGCAAGGTAGGCAGGCTTCATTGTTCTCACTTTACTCAAGAGGAGGCTTGAAACTCAGACTAGAAGCTACTGACCTAACATAACAGGTAGGGATTGGTAGAAGTGAGGTTGAAATTTAAGACGGACTCTGAAGTCTGTTCAATTCCCATTGTATCCCAGTGCCCTTGTCACCGTCGATGGTACTTAAGGAGTTTTAGGTTAATAACTCTTGGGTTGTGTGATGGGGAAAGGATGGCAGGGCATGGAATCTTAACACAGCACGCATTCAGAATAGCCCAGAATAATTAAAAGCAGTGCAGCATCTGCCATTGCTAGGAACAGACGTGTAAAGTTTCTTAATGGTTCATTTGGTTGATACTTATTTTCTTCATCTATTGCGCTCATCATTACAAACAGAAATATGGAGAGTTAGTCTGGACACCCTGAAATTACCGTTTCTTTAAGGCTTTTATTTTGGAAAATTTCAAACATATACAAAAATATAGAAAATGCTTTAATGGACCCCAAGTATGCACGACCAAACTTCAATAATTTTTATTTTACCTCATAAAAATCACCTATTTTAGGGAGGATAGGAGAAAAATGGTGTAGACTGAAGGCTCTGGAGATAGAATGTGTCTAGGTTGAAAGCCCAAGGAGTTCTTCCCTGATGGTGTAGTGGCTTAAGGCTTCGGCACTGGCACTGTCAGCGTTGCGGCCTGGGTTCGGTTCCCAGCCAGAGAGCTACCCACATACCAAAAAGCACACACACACACACACACACACACACACACACACACACACACACAAAGCCCAGCTCTACCAATGAGTAGCTGTGTGAGCTCGTTTCATCGCATTAAATCTTCCTTGCCAGTAAAACGGGGAGGTAATTGTAGCTCTTTCATTAATGGAATGAATATGTGTGAAGTACTAAGTGCCCAGCCTATGGTAGTACTCACTATGTTAGTTATTGGCATTATTCTTGCAGTCTCTGAGAGCTTTGCAATGCTTATCACTCTCCACACGCAACCGGTCTTCCTCAGTACAGTTCACAGACCAGATGTTTGCTTACACTTAGTGAACTTTTTCTGAAGTAACTTGAGCAAGGAGAAAAGATTGACTTTCTGGCCAGGCTCCTTATACAGATAGAGAGATTGTATATAAAGGGGAAGGGAGAGAAGGATTATGAAATTGGAAGGTAAGTGATAGAGTGTTTGTTTCTGTGTGTGGTCTGAATTTGCAGTCCAATTGAGTTTTTTCTTTGCAGCTGAAAATACAGTTTTTCAATTGTAGGGATACACTTTTTTTTCCCCTTCTTTGAGTAGTTCCCTGGCTGCGAATCGAACCCAGGTTGTGGTGTTGAGAGTGCCTAAGACTAGCCACTACACCACCAGGGGAACCCCCGGGAACCCCCTGGGGAACCCCTTGTAGAGATACACTTGATGTACACTATGTACATGAAGACTGTTGGGTGTGTCTGTCAGAGAAAATTGGAGACTGAAAATTACTATGATGCTATTAAGAATTTAGGAGTTCCCTGGTAGTGTAGTGGCTTAAGGCTTCGGCACTGGCGCTGTCAGCACTGTGGCCTGGGTTCGATTCCTGGCCCGGGAACTACCCACATACAAAAAAAAAAAAAAAAAAAAGGAGTTCCCTGGTGGTGTAATGGCTTAAGGCTTCAGCGCTGGTGCTGTCAATGCTGCGGCCTGGGTTTGATTCCCAGCTAGGGAACTACCCACATAATAAAAACAAACAAACAAAAAACCCCCAAAGAGATAGGAGCAGGCTCGAGCAGGAAAATGGCTCGAGAGCCTTTTGTAGAGTTCTTAAGCTTCTTTAGAGGTATATGAGGTCTTCTTCCTTCCTCAGAATGCTAGCTAGGGGTAGCCCACAGAACCCACAGACCTTCATTTTCTTCCAAGTCCTGGAGAAATTTCTTTTCTGTGCTTTCAGCCTTGCTTTATTAGTCTCAAAAGCACTCACCTCTCTTTCTCCCTCTGGTTGACCTAGTAATCTCTTCAGTCAGTTCAGAACTTTATTCCTTTGACATTTGTTATTAATATAGCAGGATGTTCTTCCTTTTCTCCTTTCAAGGAGCAAGTAAGGCCTTTGTGTTTCCATGAGTCAGGGGATTTGTAATGCATGTTAGATATGGCCCATACTCTGTAAAGACAACCTTGTCTCTGGCCAATTTTCCTCTATCACAAAGGTTTTCCCTAAACATGCTACCTAAAATAAGCCAGCTTCCTATTAATCTTTGTCATATTACCCTTCATATTTCTTTTATGGCACTTAATGCATTCTCTTTTATTATTTATTTTATTATTAGTTTCAGGTATACAAAACAATATAGTGATTAGATATTAACACACCTCACAAGTGATAACCCCCAACAAGTCTACTGCCCGTCTGACACAGTACATAACTATTACAATAACAGCATAAGAATACACCCTATGCTGTACTTTACATTCTGTAACTATTTTATATTATAGTAGGCATTTAATATTATTTTATATTAATTTCAGATGTACAGCATAGTGGTTAGGTATTTATATAATTTATGAAGTGATCCCCAGATATGTCTAGTACCCATCTGACACTACAGATAGTAATGCATTCTTAAGTTATCTTGTTAATTTGTTTGTTGCATTTCCCTCCTACCCTAGAATGCCTTGTTTGTTGTTATACCGCTATTTCCTGAAGCCGATTAAAAATACTCACATTAATTTATATAGTTTTAACTATAAGCTGTGAACAGGTAATACATTCACATTAAAAAAGTACACAAGCATATTCTCCCCAGAAACTCAGTTCCCCTCCTAGGGGGTTAACTATTATGTTTCTTCACACCTGAATTTCTAATCTGTGTTCTACTCACTTTAAAATTTCTAAGCCCTGGGGATGTGCTAACAGGCACTGCTCTACAGGACCCTCTAATAACAAAATTGGCCAGAGATTTTAATAGTTCCTATAAAATTTGGGGCTGAGAGGTTGACTACTTCTTTCTCTTTTCAACAATTCCTAAGGACGTCTGGAGAAGGAAAGCACTTTGTATTGCGTCTCTATTTCCGGTTCACAGGTAAACCCAGACTCAGTAGTTTGACAGTTACCATGGCTACGGGCAGTGTGCGTCTTACGTAATTTCGCGGCGCTCTCTGATGACGCAATTAGTTCAGGCGCCCTCTGAGGGAGGGGAGCAAGGTGTAGGGGAAACTTAGCACTTAGTGTAGCAGGGTCATGAAGAAGAGGCGGCGGCGGGAAGCAGGAGGAGGCGGTGGGGACGTAAAACGGCGGTAGCTGTCTGCTGGGCCGGCCTGTGGCTTTGTGGGAAGGGCGTAGTTCCTAACCCTCTGTCCGGGCAGCGCCCGGGGCTCGGGGCTGTGAGCGGCCTGGGGCCGCCTCCCCGGGCCCCCTGCTCCGCCATGTTCCGCAGGGCACGCCTTAGCGTGAAGCCGAATGTCAGGCCTGGTGTGGGCGCCAGGAGCTCCACCGCTCCCAACCCCCAGCGTGGACAAGAGGCCCCCAGGCCGCCAGAGCCTGTAGTGGCATCTGCCCCGAAGCCGGCGCGCCCCACAGATGAGTCCCCGGTGGATTTCGGGGCAGCGGAGCCCCAAGAAGAGGCTCCCAGGAGTAGGTAAGTGCTTGAAGAGGAGAGCATTTTCAGCTGCTCCGCTTCCGCGGTCCTGTTTGCTGGAAGCTGAGCAGATGAACTTTTACCTTAGCAGTAACTCCCTCGTTTGCGCTAAGTCCTAGAGTTGAGGCCACATGAATTCACTCCAAATTGCAGTTTGTCCCTTTGAGGACAGAGTCTGGCAAATACGGATTTTGTTAAGATGTTTAGGTGCTCGAGGAGAGGACCATGTCTTCCAAGTGGTCGTGGGAGGAATCCAGGTGTCCCAATCTTGAATACCCACACGTGTACCACTGTTCATTAGAGAATTTAGATTACTGTAGTTTTCATTATTCTGTAGTACTTTGCAAGGGTGAGTAGTTTTTTAAAGTTTAAAAGCATTTATTTTTAAAAATTTTATGTGTAAAATTCCACATGATTTGCCATTTCTAGTTCCAGTTCTTAACAGGCTCATCTATAGGGTGACCCAAATGTATGTTTACAGCATAGGTTTTTTTGTTTTTTTTTTTGGTTGTCGTTGGTTCCCTGAGCGGGGATCGAACCCAGGCCGCGGCGGTGAGAGCGCCAAAGCCTAGCCACTGCACACCAGGGAGCTCCCAAAACATTGATTTTTAAAAGAAGACTAGTACTGCTTTGGTTCTGCTGATTTATGTCAGAGGAAAGAAGATCTGGTTACTTGCTTTGATTTGAGAGTGTTCCCCTTTAACATGATGACCATGTTGACTGAAGGAAAAGCATGTGTCATTTACCGCATTTGGATTCAGGATTCTCCTGAATTGAACAATTTAGTAGAATTTGCCCAGGCAGAATTTATTCATTTGTAAAATAGGGATAATGTTACCTGCTTTGGAGAATTACTGTGGAGATTAGAGATAAAAGGTATAAACCATTTCACACATGGCAGAATAGTTACTTACAAAAAGTTATTTGTTTAAAAGAAAGGTGATGGAGCAAAATAAAGTTAAGACATGTCAGGCTACTAATGGCCTTTTTCTATACTAACTATGAGGAAACCAATAAAAACCAAACCTATTAAATGGCAGTGTGATAGTATAAATTCTGTGTATTCTCTGCCTTGGTGAAAATTTTATTACTTTCTCTTTGGCTCTATTTCTTCTGTTGGCCTGAACTAGTGCTGGATGTAGAGTGTTATTTTGCTAGTTTTACAATACTTTGTAATTTCCAAATTTCTTACGTGAATTTGTTTTAATATGCCTCCCAAAAATGGAGATACAAATACCAGTCACTGTTGAATTACTGAGAGTGTAGTCTTAACATTTAAGCTGGAGGATATTTAATTCTTAGAGTTGCCATTTAGAGAGTATACTTTATTTGTTTATCATGTGTTTTCTTTTTCTTTTTTGTGAGTCTTTGCTAGTTGTAAAAATCTATAGGGTGTATGTTCTGTCCTTACGTGTTTAGCATAATTGGGTGAAAATGCCAACGGTGCATGTATCACATTATAAGGGCTGAGACAAAATTTAAGTTGGGTATTTTTTGGAAAGGTTAGAGTATAGGTTTAGACATTTTCCACTTTTATATGAAATTAACCATAACATGAAAAAAGTAGACCGCTTTTAATTCTCGATTTATACCCTGTCTCTTCTTGACTTAGCTGGCTTTCAGGCCATTCCTGAAATATTTATATCCAGTCTGAACCAGGTCTAATATGTAATATGGAATAACTCAATACTTTTTTTGAGTGAAGGATTTGATAGCTGTATAAGGTGTGCCTGATAAAAGACAAATGATTTCTGGCTCAAACAGAATTTGGTTTGATTAATGTTGTTAAATGTATACTTCATATTATCACAATACAAACATTTTAGAGGTTTGAAGTTTTAATGTGTTTGATTTAACTGATCTCAGGTCGATAATTAAAGTAAAATGCTGGGAGTTTCCTGATGGTGTAGTGGCTTAAGGCTTCGGTGCTGGCGCTGTCAGCGCTGTGGCCTGGGTTCGATTCCCAGCCAGGGAGCTACCCACATACCAAAAAGCGGAAAAAAAAAATAAATAAAAATAAATAAAGTAAAATGCCAATAATTTGGATCACGTTAGGGGGATGTCAGTGTGGATTGTAAATTTAACTTTAAAACAACTCTGTTATCTGGTGATTCAAACTAGGCTAATTAAGCTTTTTGTTTTTGTAAATTAGATTTTTTTTTTTTTTTTTTTTTTTGGTGGTTCCCTGGCTGGGAATTGAACCCAGGCCGCAGTGTTGTCAATGCTGAAGCCTAGCCACTATGCTACCAGGGAACCCCCAATTTTTTTTTTTTTTTTTTTTGGTGGACTTGGCATGAGTATAAAATTATGTGCTCTAATGTGCTTTGGGACTTGAAGTTTGAAAAAGATTAACAGTCTTCAATAGAATTTACATGTATGTTAAAAAGATTTACTAAAAACTTATTGCAACCTCTGTCATAATTAACCTGTATCTCAAGTTATTAATTTTTTAAAATAATGAGACTTTACTGTTTTGAATTTTTACCTGTCTGTTTTTTAAAACTAGAATATTTAGAAGAAGATCCCTGATGCCCTTTTTTTCTTTTTGAATTTCAACAGTGATGAAAAGACTGATGGTGAGAATAATGTTGAAGAATCCAGTAAATCTTACTCTACTGTTTCACAGAGAAGAAAGCGAATATCAAGTACTTCTACTCTGGTTAAGCCTAGTGTCAGTGTTCCTTCAGAACCTCATCCCTTATCTACAGTTAATCAAGAAGCTCCACAGCCAAACTCCATTCCAACAAAAGAGAAACAGCCATGCTCAGACAGATTTCGAATATATAAAGCTCAGAAACTGAGAGAAATGTTAAAAGAAGAATTAAGAAAAGAGAAGGTAAGAGAGAAGAATCAGAATTTTGACTGTTGCCTGCTGGATTGCTATTTTTATGTGAGTCAGGCATCATTTGGAAGAAAAATAAGCATCTGTAGCATTTTTATGGAGAAACAAAACACAAGGAACCTCCCTTATGTTAATAGAGTATCCCCTTTTATTAACAAAATGATTAAGAAGCACTATGGATTAAGAAGCTATTTTTTCCATGATACTAATTTTTATATATTTTATTCATCTATATCTTTCATTGTTTTTGGTAAAGGCCACAAACAGAAGTTTCATTCACACACACACACCACACATGCACGCATATTTATGAAATAAACTTTCAACCAGATTTTTTGTGAGGATGTCTAAGTGACATGAGTTATATTCATTTAAGACAAATATAGTTGAGCAAAAACAAATTGGTAATATTTTATAAATTGACAATATGAAAAATTATAAATGGGAAAATTTACATGTATGTGTATAGTAGAGTATGTTCTTTTTAATCTTGAACATTATTTTTCCGAGAGGACAGTGTAACAGTAGTGAAGCATGCAAGCTCTGGTGTTAGATAAGAAGGTTTGAATCTTAAATGCATTCATTACTATGTAACTTTATACTATTTCATTAATCTTTTTTTTTTTTTTTTTTTTTTTTTTTTTTTTTTTTTTTTTTTTTTTTTTTTTTTTTTTTTTTTTTTTTTTTTTTTTTTTTTTTTTTTTTTGGCTTTTTGGTATGTGGGTAGCTCCCTGACTGGGAATCGAACCCAGGCTGCAGCGCTGACAGCGCCAGCACGGAAGCCTTAAGCCACTACACCATCAGGGAACTCCCTTCATTAATCTTTCTATGTCTGTTTCCTCATCTGTAAAATAAGACTAATGATAGTATTTACCTTATTGGAGGGTTGTGAAGATGAGTTAATACATGCAAAACTCATTTGGACTAGTGTTTGGCAAATAGTAAGGGCCCAACAAATGTCTTATTAATTATAGAATTCTTTTTTTTTTTTAGGCAAGAACAAGGCACTTAGCTTAGTGCTTCATGTTTGTTATTTTCAACTGTGAAGTAGATACCACTATTTTACACAGGAAGAAACAAGCTCAGAGAGGTTATTTGCTTTGTGTCAAACATCAGTGGAGGATATGGGATTTGACTCTATATCCTATAAAACCTAGGCTTCTGAAAATGTTCTGTTTATAGAATCTGCTTAATAGAATTTATTTGGGCAATTAAAAATTAAACATGTGCTTCGAGAATTTTACAAAATACACAGAATTCTATTTTACTGCGGGTAAACAAAAGCTATGTATTTATATATTCTCAGTAAACTATTGTAGTTAGGTAAGCATGATTTAAAAAAATTGAAAAAAAATTTTCACTTACATTTGGTGTGAAATATTATATTGGTTTCAGGTGCACAACCTGGTGATGAGACATTCATATAACTTACAAAAAATCATCATTTCGATACATCTGTTTCCTTTCTGGTACCATGTATAGTTATTACAATATTATTGACTATATGCCCTATGTTGTCTTTACATCCCTGTGACTTTTTTTTTTTCTTTTGTTGTTAGGTTTATTGGGGTGACATTGATTAGTAAAAATCACATAGGTTCTAGGTGTACAATTCTCCAATACATCATCTATGTGTTGTGTTATGTGTTTATCACCCAGAGTCAGTTCTCTTTCCATCACCATGTATTTGACTCCCCATCCTTCCTCTGCCACCCTCTCCCCCGCATACTCTCAGATAACCACTAACCACTAAACTACTGATTGTGTCCATGAGTTTTTGTTTCTTTGTTGCTTTCAGCTTTGTGTTCCACAAGTGAGTAATGTCATATGGTTCTTGATTTTTTTCTTTCTGACTTATTTTGCTTTGCATGATGGTCTCAGGGTCCATCCATGTTGTCTTAATTGGCCCTATTTTGTCTTTTCTTATGGCTGAGTAATATTTCATTGTGTATATGTACCACAGCTTCATTAGCCAGTCGTCTATCAAAGGACACACTGGCTGTTTCCATGATTTGGCCACTGTGAATAGTGTTATGATGAACATTGGGGTGCATATATCTAAGGTTTTCAAGTTTTTGGGGTAGATACCCAGAAGTGGGATTGCCAGGTCATATGGTAACTATGTCCTTAATTTTTTGAGGAACCTCCATGCGGTCCTCCATGGTGGTTGTACCAGTTTGCATTCCTACCAGCAGTGTATGAGAGTTCCTTTCTCTCCACATCCTCTCCAGCACTTGTTATTCCTTGTCTTGTTGATAATAGCCATTCTAACAGATGTGAGGTGGTATCTCATTGTGGTTTTGATTTGCATTTCCCTAATAGCTAATGAAGGTGAGCATTTTTTAATGTATCTCTTGGCCATTTGTATGTCTTCCTGGGAGAAGTGTCTGTTCAGGTCCTCCTCTCTGACTGTTTTTAACTGTGTATTTGTATTTCTTAATTTCTTCCCCCTTTTTCACCCACTCCTTCAGTCCTTCTCCTGTCACCCCAACAAATGTAGTACCCATCTGAGGATAAGCATGATTTTGTACAATGGGCTTTTATCCAGTCCCAGTCACTTAAGTTTTTAAAATTTCTTAATGTGCTACAACTCTTTTCCTAAAATTAGGCATAATTGTGTTGGAAGTAATATTCAAGCACTTGGAATGAATGCAACAATGAGCTGTATACTTGAATGTAGTATGTTTGAAATTCTTCTATATTTATAAAATAAAAGTGGATTATGTGTGTCTATGTATATATGTCTAGAAGCAATGGAAAAACAAATATCCCATAAGTGAAAGTCAGAGGCCACCAGATCGTTCAAAAATGACTATGAGAGACTTCATATATTACCTGCCAGATAACAATCCAATGACGTAAGTAAACGATTTGTTTTACTTTCTTTGAGTATGTATTGATCTAAGTATCATTTTTTAGAGTATAGTTTTAGGTTTTCCAAAAGCATGTTGATAAAATTTATAGCACGTGATGAATTTTTAAATAGAATTTTAAAACAAAAATTAGTAGTATTTCAGGTAATTGCTTTCTTGGGATGGTAAATGATACCCTTTACCTCTGAGATTAAAAATAAGTTTCTTTTTTGGGGGAGGAGGTGGAAGATGCGAGGACTTTATTTCCAGTTGCCACCCTCCAAAATAGGTTTCCCTTGTTATATCACCAAGATGTAGTAAAATAAAACTAACTAAACTTTTCTCTAATCATGATTGCAATTTCTATTTCTCTACACTGTAACCTGGTATAAAGGGGTTATCAAATTTTTGTACCCTATCTTAATTTAATGGCGCAGCATTTGATTAACAAGTCCTCCAGTAACAAAGCTTCTTTGATCAAAGTTAGCCTGGGGAAACAGGGTGTATAATCAATCTCACTGTTGTGTTGTTGATGCTTTAGCCAGTGGATGTAGGAGTAGTGATGTATTTTCAGGATAGTTTTTTATAGGTTCACTAAGTCTTTGACCTACTTGAAGTAAGGGCTAAAAACCTAGGTTTTGAGTTGTTTGACAAGCCACTAGGTTGCTTCATGCCTCAGAATTGGGAGCCTCCCTTCACTGAGGAACTAGATGGTAGAATCGTTCCCTGTTTTGGGCCTAACAAATTATTTTTACTTGATGTCAAAATTTTTTGACTGAAAAATTGACAATTGAGATCCACCATCATTAATAGTAATGTATGGTATGTCATTAAAAATGCAAGTTAAAATAATTTCCTTCTTGTCTATAGATAGAATTGACAAATTAATTAATTGTAAATTAATGATTAAAAAGTATTCTCTTTTTTTATGTTTAATAGTTCTTCACTGGAGCAAGAAAAGAAAACTGAAAAATCATTGACACCAGTTCAAACAAGAGCGTAAGCATTTCATCTTAGTTGTTTTTGATTATAATGACTCCAAATCCCATATACTTTCCAATTAATTACATTGTCTCCTTGAAGTTTTACTGAAGCACACATAACTTGGAAATCTATAAAAACATAATCTATTGGTAAAGCTTGAGAGTTCTGCTTTAAAATAATGGATCCTAAGCAAAATAGTAATCATTACTTAATAAACCTTGAAATAGCAAACAACCAGAAAATCTCAGTGTTCCTGTGTACATGTACAGTTTTTTAAAAAATGAAATCAAATGACACTTCCCATTATAGTCAAATTACATGCGATAGGAATTTTTAAATAGAATCACTAACAAGAATAAAAATTACTGCTTGATTTAAACTGGTAAGAAAGTCCCACACTATTTGTGTATTTTATATATAAATGGTCAATATTGTGATTGTATTTTATTTTACTTTATTATCATTTTTTGGGGGTTGGTTCCCTGGCTGGGAATTGAACCCAGGTCGCAGTGCCGAAGCCTAGCCACTATACCACCAGGGAACCCTCTAATGTGATTTTTAAAAGGGGTTTTATTTTGCTTTAGAATAATAATATATCACGGTACAAAACTCAAAAGTAAGCGTAAGTATACTGAGAAAAGTCTTCCAGCTCTGTTTTCTTGCCATCTATTTCCTCTCTCTGGAGGCAACAAATGTTACCAATTTTTAAATACATCATTCTAGTTCTAGTCTATATTTATTTAAGCAAGCATGTATATAATATTTTTGTCCTTCCTTTCCCCTGTTCTTTGTTTCCCTTCCTCTCCCTTTTCTTTTTCTTTTTCTTTAGCATTCTGTGTATGCTGTCCTATAGCAGGTATAATTTTGATGCCACTAGAAAATCTTTTTTTGTGCAAGCTCCCTGTTGCTTTGCCATGTTAATTTACTCCAAAGAAAGCCCTCCTAGAGACCTCTTAGGAAAGGTGAGGGGTTGTGGAAAATTAGCAGAAGCCCTGGGATTTTCTGGTTGTTAGTTACTTCAGGGCTTATTAAGTAATAATTATGTTTTGCTAAGAATGCACATTGTTTTAAAGCAGAACTCTCAAGCTTTACAAATAGGTTTTGTTTTTATAGGGTTATAAATTAGGTTTGCTGCAGTAAAACCTTAAGGAGGCAATGTAATTAATTGGAAAGTACATGGGATTCAGAGTCATAATATGGAAAACTGTCTGGGTTCTTGGTCTGTCTTTACTGTTGTGTAATCTAGAGCAAAAGTTACTTACCTTCTTCAAGTCTCAAGTGGATTTCAAAGTACTCACCCCAGTGGTTGTTCTGGACAGTTAATAAAATCATCTGGAAACTGATGCTGTGAAAATGTAAGGGATATTGTTGTTAATTCTGTAATACCTGGATGGTTTACTCTGAGCATTTCTTTCTTTTTATTTTAGAAGAAAGTGAAGCCTTCTTACTGAATGCTATCAGATAAAATTTGAGAAAATAATCTTATAACTGTGTCCTTAACAACACATCATATTTTCAGTCAGGTTATAGGGAAAGTTGGAAATGTAATAGCTAGAAAGTTGAATTTGCAATTAGAAGTTCATAGTAGTTAGCAGTACTTCTCATGGATATATGAATTAACCCGTTTTTACATTTGGCAGGCAAGAAGGTAAGAGTACTCCTAATGCTGAAGATAATGAAGAACCAGAAGAAGAGATGGATGATGGGCCATTGCTTGTTCCCCGAGTAAAAGTGGCAGAAGATGGTTCTATAATTTTGGATGAAGAAAGGTAAGTTTAAAGAAGGAGCGAGAGGGAGAGATTGTGGTTTCATGAGAACTAAAATGGTTTGTCTAATGAGAGAGATTCAGTTTCTGTATCTGTCATTATGTCTTAGACTCTGATGTTTATATTTGCATAATAGATGCTGTAAATAGAAAGATGTGTTAGATACATTTTTAATTTTTAGCAGTTTTTATAATAATACTTGGTATGGGAAGATTTTGTATGTATTTTGTAAGTAGGTACTACTGACCTATGATCCATTAACCTAGCACCAGTGTTTTACTAACTTTATTGGTAATTGGAATAAGCTATTTTGCTAATCATGGGATAGATTTTAAAGATTGAAAAAAAAAATAAAGATTGACTCTTGAATTCAGTATTCAAGTTTTCATATTATTAACAAATACCATATTCTGGTATTTGTTAATCACGGTATTCTGGTATTTGTTAATAATAGTGTTAACTTTTGAAAATCTAATGTTACGTAGGTTCACCATTTTCTGATTTTTGTTATGGTGAAGTGTAATTCACTTTTTGGTGTCAGTTTCTCAGTTGTAACATTAAATTTCTCAAATTTGGCATTGTGGAATTTAGTTGTCTTTCCAGAGTGTATTTTTTAGAATAGAAGATAATATGGTAAATAAATAAAAAAGAGGGATGGAAAATCTCTGACAATTTTAATTAGTAAAAAAATTACAGCATAAATTCTGTGATAATTAAACAAATGTAACACTGTTGGTAATAATTGTTTTTGCATGTTGTTTTTCATTGTTTTGTGATGATTTGCTGGTCATTAAATAGTTAAAAGCACATTTAACTGCTTTGTGTGCAGGAATGTAAAATATAAATATATAATACATATATTTCTCAGTATCTGTTGGGTCTAGCATGATAATATACAAAATATTGAATATAGAGACATGTAGAAGTCAGTAAAATAAGTTTTAGGTGGCACAAAGATATTTTCTGAATTTTATATTGCATTTAAGGATTTTAAAAAAAATTGGCATTTATTTTTACTCCTTGGCTATTACATTTTGAGTGAAAATGATCAGATTCTTAAAAAATATGCATAACTCAAATGTATATTATACTTTTGACATGATTCTGCCATGGTAAATTTAAAAATGACACTATTCAAATACCATTTACTAAAAAAAAAAAAATATTATTTACTATTTGTTTTCTTATTTGTTTTTAGTGTGCATCTATTTAAAAATGTATTTCTTTCAGTTTAACTGTGGAAGTTTTAAGGACAAAAGGTCCCTGTATTGTTGAGGAAAATGACCCCATATTTGAGCGTGGCTCTACAACTACATATTCCAGCTTTAGGAAAAACTATTACTCTAAACCGTGGTCAAATAAAGGTAACTAATTTTCATTTTAAATTGTGCAGTTCATTTATTTGAGTTAAAGTGAATTATTTTCTCTGATTTTGAATTAAACCCGGGTTCCCCTAAATAAATTAAATGCGATCTACCATGTTTGTTTCTCTCTAGCTAATTTTATTGGCACCTTCTCCCTCTCCCTGACCATGAACTATATCTCTGATTTATCTTAAAAATCTTTTTTTTTTTTTTTTGCGTTTTGGTATGTGGGTATTTCCCTGGCTGAGAATCGAACCCAGGCCGCAGCGCTGACAGCGCCAGCGCCGAAGCCCCAAGCCACTACACCACCAGGGAACTCCCTATCTTAAAAATCTTACGATAATTTTGGCTGGAATATTTCTTTGTCAAATTCCTATAAAACAAATATTGTTTTACTGAAGAATTAACTATTTCTTATGCTTATAATAATGTTATACTTTAGGAAGTATTGCATAATAGAGTTTCTAAAAGTAATTGTTATTAAAAAAGTATGTGAGGTCTGTCTGGAAAGTATTCAGCCATGTAATATGTAAAATATACGCATTTATGGCTGAATTTTTTTCAGACAGCCTTCATATAATACCTATTACATGCTGTTGCT
Source organism: Lyroderma lyra (assembly GCA_004026885.1). Classification (NCBI taxonomy): domain Eukaryota; kingdom Metazoa; phylum Chordata; class Mammalia; order Chiroptera; family Megadermatidae; genus Lyroderma; species Lyroderma lyra. The sequence continues at coordinate 866,278 of PVJL010000018.1, forward strand.
TATTTATTATTATAGAAATAATGTAATTTTGGGAAAAAAATTTAGTCATAATAGAATAGAGCAAAAAAAAAAAAAATTCTGCAATTTTCTTCCCCAATCCTGTTCTCTTGGGGTTACTTCTGTTAACATTTTTTTAATGTATTATTCTAGCTACTTTCTTTCACATACTGATTCTAGCTGCTTTCTTTCACATACTGCTAAGTATATCTTAAGTTGCTTACATAGGTGTAATATTGTATTGGCTATGACTGGTTTTGAGACCAGATAGGCCGAATGTCTCTCTTTCTCTCTTTTTTTAAATTCCAGGTGCTTTGGTATGAACATGCAAACTTACTGTACCATGTTTCCATATAAAACTTTAAAGAACGTGTTTTTAGATCATTAAGGTTCTTTGCAATAAAATTGAAATATGTCTGCATTTTTGTATGTAGACATATTTCTATGACTAAAGATTTACTGGACTTTAATAATACAACTATTAGATACTGTCACATTTATTTTTAAATCACAATATATACTTAGGTAAGATTTTTTTCCCTTTGAAATATGAGAAGATTAATTTACATTCATTTTAAATCTTTTTACAGAAACAGATATGTTTTTTCTAGCCATCAGTATGGTAGGAACTGACTTTTCTATGATTGGACAGCTTTTTCCTCACAGAGCAAGGATAGAAATTAAGGTAAAGTAAACTCATTATATTTATTGATTGGAAAGAGATTAAAAATGACTAATATTTTGTTAACCTTTGGTTTAAATCTCAGTGTACTCTTTTTCATTATTATTTTTTGGTACACCTTTTTTCATTTTATAGCACAAAAAGTAATATAATATTTTTTAATTCTAATATGAATATAATTTCCTTAACTTTAGTTTATTTATTTATTTTTTTGTTGTTGTTGATTCCCTGGCTGGGAATCGAACCCAGGTCACGGCAGTGAGTGTGCCAAAGCCTAGCCACTACAGCACAAGGGAAACCCCAGATTTTCTTAATTATATCTTTCCCACTTGTAAAATATATTTGAGGGGGGTACTAGTACAGCCACTGAAACTAATATAAAAGGAATTAGATAATAAAGAGGGAAGATAAATGTACTAGGATGTTTGGGTTAAGGGTATTTTTTTTAAATCACAAAATATATTTTTAAATTTTCTACGAAGGCACGAAAAGAAGTATGCTAAGTTACATAGTTCTCATTATCTGATCTAATCATTGCTTTTCTAGGCCACCTTAACTATTGAACAACCGGTGATGACACACTTAACAATAGCAGTGATGTCAATTAATGCTTTAATATACTTAAAAGGATGAGCTTTCGCTGTTTTATTTGTAACGCATTTCCAGTTGATAGTGAGATCTTTATACAACTGTGGGCCTTTTCTTTCCATAATTGAAGGGACCATTAGGAAATATAGATTTTTTTTTCTTGATCACCTGGGGAGCATTGTACAATGTAATGGTCATTGTATTCCTACAGAAGATAAGAAATTGTTTATATTTTTAATGTTCTTTTTCTAATACTGATTTTTGATATAAGGAGAACAAAATGTTAAAATTGTGAGTGCTAGAAATTAATTGTCTAGAGGAGCTAGCTGGGTAATTAATGATAAATTTGTCACTAGACTTTTTCTCTCAAAAATCGTTTAGACCAGGAATGTCCATCCTGTGGCCCAGGATAGCTTTAAATGTGGCCCAACACAAATTCTTAAAACATTGTGAGATTTTTTTGTGACCATTTTTTCAGTTCATCAGTTATTGTTAGTGTTAATGTATTTTACGTGTGGCCCAAGACAGTTCTTCCAATGTGGCCTGGGAAGCCAAAAGGTTGGACACCGCTGGTTTGGATTATTCCCCTAAACGTTTAGTGTCGTTCCAACAGGTCTTTGGGCAAAGTGTACACAAATGAAAATGGACTAGTGAATTACATTGATTTTTTTTTTTTTTTTTTTAATGTGGGTAGTTCCCTGACTGGGAATCGAACTCAGGCCACAGTGTTGACAGCGCCAAAGCCTTAGCCGCTACACTACCAGGGAACTCCCTACATTGATTTTTGAATGTCGAACCAACCTTGGATTCCTGGGATGAATCTCATTTAGTCATTCTGTATTATTATTTTTAAAATATATTGCTGAATTCTTTTATATGTTCTTGAAGATTTTTTGCATCTTTGTTTATGAGCAATATTGGTTTGTAATTTTTTTTAAAATAACATTTCTTTTTTTCTTTCCTGTTTTTAATTGTTGAATTTATTGGGGTGACATTGGTTAGTAAAAATTACATAGGTTCCAGGTGTACAGTTCTACAATATATCATCTATTTGCTGTGTTACGTGTTCAATCACCCAGAGTCAGTTCTTTTTCCATTATCATATTTGAGACCCTGTCTCTCTCCCACCGCCCACCCCATACCCTCAGATAACGACTAACCTTTAAACTATTGGTTGTCTTCGTAAGGTTTTGTTTCTTTGTTGCTTTCAGCTTTGTGTTCCACATATGAGTGAAATCATACGGTTCTTGTTTTTTCTGTCTGGCTTATTTCACTTTGCATGATGGTCTCAAGGTCCATCTATAACACATTTACTTTTCACAGCTGTGGGGGCTGGAAGTTCAAGATCAGGGGGCCTGCATAATCAGGTTCTGGTGAGGGTTGACTTATGGGTTGAGAAATTCTCATTGTACACTACAAAGGAGGAAAGAGGGCAAGAGCTCTCTGAGGTCCCTTTTATAAGGACTCTAATCTCATTCATGAGGTCTGTACCTTCATGACTTAACTCCCAAATGCCCCTCCTCCTAATACTATCAGTAGTGGGTAGGATTTCTTTCTTTTTTAAAAATTTTTAAATTGTATTATCTTTGACTCTCTTCATTCATCCCACTGCCATCTCTGGCAACCACCAGTATAAACAAATTTGACGTTTTTTTTTTTGATTTCAATATATGAGAGATCAGACAGTATTTGTCTTTCTCTGTCTGATTTATTTCAGGGTTTATTCATGTTGTTGCAAATGGTAAGATTTCAGTCTTTTTTTTAATGGCTAAATAGTAATTCAATTGTGTATGTACTAGTATATACAATACAATTTCTTTATCCTTTCATCTATTGATAGACACTTAGGTTTTTTCTGTGTTTTGGCTGTTGTAAATAATGCTGTAATGAACATGAGGGTACAGATATCTTTTTTGAGTTAGTGTTTTTATCTTCTTCAGATAAATATAAGTGGAATTGGTAGAACACATGATAATTCTATTTTTAATTTTTTGAGGAGTTGCCATACTGTTTTCCATAATGGCTATACCAATTTACATTTTCACCAATAGTGCACAAGGGTTTCCTATTTTCCATATCCTTACCAACACTTATTTCTTATCTTTTTTGATTATAGGTAGTCTAACAGGTTATGAAGTAATATCTCACTGTGGTTTATATTTAGACTTGGGTCATGCTTTTTTATCCAATTTGACATTCTGCCTTTTAGTTTATAATAATTTTATTATATATTGCATTTCTGTGAGGTGAGAAAATGTTCATTATAGTCTTATGTTGACCCTTAATAAAAATAAAACAATGTCTGTTTTACATTTCTATGTAATTTAGTTCATTTATATTTAATGTAATAGTTGATATGGCTGTGTTTAATTAAGCCTACATCTCACTATTTTCCGTTTATTTCCTGTTTTTTTATTTCTCTTTTCCTGTTGCCTTTGGGTTAATCAAATATTTTTTAGTATTACGTTTTATTTCCTCTATTGTACCATTTTACTCTTTATACTTCAGACTTCACAGATAATTAAACTCTTTATAATTCCATTTACCTTTCGTCCTTTGTGCTATTACATATTTTACTTCTACGTACCATATAAATACCACTTTACAATGAGCATATTTTAGCTTAAAGTCTTTGTCTTTAGAGGAAGTTGATTACAAAAAATAAAATAGTATTTAATATTTAGCCACATGTTTAGCGTTTTTGATGCTTTTCATTTTATTTTATTTATTTATTTTTTAAATTCATTTTGATTGATAGACTTTTTGGGGTGACATCTGTTATGATGCTTTTCATTTTAGATCTGTCTGAACAGCAGGTCTGCTATTGAAAAATTCTCTTAACTTTCATTATCTGAAAATATTTATTTCAGTCTCATTTTTGCTGAATACGCAAGTTTGGTTCTATGGTTTTTTCTTTTGGTGTTTTAAAAATGTCATTCCTTTGTCTCCAGACCTCCAGTGTTTCCAGTGAAAAGTCACACATCATTGATATTATTCTTTCCTTGTATATGATGAATTGTTTTGTTTTGTTTTGTTTTTTTGGCGGTAGCTCCCTTGCTGGGAATTGAACCCAGACGGCTGCATTGAGAGTGCTGAAGCCTAGCCACTACACCACCAGGGAACCCCTGAATTGTTTGTTTGTTTTCTCTGTGGCTATTTAAGACCTTATTCTTTAACTTTGGTGTTCTACATTGTAATTATGTTTTGCCTGGGGATAGTGCCTTTTAATATTTAATATCTCCTGCTTTGTTCTCTCTTGGGACTCTGCTTTCTTGTTTCTCTGCATGACATTGTACTAAACAGGTTACTAAAGCTCTGTTCATTTTTTTCCGTTTTGTTTCCCTCTCTTTCAGTTTGGTTAGTTTTTTATTGCTATATTTATAAGTTCACGGACCATGTCCTCTGTTCTCTTCAATTTGCTGTTAAGCCCATTCAGTGACTGTTTTATTTCTGATATTTTTCATTTCTGTAATTTCCACTTGGTTATTTTTCTTAGTTTTCATTTCTCTGCTGAGATTTACCTGTTTATTCCATATTTTCCTTTAAATCTTTGTACATAAGTTATAACAGGTACTTTAACTTTCTTATCTGCTAATTTCAAAATTTGGTTCTTGTTGGATCTGTTGCTTTTGACATTCTTTTTATTTCCTTGATGGTGCATCACATTTTTCTATCTTTTCTCATGTCTTGTGGTTTTTTATTTTATTTTTGTGTGCTGGACAATGTGGATGATGTGTATACATGGCTGGATTATGTTTTTTCTCCTTAAAGAGTGTTGAATTTTTTTTCTAGAGGGCAGTTAATACACTCTTCGTTCCTGTCACAGCTTGGTTTTAGGCTTCATGATGGCACATCTAGACTGGTCTTTACTCTAGGTTTCTCACCTGAACAACAGAAAATAATTTGAGTTACTGTTTTCCAAGTTCTCCAAAGATGGTCATATTAGTACTACTCAAATGCATAGGAGAGAAGGTAATTCATTGCTTATGATGTGCCTTATGGCATTAAGGGCTTAATTCTCATGTTAGAACCTTGACTGAGAAAGGCTGCTCTAGGAATATGGTTCCTGTCTCTAAGTGGTGGCTTTTGTGGTGTTTGAGGTGAATTTCTGGGTGTTAATGAAGTCTTTCTATTCATGTGGGCTAGAACTCTGTCATCTCACTGTATTATGTGACTTCTAGTATCTTAGCTTCTGTTTTCATTCCTGTAGCAGCTATTTTCTACTAGGCCTTGTACTCTGGGCATATGCAACCCAGACATAAACCAAAACATGGGATACTTCCATTAGGCTGTGAGACTCCCTTTTAGATAGGTCTCTGTTCTCTAGAACCCAACCCCTACAAATTCTCTGCTTCCTCAGCTCAGTGGATATCTGTGATCTGTTTGGCCATTGTGTTCCTTTCATTGGTTAGGAAATTTAGCTCAGGGACAGAGTTAGGGTCAATATTGGTACATCTGGTGTGTTTCCCTTCTCTCCAGGATTGTGAGATTGTAGTCTTTCTTGTTCTTCCTATTGTCCAGTGCTTAAAAATAGTTGTGCATTTATTTAGTTCACTGTTAAAGTTATTTATGGTGGGTTTGGAACAAGCATGTAACCAGTTACTTTGTCAGGGTAAGAGGTGGAAATTACAGGATTTATTTTATGGTCATGAACTTTGGTCTACAGTAGTTCCTGTCTATGAATGATTAATATCAATACATTCTTCAAAAAACTTTTAAATTGTTCTGAATTATATTCCCAATTAGGTAAAATAGGATGTTAGCAATATTTTAGAATTGATTGATGCCTGAAGTCTATTGGCATATCTCTCAGGATGTTTAATTTAGTGATTATAGCCTGTCACTTTTTATGGATGTAAGTTTTGTTAACTTTTGAGATGTTTAAAGAACAGTATCTTTTAGGGGAGAAAGGTGATTATCCTTGAAAACTTTTTATTACTTGGTAGTAAGCATTATGAAGAAAAATAAAGAGTGGAAATGAGGAGTAATCTGTAGATTAAAAGATGTTAAAGTCATGTGAAATTTAAAAAAAATGGGCAAAGATAATATATAAAGCCTAAGGCTACACCCTAGAATGATAACCACTAAGGAAATTCAAGAAAATAATTGCTTTAAAAGTTGGATTACATACTTGTGGGGGGAAAAAGTGAGCCATGAGGTAATTCTTTTGTTTTGTTTTTTTCCTGTTTTTTTTTTTTTTCAATAAAAAGTTTTATATTTTAATACAAGCTTTAGACTACTGATCTGTACAAGGGAGAGATTAGCTGTTTGTTCCCTCTCTTGGGATAGATAAACATGATTAGACATTCTCAGACACAAATTTACTCCCTCAGATGTCCTAATGACCTTAGGATGGATTGAACCTTAAATAAACTTTAACCATCTCCATTGTAATGGAGTTAACCTGGAGTGGAACTGGTAATGGGGCATGAGGAAATGCACCTTAATATAAAGAAGTTTCCAAAGATAAACTGGCCTGCCTCAAAATTTTGCTTGGTTGTTTTTACAGTCTTCCCTCCATGCCATGAAAAATGTATTAGAATAATAATGTAAGAGGTTTAACTTGATATGAATGTATTAGTTTTTGAAGAGTTAATACTGATTAGCTTAAATGATTACAGGTTTGATCTGTTTCCATGCTAGTGGACTTCATTTTTTTTCTATCCTCTGTAAATCTAGCTTCCATTGCTTATTCATGGTACTGATCATAGTGAGGATCAGGAAGCTCATTGTAAATCAAGCTTATCTAACCCATGGCCTGTGGGCTGCATGCAGCCCAACACAAATTTGTAAACTTTCTTAAAACATTACGATAATTATTCATGGACCTTTTTTTAGTTCATCAGCTTTCTTTAGTGTTAGTGCATTTTATGTGTGGCCCAAGACAATTCTTCTTCCAAGGTGACCCAGTGAAGCCAAAAGGTTGGATACCTCTGGTATAAATCTTTCATCCTTATTATTTTTTTTTTTTAGAGGTGAAACTAAGAAGCAGTTTACTAAAAGGAAAATAAGGAGAAAGAAAGAGATAGTTTATTAAAAGGGAAAGTACACTCGAAAGCGGTAGGAGTGGGTCTGAGAGAGTTGCTCAGGGGCCTTGAATGGCAAGGGGAAAGTACATTCCTAAGAGGTAGGTGTGGGCTCAAATAGGTAAATGGCTCAGGAACCTTATCCTTATTTTTATAAAGCCCAAGATTAAAGTAACTTGCCCATTGGCAAAGACATTTTATTTATTTTGGAATTATATGCTACTATAAGAGTTTCATCTTAATGCTTTTTTTTTTTTTTTAAACATAAGCCTCACTTATTTAATAGGAGAAAATTACTGTTTTGTTTTGTTAACAGAATAAATTTAAACGGGAAGAGAAAACAAATGGATGGAGAATAGACAAAGCATTCCGTAAGTATTAAGACCTCTTTACAACATACTATCATTTGAAGATCCTAAAACGTGACCAATTTTTTGTCTTTGGTTCTACTGGGTTTTAGATTTGTTTTGCCCTCATATGTCATAGGAAGAATGAGACTGGAAATTTTTCTCTTCAGCAGCTAATAGATCTATGGGCAAGTAAGCAGAGTTCTGAGTCCCAGAGGTTACAGACAGATGGAAGATACCATTTCTAAGTGCTCTTTATTCCGAGAAAACTGTCTTCAAGGAGTTAATAATTTCTGGAGGATATTAAACTAGATAATTCTTTCTGTGGTCAGTCATTCTGTCAGCCATACTGAGCACCCGCTTGTGCGAAGCTGTTTAGGCATTGAGGACATAATGGTGACCAGGGCAGATGTGCATCCTGCTTTCAGGGCCTTGAGTATAATTGGGTGGGGAAGGGATATAGTTTGTAAGCATGATAATTTCAGGTAGTGATTAATTTCTAAGAAGAGGAAGAAAGAGGGAGTTGGGGGTGGATATTTAGGTTGGGTGATCAGGGAGCTTCTGTCTGAGGAGACGACATTTGAATTTTGACCTGATTTGAAGGAGTGGTGATATATACCTTTCAGCTTCTAATAGCCTCCTTAAAATTAACATTTTTTCTTCTGAAGTCCAGAGGAAGATATTGAGCATTCTGTAAAGAAAACCAGAATGAAATATACTGTTTAAAGTAGTTACTGTGTTATTTGTTTGAAAGATAATTATCAGTGTTTCATGATTAATAAGTGTATTCAATGTCTATTTGCCATAGTGCTAAACTTAGGGGAAAAAAATCCAAAGGTAGGACTTAGGTCAGGTGGCCTATATGTTTATTTTATGAGTAAACTGTAGGGTATTACAGATGAGTGGACCCTATACCCAGTGTTATATTGGGTCCTCAGGGAAACTCACCACTCCAGGAATGGCTCTTAGAAGATCTGGAAGATTGTGGTCCCAAACCCTCTTCATTCTAGAGAAGTGTTAGTGAAACTTTTCATTATGTTTTACTCATTAAAGTTAAAAAAGGAATTTATAAATCTGTAAATGGTCTTCATGGGGTTTGGAGCCATTGTTAAAACTATTGTAATAAATATCTTTAAAATTCACTAATTTTGGGAGTTCCCTGATGGTGTAGTGGCTTAGGGTTTCGGCGCTGGTGCTGTTAGCACTGCAGCCTGAGTTCGATTCCCAGCCAGGGAGCTACCCACATACCAAAAAGCCAAAAAAAAAAAAAAAAAAAAAAAAAAAAAAAAAAAAAAAAAAAAAAAAAAAAAAAAATCACTAATTTTGGTGCTTTGTTGTGGAAAATTAAAGAAAAATTAAAACCTAAATGGTGTTTTTAAGCACTTAAAATTTTAATTCATGGATTTTAGTGTTATATTTTTCAGAATCAATGTTGTGGAAGGTCAGAACAGATAAAGACAGGGTCTGCAATAAAATAGGGCCTTTAGGAATCCTAGGTTTGGGCTTGGTTTCCTGAGGCTAATTTGTTTTTATTTTGATATCTACCCCTTTTTCTGAGGCAATCTTGTAAATCATCTTATAATCAAACCAATTTGGAGCTTATGTATGTAGAGCACCATTTTGTTACATTTACTGTATTCTTTTTTTTTTTTTTTTTTTTTTTTGTATGTGGGTAGTTCCCTGGCTGGGAATCGAACCCAGGCCGCAGCGTTGACGGCGCCAGCACCGAAGCCTTAAGCCACTACACCACCAGGGAACTCCTATATTTTTAAAGTAGAGTTTAGGCAAGGATTTAAGTCTTGTAGTGGATTTACTCCTGATTTGTTCACAGATTGCTCTTTCTGATATAGTGCTTTTGATGGGTATTTAGTGAGAGTGGTCCTGATCAATACTCAGTTGCTTCCCTCTTTGCTGATATTGGGAAGAGTAGAGTTAATATTAAAAGGGTTGTGACAGAGAGAAGGCATATGATGGGACATAGACTTTTGAGGACTTCTTAGTCCTAGGCTTTTTTAAAAGTTTATTTATAATTTACACACAATGTAATTTGTAGTTTGAGCTTCGACAAAGAATGGTGGTGTAACCACCACCCAAAACAAGATATGGAACGTTTTCATCACTCCAACAAGGCTCCTTACTTCCCTTTCTAGTAAATCTCCACTGCTTTCCTGACCCAGAACCACCACTATTTTCATTTGATCTGTCATAGATTAGCTTGTTCTAGAATGTCTTATTCATGGAATCATACATATTCTTTTATGTCTGGCTTCTTTCACTCAACATGTTTTTGAGATTCATCTGTCTTATTGCTGTATCAGTACCTTTTTAAAACTAAAATAGTTTGTTCCTTTTTATTGCTCAGTGGTCTGTTGTGTGACTGTAGTGTAGTGACTGGAGTTGTTTACCCATTCTCCTGCTGATAAGCCCACTTGCTTTTGATGTTATTATACTTTATAAAAAACTTGAAAGTTCTTTTTTTTAAAATAAAACTTGAATTAAAACTTTTTTTTTTTTTTAAACAGAGGAAAAACGCCCTTTTGACTTCGATTTTTTTGCTCATTTGCTTCAGAAAGTTCTTGCTGAAGAGGAGAAAAGAAAACAAAAATCCATTAAAAGTCAAAGTTTAAAGGAGAAGAGATCCTCCAAACCACGGAAAAATATAAAGGGTATTTATTTTAAAAGAACATATGTGACTATTGAATATACTAGCAGTATTGTCCCTCAGGTCTTTGAACACTGATGTATAGTTCAGGTAGTTAAGATCATCAGGGCATGCATTGAGGGAATTGATTTTTCTTTCTGATGCAGTGCTCACCTTTTTTAAACTAAAATAGTTTTTTCCTTTTTATTGCTCAGTGGTCTGTTGTGTGACTACACTGTAATGACTAGAGTTGTTTACCCATTCTCCTGCTGATAAGCCCACTTGCTTTTGATGTTATAATACTTTATAAAAATCTGGAAAGGTCTTTTTTTAAAAAATAAAAACTTGAATTAAAACTTTTTTTTTTTTTTTCAAAATAGAGGAAAAACACCCTTTTTGATCCCTTTTAAATTTTATAATTGGTATGGCTGGGCTATTTGACATCTTTCTTGCATCTTCTAGAGCATAGTTGTAACTAGTAAAAAAAAGAACATCAGAATTGTGGAATGTCATGCTTGGTTACTTATTACCATTTTCATCTGTAAGACAAATCAGGCACAAAACTGAAATATTAAAAAAAATAGAATTCTAATACTTCAAGATTGTGACTAAATTGTATTGTTGGAACATAACTTATTTTTGAGGGTTAATGTTGAGTTGTACCAGGTAGAAAATTGTTTGTATGTAGCTATTTCTATTTTTAAGCTTATATAAATTTTTTAACTATTTAAGTACTGACTTATGAGAACAGTATTTAGCTATGATTACTGAATATAAAGAATCTTGGAACTATAGGGAACTTCGTTTATTAGCTAGTCTACATCCTAGCTTTTTTTCATTTGTTTTAATCACCCAGAAATAGCCCTGCAGATCCTAACTCACTTTTTCCCAAGGTATCACAGTGTTAGTAGTGGCAGAGGCAGGACTGAAACCTAGGACTGAGAGCCTGTGTTGGGATTTCCAAGATCATCTTCAGGTTTATTTGTTTGGAGGACTCATAGTATTCAGCATATGAGCAGGGATGCAAAAAAAAAACACAGAATTTATTTATAAAAAATTTTCTGTTTATTCTTACAAGTTTAAACTTCTTTCACCTTCAAAATACTCTCCATTTAATGCAATACAACTATTGAGATGCTTTTTCCACTGTTCAAAACAGTTTTTGAACTTGTTGATTATGATGCCTTTTAGTGCTTCTGCCATTTTTTTGTTTTACCTCTTCCGTATCAGCAAAACATTTCCCCTTGAGGACATTTTTCATCCGGGAAACAAGAAAATGTTGCCTGGGCCTAGATCAGGTGAAGAGGGAGGGTGGGGCACAGGGATCATGCCATTTTTGTCAAAAACTGCTGAACAACTCAGCGCAGTGTTGGTAGGTGCTTTGCCATGCTGCATGTTTTTAGTGTAAATCACCCATTAGGAAATGGGCAAATGTGTTGAAAAAGTCTCCAAAAAAATTTCACTAAAGCCAAACGCAGCCTCTACTAACAACGCCAGTTGGTATACTGATGTGGTTGGGTTCCTAGAATAATTACCTAGCAGGGGAAGCCAGTACTGCAAGGGGACTACCCCCTAGAAGATAATTCTGGTTTTTTGGGGGTCCTCCCTCATATAATTTTACTAACAGATGAGATTTATTACAGTAAAAGGATACAGAGCAGAATCAGCAAAGGGAAAATGCACCTAGGTATAAGTCTAGGTGAACCCAGTTGCAAGTTTCCAGGAGTTCTCTCCCCATGAAGTCACACAGGATGTACTTAATTCCCCCATTACCAGTTCAGATGAAATATGTAAAAAGTTGCCTACCAAGGAAGGTGATTAGAAGTTCAGTGCCCAGGATTTTTATTGGAGGCTGTTCATATAGACACCCCCTGCCTGACATGTATCAGAATTCAAGACTCCCAGAAGGAAAGCGGTTGCTCAGCATAAACCACATGGTACAATTTAGGTATAGTGAGCCATGTTTGTCAGTTAGGTTGATGGGAACTCTTCTCAAACCTGATTTCCCAGGCACCACCAAAGGGTCAGCCTTTTACAGTAGACCTTCCAAAGGATAGCCTTGCTATGTTAACTCTCTTCTGCACATAGCCAATGTAGAATTTCCTATACAGTAATATGGCACCTATATCTTTTAAAAAGTAGTATTGTTAACTACAAAGTTATTTCATTCATTTTAGGCTTTTTTTTTTTTTTACTTACTATACATAGGAGATTAAAATAGATATATTAATCTTGTGCTTATCATGCTATAGGTGATAGCACAGTAACTCATTATACCTTTTTTAGTTCTCACAATGGTGATTTTATTAAACTGGTTTTTTTATAGCACTATCTTATTTGTTGTGAGATATTTTCACACTTATTATTACAAGTCTCAAGGTAAAAATTGCTGATTATTATTCTGATAATTAGTTTTAAAATCTTGTTTTGACTTCTTATTTATTTATGTATACATTTATTGGGGTGACATTGGTTAGTAAAAATTACACAGGTTCCAGGTGTACATTTTTATAGTACATCATCTATGTGTTGCATTATGTGTTCATCACCTAGAGTCAGTTCTCACTGTGTATTTGACTCCCCCACCCCTGACTTTTTCTTAAACAGAAGTAAATAACATTGAGTTTTATTATTATTATTATCATTGTTATTATTATTTTTTATGTGGGTAGTTCCCTGACTGGAAATCGAACCCAGGCTGCAGTGTTGACAGCGCCGAAGCTTAAGCCACTACACCACCAGGGAACTCCCTATTATTATTTTTTTTAAGATTAGATATTTTTAGAGATGTCTGATCAACTATGGCTGTGAAGTTTTTTTTGGTTTGGATGCTGTTTCCATGGTGTTCTCTATTTTTGGTTTTTAAATTTAATTAACATTGTTTTCATCTTTTGATACAGTTGACTATTAATATGCCTTTAAACAAAAGGTATTAGAAATTGTTTTATAATATTTGTTAAAAGCTTATTTATTGAAAAACAAATTATACAGGAAATAAAATTCTTTTTTTCTTTTTAAAGATTTTATTTATTTATTTATTTATTTATTTATTTATTTAGGTATGTGGGTAGTTCCCTGGCTAGGAATTGAACCCAGGTCACAGCGTTGACAGTGCCAGTGCCAAAACCTTAAGCCACTACACCACCAGGGAACTCCCTAAAATTCTTGAACTAACTCTCCTACCCTGTCTTCAAATCAAATTCTTCAGATTTTCTGGGGATACTTATGACTAAATTCCTTTCTCTCTCTCTCTCTCTCTCTCTCTCTCTCTCTGTGTGTGTGTGTGTGTGTGTGTGTGTGTGTGTGTGTGTATGTATGTGTGTGTGTGTGTGTGTGTGTATGTATGTGTGTGTGTGTGTATGTCTTATTGTTCTGCTTTATTTTAATGCAATAATATTTTTTGAAATCTTTTATATCACTACATAAAAGCCTACCTCATTATTATTATTTACTGCATGGATTTTTATGGCATAAATGTAATATAACTTATTTACTCTGGTGGACATTTTATGTTGTCTTAAGAATTTTGCTCATACAAATAATGCTACAGAGGAAATCCTTGAGTATTTATTTACCTTCTCAAGTCTTTATGAATTTTTCTGTTTTATTTTTTATTTGTTTATAACCATTTATCTTAATTTTTAGTGAAAAAAGTTGCCAGTGAAAGAGTGAGTGATGATCAAGATGAGTCTATGAGTGCTAAAATTTCAGACACAGAAGAATCTCAAAAGGATGCTCAGACTGTTCAAGAACAACAGTCTCAGACTTTATCAGGACAGGATTCAGAACAGATTGCATTAGAACCAGACCTAAACCAAAAGAAAAGGAGAAGGAAGAATCAGGATGAAGCTGATAAACAAAAAGTACAAACTCTTTCAGGAAATGCCAGTGTTCAGCCAGACTCTTCTAAAGGAGAAAAACGGAAAAGTGAGTTTCTTACATATTTTAATAACCCCTGTGTTACTGGAGACTATATGTACAATAATATTGTGTATAACTTAAGTGTCTTCCTTCTGGATAGTAGCAATTAATAATGCTTATTAATTGATTCTGAATTTATGTACTGTGTTAAACTCTTTTATTTATAATTTAATAGAAAAAAATTGTTGTTAAAAAAAAAAAAAAACGAAGTGAAATGGGGAGATTTTTCTCTTACGTTTCTTCCTAAGATGTATTACCTTCTGTTTATGTATGTAATGCAGGTTCTCGAATAACATCGTTTCATTTAATATCATTTTGTTATAATGTGATGAGGTGCTATAGGAAATTTAATTCTTGTTTATGTCAGTTAGCCTGTGATAAAACTGGTTTTGTTAAATATTTCACCTTAGTTCCAAATACCTGTTGACATCGTTAAATGAGGACTTAACTGTAGTTAAATGTATATTGCTTGGTCTGTTAATAAATCACAGATTTTCCTGTTACCTTTTTTGAGCACCTCTGTGAACCCACAATAAGTTGTTTAATTTTTGTAAAAGAGCTACTGGAATAAATATTTCTCCTATTTTTCATTTTTTAAACTTTCTGAGAATGCAGACCTATTGACACTTATGAATTGCTAGGGAATGAGAGCTAAGAGTTTAAGCAAGTCTTGGTGTCTTTCCTTAAGAGTTATTGTATATATTACTTTAAGCAGATATTCAAGTAAAGAGAGGAGAAGAAGATACTAGCAGACCAGAACAACCTTTCTATAGAATTTAAATTTTATGTAGTTGATTTTAATAAATGAGTCCTGGATGATTTATAGACATCACAGTATTTTCTCTTTTGTGGCTTACTGTTAAAGGCATTACATATAAAGCAGATTAAGAAATTGGACTTCAGAAATCAAACAGACCTTGGTTTAGATTCCAGCTTTTTTTGCGAAGTATGATTTTGGGCAAGTCACTTAAGATTTTTAAACTCAAGATTCTTTTTCTCTGTGATAGGGTATAAATACTTTTTAGTAGGATTGTTTTGCATATTAAATGAGATAGTCATCTGATGGATTTAGAGTTTCTGTCACTTAGTAAGTACTTCATAAATGATAACTATTACTGTTATTTATTATGACACTTCTGAAGGAGCATAATAGCCAAATCCACTGTAAGATTCCTAACTAGACTTATATGAAACAAGTCAATTTAACCACTTAAAACTTAAGCAAGAAAAAAGGAAGATGCTACAGACTGTGTAGGATATTTAGGCTGATTTTCAGAACACAAGCAATTGTAAGTTGATTGATGTTTCATTAATGCTCTAAAAATATCTGTCTCTTTCATATAGGAACTTGAATGTTGAATGAATTAATAATTTTTAAGAAAAGATGATGTTATTTGTAAATTCCTTTCAGTTTTAAAATACAGATATTTTTGCTATTTTTTTTTTTTAGACTAACATGCATTTTATATTCATAGATAAATGTCAGTCTTTAAGGCCTGAGATAAATGAAGATGAAGGAGATAAAGAACAGAAGCTTTCCTGTGTACAGAACGTAAACGACATTGCGGATTTGTCCTCCAGTGACAAAGTTGAGCAAAAGACTGATCTTATCCTTTCATCAAGGTATTTTAAATATTTTTCCTGACTTTGTCTGCATCATCTTTGAGTTACTGCGAGGGGAATGTAAAGGCTTCAACTAAGATTGTGAATCGGCCTATTTCTTTTTTCAGTTCTATTTGTTTTTCTTTCTGTATTTTCAAGCTCTGTTGTTAGGTGTATCCATATTTAGGATTATTGCATCTTGGTGAAATCACCTTTTTATCATTTGTGTGATATCATTCTGGTATAGCCCTTCATTCTGATGCTTGCTTTGCCACTATAGCTTTCTTATGACAGTGTTTGCATGGGTTTATCATTTTCTATGAAGTTTCTCTTTATTTTTGGTTTTTAGCAATTTGAATGTGATGTATCCTGCTAAGTTTTTGTTGTTCTTTTATAAATTGTGGTGAAAAACACATAGCATGAGATCACTCTTAACATATTTTTAAAGTGTATAGTAAAAGCACAGGGTGGTAGCAGATCTCTAGAACTTTTTCATACTGCATGACCGAAATTCTGAAATATTCATTGAGTAGCAACTCCTTATTTTTAACTCTTAGTCTTTGGCAGCCACCATCTGCTTTCTGTTTTTATGAGTTTGATTACTTTAGACACCTCCTATAAGTGGAATCATGCAATATTTGTCCTTCTGTGACTAGCATGGTTTTAAGGTTCATCCATGTTGTAGCATATGATAAGATTCCCTTCTTTTTTTTAAGGGATGAGTAATATTCCATTGTATGTATATATCCCATTTTCTTTATTCATTGAAATGTCAGTGGACATTTGGTTTGCTTTCATCTCTTGGTCATTGCAAATAATGCTGCAATAAAATAGGAGTGCAATATTTTTTTGAAATCCTGTTTTCAATTCTTCTGGATAAATACCCAGAAGAGGGATTGGATTGCTGGCTCATATAATAGTTCTACTTTTAATTTTTTGAGGAGCCATCATACTATTTCCCATAGTGGCTGTATCATTTTATGTTCCTACCAGTATTGCACAAGGATTCCAGTTTCTCTACATTCTTGCCAATGCTCGTTATTTATTATAATTATTTTTTAAAATAATGTCCATCATAACAGGTATGATATGATACTTCATTGTGGTTTTGATTTGTATTTCCCTGGTGATTAGTGCTGTTGAGCATCTTTACATGTACTGTTGGCCATTTGTATGTATTCTCTATTCAAGTTCTTTTCCCATTTTTGAATTGGGTTATTATTATTATTATTATTATTATTTTGCCATGAGTTCTAGGAATTTCTTTTTTATTTTGGATATTAAGCCCTTATCAGATATGTGGTTTGCAAATATTTTGTTCCATTGTATAGGTTGCCTTTTGACTGTCATTTCTTTGCTATGTAGAAGCTTTTTAGTTTGATCCATTCCCACTTATTTATATTTGCTTTTTTTTCCTGTGCTTTTTTGGTATCATAGCCAAGAAATAATTGCTAATATCAGTGTTATGAAGCTTTCCTCCTATCCTCCTATGTTTTCTTCTAGGAATTTTATAGTTTAAGTCTTTAAAGGTTCAATTTCATTTTTTTGCATGTGGATGATCCAGCTATCCCAATATCATTTGTTTTTTTTTGTTGTTTTTTTTTTTTTTTTTTTTTTTTTTTTTTTTTTTTTTTTTTTTTTTTTTTTTTTTTTTTTTTTTTTTTTTTTTTTTTTTGAAGAGACTGCCCTTTCCCTGTTGTGTAGTTTTGGCACTCTGTTAAAGATCATTTGACTATATATGCATGGGTTTATTACTGGGCTTTCTAGTCTGTTCCATTGGTCTACATGGCTGTCTTCTGAAGAATTTAATGAAAGTTATTTATTCTCATGTAGAAAAGTAGAGATATTATGCACATATGCTAATTTATTCATACAGATCAAAATGTTAATATTTTCTTTGAAGCTGTGCAGTGGACCTCCAATTCTTTGTTTGTTTGTTTTGTTTTTGGTATGTGGGTAGTTCCCTGGCTGGGAATCGAACTCAGGCCACAGCGTTGACAGCCGAAGCCTTAAGCCACTATATCACCAGGGAACTCCCTGGATCTTCGGTTCTTCACTTGCTAGGTGACAGACTTCTGAATTGTGACATCAGAGATACAACTATGAAAATTCCATAAACGATGGAATTTCTAATTTAGAAGGAAAGCAACCCTATATTGAGTGTTAAAATCTTAATGGGTTTTAAAAAACAGCAAGCTGACTCTAAAGTTGTTATATACACAAGAACAAAGGGTCATTAACATTTTTGGTGTAGCTCTCTACTGAAGTGGACTATAGGGGCTGAATGGTGCCCCTACATGTTTTCTGCAGGTTTTATTTGTTATTTACTTGTTTTAGGTTCATTTATAGGGTAGTTATGAAGAAACTAACATAAACTGCAACTGTAATTGGGCCCTTATGAAAGTCTTATTTTTGGCTCAAATTTTGTACAAAATATTCAGTACTGGGAAGAGAGAACAAATTGTTTTCAGCACCGAAAGGGTTAATAGTAGAGACAATTTTGAAAAACAACCCTGGAGAGGAAATGTATTAAGACTTACAAAGCTAGAGTAATAAAAGCAGTGTCGTATTGGTAGAGGGACAGAAAAATTGACTCAGAGGAACTGAACAGTGTCCAACCTCTTGGCTTCCTTGGGCCACATTGGAAGAATAATTGTCTTGGGCCACACATAAAATACGCTAACACTAATAGTTGATGAGCTAAAAATAAAGGTCACAAAAAAATCTCATAATGTTTTAAGAATTTTTTTTTTTTTTTTTTGCTTTTTGGTATGTGGGTAGCTCCCTGACTGGGAATCGAACCCAGGCCGCAGCGCTGACAGCGCCAACGCCGAAGCCTTA